>OZ010789.1:130463802-131663802 GCA_963932465.1 Maratus speciosus
GGCCGTTGGGATGTTTCGAGTTTATAAAGAAATCCACATACCCAGATACGCGTGAAACACATAACCCTTCTTGGCAGTCGGGTAAAATTTATATAATACATATTTATTTCCATCAAGAAATTCTATAAGTTATTGGGAGAGAGATCACATTATTAGTAGCAGTTAGAATTGCCAGATATTTCTAAGAAAAAAATGGAAGATTTTGATTGACACTAGTTAGTTTTTGTTTTATCTCACTATTCGTCCTTTTTCATATCATAATAAACTATCTTCAATGTCCCAGTAATGTTTTCGGTAACGAATTTGTTTAAAATATTGTTATTGCTAATTAATAATTCAATCATTATTCTCCAACTGTATTTGTATTACATCATTCTACTAACATTGTTTGACCAATTTTGCAGCCAAATATCCCATTATGAATGAAAATTAATTGAATTGTAAGAACAAAAATAAATCAAACCTTCCACAATTTAATGATGATCATGAAAATTTTAGTAAAGGGCACCCTCCAAAAATAACTGTTTGTATTTAAGCATAAAGAGAGATAATAAGTCAAACAAAACATTAAAACTTAAGATACAGGTATACTAAATTAAAAATTTCATAATGTAGATGCTTATAGTCTATAATAAGGTAAGGTCAAGTTCAAATTATCTAATGCTACAGTGAATGCGCAGTTAATACTTCACAACTCTCCCAAGACTTTTTTATTTCTGATCGGAAACAAACTGTTTTTACATGTGATGTGCATGCGTATAAATTATTTTTTGACAAAAGGTGAAATTTTGTAGCATATTGAAAAGAATTTTTTTTAAACTATCAAAAGTAGTAGAAAAACAGAAGAAATCGTCGTATGGGACACATTTAAACGTACACTGTACGATAGGTCTAAAAGCATTAAAAAACGCACAACTTACCAGAAAAACGTACAGGCTGGCAACCCTAGGCATATAAGATAATTAGTTTTATACAAATGCTACATAATTGTTTTCCTTATTTCAATTTTACTTCGAAAACTTGTCCAATTAAAAAAATTCACTAGTTTATATATATATATATATATATATATATATATATATATATATATATATAGGGGAGACTAGGGAGGGTTGATCCACTTTTTACAAAATTATTTTTTATTTTTTAAATATTGAACGTAGAATAAAGTTTATATATCATTTTATTCGATATACAATCAGTTATCAAAAGAAAATTACGACATAAGTGTAGCATATAAGAAATTTGAAAAATGATTGATTTTAATCATGAAAAAATAATGGGTCAAGGCTCCCCACGTATGGGAGGGTTGACCCACTATATGGGAGGCTTGACCCGCTTTGTTTTATATTGCAATATTTGTGAAGAAAAATAAAATCAGTTTAAAAAATGCAAAATAACTTTATACTACATGCTTTAATTATTATAAAAAAAATATTTTTAAATATGATGCCTAAACAAACCTGTTGAGACGCCATCGCAAGTCAGAGGAGAAAAATTTTGTTCTAAACAGGATTTTGTCTAAGCAGGTATAATTGTATAACAGGGAAAATGAAATTTTAACATTTACGGCAGTATTCTGTTAGAGAAACTTTCCGTTTTCATAGTGTTTCATTTCATTATGTTCGGATTTAGGAGATACTGTCCCACTTTATTTTTCTCCTTGTCCTATATTATCTTGACACTCGACATGACAATGTCAACCATGTGACAACTCTAGATGTCACATAGCTTGGCTCCATCTCACTGTAGTCACCCTGGTGAAATTTGTCTACATACCTTCCTAAAGTTTTTCGATCGATGCAATGTTCTTTTGCAGCCGTATGAGTACTTAACTTATCATTAACATGATTTAAACCTTTAAAGGGCAAAGTAAATTCAGTATTAAAATGTTGAAATAAATGACTAACATCGGAATTTACGAACAAATTTATTTGGAAATAAGGAAAAGTCTATATTTCACATACATATTAAATGGAAAAGATTTTAGCAAAATTCTAGTGCCATTGTGACTTTTGGAATTAAAATTAAGTGGTTTTATAAGCATACCTCTGCCACTGAGAGGGTTAAGACTGTTGCTTTCATCTTTTCTAGTCTGTCCTACTGTTTCTATTTACCTATTGTAAGTAATATTTAAATGGAAAAAAGTTCCTATCAACTTTCCCATTTTCTAGCATTTTTTCACATCCATCTTTAGTCAGTTTTAAACATTTTCTTTTCATGAAACCATTTTACTGTAGCTTTACCGAATAAATTTACATTATTCAATTCCTACTATTAGCTCACACTCTCCCTATATTTATTTATATATTTATATATTTATCTTGTACAAATTTTCAATCGTTAATAAAATACTCATTATTCATCCTATCAGGTTGAAATAAATTTTTTTAAACTTGTACTGGATCACAATTGATGTTAATAAAGTTTTTTCAAATATTAATTAATTAATTAAATTTTAATTAATTAATTTTAGTTTTGCATGGGAAACAAAATGGCCGCCATTGGTTATTGAATTTCAATGAAAGTATTTTCAATAAGGGTTACCATAGGAGGGGACCCTGTTCTGTCGCCAAATACCGCCAAGTTTGTCGCCAACTTGGCGATATATCGCCAAATTTGGCGGCCAAAATGAGTCGCCAAAAGTGACGCCAACTTGGCGATATCTGTAATATTTCGCCAAATTCCCATAGAGTTCCATTGTAAACCTACTTGCTTATAGAAAATCAACAAATTGAGATATTTTAATGCAACAAAAACTCATATTAGCTTGATTATATTAAATTTTTCTTTGATGGCCTAAGTAGGAATTGACTTTAAAAACAAAATTTTTATATTACTTGTTTTATATATATAACCATTAACTTTTCATTATGCACGGTCCAAATAAAAATATTACCAAAACCGCTCAATTAATGGAGCCGTTTGCATCTGGTCAACCCTCCCTCACATTGATTGGGTCAAGCGTCCCTACATAGACCTTTACTAAAGAAGAGCACATTGTTATGTTAAGCCTAACTTACTGTACAATCTTCATGTCTGGAATGAAAGCTCGATATTTCTGCATTACTTTAAACCTACTTACTTAAATTTATATGAAATAATTTATCTGAAAAAAGCTTACAAAATATTTCTAAAAAACACAACTTTTAGGTTGAAAACACCTCCCCATTGATTTTTTCCACACCTATTTCGATTATTTCTATGAAACGAAGACTGTCGTTTGAGCATTCCAGTAGCTTTGGTTGACACCTATTGATAAAACTCTGAAATCCTTTTAAATATGAAAAATCATGGGTGGTCAAGCCTCCCGTATGGTCAACCGTCCCTAGTCTCCCCTATATATAGGAATTAAAAAAGATGTATAAACCACTATTATAAGTCTATGAAACAGATAATTATAAATTATGTTTTGAATCTTTAAGTGATACTTTGAGACGATAATATTGCAGATTCTAAAGGAATTTTTTATGGATAGGTATCAGATGGCTACAAAAGTAGAAATGACATTGATAATATGCTTAGATAATGCGCAATTGCAGCAATGAACTAAGCGTATAATATTTATATAAGATTGCTAAAAACATTTAGCTACCATTGTTATATATTTTAAAAATATATAAAGCCGCTATCAGATTCACCAACTTTTCGAGCAATTTTTGAGCCAACTCTTGATTTCCTCCAACTTTTCGCGAAATGTTGTCTCGACACCCAGTGTGATAGCAAACAGCAATATCCCCAACTTTTTATCCGCATCTCAAAAAAGTCTGTCCTAGCTGCAACTTTTCCTCCCACCTTTTAACATTTCAGCGAATCAGAGATAAGCGATTGATACGAAAATGCGATAAATATTGACGGCTGGTACTAGTAGTACTGGTTTTCCCGGGTTTTCCTCCAACTTTAGCAAAGACAATTGTAACCTTTTTCTCCCTTTCAACTGGAAAAAGTCGGGGTTAAAATCGGCTGTAAAGTTGGTTGCTCGAAAAGTCGGTGAATCTGATAACGGCTTAAGATGCCATTAATAATAAGAAAAAATAGTTCAAACTGAATTTTTGGCATTCAGAATGAAAATATATCAAAATATATCGAAATAGACTTACATTCATAATTACATAGGCTTATGCAGCATAATAATTTGAATTCTAATATAAAACCATTATAAACCATTACAAATTGCCAACAAAAATTGTGAATGTATAAATAATAAAGGAGTTTATTCAAACGAAAAAGGATGTATAAACCACCATATAAGTCTATGAAACAGATAATTATAAATTATGTTTTGAATCTTTAAGTGATCCTTTGAGATGATAATATTGCAGCTTCTAATATAATTTCTTATGAATAGGTATCAGATGACGACTACACTGTAAAAAAAATTCTGTAAAGTTACTAAAATATTTCTAGGAAACTGGGATTCCAGGAACTTTTTATGTAACGGCAACAGCAAAAATTTCTGTAACAGCATCTGTTACAGGAATTTTTCTTGTTGCCGTTACATAAAAAGTTCCTGGAATCCCAGTTTCCTAGAAAAATTTTAGTAACTTTACAATTTTTTTTTACAGTGTAAAGCGTATATATGATATAAATTTGAAATAAAAAACATCTTACAAAGTCGTATAACAAAAATAACTGATCTCTTATTTAAAGATGGCATGCAATAATTTACATCAATTGTTATAATAAGAACAATAATAATAATTATATATATATATATATTATATATAACATCTTAATAAAGAAAATCTACCAGGAAATCTCAATATATTAAGAATCATAAATATATTTTAAAGATAGATGATACCGAACAATAAATGTAATAAAAAAGATTTAATCATAAAATTGGAACAGAAATGGAATATAAAAATCATGTAATGGAAAATAAAAAAGAGAGCGATACGCGAGTGTTTAATCTTCAGATCGCAAGAACATTCACGTTTGCTAAAAATGCTTTAATTCACATAATAGACAGACAGATAGCCGGCTTAATCTATCACTGCCGAAATAATGTGTTAAATGCAAGTAAAAAATGAAGATACAAGCGAAAAATAAAATCATATAAAAATGTATGGAAAATTAAAAGAAATAACCTAATAATAATAATAATAATAAAAAGGATTGTATTTTCGGCCTTTCAAACAATATGAAAAGCACTTACAGATGAATCCATTAGTTATACTGCAGTTACAGATAAGAGGCGAAACGATGAAAAGTTTTGTATTTTAAATAAAAGAGTATTTGGAATCCTCAAGATCCCTTCTTGGAGACATTTTCGTATTTAAAGTGACAAACTTATAATGTTAATTACAATGTTCTTAGTAATATTTTTGAGTGAGCAAAAGCTACTTTAATCTTTGGTTCCTAAAAAAAATCAGAGAGGTCATTTTGTTTTGAGCTAGCATTAGAATTTAGTGAATTTTTTGGGGAAAGGAATTCCCCCTCTCTACTCTTTTAGCGTTTCAAACTTAATTTCGACCATCTTTAATTTGAGTCTGCCCATTATACTACCAATCCCCCTTATTAATGTTTTTTTTTTGTTTTTTTTAACTGTTGTTTTTGTTAATCGTGTGTCATGGGTAGTGTTGTCAGGTCCAGTTTTACAAAAAGTGAGACAGGAAGACAAAAAAAGTGGGACAGTGTCTTCTAAATTAGGACATAAGCATACAAACGCTATGAAAACAGAACTTGTGTGTTACGGAATTGTGTCTTAAACGTAAAATTTCATTGTCCCACAGTTAGAATAACATATAATTATGCCCGCTAAGACAAAAGCCTATTTAAAACGAAATTTTTCTCATGTGATTACGTCTTACACTGATGAAAAAAATTCCGTTAAAATACGGAAATTGTACTGGCAATCGAGACGTCAGCACTAGTTCCGTATTTTAACGGATTTTTTTCCGAAATTCCAGAAACAAATTCCGTTTTTTCACAAACTTTACGGAAAACAATTCCGTTAAAATATGGAAATAGTACTGGCGTCTCGATTGCCAGTATAAATTCCTTATTTTAACGGATTTTTTTCCCTTGCAGTGTAGCAAGTTTTAATACATTTAATAGATATAACAACCTTATGCAGTGAAACCTGTGAAAGCGGAATCGCTAGTGGCTGAAATAAAACTCAAATTTGGCATGTATAATTGTATAGCATTCCTATCGTTTTGGAAATGACGACATAAATGTTCCGTTATATAGATTCTGTTTCCACAGATCTTATTGTATTAAGTTCCACTCGATGCTGATTGACAAATAGCGTGGTACTAAAAGAAATTTAAGGGGATGGTGGACCTTAAAAATTTTGTTTTTTAATTTTCATCGCAGCGATATTATATTTTGTGCAAATATACATTTTGCCATAAGTATATAAAACACCTTAAAAGAAATTTCCAATCTTATTATAATGTAAAGATTTCTTTAAAAATTTAAAATTTTAAAACGAAATTTTAAAGAGCTCCCTCCATGCGCCTTAATTTTTGAAATATTTCCTCGATTCTACATTTCAATCATTTAAAACTCTATTACAATCAAATCTCTGTATCGATTTTTTAATCCCTTGAATGGTTCATTTTTTAGAGATTTTTGTCTGAATTCCATATCGATTTTCATGAAAGATTTGCCTTTTGATAAGTTAAAAATCAAATATAATTATCTTAATGAAGTCGAATTTTAAAATGCATACACAATTTCTTTGTAAGCAATATCTGGAATCTTCCTTATCAATTTCATGAATTTAGATCAGAAATTAAGACGCATGGAACATTTCAAAAATCTAAAAATCCATTTTCAGAAAAACATATTTAAACTATATTAAAGGGCCAAAATATTGTTTGTGTGCAAAACCAAAACACTTGCAACTTTGCGAAAAATCATCGCATCCGCATTCGGTTTTTCAGAAATGACTCTACAAAGTGGAGAATAACAGTAAGCACAAAAATAAATTTCGATTTTTGGGTCGATCTTTGCTCAAATTGTCGACGGTCCCTTTAAAAGAATTTAAGCATCTTGAAAAATCGTGAGTTTTGGCGTCCCACGCAGTGGTTATGCGGGACAGGTCTTGGAGCCTCTAAACAGCGATCGTCCCGCGTAAATCGAGACATCTGGCACTTTTCAAGCTGAATGCCTGCAATGGAATATCACATGCTAGGAACTTTTTTTTTTTCCTACGAAAAATTCCCTCTTTTTTGAAAGCCTATCAAAAATTAAATTTTGTATGGAATTTTTAAATCTGAATTTTATTACGAGTTTCTTTGAAATATTCTTTGTTCTACACTGTTAAAAATTTGCAACATTCTGGCAGGTCATTTGACCGTTTTTTCCGGAAACGGTTCCACAACCGTAATTTTAACACTATTCTGACCATATTATTGGCCATTTTATGGTCAGAATATAGTTAAATTATGGTTATGAAACCGTTTTTTTAAAAAACTGTCGAATGACCTGCCAGAATGCTGCAAAATTTTTAACAGTGTACTGACACAAAAAACTGAGTTTTTGACGAGTTTTATGCGCAATGGGAATATCACATGCTAGGAACTTTTTTTTCCTACGAAAAATTCCCTCTTTTTTGAAAGCCTATCAAAAATTAAATTTTGTATGGAATTTTTAAATCTGAATTTTATTACGAGTTTCTTTGAAATATTCTTTGTTCTACACTGTTAAAAATTTGCTACATTCTGGCAGGTCATTTGACCGTTTTTTCCGGAAACGGTTACACAACCGTAATTTTAACACTATTCTGACCATATTATTGGCCATTTTATGGTCAGAATATAGTTAAATTATGGTTATGAAACCGTTTTTTCAAAAAACTGTCGAATGACCTGCCAGAATGCTGCAAAATTTTTAACAGTGTACTGACACAAAAAACTGAGTTTTTGACGAGTTTTATGCGCAATGGGAATATCACATGCTAAGAACTTTTTTTTTTCTACGAAAAATTCCTTTTTTTTTAAAGCCTTGCGGCTTAAATTGAAGTCTAATACGAAAATTTGTTAAATTTTGTATGGAATTTTTAAATCTGAATTTTATTACGAGTGTCTTTGAAATATTCTTTGTTCTAGTGACACAAAAAACTGAGTGTTTGACGAGTTTATGCGCAATTTGCCCTCCAATACAACATTTTGTACATTTTTTTAAATGAATCTTTGAAATGTAAACGGACTAATGCGATACTCTGAATACTCAGATACAGTAATACTTCGACTTACGTCTGCAATTCGTCCGAAGACTAGCGACGTAAGTCGAGGTACATTTATGTAATTAAAAAGGATAAGCAATAAAAATCATCCAAAATCTAATGAACATAGTCTCTTGTATTTAGAGTTTCTGTTACATACATTTAACATTAGCAAAAAAAAAAAAAAAATGCGTTTGCAATACAAGAATTTGGATTAAATCAAATAAGTCGTTAACTTACAATTTATTGTTCTAGCTGCCCCGTTTGAGTTTTTGAGTATGTGAAAAAATTTTGCAATGAAGTTTGAACCGACAAATTTTTCTTTTTCACTCTTAGAAACTCTTTCTAACAGCAGATTTGGTTTTCTAAGCTTTTTTTAGAGACTTTTTTTATTTGTCGCTATCACTTGACTGTCGCGTAACGTTTCCCTTCGTAGAACCAAAATTCTTCAAAAAAGTGTGTCTTTAATTAAGGAAATTTCTTTCAGACTAGACGCCGTAAATGCGGGGAGACGTAAGTCGAGGGGACGTACGTCGGGATACTACTGTATATTGGAAATTGCAAAATCTTAGATTTGCAGCTTAGTAAAAAATCATTTGACAGCAGATGTTTTGGACAAGAAAACATCTAAAAACTCGGAAATATAGCCTAATGAGATTTTTTTTTTTAAGAGAAAAAAAATCTCCTTTCATTGTTACTGTAGAAAAAAATTTATTTAGTTTATTTTTAAATCCCATCCAGAAATCATTTCTACGTTTGATTTATGCGAAACCTAGCTCCGAAAATGCATACATCGCATTGATTTGTCGTTCAAAAAAAGGTTCAGAAATCTGATTTGCTTTGACAGATGTTCTAAGTTTTATAAAGTCTTTCTTATGGATTTGTATTTTTTTCATAAATCAGATTACTAGAAAGTTTTGGATTGAGTATGTAGTTTAATGAACAGATATGTAATCAAAAATTTGATAAAAAGAAATTTTGTTTAAGAAAAATTTTATACTTATATTTAAATTCGCTTTACGATTCCGAATTCTTTTAGTTTATTGAACAAATATGAAACATAAAAATATATAATATATATTGTTAGAACATTCAGTTATGTTTAGAAAAGCTCAAATACGAATTGTATATACATGATGTAATACGTTGTTACATAAAAAGTCCTTCCGGCCAGTGCCGGGAGGAAGAGGTAGCTTTCAAATTCCTTATTTAAAAAAAGCCAACTTATATTATTCAAACACACGAAGCTCAATTATTGGAAACCGAATATAGGAGATTCAGTACTAATTTTTATCAATAGTAAATCATTATGAATGAGAATTTCGCGAAATTAGTCAGCTTTATCGAAGCTGCTTTTATTTAAAGTAACTTATATTTGGCTCAGATGTTGATGTATACTATCTACATGCCTTCTTACATGGAAATAGGCGAATACATGTGTTATCGCGTGACAAATACAAGATCGTTTCAAAATGTTAGCCATAACAGAAATTCAAAGTGCTATAATTCAACCATTTTTTAAGATATAAACAAAAGAACAAATTTTCAGAAACAAAATCTGCTCCGGAATCTTTGTATCAAGAACAAACACATAAAAAAATCTTTTTCATTTTCCAATATTTTAATACCTCATTTTAAATTTTAAATTTAATTTTTTTTAAATGGCAACCATTTTGAAACAAGATAGCGAATGAAGCTGGCCAACGAACTCGGTCGAGACATTGGTATGTACTATGTACAGACCAAGTAACATCCAAATCGGTTCATAAATACGCTTGTTATCGCGTGACAAAAATCAGGTCGTTTTAAAATGTCAGCCACAATAGAAATTCAAAATGCTATAACTTAGCCATTTTTTTAGATATAGACGAAACAAAAACTGTTCCGGAATCTTTGTATTAAGGTCAAACACATACAAAAAAATCTTTTTCATTTTCCAATTTTTTGGTATCTCATTTTAAATTTAAAATTTTTTAAATTTTTTTAAATGGCCGCCATTTTGAAACAAGATGGCGGATGAAGCTGGCCAACGAACTCGGTCGAGACATTGGTATGTACTATGCACACACCACGGTACATCCAAATCGGTTCATAAATACGCCTGTTATCACGTGACAAATATCAGGACGTTTCAAAATGTCAGCCACGCTAGAAATTCAAAATGCTATAACTCAGCCATTTTTTAAGATATAGACGAAACAAAAACTGCTCCCGAATCATTGTATCAAGGTCAAATACATAAGAAAATAATATTTTTTCAATTTTCAATTTTTTGGTACCACATTTCAAATTTAAATTTTTCTTAAAAATTTAAATGGCTGCCAATTTTAAACAAGATGGCGGATGAAGCTGGCCAACGAACTCGGTCGAGACATTGGTATGCACTATGTACAAACGAAGTTACATCCAAATCGGTTCATAAATACGCCTTTTATCTCGTGACAAATATCAGGACGTTTCAAAATGTCAGCCACGCTAGAAATTCAAAATGCTATAACTCAGCCATTTTTTAAGATATAGACGAAACAAAAACTGCTCCCGAATCTTTGTATCAAGGTCAAATACATAAGAAAATAATATTTTTTCAATTTTCAATTTTTTGTACCACATTTCAAATTTAAATTTTTCTTAAAAATTTAAATGGCTGCCAATTTTAAACAAGATGGCGGATGAAGCTGGCCAACGAACTCGGTCGAGACATTGGTATGCACTATGTACAAACGAAGTTACATCCAAATCGGTTCATAAATACGCCTTTTATCGCGTGACAAAATTCAGGACGTTTCAAAATGTCTGCCACGCTAGAAATTCAAAATGCTATAACTCAGCCATTTTTTAAGATATTGACGAAACAAAAACTGTTTCGGAATCTTTGTATAAAGGTCAAATACATAAGAAAAAAATATTTTTCCATTTTCAATTCTTTGGTACCAAATTTCAAATTTTGAATTTAAAAGAAAATTTCAAATAGCCGCCATTTTGAAACAAAATGGCGGATGAAGCTGGCCAACGAACTCGGTCGAGACATTGGTATGTACTATGTACATACCGAATTACATCCAAATCGGTTCATAAATTCGAGAGTTACAGTATGACAAAGGTCAGATATATATATATATATATATATATATATATATATATATGTATATATGGATATATATATATATATATATATATATCAACTTTTGAACGGAGGGTGGTTTCGGGGTCTGGGGGTCATGATCGATGAAAATATACCAAAATTTTTTGAAATCGCTTTCCTCCGAACGGCTGCAATAGGTAGCTTTTTGTATTGAAAGCTACCTAAAACTACTGAACTGGTCTCCTAATGTGAATTTTACTACGAAAACTTACTCAAAAGCATATTCCAGTTTAAATTCCGTAAGGAAATAGAGGGCGTTCCGAACCATTTTTTTTTATAAATTTTTAATTGAATGGAAATTTTGCATACATAATAATTCGTACATTTTCTAAGTAAATTAATCAATTTTATTTAAAAAATGTGTGTAATTGATTAAGCTGTTAATTAAAATATGTTAATTAATCACTCTGATTTAATGCTCCATGCGCATTAAACTTGGCTTGAGGAACATGGTGTTTTGTTAAATTTTAGCTTTATAATATTGCAACAAAAGTTGATATGCATTTTAAAATTATTTTAATATATTGAGAAAAAATAATGCAAAAAATTCCAATATTTACACTTTTTCTTGAAATGTCAGGGAAAAACTACTTAATGTTCCTTTTATGTACAGAAATGCTTACATATTAACACTAAGTTTGGGAATATAGCCTATTTCAAGAAATAATACTTAATATTATGAAAATTGATTAAAAAATAAGACGACGCATGGAACTTTTTTAATATACTGACTCGACGAAAATTCACATTTTGAGAAAACGCGATTTAAAATTTTGTTTGCAAATTTGAAACACTTATAACCAAGGTCGGCAACTGGCGGACCGCAGAAGGTTGAAGCCTGGACCGCGAAGTGAAGAATTTATTCATTTTCCAACAATTCTTGAATATAAAAAGGAAAAATTCCGAAATACACATTGCAGTGTTCAGAAGTTTTATGTCAGATCTTGTGAAGGAATTTGATACAAGATTCTAAAACTTTGCAGAGGTAGGTAAGTTGTTTCAATTCTTTAAATCGCCTTTTGAAGTTGCTCCAGCTGCAGAATGGAGCGATGTTGATGTTCCTTGTGATGTTGTTCAGTATTGTAAAAAACCC
Organism: Maratus speciosus; assembly: GCA_963932465.1. NCBI lineage: Eukaryota > Metazoa > Arthropoda > Arachnida > Araneae > Salticidae > Maratus > Maratus speciosus. Next base: position 130,476,214 of record OZ010789.1, read on the forward strand.
TTACTTCAAATGGAGATATTTGACTTGAAGAAGATATTTCCTTGCAAATGTATAAAACTGCATCTCTTGAAGAATTTTGGCGTAAACATGTCTCAGAAAAGTAGGAAAATTGCAAAAAACTAGCTATTATCCAGGCTACTATGCTTGGCTACACATATATATGTGAAAGAACTTTCTCCAAAAAGAATTTTTTGCAGAACAAATATCGTTCGAGATTAACGGACGCCCATCTTGAATACACTCTTCGCATTAGCTGCTCTCGACGTGAACCAAACTTAAAAAGCTGATTCAACACCACAAATGTAATTTTTCGCATGCATTTTTCAACGAATAACCTGCTTTTTCTATTTTATAATGTGTATGTAAAAATTTTCAGAACGAATACCTGATTTTTCTGTTTCATATTATATGTATAAGTAAAAATAACAATTTAAAAGTAATAAGTACTTATATTACTGATGTATTTTTAATCTGGACCTCAATAAAAGTTTTAAAAAGTATTCGGACCCCCACTTAAAATTACTTGCCGAACGCTGCCTTATAACTTCGCTAGGAATCGTTGCAATTGCAAATTCGGCCCCCTTAACCACTTGACGGGCGGTGGGATGTATTATATCCTACTTAATTTTAATGAAGATTTGCACCAGAAACTTTTAATAAAGTTTTACTTTTATAACTTTAGTGGAAAAAAGCTGAAAAATTGCTTTTCCTTATTTCGAAATAAAATTTTTCCAAATTTCCGGTGGGAATTCAACATTATTGAAACACAATTGCTTGCCCCTCAAAGGGTTAAGGCATCTATCTGTATGCTTTCGCAACAAATTTCTTGAATTTTTGTAAATTTGAAGTTTAAATTTGCTAATTATTATTAAAATTGTCATAAAAATGTGCAATAAACATACAAAAAATTAATTTATATATCGATATTTTATTTTAAAAGAATGGTATAAATTCAACTGAAAAATCACCATGAACCATGTGACAGACAGATAGTGAAAAAAATAATAATAAGGGCTATTGTTACCATCTAGCATTAAAGAAAGGAAAAAGAAACTGTAGTGATATCATCTAAGCTAAGCTGTAAAAGGAAGAGAGATAAGCTAATGGAATTATTACTGTAAAATTAGAGATAAATAAAGAGATTTGAACATTAAAGGGGGATAATGTGTTAATAAATGATAATTAACGTAAATAAAATTTATAGCGGCTTATTTTCTCTAAGTAGGCGCACAATTTAACAATAGAAACAATATAGAAACGTAAAAATAACCATGTTAAAAGCACCAAAGATTTTAAATTTTAAACATACCGGTTTCGGTAACATATAGAATACATTTCTCAGTGCTAAGAATGGCGAAAATTTGCTCACATATATAGGAAAAATGGGGATTCAAGTTAAAGTTTTATTGACCAATGGGAAAACAAAGGATTTCAGGCTTCTTTCCTATATATGTGAGATTTCCGCCATCCTTAGCACTGAGGAAGGTGTGCTATATGATACCGAAACCGGTATGCTTAAAATTTAAGAAAAAATTGGTGCTTTTAACGTTGTTATTTTTACATTTCTATTATATTGCACCAAACTCCAGCTTGAGAATTAATAGAAATATCACTTCAAAATGACACTCCACTTTTAGTCCAGGCAATAGAGACCGTATAGGGACCTACTTAGCAAAATTCGTGGTAGTTCTGGAAAAAGGGTTACTATATGTATTTTGGGTCACTGAATCCGAATTTTTAACTTCCCACCAAAATTTCCTCCGGCAATCCGCCAAATTTTGGTAAAAAGCCCCCCAAAAAAGGTTTTTATTAAAAAAAATCAATTTTTTATTGTTTTAGAGAAAAAGTATCTAGAAATTCAGAAAGTAGACAAAATTTCCAACAAATTAGATATATGACATTATGACTTAGGATGAAGGGGAAGGGGGGATCTGCCTCGGCACATGCGCCGCGGTGGTGTGTGGACTAAGTTGCGCAATTCCACTTAAATACTCACATGGTTTACATTCGCCCTCCCGTCTCCCCTCCGAACTTTCCCTGTAAGATTTATTTTAAGTTTTTTGGGCTGCTGAATCCGAATTTTTAACTTCCCTCCAAAATCCCCCCCCCCCAAAAAAAAATAGTTGTTTTTAAATTAATTTTTTTATATTTTTGGGGGAAAGTATGTAGAAATTCAGAAAGTAGGCAACATTTGAAACAAATAAGATACATGACATTATGAGGTAGGATGAACAGGGAGGGGGAGGGCTGCCTCTGAACATGCACTGCGGAGCTACGTGCACTAAGTTATGCAAGTCCAGGCAATAGGGGATTTTATCTGGCAAAATTAATGCTAGTTCTGGATTTCTACTCCCTTTATGTGTTTTGGGTCGCTGAATCCGAATTTGTAACTTCCCATCCAAATTTCACATGGCAACCCCCCCCCACCCCCCCCAAAAAAATTGATTTTTTGAAAAAAATTTGGTTTTTGAGAACAGCGCGCGGGGAATGTTCGGAGGTAGCACGCCCCCCCCCCCCTTCTCCCCATTTATCCTACGTGATAATGTCATATATCCTATTTGTTGCAAATTTTGTCTACTTTCTGAATTTCTTCATACTTACCCCCCTAAAACAATAAAAAAATTAATTTAAAGACAACTATATTGGGGGTTGCAGGGTGAGGAAATTTTGGGGGGAAGTTAAAAATTCGGATTCAGCCACCCAAAAAACTTAAAGTAAATCTTATACGGAAAGTTCGGAGGGGAGACGGGAGGGCGAATGTAAACGATGTGGGTACTTAAGTGAAATTGTGCAACTTAGCCCACGCAGCACCACGGCGCATGTTCCGAGGCAGATCCCCCCTCCCCATTCATCCTACATCATAATGTCGTATATCTTATTTGTTGCAAATTTTGTCTACTTTCTGAATTTCTAGATACTTTACCCCAAAAACAATAAAAAAATTGATTTTTTTAATAAAAACCTTTTTTGGGGGCATTTTACAAAAATTTGATGGGGGGGGGGGGGTTGCAGGGGAAAATTTTGGTGGGAAGTTAAAAATCGTATTCAGCGACCCCAAAAACATAAAGTAAGCCGATTTCCAGAACTACCATTAATTTTGCCATGTAAAATCCCCTATTGCCTGGACTATTTAGATTTTAGTAGAAAAGAATGTTTAATGAACTTTCCGTACTACACGACACATTTATCTTTACAGAATAGATGTACATATTTACAAAATTAGGACTATTAGAAGAAATCCTCTCGGGGGAAAAAGCAACACACGTACATTCTTCACCACTCCACCATCTTCTCGCCTCTCATGAACAACTGTGAAAAAAATAACGCAATGCTGATACATTTCGCAACCTCTTCGAATCGTGTCCCATGACAGACTCTGCGAGGAAAACTGACAGTCGCTAATCGCGGAATATGAGGCATTGCCGGCTAGTGCTGCCACCTAGTGTAATAATCTAAATATAAGAAATTCGTAACAAATTTATTTTAAAAATGAATGATTAATTTACGTAAAAACTAAAAATGAATATTAAATAAATAAAGAAGATATTGTTAATTAAAAAAAATATATAAATGCATATATACATGATAAACTAATATTAAATAAGTATTAGTTTATGATAGCATAATATAGCCATGTATTTATAGCTATTGTATAATATGTAAGTCACTTTTCTTTATCACCCACGCAGAAAAGAAAAGAAAGAGGTTCAATAGAAGGAACAAAAATTGAAAAAGTAATACGTTGTAAAAGAATAACGTATTATATAGAAAGAAAATGTTACGAAATTTAATATGCTGAGAAAGTCGAAAATATTTTTTTAAAGAATACAACAAATAATAATAATACAGCGATTTGGATTCAAAGAATGAATTTTATCTGCATTAGTGTATTTCTGATGAAACAGCAATATTTTGTCCCTAAAGCTAGTAATGTAATGGAATTTATAATATTTACTTTATTGGAATTTTTATAGTGGATCGTAACAATGAATGACTATAATTTTGATATTGAAAGAATATTGATTTTGGAAAGAATAATATACCAGTAACTATATGACAAATAATTACTGGAAGGTAGGGTAAAACCTCATATATTATTATTAATTGATTCTTAATGCCAAAGTTCCGAACATGTAATGTAACTTAGCGTGAATACACTGGACAGAAAAAAATTGTAATCCACAAAAATATAATATAATCAAGAACAACAATATATACAATAACACCTTTCGAAGTTACCCGCGATTACCTCATAAACAAATGTATTTTCGTGATTTAAAGAATCATCTATAAAAACAGTTTTTTTTTCTGTCACTGGTTTTCGGAAACGTTTCAGAGTAGTTTTTATAGTGCATTAACCAGCGTTGTCAAACCAATATCATTTTTTAGGAATATTATTGTTATTATAACATTATAATAACATAATAATAATATAATAATAATGATATATAATTATATTAAATATAATAATAATAATATCATAATAATATAATATTATTATTTATGAATATATCTTTTTTCACAATTAAACATTCTGAGCTGCTTAATTGATTTTATACATGCAAGAGTGACAAAATATTATTAATTTTAATATTAATTTTATTGCCATTAATTTACTATGTTTGTCTGCAAAACATAATTGTTGAACATGGAAATGTTTACTTGAGAACCGATAACTTTCGAAAATTCTATCTTCTGGGTTCAGATAACTTATTACTAGGAGCGTCTAAAAATTCGGTGAATGGATGGATATCTCATAAACAACGCGAGTTAAAAATGCGTTCCTATCCATGCGCAGGCGCCAATGGAGAGATGGCAGGTAGCTAGAAGTGCAAGAAACCAAGGCAGAATAGTCTGCTATGGGCAGTCGAACTGTGTATTTTTGAAAACTCGCCTCATATTGAAATGGGGCAACAGATAACGATCAAGTTTTGCTACTTATTGGGAAAAACCTCCACTGAAACGCATGCAATGTTGGTCCAGGATTACGGAACAGATGCAGTGAGCAAAAAATGCGTGTATGACTGGTTTAAACGTTTTTGGGAGGAAAAGGAAACCGTGGAGGACGAACCACGTTCAGGTCGACCGTCAACAAGTGTAACAACAGACAACTTCGAGCGTGTGCGCAGATGCTGTTAAACAATCTCCGAATGTCTTTACGATGGATATTGGAGGAATTGGGATTCAGCAAGGACAGTGTTAGTACCATCATTCACAAAGACGTGTGACATCTGTGCTTAGGACGATCCCAAAAGAGGCCTTCGCTGACTCATATCAGCAGCTTTATCAACGATGTCATAAGTGTATTGTGGCCAGCGGATGTTATTTTGAGGGCTATTAAAGGTATTTTGTTTTATTTGTTTTATGTTTCCATTCTCCGAAGTTTTTAGACGCAACTTATAATACACTATAAAAAAGTCCTTCCGGCCAGTGCCGGGAGGAAGAGGTAGCATTCATATTCCTTATTTTTTTAAAAAGCTAGCTCATATTATTCAAACACACGAAGCTCAATTTAGTGGAAACCGATTATAAGAGATTCAGTACTAAATTTTATCAATACTAAATCATTATGAATGAGAATTTCGCGAAATTAGTCAGCTTTATCCAAGCTGCTTTTATTTAAAGTAACTTATATTTGGTTCCCAAATTCGGCAATATCTTGAAGTGCCTGCCATTTTAAGACAACATGGTGGATGAGGCTAACCAGTGAAATTGGTAGAGACCTTAGTAATTCCTGTGCACATGCTCACTCTCATCGGAATCTGTTGATATATACGAGTGCTGTCGCAGGTAAAAAATCAGATTTTTCAAAATGTGACACACATTAGAAATTCAAACTGCTATATCTGGGCCTTTTTTTAAGATAAAGACAAAACAAAAAAGGCTCAGGAATCCTTATATCAAGGTCAAATACTTAATTGAGAAACCCTTTTCAATTTCTAATTTTTTTGCACCTCACTTTAAATATAATTTTTTTTAATTTAATAAGGCCGCCATTTTGAAACAAGATGGCTGATGAAGCTGGCCAGCAAACTTGGTCGACACATTGTTATATACTATCCACATGCATTCTTACATCGAAATAGGTTAATAAATACGCGTGTTATAGCGTGACAAATATCTGATCGTTTCAAATTGTCAGCCATGCTAGAAATTCCAAGTGCTATAATTCAACCTTTTTTTAAGACATAGACGAAACAAAAACTGCTACAGAATCTTTGTATCAAGGTCAAACACATTAAAAAAAAATCTTTTTCATTTTCAATTTTTTGAGACCTCATTTTAAATTAAAAATTTATTTTTTTTTAAATGGCAGCCCTTTTGAAACGAGATGACGAATGAAGATGGCCAACGATCGGTCGAGACATTGGTATGTACTATGTACACACCAAGTTACATCCAAATCGTTTCATAAATACGCCTGTTACTGCGTGACAAAAATCATGTCATTTCAAAATGTCAGCCACAATAGAAATTCAAAATGCTGTAACTCAGCCATTTTTTTGACACAGGTGAAAAAAAAACTGTTTCGGAATCATTGTATTAAGGTCAAACACATACAAAAAAATACCTTTTTTCATTTTCCAATTTTTTGATACCTCATTTTAAATTTTAATCTTTTTAAATGACCGCCATTTTGAAACAAAATGGCGAATGAACTAGGTCGAGACATTGGTATGTACTATGTACACACCAAGGTATATCTAAATCGGTTCTTAAATACGTCTGTTATCGCGTAACAAAAATCAGGTCGTTTCAAAATGTCAGCCACGCTAGAAATTCAAAGTGCTATAACTCAGTCATTTTTTAAGATATAGACAAAACAAAAACTGCTCCAGAATCTTTGTATCAAGGTCAAACACATAGAAAAAAAATATTTTACAATTTTAAATTTTTTAGTACCACATTTCAAATTAAATTAAAAAAAAATTTAAATGGCCGCCATTTTGAAACAAGATGGCGGATGAAGCTGGCCAACTAACTTGGTCGAGCCATTAGTATGTAGTATGTATAAACCAAGTTACATCCAAATCGGTTCATTAATACGCTTATTATCGCGTGACAAAATTCAGGTCGTTTCAAAATGTCAGCCACAATAGAAATTCAAAATGCTATAACTCAGGCATTTTTTTAGACATAGGCGAAACAAAAACTGCTCCGGAATCTTTGTATCAAGGTCAAACACATAAGAAAAAAAAATATTTTTTGAATTTTCAATTTTTTGGTACCACATTTCAAATTTTAAATTAAAAAAAAAAATTAAATGGCCGCCATTTTGAAACAGGATGGCGGGTGAAGCTGGCGAACGAACTCGGTCGAGACATAATTATGTACTATCTACACACCAAGGTATATCCAAATCGGTTCATAAATACGCCTGTTATCGCGTTACAAAAATCAGGTCGTTTCAAAATGTCAGCCACGCTAGAAATTCAAAGTGCTATAACTCAGCCATTTTTTAAGATATAGACAAAACAAAAACTGCTCCGGAATCTTTGTATCAAGGTCAAACACATAAGAAAAAATATTTTTCAATTTTCAATTTTTTGATATCACATTTCAAATTTTTAATTTTTTTAAAAATTTTAAATGGCCACCATTTTGAAACAAGATGACGTATGAAGCTGACCAACGAACTCGGTCGAGATATTGGTACGTACTATGCACACACGAAGTTACATCCAAATCGGTTCATAAATACGGGAGTTACAGTGTGACAAAGATCAGATATATATATATATCAACTTTTGAACGGAGGGTGGTTTCGGGGTCTGGCGGTCATGATCGATGAAAATATACCAAATTTTTTGAAATCGCTTTCCTCCGAACGGCTGCAATAGGTAGCTTTTAGTAATGAAAGCTACCTAAAACTACACGGTTGGTTGGTTGGTTGATTTTTGACGGCCAATTATCTGCTCGAGGGATATAGGCCCAGGAGGGGGGAGTGCCCTTCGTGGGGGTCTTTCTAAGGGAACCTAACCCGTATTAACGCTTCTAAAACTACACGGAAACGTTTTCGAAAATCCGTGGTACCAAAAGAAACTTTACTTTTATAAATACTTCTTTAAACCTCGAAAACAGATTGGTTTCTGAGATTTCTAAAGATAAAAATGGCATCTTTTCGAAATCGTGGGTAACTCGGAAGAGGTTATTGTGTATTTGCGTTGGTGATTATACAGGGTGAACAAAAAGTCTTGCCCCTGATTATAATAATTCATTGCAAATTAACCCTCTGTATAATAATGTAACTTGTTGTATCGTTGGATAGATCAGTTTTAGTAGTTTGTTTCTGCAATAGAGATAGCTCATTTCCGGATAGGTGGATTGAAAGGGATGGACCAACATCCTGGCCTCCGCGCTCTCTAGATTTTAATCCTCCGATTTTTTCTCTTTTGGACTATATTAAGGACAGAGTCTTTGTCACACCAATTTCTGACGTCGAAGATATGAGAATACTTTTCGCAATATTTGTATACGAGGCTCAAATAAACGGGCCTTGCTCTAAGTTAACCGGGTTTTTTCAGTGAAAATAAACATTTTTTCAGTAAGGGGTCTGGTCACTCAGCTTCCGATTTCCCCTCACTAATGTAAAGTCTATGTGCATTTGTTGCATTCGCATATTTAAAATATCTCGTTGGGAAATTAATATTTTTAACTTCTATTTTTTGTGTGCATTCCCTAAAAGATGTCTCTTTTCTTCTTAGTTCTCAAAATATTTTTAAAGTATAGACTTAATTGTATAGGAAGTGTTAAAATCTTACTCACAGTCCGCCCGCTTTTAACACATAAAATATTGAATTCAGCATAGATTTTAGCAATATTTTGAAAACTAAGAAAAAAAAAGGGAGACATCCTTTAAGAAGAGTACACAGAGAAAAGATGTTAAAAATATGAATATCCCGAGAAGATATTTTAAATATACGAATGCATCAAAAGTCCATAGACAACATTAAGGAGGATAATTCCGAAGCTGGGTGACAAGCCCTCTTAACAGTTTAGCTTGAAAAAAAAATGGCATTTCCTGCCAAATTACTACTGCAATTAACAGTAAAATACCTTTGAATTTACAGTATTTTTACAGTGAATGTTTAATTAAAACGCACATCTTCTAGATTCTGGATAATGAATCTGAGAAATAAAATGTTTTATCATATAATAATCACATAATAAGTTTATCACATTACAATTACAGTCTTTTATACCATTTCTCTTTTAATTTCTCTGCTTTTTAATTGAGAAAGTTTCTGTATTCACTTGTAAATAAAATTTAAACTCTAAATTACGGGAAAAAAATTAACCAAATGACTTAAAATTATCAGTTCTATGAACAATGCTACTTATGTAAAAATGAATTTTATACTAACCTTAAGTTATAAATTAAAAATCTTTATTGATTCGAAAACTGTACAGACAGACTGAATAAGTTTGAGATGATTTAAGATGGTAAAAAGAAAAGTTGAAAGGAAAATACTGGAGATTTTAAATTAAAACATGCTGTTGAAACAACGAAAATACTGAAGATTTTAAATTAAAACATGCCATTGAAACAATTTTAAATGCAATAAATTTATACTAGAAATATTTTGAAAGGGAAAAAAAAGTATTCTTCCATTTCCAATAAAAGAATTTAGCAGAGTTTTAAACATCATTTAATAAAAAATGTTTTTGAATTGTTTAGTTACATTTTATGTGAATTTAAAAAGAATTATTAAAATATATGCATTTTTACGATTTTGAGATTAGCTGAAGGGCTGAAATGTTGACTCAAAGGTTTTTAATAAAATTTTATAGTTTAATTCGACATTTATGTACATTTATTTATCTGTTCAGAAATATAAATGTTATTTACGTATTTTTGAACATTTTAAATAGAATGACTTTTTGAAATATATCGCAAGTAGTGATATAAAATATTAAAATAATGGAAACGGTTAGCATAAACATATATGCATATATTTTATGATTCTAATTTTTAAGGTATGTGCTTAACTTCGGAGTACTTTTTTTTTTTTTGAAAAAAAATGAAATTTTTATCAAACACAGGTGTTTTTAATTAAAACAGGGAATAAAAGTATGAATTAGTATAAATTTTTAGTGGAATTTGAATTAACTTTTCAAATTTAGGCAATATTTGTCAAATTTAGTAAAGAATTGCATTTATGCCAAACCTTCTATAACGAAATCTATTCAATATATTTCGCTTTTTTCCAACAATATATTATCAATCCACTTACCTGTGTTATGAAACAGAAGATTTACAATACCTCTTAAATTTACTAGCATATACCAAATTTTGTCTACAAAATATGATTTTTTTTTTTTTTTTTTTTGAATGTGCATTTTCCAATAAAAATAACTCTTAAATTTATATATACAAACTTAAAAGCTATATTTTGCTTCATAACATACCAATATGAGCAGAACCTTGTGACAAAATTTTATTTCAATATCTTAAAAACTTTTTTAAGAAATGATGTGTCTCGTAAACGTACACAATGAAAAACTCAGTTTTCCAGAAAAAGCAAATCAGAAAATTCTTTTCTTATATTTTGGGCTATAACTTTGATTCTAATTATCGCTGAACCAAAAGTAAGGCATTTTTGGAATCCTAAATGTTTGAACTTTAATTTAAAATGACAAAAAAAAAATCGAAAATGAGGGTAGACGAATTTATTAAATGTAGATTTATGATTAATCTCTGTAAATGCAGTTATCTATTTTTAACCGACTTCAAAAAGAAGGAGGTTATCAATTCGACCCGTATGTATGTTTTGCCCATGTTCACGCATAACTTTCTTAAATATGAACCGATTTTAATAATTTTTCTTTTGTTTGAAAGGGTAAGTCCCCCATTTGGTCCCATTCCAATTTCACCAAAATCTGATGATTAGAAATTTTTCTAAAAAATAAAAACTTTAAAATTCAAATCCTTTTTGAAGCAGTCGCCTAATTATAAGCGCTCATCTTTGATACTGTTTCTCTTACAGGATACGAGATCTTTCAAAGTGCGAAAACTTAGCTGGACAAGGGCCGAGATCCAGATAGATTTTTCGCTGGTTGTGAAACGAGATTGACCAATCATAAGCCTGCACTTTTGCGAACTTTTCGCTGTTTGCAAAAATGCAGGCTTCTGATTGGTCGATCTCGTTTCGCTAAGAGCGAAAAATCTATCTGGATCCCGTCCATTCTGTCATCCACCAAAGGAAGGCCCACATAGACACTGACCGATATCGGAAGTCGGTGTCGAAAAGTTGAAAATCAATCTTTAAAGTTTCTCATGTGTAAGAGCGCAAGTACAACGCCTAGAATAAATAGTGTGGAAATCTTCTATCCAAACAGCACTAAAAAATTGTATCCCTTAAATGTGCAATGTTGCTGTAATCCAATGAGCCGATCGCAGCGACATCTGCGTTATATTTTCAAATTTCAGTGTAAACATTGTATTATAACTGCGTCAAGACCAAGTTGTCTTGGAGTTTTAGAAAATATCCTCAAATGTAGCTCCGATCGACTTTTTGGATTTCAGCATCGTTTTACATTTAAGGGATGCAATATTTTAGTACTTTCTAAGTACTACTGCTATAGCGCCTAGAATATATAGTGGGGATTTCGGATATCCCTGTAATACTTAAAAAAGCGCTAAAATGTTGTATCCCTTAAATGTGCAACGGTGCTGCTGAAATATGAAGATCGCAGCGACATTTGCAGGATATTTTCTACAACTGCAAGATATTGCTAGTCTATACAATGTAATACTAGTAATACGAAAATCCCGCAGATGTCGCTGCGATCGACACTTGGTATTTTAGCAGTATCGTCGCACATTTAAGGGATACAATTTTTTTGCACTGTTTGGATAGCATATTTCCATACTAGGTATTCTAGACGCTGTACTACTGCTACAGAGTCTAGAATATATAGTGTGGAAATCGGCTGTCCCAGTAATACTTAAAAAAGTGCTAAAATATTGGATCCCTTAAATGTCAAACGATGCTGAAATCCAATGAGTCGATCACAGCGACATCTGCAGGATGTTTTCTATAACTCCAAGACGATTTGGTCTAGACGTTGTAATAATACGATGTGTTTACTTTGAAATTTGAAAATGTATCGCAGATGTCGCTCAGGTCGGCTCCCTTGATTTCAGCATCATTGCACATTTAAGGGGTACAACTTTTTGCGTTGTTTGAATAGCAGATTTCCACACCATGTATTCTAGACGCTGTACTATTGCGATAGTAAGTCAGTATGTTCTGGATATCTGAATCTGGGGAACCAATGAAAACGGTTCAGGATCTGAACCCACACTGTTAAAAATATCGTGAAAAATTACCTCTGTTTTTCAAGGCTAACTATTTTCTGACCAATGAAAACGCTTAATAGGTGTTTATGTAGCGTTCTCATTGGACAGAAAATAGAGAGCCTTTGAAATCAGAGGTAATTTTTCACGATATTTTTAACAGTGCAGTAGGCATTGTGAACATGCTTACAGCATCTAGAGCTGGACCAAATTACAGCGTCTAGAATACATAGTGTGAAAATCTGCTATCCAATCAGCGCTAAAAAGTTGTATTCCTTAAATGTGCAAACGCTGAAATCAAGGGTACCGATCGCAGCGACATCTGCGATATATTTTCAGATTTCAAAGTAAACATCGTATTATTACAGCGTCTAGACAAAACCGTCTTCGAGTTTTAGAAAATATCCTGCAGATATCGCTGTAATCGACTCATTGGATTTCAGCATCGTTTGACATTTAAGAAATCCAATGTTTTAGCACTTTTTTTAAGTATTACGGGGATAACCGATTTCCACACTATATATTCTAGACGCTGTAACCAAATCGTCTTGGAGTTTTAAAAAATATCCTTCAGATGTCGCTGTGATCGACTCATTGGTTTTTAGCATCGTTTGACATTTAAGGAATCCACTATTTTAGCACTTTTTTAAGTATTAGTGGGATAGCCGATTTCCACACTATACATTCTACACTGTTAAAAATATCGTGAAAAATTACCTCTGTTTTTCAAGGCTCTCTATTTTCTGACCAATGAGAACGCTTCATAGATGTTAATGTTGCGTTCTCATTGGTCAGAAAATAGAGAGCCTTTAAAAACAGAGGTAATTTTTCACGATATTTTTAACAGTGTAGACGCTGTAGTTATGTAATAGAAAATGCCTAAATTTGCTATAGTTTGGATATAAGTTTCTCTCAAAGCACTTTGTCGCTCTCTGATGTATAAACTTTATTGATGGATTGTCAGCTTTTCCACACCCAATTCCATTGTCCGTAGGTATCGATGTGGATCTTATAGTTTACTGGATGCGGTAACTTTCCGAAGTGCGAAATCTTGTCTAGAAAAGATGCCGCATTCAGAAAAAACCAAATATCTAAAACGATGCTAATGGACATCGGAAGTGGGGATAAAAAAGCTTACAATTCAATAGCAAAGTGACCTTATACATAAGAGTTTAGCAATGTGTTTCTATTAGTCGGTACAGTGCAAACTGCCTCCATATACAGTACAGATAAAAGTGCCTTCTTATGTGTAGCAGCACTGTCTTCGGTTATCAGAGTCAGACTAAACACCTAATCATTGACGCTCATTTCTGATGTCTTTACTGCCTAAGGATGAGTATTGGTATGAGAATGGTAACATACGGAAAAAAATTATGATTGATAGATTCTGGACAAAAGCTATCGCCATGAATCTTGAAGAGCTTGCCATTATTGCCAAACTAATGCTTGTTAAATTGTCCTCCACTCGTATAATCAAACTTGTCCAAGTGAATATCGCCAAGTTCTGGAATAGAAAATGTCTAGTTTTGCCGTAGTGTAGGCAAACACTTATGTATAAACAGAGTCTGAGTATTGTATGTCACCACTCTCAAATAGAGGCCCATTACATGAGGAAACAATTGATGGAGATTGTCGGAAAATAATAATGTAGAATTATCTGCCACATGATTGGTTTAATGAATACATATATCTGACCAGTGTGCTTGGCGTCATGCGCCCGCTTATAAGTCATCGTCAATATAAAGGAACGGGATAGCACAAGGAAATTTACAGCACCAGAGAATTACATCCAGGAGCTCCACAAAGAACGTGCAACGGAGCCAGCGGGATTCGAACCCGCAGTCACCTACGCTCTCAAGCGATTAGCAGTGTAAGTGTCACTCAGCCACGGTGGGCCCTGGACCACATTTGCAAATCTGACAAGTCTACAGCTTTTTGGATGCCAGTATTTTAGTACAGAAAATTTTGTTTTATTTGACAGAAGAATTTTTGAAATTTAAAAGTACACACTCTACAAAAATTACAAGTTAAAGGCAGGCTTCTGATTGGTCAATCTCATTTTGCTAACAGCGAAAAATATATCTGGGTCCTGGTCAATATACTTGAAGAGTCAATACAAATATTACTACATAGTCTGCATTTTGCTTCTTGACAACGGAGTCCTAGAAAAAATTATACTTAAATGTAGACCGTGGCTGAATGGTTAAGGCACCACACCGCTAATCGCTTAAGAGCGTAGTTGGGCTGCGGGTTTAAATCCCGCTGGCTTCGTTGCACACTCTTTGTGTAGCTCCCATATGTAAATTCTCTGGTGTTGTAAATTTGATTGTGCTATCTAGAACTCCCCGGCTCAAAGTCCTTGTGCTAATTCGTCCTTGTATATTAACGATGACTTATAAGCGGGCCCCCCTTATGTCAAGCACACAAGTCAGGTGTATGTGATCAATAAATAAATAAATGAATGTAGACTGTTGTGACTATAATGTACTTGTTAAAAAAAATATCAGAAGTATTAAATGCTAATAAAATCAATTCTTTTAATGAAATTATAAAGAATTTATTAAAAACTATTTGTTTAATAAATAGTTTTTGTAAATTATAATTTCTTTGACAAATTATTTACTTATTCAGCAGATGTTGAAATCCGGATAATTATGTGTTACGGTATGAATAACTAAAAAGTAGGAAATAAAATAATCTTTTCAAAAAAAAAATATTAACCGACTTCAAAAAAAGCTCTAAAAAGAATTAAATAATTCTTTAAACTTCTCTAATGACGAAGCGTTATCCAATAACCGCACATCGGATATCATGTATCGGCATAAAAACGTTAAATTTAATGTATAGAATTTAATATCTACCAAACATGGATTTTCTAGAGAATATTTTTTACAAAAGATTAATTTACATATTTGTGATTTAATTTACGAATATATACATATAAAAAGTAATCAATTACTTTTTGAAGTTGGTGCCAAACATTCACAATCGATAATGACTAAACAAATAATTTGCTGAAGGAATAGAGCATTTTTTAAATTTTGTATCATATTTCCCATCATCACTTTATTCATGGTAATAGCTACAATATATTCACAATTTTACTATACTTAAGATAGGTTGGCACCAACTTCAAAAAGTAATTGATTACTTTTTATATGTATATATTCGTAAATTAAATCACAAATATGTAAATTAATCTTTTGTAAAAAATATTCTCTAGAAAATCCATGTTTGGTAGATATTAAATTCTATACATTAAATTTAACGTTTTTATGCCGATACATGATATCCGATGTGCGGTTATTGGATAACGCTTCGTCATTAGAGAAGTTTAAAGAATTATTTAATTCTTTTTAGAGCTTTTTTTGAAGTCGGTTAATATTTTTTTTGAAAAGATTATTTTTACATTTAAAAACAACAATTTATTTCGGAAAATTCTTTATTTGCCCACTCAGGCTATCAGTGTAAACTAATACCATCAAATAAATATTTAAGCGAAAAAGATATTTCAATCATAAGAAAATTTTACACTTAATTCATAATAATGTTTTACTTTTAATCATTATTTAATCAGATGAATTAATCTACATATAAATTGAACAATGTTTAATTTAATTACTATCGGAAATATTTTCTTTGCTTTTCCAAAAAATAGTATAAGCGCATAAAAGAATTAAAAAAAAAAAACTTTCAGATTATTATTATTGTTTTTTACAAAAGATAACTCATTGTTCCTGTAGCTGACATATTTTTATATTGAAAATAAAATATATTTAATTGTTCACCACGAACGTATTGCGTATATTGACTATTTAAAAAAAGAACAATTTTCATTTAGATATCTGTATCTTGGTAAAAAAAACAAAAAAAAACTAATATCAAAATTCAACATTTTTTTAACTATGTTCACTAATCATCACTCAAACAAAGATAGATATTTCTTAATCTAGGAAAATATAATATAATCAACGTTCGTTCTAACGAACCCTCGCCAAAGATGACGGTCATTATAATAGAAGGTCGCTACAAAGAAAGTGAACGAACAAAAATGTAAAAAAACTCTAAATGAAAATCTCTGCATGAAATCTGACTCTGCACGAAAATAAGGTTTCAAAGGAATATTTATAATACAACATTATTACTAAATTCTGCTTACTTTCGTATCAAATAAACATTGACAATGAATAATTATAAAAATCAATTTAAGAGAATGATTATGTATTTCTAAAATAAAGTTTAAAGTAAAAGTTGAATCACACACACACACAAAAGAAAAATAGTTACTTACAACAGTTAGTGCAGTCGACGCTCGTTATAACGACCGTCTTTTATAGCGACCGCCCCATTATAACGACCGATGCAAAATGTCCGGAAATATATTCCTTTTATGATATGTTATTTTTGCATCCAATATGACGTACGACCAGCAGCTCATTTCCCAATGCAGCGGTCGAATTGACCTTTTTTCCAGACCTTCACACAAAAAAAAGATTACCACTTTCTTTGTTCATTGCGCGTTGATTCCTATTGTAAAATTTTTAAAAATGACACTTTAAAACATTTTTTACTGATCATCTCTAAGTGAGATGGAAAATTTTGTTTAAAGAAAATATCAAATGCACAAAAAATAAACAACTATTTCGAATTATTTTTGTAGAAAATAAATGTTAATACGTAAGTAACTATTTTTTTTTTGTGTGTGATTTAACATTTACTTTATATTTTATTTCAGAAATACGTAATCATTCTCTTAAAGTGATTTTTATAATTATTCATTGCCAGTATTTATTTGATACGAAATTCTACAGAATTCAGTAATAATGTTGTATAACGAAATTTCCTTTGAAACGTCTATTTTATGCACATGATTAGAGTTTTTTTAGAATTTTTTTTCGTTCACTTTCGTTACAGCGACCATCCATTATAACGACCTTCATCTTTGGCACGCGAGGGGTCGTTATAACGAGCGTCAACTGTATTAACAATTATTTTCTACAAAAATAATTCGAAATAGTTGTTCATTTTTTGTGCATTTGAAATTTTCTTTCAATAAAATTTTCCATCTCAGTTAAATATTATAGGTAAGAAATGTTTTAAAGTGTCATTTTAAGACATTTTACAATAGGCATCAACATGCAGTGAGCAAAGAAAATGGTAATCTGTTTTTGGGAAAATCTGGAGGAAAGGTCAGTTCGATCGCTGTATTGGGAAATAAGCTGCTGGCCGGACGTTATGTTGTTCGTGCAAATAACATATCATAAAGGGGATGTATTTCGGAACATTTTTCATCGGTCCTTATAATGGAACGGTTACTATAATGGGCGGTCGTTATAACGAGCGTCGACTGTATAACCAAGAACGGATATACAATAACCTCTTCCAACAAGCGATTCCGAAAACCATTCGTTACCTCCAAAAACCTTAGAAACTAATACATTTTCAAGATTTAAAGAAGCATTTATAAAAATAAAGTTACTTTTGCTGCCACTGATTTTCGGAAACTTTTGCGAGTAATTTTTAAAGGAGATTAGAAGAAGATAACGGAAGAGATTATTGTATATTTTTACTTTCTTCTGTCTTTACAAGAAGAAAGTATTGGATTCGTAAAAATTTTCGAATTACGGTTTCGAAGGATTTACACGTTTTAGGAGTCATCGATCCCGAAAAACACGTTTTTTCAAAATGTCTGTCTGTGAGTCTGTGAGTCTGTCTGTGACACAAATTTTATGGGCGCTGTATTTCAATAAGTAATGAACGGAATTTGATAACACTTTAGATTCCTTTAGTCCCTAATATAAATTGGTGCTGGATTACTTTCGTCTAGCAGGTGGCGCTGCCATGCTGCATTATTCATGATTTCCACAATAGCTCTATCTCGAGAACTAATGCATGAAGTTTCATCAAATTTTAGATTAAGTTAGTCCCTGATATGAATTAGTGTTGTTTAGTTTTTGGTGTAAATCGTCCAACAGGTGGCGCTACTATGCTGCATTTTTCACGATTTCCGCAATAGCTGTATTTTAAGAACTAATGCATGAATTTTCATCAAACTTTAGATTCAGTTAGTCCCCGATATAAATTGATCGGGATACGTTTTTGGTGTAAATTAACCAACAGGGGCCACTGCCATGCAGAACTTTTCACGATTTCCGCAATAGCTCTATCTCAAAAACTAATGCACGGATTTTAATCAACCTTCAAATTCAATTAGAAGTTGACATAGGTTGTTGCTGATCAGATTTTAGTGTAAATCACCTAACCGATGGCACTGCTATAATGCATTTTTCAGGAAGGATTAACATGCACGAGTTTCCATTATGCGCGCCAGCAGCATGCGCTTGACGCTGAACATTTTGGACTACGATTGCCAGTTTATACGGTATCATCGATTGCTTGAGCACCCTGTTTTTCCAGATCTTTTCGCGATGTTATAATATTTTAACACGAAATAAGGTACACATCTTTGCATTCATTGCAATGTTTTGATTTTTCTCAAAATTATGACCGTCAATGCAAGTTCAGTAAAGATGAAACATCTTGTATTTGTAACAAAATGCGTGGTTTGCGATCCCACATTCTATGGTAATTTTTCATCCATCTTGATGCCTTCTATCACCCCTCTTAATTTGTTGGTCGAATTTTGGAACACCCTGTACATTTATAATTTATTTTTTTATTTTTTATATTTACTCAGTACTTATTAATTTTATTCCTATTTTTTCATTCTACTTTAAATAAATGTTAATTTAAGTCATTTCTTGATTTCTTCAATTGATTTCACTCTTTTCTATGGGTATAGATGGCAGCTCTAAACATTTTTGTTAAAAATTTAGTTACAATATAGTTTTCTTTTTTCACACCAGATGACAGCATATTTTTTGTCTTCATTCACTATCTGCTGGTTTTGCTGACACTTTCATCCATGCCACAAGTTTTAATAGCGTTAAATCTGATTACATCCTCACATGTTAGAATTTTATGAGTCAAATTTCTAGAGTTTTGGCTTTTTGTCTATAATTGAGGTATTGTGCTCTAATCATTTTTCAATTTTTAATATCTTGTGTGAGGTGTATCTTTCTTTAGATCTCTTGTTTTTTTTTTTATCATTTAGTCTGTTTTTTGATGCTCTATTAGGAGCTAAATTTTGTCATTTTAGGCTTAATGCCGACAAAATTGGATGAAATAACGCATCTTCACTATGAATTAAACCTGCAAGCTCCTCTGATGATTCTGTGAGTTATTCATAGTTTCTTATTTTACATACTAGTTTCCAATGTTCATATCCTGTTCATCTTTAGAATTTTACCAATTTGTTCATATATTTGTGACTTCATCTTTACAAATATAAATATTTTTAAATATGGATATTTTTTCAACTATTTATATATGAATAGATTTTATGTTGTTGAAAATTTACAGTAAGTTTTTTTTTCTACTGAAAGGAAAAAAAAACCCCTCCACTTACAGAGAAGCTCACTGTGCGCTTATTTTATTACTTTCTAAACTCTTGAAGATTTCAAAAACGATAAAATTTGTTATTTATCCGAAATTATTTTGTTAAATTTGTACATATTTTAAAGTCCTATAACTATCGATTAAATAAATTACTTTTAATGAGCGGTTTTTAAAAATAATTTTCATATTATTATACATCGAAAATTACTGAAGTGAAATTTTTCCTAACTCACAAAATATTAAAAGATATTTTATAATTATTACTATTTTTACAAATTCCACGTTTGATCATTTATTTATCTGAAAATCAGCAAAAACACATAAACTAACTCGACAAAATAATTTCGTGATCTGTGATATAACAAAATATATACAAAAGAGATACAATTCTGTCTTTAACCCCTATAATTCTTTGAGAAAAGGTACAATGTAGCAGAATGACTTTTATCACATCGTCCGTACTTTCTATTTATATTGATAAAGGTACGACACCTCATACTAAATCTGATAAAGAGCTTTGCTCCAGGAGTACACAGAATGGCATCTTTTGCTTTCTATGTCAGATGCTACATCAAGGAAAGAGACAAATGCTCAAATAAACAGAAGTGAGATTATCTGGATTTTTATATTTTCATTTCGAATTCCATGAAGCAAATATGTAGCCATTCAGTCAAAAACTTTTTGCTGTTTATTTCAAATATTTTATTTTTTCCCAAGCATTATATTTATGTTGATGTTTATTCATTATTTCTTGAGATGCAACTTTTTATTTTTGAAATTATAATGTGTTTAGTTATTTTTGCTTTCGAAAATCAGTGCAAATAGATATACAATAAAATAACTATTCAAATGAAGAAAAAATTTCATGCTCAGATAAAGGCCATAAATGCATAAGTAATTCATTATTGCAGAAGTTGCAATTATCTGTACTGCTATCTAAATGATATTTTATTGTTTTTGGAAATATTATATTTATTGCTCAGAAAACCATTATAACTAACTAAATAAAAGAAGTTCTTGATCTGTCTATGTACTTATATAAAATCCAAGAGTGGGAAAGTTTAAATAACCATTCCGGGGTGAACCGGGCTATCTCTAGTAGCTTTTTTATTCATCTGCCATGAGATTTCTACTAAACCGATTTTGATAATTATATTCTTTTTTAAAGGAAAGCTGTTCATTTGCAGATGTGTTCGCACTGGCTATTTTTAAAAATATATCCATTTTTATGTTTTAATTTAAATTTTTCAATTTTTTTTATGAAATTTCTTCAAAATGGAGGCAATGGTATTACTTTCATTGTTTCTGATAAAAGAGAAATTATGAAAAATATTCAAACACCAGGATTTTTGGACGTATTTTTTCATTTGCAGGTTATTTTTGTAAAAAATATGTATGCGCGTATACTCTATTTTTATAAACAATTAAAATTTCATATTTCTGCGGCATCATAAGAATATCATATATTGGGTTTATTTTATCTTTATGTATTGTGCCTTTATTAGTTTCTTTCATTACAATTAAATAGAAAAATATTTTTATTTGAATATAATGTGGTTAAGCATAAAAGTAAGTACTGTATAAAGTATGTTAGAAAAGTTTGCCTATTAAGACGTTATGTTTCGCTTGAAATGTATTTTTACATTAATAAAAGAAAGGAGAAAAATTAAAATGATTGTGTTTATATGACGTAATTCTCACTGATTTTTCGTTTTTTTAATTCAAAAGATTAGAATCGAATCCTTTATTGATCGTCGAATTATTTCAGAAATTGAATATTGAGTAAAAGAAATATCCTCTTCATTTGTACTTGTAGAAATCATTTGTCATTGTTAAAATGTGTTTTTCTACAATGCAAACCTTTCAATAATAAAATCTTCATGATGTTTGTTTGTATTGAAGTCTTATGAAGATGAAACGCAGGTCAACATTCCGTCACCTGTGACGGTGGTTATATGTTACTAATATACACTATATTGCCATTAATGAGCGGCAATTTTCAATTTTAGACATTTTGTCTAATATTTAGAAATATAATTGTCAGATTCTTCTGGAATTTCAGGATTAAAAAGAACAGGTATGGCCTCATATTTAGCAATGTCGATTTGATAAGGGGGACAATTAGGGGGCCAACAAAAAATCAAAGAAAAAAAATAATACTTGGGATCACCCTGTAAAATAAAATACACGAAATGATCTATCACTACCGAATATAAATAAACAGACATTGTGCAATAGGTGTATTCTTTTGTGTAAGAATAGCACGTATATTAATAGAGATATAGCGATTTATTTTTAAAAATTAAAAAATTCTTGCATGCTTTTTGCTTATAACAAACATACAGGGTTTTCAACCAAATTTAACGCCGATTTCAGAAAAATTGACAAAATATAGTAGAAACAATATAGTGCAATCGAAATATAAATATATTAAATATTTTAGGAAATATGAGCAGTTGTATGAAATAATTTTTATCTGCGCATGCGCGAACGATGACAAGGATCATTTTGCATAATTTAATGGTCAACTCTACGGAGCAACTTATTGAAAAAATTTACTCAAATATCATAAAAATTCAGAATGATATCGGCGTTAGAGTGAGCAAATTTTTAGTTGTTCTCTAAAAGCAGCTGAATGATAAGGGATTTTACACAAATTGTCATGTTTTATTAACTGACTTTCAGAAAAAAGTGTGTATTTAGTGACTATCAACGAGTAGATTTGGAAAAAATGCTTCCATTTTGATACTTCTTTTGATCATGGTATAGGCTCGTTCTGGTGGTTATCAGAGAAGAACTAAAGCATCAATAAAAAATGAAAAAAAAATTAAATTCAAAATGACAATTTGTGGAAAATCCCTTATCATTCAGCTGCTTTTAGAGAACAACTAAAAATTTACTCACTCTAACGCCGATATCTTTCTGAATTTTTACGATATTTAACTAGATTTTTTTTAATAAGTTGCTCCATAGAGTTGACTATTAAATTATGTAAAATGATCTTTGTTATCGTTCACACATGCGCAGATAAAAATTATTTCAGACAACTGCTCATATTTCCTGAAATAATTAATATATTTATATTCCATTTCCACTATATTGTTTCTACTATATTTTGTCAATTTTTCTGAAATCGGCGTTAAATTTGGTTGAAAACCCTGTATGTTATAAGCAAAAAACATGCAAGATTTTTAAAAATTTTTTTAAATAAATCGCTATATCTCTATTAATATACGTGCTATTCTTACACAAAAGAATGCACATATTGCACAATGTCTGTTTATTTATATTCGGCAGCGATAGATCATTTCGTGCATTATATTTTACGGGGTGATCCCAAGTATTATTTTTTTTCTTTGATTTTTTGTTGGCCCCCTAATTGTCCCCCTTATCAAATCGACATTGCTAAACATGAGGTCATACTTGTTTTTTTTAATCCTGAAATTCCAGAAGAATCTGACAAGTATATTTCTAAATATTCGACAAAATGTCTAAAATTGAAAATTGCCGGTCATTAATGGCATTATACTGTATATACTTACAAAATATAGAATTATCTTACTTCTATCAAACAATTCTATGAATGAAAGTAACATTTAGGGGCGTCCACAAATGATGTTACGCTTGGAGGGAGGGGGAGGAGGGGGTTCGTGAAATTGTGATTGTTTGTGACAAGGGGATGGGAGGGTGTAAGAAGTGCTGCATCACACATTTTGGTTAAAATAAAATCATTAAAAATCAGCAGATTAAATTTTGAAGTTATTTTGAAATTAAAATACTTTGTGTTCATAAAGTAAAGATAAGATTTAAAGCCAAATATATTAAATTCCATTTAAATTCCAAAATACTACTGTTTTCAATTGCTCATTAATATTTTATTACTATTGTATATTAATTATGTTTTTTGTTGTAAACCTAAATCTTATTCCATACAAAATAAGTACACTGATAATTTTTATTGTTATGCTCACAAATATCACTAAAACACGTAGTTCAAGTTTTAAAATAAAATTTGAAATATGATCTATAAAGTAGTGCTTCGTTTCTGAACTGCAAGTATATGTTTCTGTAATATAGCGTGACATGTAACAAGGGGGGGAGAGGGTATGGTGAAGTGTGACTCTTTGTGGCAGCTGGGAGGGGGGGGGGGTTAAAAAATATTGAACAAAAATGTGATATCATTTATGGGCAGCCCCGTAATGCAGAGATTTTTATCACACTGCCCGTACTTTCTATTTATATTGATAAGCTATGACACCTCATACTAAAGTTGATAAAGAGCTTGGCTCCAAGAACTACACAGAATGACCTCTTTGTTTTCTGTGTCAGATACTACATCACAAATGCTCAAGTAAATATGGGTAAGATTATCTGGATTTTTATGTTTTTGTTTCGAACTCCAAGAAACAAATATTTCCCCTCGAAATGCTTTTGTGGTGACATTAATTCATAATTTCTAGAGATGAAAATTATTTACTTTTGAAATTATAATATGTTTATTTATTTGGTTGCTATTCTTGCAAATATTAGGTTGAGCAAAAAGTTCTGGGAAATTTTTAATCTATTAGTTACCAGAATTTGTATCGTATATGATGGTCGTGCCATTAATGCCGAGCTCTATTGCCAGCAGATGGATCGCGTCTACGACAAATTGGTGCAGAAGTATCCAAGATTGGTCCGCCGAAAGCTCGCTTTGTTTCAGCAGGACAATGCCAAACCGCACGTGGCCCAGAGGGCCAAGGACAAGATTGCGCAATTGGACGGCGTCGAAAATCTTCCACACCCCGCCTACAGTCCAGACGCGGCTCCATCCAATTATGGCCTCTTTCGATCAATGCAACACTTATTCAAGGACCGTCGATTTGAATTCTTTAATGAAGTTGAAGAAGCATGTCAAGAGTTTTTCGATTCCAAGGAGCTGCCATGGTACTTTTAGCAAATCCGGAATCTGGCAGAAAGTCGTGGACTATGATGGTCTCTACTTTGAAGAATAGTCCTTGTTGCTTTTGTTGTTAATTTGCGTATAACAACGCAACTTTCACAAATTTCCCAGAACTTTTTGCTCAACCTAGTATTTTACGTCTTAATTTGAAAACCAAGGAAAACAAACGTACAAAAAACAACTATTCGAATGAACAAAAATGTTCATTCTCAGATAAACGATTAATTGAATAAAAAAGTTATTATTAATGAAATTATATTTTATCTAAAATGGAATCTAAAAGATAGTTTATAATTTTTGGAAATACTTTATCTACTCATCCGAAAATCAGAACATTCACATTAACTAACTAAACGAAAGAAGTGTTTGATCGTCTAAATACAATGTCTATACAAAAAAGTACAATTCTATCACTTTTTTCCTATCACTCTTTGAATGAAGATACCATGTACCAGAATGATTTTTATTAGCTACGACACCTCATACTAAAGCTGATAAAAAGCTTTACTCCAAGAGTACACAGAATGGCCTCTTTGCTTTCTGTGTCAGATACTACATCAAGGCAGGAGACAAATGCTCAAATAAACAGAATTGAGATTATCTGGATTTTTATATTTTTTGTCTTGCTTTCTAGCAAACATGCAGTCATTCGGCCAAAAAACATTTTTTTGTTCAGGGAGAGACATTGATAGGCTATGTTTGCTTGCATTGACAATAATTCGTATATCTTTCGATGTTGTTTTTTTTCTCGAAATCATAATACAATTAAGGGGAGGTTGTACTTCTTTGTACTAAAATTTTCGATTTTTAATTTTTGACCTTAAGGGATCTCGGGACTCCTTAAAGCTTTCAAATTTTCGAAATTTTTATTTTTTTAGATGTTAAACTCCTATCTTTTCTGAACATTTTGATATAATCGTTTCCTTTAAATTCTTATTAGAACAAAAGTTATGGCTTTTAGAATTATATCCGCTCGATAGCTGAAGCACGGCCTTTCCGAAACTTTGAAGTAATTTTCTCCAAATGACGTTTTTGGGTATAACGCGCACAATATCTCAAAAACTTCTAAATAGTTAGTAATAAAATTTTAAAAACATATGTTTCATGTTAATCTGTATGAACGGAACCTAAAATTTCCCTTTTATTGTTAAAAATATATATATATATATTTTTTTTTAGGTGATTATGTTGTTGAAATTTTCAAAATTTTGTATTAATTAAATACAACTTTGTATTAAAAATAGAAAAATGCTTTAAATACAAATTTATTTAGGTTCAGGGTAATTATTACATTCTGATGTATAAGTAGGCACCAAAACTTAGTTGCAATATTTATTTTGTAACCGTGCGCGTAAGCCATTATAACAATTTTCTGCTCGTCAAATATCTGACAGTTTGGAGCCCCCTGTAAATGCTAATTCTGCACGTTGCAATTTTTTAAAGACATAAAATGAAAGAACGTACTTATATCTTTCATCTCAAAGAAAATGATGTTTAAAACAATATGCATTTTAAGATATTAAAAGTTGAAAATGATATCTTTTTTTTTTCATTTTTTCCGATTTTCAAGAATTCTGAGACCCTTTAAGGCTGCTAGTCACCCAGCTTCCGAATGTCTCTAATGACGTAGAATGCATTCTTATATTTAAAATATCTCCTCAGGAAATTAATGTTTTTAATTGCCTTTTTCTTTGTATTCTTCTCAAAAGATGTTTATTTTTTTTCTTAGTTGTCAAAATATTTCTAGAATCTCAGCTTAACTGCTTCATTTCGCTGGTGAATGGCTATATACCACGCTGTGCGGTGTAAAATGTTTGTGTCATAAATCATTTTATAACTTCCGTGATATAATAGTAATAAATTTAAGGTCGTTAAAGGATTTACACCATTATCATAATACGTATAAAATAATATATAAAACTTGCACAGTATATACATACACTGATAAACATACATACACTAGTGTAAATGGCCGTCCTAGGTAGGTGGGTAAAAATTGTGTTTTCCACTTAAAATTTGAAAAACGGATAAAAAATAATTGACAATATGGAAGCGTTTAGATGAGCAAAGTTCGGCTAGTTTATGCTCTAATAAACACACAATTAGCATTTACAATATTTCTGGGTAAACCAGGTTTTCCGGCTAATATACTGTAACAAAATTAAGATTTCTTAATAAAAGAAAAATTTAACAAATATGCAATAACACTGCGTAATTAAATCAGTCTGCTGCAACTATTGAAATAATACTATTTTTTTTTTAATTAACACTTTGAAATTGTATTTTTATCGTTTACCCCTTCCTCCCCACTCCAAAAATTTTTTAAATTGTATATTAATTAATAAATAGGTATCTCGGGTTGAATTCCATCCGTAAGAACGAAGGGGTAGCATTGTTAAAGTGTTCTTCACGCCTATTGGTGTTTTTCTTCTGTTTGCCAGCGGTTGACGTCACGCAGCAGGGGTGGGACAGCTTCAAGTGATGTCATTTATGTCGTCTCCTTTAATCTTCATAGCTCCATGATTTAATTTTTTTTTCATTGAATCACAAAAGGAATGACTCTCTACCACAGCTTCTTATCTACGTTTAATGCACGAAGTGCGCTACGTTTGTTTTCTGAAATGGCTGGTAAATCATTGAAATTTTGTTGGTTTTGAATCTTTTATAGAAAATTATTTTGAACAGAAGGGATTTCATGTAGAAAAGATTTATATTTAGGCAGATAAGTTTTCTCATGTACATCTCAAATCAAAATTAAGCCTAACGTGGCTCCATCTTATCGGAGACTGGTAAGATTGATGGGTTCGCCCCGGATGCGTTACACTGCCTTTTATTATATATAGATTATATACATAAAACTGAAATGAGAGGACGTACGCAATGTACGTCCTGGTCACTGATTACTGAAATGAGAGGATGTACGTCCTGGGAGTGAAGAGGTTAATTTATTATTTTATGTCTTAAAAACTGACGAATTGTGAATGAGATTTTAACACTTCATGTAAAATTTAGTATACAGGGTGTTTCTACAATCATGGTACAAACTTGGAGGTGTGGTAAAGCTGTCTAAAACAAGTTGTTTTGTATAGGAATGTATGGTCGGAAATGAAAAGTTTCGGCGAAAAACAAGAAATGCGGAGGAAATGTAAACGAGCGTTTTAAATTATAGTAAGAAGTTAAATGTGCCACTGGCAGCGTCTAGCAAATGAGCTAAGCTATTTTATGCAGTGTCTATTTATACTGATTTTAGATTGACAGCAAAATATTTGTAAAAGAAACCAAAAATAAAAAGGGGAAATTCTACTTATTTGGCTATTTCACGCGATTTTTAAGGTGTTATTTTTCAGTAAACAAGTAACGAGATATCCCCTTCAGACATTTTGCATTATATCTTTGACATTTCACTTACATATCTCAATTTTCGTGTGCAAGATAAAAAAATAAAATAAATAAAAAAAGGAAGAAGAAGAAGAAAAAAAAATAAAGAAAGAAAGGAAAAGAAAAATACGCCTTGTGTGACAGAGAATATCTGCACGTGGTGGATCGGGTGACCATTTTTCTCCGGCCGCAAAAATCTGAAAAAAATTCTCAAATTATGAAACAAATTAAATTCTCTTTATCTTATACCAATAAATATCTAGCAACGTGATAATTCACTTCTTAAATATTCAATAGTATCAAGCGTAATTTCACTGCTGAAAAGCAGTTGAAAAATTACTTAAAAAATTGGATATATATTCACCGATGCTGGGATTTATTTGTGTCTCGTGTTACGCCGAAGGATTGTGTGCTCATGAAGAATATTCCATCTAATAGCTGCAGATGCAACCTTATCAACATATATGTGTGAGAAATGCCCAGTAGGCTGTCGTCCTCGTAGCTTAAATGGTAGAGCACTTAAGCCTATCCCTGGGGCCCGGGTTCAATTCCCGGCGTGGACATTTTTCACTTTGTTGGTTTATGCTTAGCTAGCAATAGGATAATTCACTTGTTAAATATTCAATAATATCAAGCGTAATTTCGCTGCTGAAAAGCAGTTAAAAAATTGCAAAAGTAATCATGTTTGATGAAGATTATGTTGCCGAAAAGTGTAATGTTATCTAATTAACTATTTTTTCGAGCTCGTAAAAGGTAAAAAAAAAAAACCTTAAAAATCGCGTGAAATAGTCAAATAAGTTCCCTTTTTACTTTTGGTTTCTTTTACAAATATTTAGTTTTCAATCTAAAATCAATATAAATGGACACTGCATAAAATAATCAGTCGAATGAGGAAGAATATTTCCATATCTAAATAAAATAGGCGATTCATTATTACTGAAGATGCAGTTATCTATTTTACAGGGTGAATCAAAAGTCTTCATACAAAGGATTAAATGAGTGACTAATTTATTTTTTGTTTTCAGGAAGGTGAATCGATTGCAAAGTGATGCCGCTAACGAAGAAGATCGGATTGACATTACTCTGTTGGCTGGGATTGGTACCACGCGTCATAGAACGCGTACACTGTAAAAAAAAAAAAAAAAAAAAAAAAAAAAACGACATTTTTACAGTACAAAGTACTGTTCATCCCGCGCACAAACTCGATCACAGTGAATGTGCTGTATCTTTCTTTGGTTTCCTGACTATATTAACATGGAAAATACAGTAGTTGCGTAAAATTAACAGCACAATGTGCTGGCAATTTGGACGCCAGCAGTTTGTGCTGTAAAAAAATGCGTCCAAATTGCCAGCACATTGTGCTGTTAATTTTACGCAACTACTGTATTTTCTATGTTAATACAGTCAGGAAACCAAAGAAAGACACAGCACATTCACTGTGATCGAGTTTGTTCTGGCAAATCTACAGTGGTTTTTTTACAGTGTACTTTCAATGCAACACACAAACACAGACAAAACTGGGCAACAAATTTAAACTTTTGCTCTGTTAGTGAGTTGAAAATAGCTGTTTATTATTTAATTTTTTGCACTGATTCCGAATCTAATTTTAATTTTTCTACAACGTGACTAGTTTTTGAGATATTTGCATATTACGATTTATGTAACTTTTGGAATTTTTCTTCAATTATATGCAAATTTAAGGCGTAAAGTAACTGAGACTGTCAGACTGGCTTTTTCTGTTTTATGTTATGATTACAGCCCAGTTTGCTTTACGAAGATATTGTATTCGAGATTATACTGACATGTGACTGTGCCTAATTTGCATAACGTTTCTTCGCGTCCATATATTTTTGCTACATGAGTACGCTAATATGTTTTTAAACCAATTTTTAGCGTTGATTACAAATCTGGTATTCGTTTTCTTCACCAGTTCGTATTCGCCAATTTTAGGTAGCTTTCTTTACAAAAAGCTACCTATTGCAGCCGTTCGGAGGAAAGCGATTTCAAAAAATTTTGGTATATTTTCATCGATCATGACCCCCAGACCCCGAAACCACCCTCCGTTCAAAATTGATGTGTATATATATATATATCTGACCTATGTCACACTGTAACTCCCGTAATTATGAACCGATTTCGATGTAATTCGGTGAATGTCTCGACCGAGTTCGTTGGCCAGCTTCATCCGCCGTTTTGTTTCAAAATGGCGGCCATTTAAAATGTTTAAAAAAAATTTAAACTTGGAATGTGGTACCGAAAAATTAAAAATAGAAAAATATTTTTTTCTTATGTATTTGACCTTTATACAAAGATTCCGGAGCAGTTTTTGTTTCGTCTATATCTTAAAAAATGGCTGAGTTATAGCATTTTGAATTTCTAGCGTAGCTGACATTTTGAAACGTTCTGAATTTTGTCACGCGATAAAAGGCGTATTTATGAACCGATTTGGATGTAATTCGGTGTGTACATAGTACATACCAATCTCTCGACCGAGTTCGTTGGCCAGATTCATCCGCTATTTTGTTTCAAAATGGTGGCCATTTAAAAATTTTTAAAAATTTTTAAATTTGAAATGCGGTACCAAAAAATTGAAAATGGAAAAATATTTTTTTTATGTATTGGACCTTTATACAAAGATTTCGGAACAGTTTTTGTTTCGTCTATATATTAAAAAATGGCTGAGTTACAGCATTTTGAATTTCTAGCGTTGCTGACATTTTGAAACGTCCTGAAGTTTGTCACGCGATAAAAGGCGTATTTATGAACCGATTTGGATTTAACTTCGTTTATACATAGTACATACCAATGTCTCGACCGAGTTCGTTGGCCAGCTTCATCCGCCATCTTGTTTAAAAATGGCGGCCATTTAAATTTTTAAGAAAAATTTAAATTTGAAATGTGGTACCAAAAAATTGAAAATTGAAAAAATATTTTCTTCTTATGTGTTTGACCTTGATAAAAAGATTCGGGAGCAGTTTTTGTTTCGTCTATATCTTAAGAAATGGCTGAGTTATAGCATTTTGAATTTCTAGCGTGGCTGACATTTTGAAACGTCCTGATTTTTCTCACGTAATAACAGGCGTATTTATGAACCGATTTGGATGTACCTTGGTGTGTACATAGTACATACAAATATCTCGACCGAGTTCATTGGCCAGCTTCATCCGCCATCTTGTTTCAAAATGGCGGCCATTTAAAAAATTTAAAAAATAAAAAAAATTAAATGAGATACCAAAAATTGGAAAATGTAAAAGATTTTTTTTGTATGTGTTTGACCTTAATACAAAGATTCCGGAACAGTTTTTCTTTTGTCTATATCTAAAAAAAAAATGGCTGAGTAATAGCATTTTGAATTTCTCTTGTGGCTGACATTTTAAACCGACCTGATTTTTGTCACGCGATAACAGGCGTATTTATGAACCGATTTGGATGTAACTTGGTCTGTACATAGTACATACCAATGTCTCGACCGAGTTCGTTGGCCAGCTTCATTCGCCATCTTGTTTCAAAAGGGTTGCCATTTTAAAAAAATTAAATTTAAAATTCAAAATGAGGTATTAAAAAATTGGAAAATGAAAAAGATTTTTTTTATTGTTTGGCCTTGATACAAAGATTCCGGAGCAGTTTTTGTTTCTGAAAATTTGTTCTTTTGTTTATATCTTAAAAAATGGTTGATTTATAGCACTTTGAATTTCTAGCATGGCTAACATTTTGAAACGATCTTGTATTTGTCACGCGATAACACACGTATTCGCCTATTTCGATGTAAGAAGGCATTTGGATAGTATACATCAACACCTCGACCAAGTTCGCTGGCCAGATTCATCAGCCATCTTGTTTCAAAATGGCGGCCATTAAATAAAAAATATATATATATATTTAAAGCGAGGTGCAAAAAAATTAGAAATTGAAAAAGGTTTCTTTCTTAAGTATTTGACCTTGATATAAGGATTCAGGAGCATTTTTTGTTTGTCTTTACCTTAAAAAATGGCTCAGATATAGCAGTTTCAATTTCTATTGTGGGTGACATTTTAAAAAATATGATTTTTTGCATGAGACAGCACTCCTATATATTAACCGATTCCGATGTGAGTGAGCATGTGCACAGCAATTACTAAGGTCTAGACCAAGTTCACTGCTTAGCCTCATCCACCATGTTGTCTTAAAATGACAGGCACTTTAAGAAATTGCCGAATTTGGCAGCCAAATATAAGTTACTTTAAAGAAAAGCAGCTTGGATAAAGCTGACTAATTTTGCGAAATTCTCATTCATTATATTGATAAAAAATTAGTATTGAATCTCCTATATTCGGTTTCCACTAAATTAAGCTTCGTGTGTTTGAATGATATAAGTTGGCTTTTTTAAAATAAGGATTATGA
Source organism: Maratus speciosus (assembly GCA_963932465.1). Taxonomy (NCBI): domain Eukaryota; kingdom Metazoa; phylum Arthropoda; class Arachnida; order Araneae; family Salticidae; genus Maratus; species Maratus speciosus. The sequence goes on from OZ010789.1 coordinate 130,508,673, forward strand.
AAGCTACCTCTTCCTCCCGGCACTGGCCGGAAGGACTTTTTTGACAATGTGCTACACCCCCCTAAAAAGCACTTTATATCAAACTTGTGCCAATAAAACCCATACAAATGTAGAAATTCATTTTACTCAAAAACTAGACGTTATAGAAGGAAACGGATTGCAGATTAGAAATGAGCAAGAAAATCTAGTCCAGAAAAAGATTACTCCAATTCTGTGGAAACTACTTTAAAGTTGACAGTAATGTAAACATTATACCATAATAATGAAATAAAATTACCTTTTATTTAGCACACTTAACTATTTTAGTATTGATTCGGCATTTTTTAAAACTCCTTTCTGTTACACAGCGCCAAATATTCACCTAGCGTTGACTTTTGGAACTAATTTTTTTTGCGGAATCCTTCGTTCCTCGTCTTGTTTAATTTACTTATAAAATTTGGCGCCATTCTTTCTATTAGATCGCGCCTCCGTACAGTCTGAGTACTGTCGGTTTAATTATGGCCACCTTGTATATACATATATTAAATACGCTTTTCTATGTTTTTATAAGTGTTTATTTGTTGAATAAAAAAGACACTAAAAACATCTACAGAAATAAGTTTTTATTTGTTGAATAAAAAACCAGATACGTGTTGATAGTAATTCATATTTCTGTAGATGGGAATAGTTTTATTTGCTTATTTATTTAATACGTTATAATATTATTACTTTTTGCTGTTTTTGAAAATATTTTAAGTGTTTAATCAAAAATCAGTTTAAATAGGCATTACATAAAAAACTTTTTTAATAGATAATATAAGAAAAAATTATAAGCAATTCATTGTTACTAATGATATAGTTACCCATTCTAGAATTAAAACGATATTTCATGATTTTTCGATATTTTTACAAATGTTTAATTAAACAGATCATATGTTTAAATAGATACTACATAGGATAACTATTCTATGAAAAAAAAAATTATTCAATCTTTTTTTTTCAATTAATATATTAATCCAGATGATGCATTTATCTACTGGAATTTAAAGGCCATTTTAGGATTTTTGAAAAGATGTTATTTGTTCACCCGAAAATCAGTACAAATATCCAGACTCAATCAACAAAAGAAGTTCTTGTAAAAGAAAATATATATGTTAAAGGATACATTTTTATTTCTTTTCCTATATTACCCTTTGAATGAAGATACCTTCTAGCAGAATGATTTTTATCACAGTGTCCGTATTTTCTGTTTATATTGACAGAACTACGACACCTCATACTAAAGCTGATAAAGAGCGTTGCTCCAGGAGTACACAGAATGGCCTTTTTGTTTTCTGTGTCAGACACTACATTAAGGCAAGAGACAAATGCTCAAATAAACACAAGTGAGATTATCTGGATTTTTATATATTTTGTTTCGAAATCCGAGAAGCAAATAATGTGCAGTCATTTAGTCAGAAAATTTTTGTATCAGTTCAAGATATCGATGTGTTATTTTCGCTTTTGAATTATGTATGTGTTGATAGTAATTCATTACTCTGATAGCCGAAGTTATTGATTATAGAAATGATAATATCATTTTTACACACTTTTACTTATCTGGTTTTTGAATGCAACATGATAAGCCCGAATTTAAAAAAATACACAGGTGTGTTTTCGATGGCAATTCAACAGTTAAATATTAACTTAAATCTATATCAATAGTTTGATTTTAAGTTAATTTTAAGTTAGCGAACCGCGAAACATAAATTGGCAAATATTCTTTGGGATTACAACTATATATTGACCAAAATATACCAACTGACTGTGAAACTGGATTATTTTAAACATGATAAATTGAAAAATAAAATATAAATAAAAAATAAAGATATTTTAATGTATATATAGTCAAACTTTTTTAAATTATAAACCATTTTAACAAATGAAAAATTGACCATAAAAAGGAAATCATTTATGATACAATAAAAATTGATTATACAAAATGCTGTGTATTAAAGTGGAATAATTGAAAAAATAATATATATTAAATAAACTTTTTATGTCTTTACAAATCTTTATTTGTTGAATAGAAAAATAAAATATGTGTTGATTACTTTTGGATTCTTTTGTAACTATTTTGTTTAATCAATATAAATAGACATTGTATAAAATAACTTAAAATTTTGAGAAAGAAAAATTCAAATTTCTGTAGATGGAATTTACTTTATTTGCTTATTTATTTACTGAAATTATGCAATACAATTACATTTTTATGATTTTTCAGATATTATGTTTAATAAATAAAAAAATATAAATAGGCGTTGAATAAGATAACTAAATATTTTATGACAGAAAAGTATTTCATCAACAGATAATTAACAAAATATTATAAGCAATTCATTATTACTCATGTACTTGCCTATTCTAGAACTAAAAAGTTACTTCATGATTTTTCTATATTTTTTAAATGTTATTACAATTTAAAATGTTATGTACAATTAGTCTGAAACATTGCTGTTCTTTTTTTAAATGCCCACTGCTAACGAGGCTACAGCTTTTAGGCTGTTTTTTCTTGGTTTTATCTTGTTCAGATTACATGTGTTAAAATTTCTTGGATGTTTTTTGGTTATTCTTAGTTTAATTATGGTGCAAGATTCTGGGTCTGGCGCATTTAATACATAATGTGCTATATATAATCTGTGTGGTTATATGCAGCTGTAGCGCTTATCGCATGGATTTTATTTTTTATTTTCAGTTTGTTTTATTTTTTACTATTTTTGAGCCTATATATATATATATATATATAGTATATATATAATTTTATTAATATTATTAATATTTATTGTTAATTTATTAAAATTAAAAACATTGAATATGGTTAAATAAAGTAAATGATTGATTTTTGCATTTTATTTTTCTTTTCAATTAAGTGAATTATTATCTTTGTCAAGATACTATGCTACTGTATAAGCAATTCATTATTACTGGTGTAGTTGCCTATTCTAGAATTAAAAATTTACTTCCTGATTTTTCGATATTTTTATAAATGTTTAATTAAATAGACTGCATGTTAAATAGAATATTACATAAAATATCTATTCGAGAAAAACATTTCATTTTATCGCTTTAATGGATCTGATGATGCTGTTGCCTACTGTAATCTAAAAGCTATTTTATGACTTTTGCAGTTTTTGAAAATATGTTATTTGTTCATCCAAAAATCGGTGCAAATACCTAAAATATATCAACAAAAGAAGTTCTTGTGAAGAAAAAATATATACGTAAAAGGATACAATTTGCTTTCTTTTCCCCTATTACCCTTTGAATGAAGATACCATGTAGCAGAATGATTTTTTTTGCAGTGTCCGTATTTTCTATTTATATTGACAGAACTACGACACCTCATACTAAAGCTGATAAAGAGCTTTGCTTCAGGACTACACAGAATGGCCTCTTTGCTTTCTGTGTCAGATACTTCATCAAGGCAAGAGACAAATGCTCAAATAAACACAAGAGAGATTATCTGGAATTTTATATATTTTGACTAGAATTCCAAGAAGAAAATAATGCAGTCATTTAGATAGAAACTTTTTGTATCAGTTCAAGATATCGATATGTTATTTTTTCTCTTAGATTATGCACTGTTAAAAAGTATTCTGTGAAATTACAGAGATTCTACTGATAATCCATTATCAGTTATTATGTTTGAGAGAATTTTTCGAAATTGTCACACACTATTTATTTTTTAATGCGCTAATATTTTTAAAAAGATTTCTTTATTTAGAAATAAGAGAAAAATAAATAGAAAAAATTTAATTTATTATTTCAAAGTGACTTTTTACGTTTTTATAATTTTATTCATTTTGTGTAATATGTTTTTAGAAGATTAATCTATTTTTATAACGCATTTACCAATGAAATAATAATCATAATAATGATAATAATAGCATAATAATAATAATAATAATAATAATAATAATAATAATAATAATAAATATATAGCTTTGAAATAATTCTACGCAATTTACATTTGATTTTTGCCAAGCTCCAGGCATATGGTGAAGGACAAAATAATTGTCGATAAAAATCCCCACTAACTCCAAGAAGCAGTGTTGCTACTGGGCTACTTTTTCTAAATTCAGATTTCTTGATTGCCACCACTTTTTTGAAACGGTAAAATTACCTTTGATTTCGCCATAATTAATATGCCATTAAATAAGGTGCCTTTTACCAGTTCAAAAAAGTGGTGAAAATGAAGAATCTGAATTTAAAAAAAAAAGTAGCCCATCGGGTAACACCGCCAAGAAGTCGAATTTTCCCTTTCTAAAATATTCTAATTTTTAAAAAACAATTTTTAAATTAAATTTTCTTCTTTAATATTTCTAATAAAATTTCAAAAGAATTTTAAAAGTGTGTGTTTTAAATTACAAATTTTAACAAAGATAAAAATATCTTTAAATAAAGGCATGGAAATCCTTGCAGGGAATTAGATACAAGATATGGGTAATGTCTGTAAAACGATGACCGTGAAACTAAATCGAATGCATTTAACCGAGAACTGGTGTAAATTTACAGATAGTCTCGTTTTTTTTCTTTGTTTTCGCAGAAATTTTTAACAGTGTATCTGTGTTGATAGTAATTCATTACTTTGGCAGGTGGAGTTATTGATTATAGAAATAATAATATTTTTAATCATTTATACACACTTTTATTTAACTCAATCTGATTTTTGAATGCAAGATAATTAAGCTAGAATTTAAAAAAAGTACACAGGTATGTTTTCGATGACAATACAACATTTTAATATTGACTTAAATATAAATCAGTAATTTGATTTTAAATTATTTTTAAGTTAGCTGGCCGCGGGTGAGAAATTGCCAAACATACTTCGGGATTACAGCTATATATTGACCAAAATATACCAACTGACTGTGAAATTGAATTATTTTAAACATGATAAATTAGGAAATAAAATATAAATAAAAAATAAAGATCTTTTAATGTATATATAGTCAAACCTTTTGTAATTATAAACCATTTTGACAAATGAAAAATTGACCATAAAAAATAAATCATTTATGATACCATAAAAATTGATTATCCAAAATGCTGTATTGAAAAAAATATATACATTAAATACACTTTTTTATGTTTTTACAAATGTTTATTTGCTGAATAGAAAAATCAGATATGTGTTGATTACTTTTGGATCCTTTTGTAAATATTTTGTTTAATCAATATAAATAGACATTGTATAAAATAATTTAAAATTTTGAGAAAGAAAAATTCAAATTTCTGTAGATGGAATTCATTTTATTTGCTTATTTATTTATTGAAATTATGTAATACATTTGCATTTTGTTGATTTTTCTGATATTTTGTTTAATCAACAACCAATATAAATAGGAATTGAATAAAATAACTAAATATTTTAGGCAGAAAAATATTTCATCAACAGATAATTAACAAAATATTATAAGCAATTCATTATTACTTATGTACTTGCCTATTCTAGAATTAAAAAGTTACTTCATGAATTTTCTATATTTTTATAAATGTTTAATTAAATAGACTGTATGTTAAATAGAATGTTACATGTAATATCTATTCGAAAAAACATTTCATTTTATCACTTTATTAACTCTGATTAGGCAGTTACCTACTAGAATCCAATCGCTATATTATGGTTTTTGCAGTTTTCGAATATATGTTATTTTTTCATCTGAAAATGGTACAAATACCTAAAATATATCAACAAAAGAAGTTCTTGTGCAAGAAAAAATATATACGTAAAAAGGTACAATTTTCTTTCTTTTCCTCTATTATCCTTTCAATGAAGATACCATGTAGCAGAATGATCTTTATCGCAGTGTCCGTATTTTCTGTTTATATTGACAGAACTACGACACCTCATACTAAAGCTGATAAAGAGCTTTGCTCCAGGAGTACACAGAATGGCCTCTTTGCTTTCTGTGTCAGATACTACATCACGGCAAGGGACAAATGCTCAAATAAACACAAGTGAGATTATCTGGAATTTTATATACTTTGTCTCAAATTCCAAGAGGCAAATAATGCAGTCATTTAGTCAGAAACTTTTTGCATTAGTTCGAGATATCGATATGTTATTTTTGACTTTGAATTGTATTTGTGTTGATAGTAATTTATTACTTCGGCAGGTGAAGCTATTGATTATAGAAATGGTAATATGTTTAATTATTTTCACACTCTTTTATTTAAGGCTGTTCTCAAATTCAAAGGATCTACGTTCTGACACTTTTCTGAATTCATTTTTGTTCGGAAACGCATGAATTTTGCAAATGTTTTTATTCAGAAACTATGTAATTGAAGAAAGTTTTATATTTTTTAGTAAAATGAAAAGATCTATCAGAAAATAATGTCAAAGTTGTCGTTTTGAACTAAATTTACGGGCGGGGAAGGCGAAAAACTTTTTGTCACATGACAAAAACGCATATAACTCAATAAGCAATGGACTCAATAAAAAATGGAAATCGCTATCCGATTCCAAATCGCGTCAATTGTCAGCTCTGTCAATTTTATGCCTTTACGTTTGTAACTGAGTCAGAAAGTTTTGTTATATGAATACTATGTTTATATCAGTAGTAAAATACACATAAGAAAATTTAATAAGTGGATAACCTATATAAGAAATTTAGATACCTACCGACAGTAAACTGCTTATTAATGCGAGATCGAAGTTCGTTGAAATAAGTAATATCCACACATAAAAAGATAGTAATAGAAGAAAACTTTTTTCGGGGTATATGAAAGGTCAACTCAACATCTACCGAATATTAGTTCCATTTATCTAAAAATTCGAATGCAAATTACTTGCAAAACCTTGTCAAACTAGTAACAGAGAGCAAACGCCTCGGAGTCTGTTAACTGTCACATCAAGGAAGAGGAAGGAGGGAACTGGGATAGAGCTGCTTTTGGATTTCACATGCTGTAATTTTTATTTCACTTCACGTACTAGTTTTTGCGTACCAGTAAACAGAGCTTCACGTACCGATACTGGTACGCGTACCATAGTTTGAGAACCCCTGCTTTTGACTATTCATTCATACGTCTGTGCTTTTGACATGCACGATTCACCGTACACTGTAAAAAAAATCTGTGAAGTTACTAAAGTTTTTCTAAGAAACGGGGATTCCTAGAACTTTTTATGTAACGGCAACAACAAAAATTCATGTAACAGACACACTTTTGCGCCGAAAATAAAAAAATCTGTAAGGTTACTAAGAATTTTTTTGGAAACTGGGATACCTAGAACTTTTCATGTAACTGCAACCAGGCTTAGAGCTAAAATTTTAGTAAGATGACTGTAATTTTAGCAGGTTCATTTGTAAAGTTTCAGATTTCTGTAGCTTTACAAAAGTTAGTTTTGTAGATTTGCAGTTTTTTTTGAAGAGTTACAGATGAAAGTTTAGTAAGCATGTAACTTTACATCTGTAGAACTACAGATTTTTTTTTTTACAGTGCAGATCTTCTGCAATATTTTCAGTGATTCGGTTCACGCAATTTTGTTTGAAACGCAAAAATTAAGGCAAAATCTTTAGTCAAGTGATTTTTCCATTGTAAAAACAGCAGAGCGCCTTAAAGCTCATATTTTCGCCATCAAGGGCCAAAGTGGTCCTTCAGGTAAAGCTGAATTTCGGCAATAAAATAGGCTTAGTAACTTAAAAGAAAATCGTGTGAAAGGTTTCTTTTCTTTTAATTTCTAATAGACCATTGTATGGAATTTTTAGTTTATATTCTTATTTTATTAATACAGAAATTAAAAACAAAAGATCTTTTATATAATTGTCTAACATTTTTTGAAAAATTTAGATACTGTGTTTGAAGTTTGTATCTTTTTAATACAATGTTCCTGGATTTAACGCAATCAACTATATGGTCAGCCGGATGCTAAACTTTTCCTACTGTATGCATTATTTTGGCACCACGAATTGCATTAACTTCCGCAATCTCTCTAAATCCGTACACAATACATTAGGTTACATGTCACGTTACTTAATAGCAGCAGCAATACTAATTCGGGAAACACTAGTTAGTTTCCTATGAACGATATAAATTTCTCTAAATGCTTTTAACACATAACATGAATATTTAAAAATCGATTTTTGAAGATTTAAAGGTAACAACTTACACTGCAAGATGCTCATAGCATTTTGTTTTAATTCAGTTTCATTTTTTCTCAATTGTTTCGTTTATTATTTCTTAAAGTTGAGGACAAAATGTTGAATTGGAGAACTTTTTTCCTAATAGAGACGATATGCTTGATATTATAATATAATGAATATTATAATCTATACAGTTTAATATTTAACTCAATTTTCTTATTTTCAGAAAATTTATTTCTATTTCTACTTCTTATTATTTTTAACTACTTACTATCATTTGCTATTTCTTACCGCCGCCGCTCCTCTTTCTCTAAATCCGTCTTCTACTTGGCTATGCTGTATGTATTATATTTTTATTTAATCACAGGGCAATTGTAATACACATATTATTAAATTCGTATTTTGAGCGGCTTAGAATTGTTGAAACCTCAAAGAAAACAAATAAATATTTATGGATCGATTTTTAATGCTTAAAAGCAACAACTTCAGAGTATGAAATTTTATCCCGAATGATCTAGTTTTAATAGTGATAAGAACCGTGCTTGGTAGTGCTATTTAATAAGTAAATATAGCTCATTAGTTAACTCATATTTTATTTTTATTTTTGGCAAATGTAACCCATTTACTCTTTTTATTACTTTTAACACATACATACTGATTGGTAAAGGCACCCTACAAGTTGTAATTTTTCCAACTGAATGATAAAGCGTCCATGCGGGAAGCTCAACCCAGATCCTTTAACCCCTTAACTGCCGACGAAATCTTGCGCGATCTCCAGTGTCTTACTTAAATCGCATATTTCTGAAATTACAGAAGATGTATATTAGTTTTCTGAAATAACAGTAAGAAAATGCGCATGTTATACTGTTATATATAATGGCTCAGGTGGTGAAAATTGCTCGCTCTAATTGGAATTCGCCATCTCTTATAAAGACGTATATATACGTCCCGGGCAGTTAAGGGGTTAACTATTATTTCCAATGCTCTGCCACTTGAACTACCTGGACGTCAACACAGTTTGAGACCCAGAGACTTGAAAAACGTCTAGGCAAGTGGTAGAACATTGGGAATGTAAACCACTATTTTTCGGCTTCCGACATGGGCGTTTTTCAGTCAGTTGGAAAAATTACAACTCGTACGTTTTCTTTAATATTCGGTATACTTGTATTTAAAGTACAGTTACAAAAACCCCGCAGATTTTGAGAAACGGTAATAAAGCCACGAATTTTGGGAAAAGTCCGTAATTTTGGAAATTTTGAAGGAGTTTTGAAGGTAAACAAATCCAGTCATTTTTTTCAATTTGAATTTTTTATTTTAAAAAAATTTCAGGCATTGCTCTGAAAAGCCTTACCCTTAAATGCATATTTTAACTTAGGAGTTACATGATTTTTTTTGCCATTTGGCGTTTTCTATCGGTCTTTTGGTGAACTATTATGTGTTACTCACGTGTGATAACACGCATTGAAGGTCATGAAGTCTGTTTTTATTCTGATTTGTTATCACAGGGAGGTTATGACATTTTTTGTTGATAATGTTTGCAATGCGCTCGACTGGCGCTTTTTCTCTATTTTTATAAGGTAGTCAAAATTAATTTTCCAAATTATTAAAAACATGATAAAAATTATTATAGCGTTGAATAATTGTTATTGTGCAGTGTAAACATTTAAAAATATGTATATAATTTAAAATCATAATTTTTTGAGTCATTTTTGTTACGTAACTCAGGAGTGATAATATGACATTATGTCCAACAGAAACATAAATAAATTTTTTCACTGTTTTTCTAGTGGATAATTAATACTAGAGAACAGGAATTCTGCTTTTTCAGAATTTAGTGTTGCCCCCGACATTTCCATTACTTCATTTTCTTCTGATCGACTGGTGGTTTCTATTATTATAAAACAGCCATTATAAATGAAGCGTTTAGGTGAAGATGAAAGAGCAGTCGTAAAAAGTTAGAATTCTGATTTTCTGGTCAGAATGGGGGGGGGGGGGGGGAGTGGGCATAATTTTTTTTGCTCTTTCATCTTCACTTAACGCTTCATTTATAATGTCTGTTTCATAATAATAGAAACCACCAGTCCATCACAAGAAAATAACTCGGTTAAGCGGACTCGGATAATCGGGACTCTACTGTAGTGCAAAACATGTTTCAATTTTAAGCCCACACTTTTATTTTTGTAAAATGACGTCATTTGCATTAATATGGATACTTAAAATTAAATATAGTTTATAATAGCTCCATGTTTTATCATAAATCATTCATTTATATTTTTCTCAAAATAGCACGTATTTTCATTACATTTTTTCAGTTTTTATGGGAAAATGGCAACAAGAAGATATAATTTCTATTTTTCAACTATTTTTTCTTTACTTTCTACAGAAAAGGAGTACTTGAGTTGCCAAAATGAAACAAATGTCGTTAAAAACTACAAAAAAAATTAATATTTCAAAAATAAATTGAGATGTAGTTTTCAAACAAATTGCATTAAAAAGTACTTTTTTTTTCAATGCGACGGTATAAACATTGAAAATGTGCAATGCTTAGAAGTTTTAAAAAATGCTGTAGAGTATTTAATCGCACAATGAAACATCGGCTTTTGTTTTACGGCTGGCTTATACAAGGTAACGTTATTTATTAGAGACGACACAAAATAAGCTGGGAGAAAGAAATAGCATACCATACCGGGGGGCTAAAAAATAGACTCAAATATAATGTCTTCCAAATAAAGTAAAAAATCCTGCATTAAAGGGTTAAAAGATACATTTTTCATTATGAATTCATAAAGCTTATGACTTTGCGCTCTAAGTTTTTATAATTTCTTAAAACTCACAGCTTTTCAACAATGACGGCTGTGAATTGGTGTTGATTTGAATGTTTCTTCAAAAATTAAAATTCTTTAAGGTGGACGGTGGACGGTTAAAAAATTTTCTTTTAATTTTTATCATAGATATTTGAAATTTTTTGCAAATATACATTTCACCATAAGTATATAGAACACCTGAAAAGAAATTTCCAACCTTATTCTAATTTTAAGATCTTTTAAAAATTTAAAATTTCAAAACGAAATTTTAAAATGATCCTTGCGTCTTATTTTTTTAGATATTTCGTCGATTTTGGATTTAATCACTTAAAACTTTATTACAAACAAATCTGTGTATCGATTTTTTTAAACCCTTAAATAGGTAATATTTTTAGAGATATTTTTCTGAATTCCATATCGATTTTCATCAGAATTCTTCCTTATAATAAGTTAAAAAACAAATTTAACTGTCTTAATGAAGTCGAATTTTTAAATGCATACACAGTTTCTTTTGAAGCAATATCAGGATTCTTCCTTATTAGTTTCATAAATTTTGATCAAAAATTAAGTAGCAAGGAAATTAAAAAAAAATTTCAGAAATTAAAAAATGCTGAAACATCAGTATTGAGAAAAACGCATTAAAAAGGCAAAAAATTGTTTGTGAACAAAATTAAAACACTTGTAACTTTGCGTAAAATAATCGCATGTGCATGCGATTTTCCACGAATGACGTAATACGAATTGGAAAATAATAATTCACACCAAGAAAAATGTCGATTTTTGCTCAAATAAAGGTCCACGCTCCCCTTAAAGCATGTGCCTGCCCTCAAATAGCCGTTTTTTGCGAAAAATATCGTTTTTGTTTGTATTTTTTTAAATTAAAGTTCAAACATTTAGGATTCCAAAAATGTCTTACTTTTAGTTCAGCGACAATTAGAAGAAAAGTTATAGCCCAAAATACTTTTATCACAACCTTTATACATAATATATAGCCCAATAACTTTTATGCATAAGTTTTTGTGCTATATTAAAATCTTAACTTGCGTTTCCTGCATGGAAAACTGCGTTTTTCATTGTTTACGTTTACAAGAAACCTCATTTCTTAAAAAGATTTTAAGATATTGAAATAAAATTTTGGTCATAAGGTTCTGCTCATCTATTGATTTGTTATGAAGAAAAATACAGCTTTTAAGTATATTAAATTAAGAGCTGCTTTTATTGAAAAATACACATTTTAACCCTTAAATGCCTGATTTTTCAAAAATCATTGTAATAATGTTTTTCGGCTTTCATTTTTTAAGTAAATCATGGGAAAAATACTTTAAAAAATCATATTTTGTTTTAAGTATAGTTTACGGCTAAAAGACAGTTTGTTACTAACCGGCAATACTGGTGTTTAATTGAAAAAATAATTTCCCTTGATAAAATTCTGTAATATTAAACACACAAGAATTTAAGGAACTATAATAAGAAATAAATTTTACTTGCTCACTGCAGGTCAAAATAGGGTATTTCGCAAGCTTCCAAACAAAACAAAAAGAACAAGTAGCAACAATTGAAAAAATAAATCTATCTTTATTCTTAAAAAGCACAAGTGTTGCCATGTACATGTTGAAAAAAGATTTAATAATATCTTCAGAATGTATTTTATTGGCAACATTAGGCATTATAGCTTCAATATTATTCTAATAGTATTTTAGAGCCTAAATTGTGTATGTTGCCAAAAAGCAACACCAGGCATTTAAGGGTTAAAAAAAAGTCATGTTTTATATACAAAATTTGGTATATGTTAGTAAATTTAAAAGCTATTGCAAGTCTTTTGCTTCATAACACAGGTAAGTGGTTTTATAATATAGTGTTGAATAAAAAGTGAAATATATTGAATAGATTTTGTTACAGAAGGTTTGACCTAAACGCAATCTTTTGCTAAAATTTGACTAGATATTGCCTAAATTTGAAAAGTTAATTAAAATTCCATTAAAAAATTCTTTGAATTCATAGCTTTATTTCCTGTTTTAACTGAAAACGCATGTGTTTAATAAAAATTTCATATTTTTCAAAAAAAGTGCCCCAAAGATAGGCACATGCCTTAATTTCTGTTATCTGGCATATCTGTTATTCAGATATACTGAATATTAATTTTCAAGCGAGTGGCATTAAATTTTCTTAGTTTTGTTCATTTGCTTTTTTGTGCATATTGTCTGATTCGGAGAACAAGAGGATGATGTTTACATTCATGTCAGTAAAGATGTATCTGTCATCTCACTCTCTTCACTTAAAATTACTTATAATATTTTAATTTCTCTTACCCTCTTCAGTTCCGAAGCTAAAATAATAATACAAATACTTATTCATTGGTTTTTTCCAAACAAAATGACATCGTGAATGACAGAAAAAATATCTTTTCTGAAATGGATCCTTTAGGCGCTTGGTAATTTAGGTTCAAAAATATGGATCTAAAACAACAAACCCCTTAAAAACATCAATTTAATAACCATTAACCTAAATGAACGCAATCACAAATTTAAGAGCTTTAAACAAGTAAATAATCTAAAAATCGTCAAATTTTTTTATTGAAAAAGATTTAAGTTAAATACTTATGAAAATTTCTCACTTTCTTGGTCATACTGTCTTTTGGACATTTTTTAGGCATTTTGCAAACTCAGATGAAAATAATACTTATTTTATGTGGGAATCAGCTTAGATGTTGTCATTTATTCGTTTGCTTTAAACGCACAAAACATTCAGCTATTAAGGAGTGATGTAAAAATGTAAAAAAATCGGAAATTTTATTTTTTATAAGGAAAAGAACAGAGATCCCCATATGGGAACCCAAGGACTGAAGAGGTTAAGTAAAGGGGAAGATCACCTTAAAACTTTTTAAAATGTCAAAATTCTTTTTGGGTTTGTAATTAAAGAAACACATGTTACCAAAATGTTACAAACATTGTGACGATACTCCAATTAGAACCGATTTTATGATAAAATATGTGGAGCGATACCTATCCAGATCAATGTAAATTTGAATTTTAAAGTCATTTTTCTCAAAACAGACATTTTTCATACTGCGCGCATCATATTTTCAAAAAATCCCTGCCGGCTCGACCTACAGGCGCAGGTAGATTTCGAAGTTAAGTACTAATTTCACCAACAAAAGCTAAATCATGATTGCATATAAATCCACTTTAACAGTTTTATCCGGCCGTTTTTGACGAATTTTTAATTTCATTTTTATATAAGAGCTATTTTTATCAGAACCATGTTAAGGCAGTATTAAAAAAAATATTTTTCCATGCTCAACAACTCGAAATTTTCTGACACATTTTCAGATTCATTTTCAAAAGGAAAAACATGAAATTTGCTGACGTGATTTTTAAGAAATTTATAAGAGACCTATGTTTTTATTTTTCGTTCAATTAATTAGAACTTGATTTATAAACAATTATTTTCTCAGTAGGACAATATTTTTTGTTTCCAACACAATCGCTTCGAGAAAATCGATTCAAAATGCCTACTTTAACATCATTGTTAAAAATATATTCTGCTTATATAAAAAAATCAACCTTTACGGCACATTATGTAGTTTCTAAATAGGAGAACCTACCAATTGGATACGTTTGAAAGCAAAAGGGAATTTAAAAATGAGTCAGAAAATAGGCAGTTTGGATTTGAGTAATACGATATATTTTTCTTCAACCTCTATGTATTTTTAATTTGTTTTTGCTATAAGAATTGTTCCTATCAAAAACTTGTCAATATAAAAGTTGTAGATAATATTCAGAAGATGTATAATAAATTTAATCGGATTAGATATCTTGTGAATTGATGAAGTTATGGATTATTTTCTTCAACCCCCCCCCCTTTTTGTTTTCGTTTTTAATATTTTTTTGTTTTAAGAATTAGTCCTATCCAAAATTTGTCAGTATAAAAGTTGTGCATAATATTAAAACAATTTATAATAAATTTAATTGAATTTGATATCTTGAGAATTGATAAAGTTATGAAATTTTTTCTCCCCAAAACCCAATTTTTTTCGTCCGTTGAACACATTTTTAATTTTATCAAAAATCTGTCATACATAAATTTTTGGTCCGTTCTTTAGAAGTAATAAAAACTTTAAACTGAGTCGATATGTATTATAATTAAGAAGTTATGGGGGTTTTTTTCGTTTTTCACAAAACCCCTTCCTATTTCCACCCTCTTGTGCAGATTTTACCCATTTGCAATCCCCGCTGAGAGATTAGCCATTTTGCCGATTAACGAACTTGACCGAGATTTTGTGCCCCTTAATTTTATGTATCAGTTTGGAAAAGATTTCTGCAGAATTATCGAAGTTATCGTGTCCATAAAAAAGTGATATAGATAGATAGATAGATAGATAGATAGATAAAGTTTTTTACTGGGTGTGGTTTTGGTTTCTAGTGGTCATGATCGGTGTAGATCTGAAAAAAAATTTCCGAAATTCCAACATAGGGGAGAATGTAATAGGTAGCATTTCATACGAAATCTACCTAAAACTAAGAAACATGGAAACTTAATAATTTGTATTATATTGTATTTTACATATTTTTATGACCTCTACCTACTTTAAGTAATACCTGTAATATATTTATTTTTAAAATTTTTTTTTGAAATTTTATCATAAATTTTGTATTTTATGGTTTAATTGCCTGAAAAAAAATTTCAACTTTATTGTTATTTTAAGTTGAAGTTAAAGTACAATATTTTAGAATATATATATGTAATAGTAAGCAGATATATCGAATATATATTTTTTATATTCCTGCGTGCAACACATGTATGAAAAATCACCTTTCTGAAAATCCTTAATTAGTATGTCTTAATTGAATTAAATTCTAATTCTTCTTCTTCAAAAGCATTTAAAAGAGTATTTAAACAAAGGTCGATACAATTTACTCTGAAAAAAGTTGTTTCATTTGAAGAAATATTTACAGCTCTAATTTTTTTTTTAATTTTTCGTTAAAATCAAACAATATCGTGCTGAAGGTGATTTTCCGCCTTAATAATTCTCAAACTTAAGCATGCATTTCGTTAGTTTTCATATAAACTGTGTTATTTTTCTACATTTATATTATCGGTTTTGTTTATATTTGTAAAAAAAATATCTTGTTCCCTTTCACAAAAATTGTTAATCATAAAAAAATGTAAAAATAATAAATTAAAAATTTCCATATCTAAAACTTTCTGAAAACTCTAGGAAATTTTTAACCTTTCCCTCTCCAAAAAAACCCCCCGGTTTATCCCCCTCCCCCTTTGCGACTCTAATTGAAAGTAATAAACTGTATCACACATCTATCGTTTATTTGCTTTCCTTTACCTACGGCTTATTCCGCTGAGCTGTTGCAGTTAACAGACCATATGTCATTGCCAAAAGGCTGGCTGGGGGAATTGCGTCAGCTGTGTTGTCGTCCAGGTATCTCAAGTAGTAGAGCATTGGCAACGTAAGACAAAGGTTTTGTGTTCGCCCGGATTCATTTTAGGTCAGTTGAAAATATTACAACCAGTATTATTTATTATTACTATTATTTTCTGCTTAACATACTTAGCTAACAGAGGAGATAACCCATATGTTAAATATTTTCCTTTTGATATTTTTTCGCCATTCTAAATCCATTTCACAATAAGATATCCCATCGGTATTATATCTTTACGTAATATTAGCGCTTATTCTAATTCATGCATTATTAAGTTGGCTTTTATTTTTTAAACGACGTAGAATGGCTGAAGTAGTAAAAATAAATAAATATTTATGAATCGATTTTTTGAAGGTTTTTAAAAGGTGACGACTTTCTTTAAAAAGAAATTCAGAGGATTTCATTTTAATTCAGTTTCATTTTTTCATTTGCTTCTTTTTCGAAAAGCCGAAAGTAGGGCATGGAATGTTCTCCGCTGGGAACCATTTTTTAATCGAGACGCCATGCTAGGCATCACCGTCGAAGTAGAAAATATGGCTCCCCCTTTTTACACGGTAACTCCATTAAGGTGAGCTATGAACACGATGGTGCACAATAGAGAAGCTCTCAGCTTTTTTGGTAAATGCCTTGCTTTCTTCTTTTTCGACCTATTCTGCAGCATGTTCTTCTATTTCTCCTAGTTTTTTTATTTGCGTGGATCCATTTATTTTCTTTAAAAGGAAACGTTTGGAATGGATAAGGAAAAAAAATAATAAAATAAAACAATGTAAGCCATTTTCTTTTGAGACGAAGCATGACAGAAATTGCGTGATTACGGCAGTTTAAAGATTAATAGTTTGAACGTGTTGCTCGAATATTTTTTTTTTCGGCATTAAAATTGTTTTTTTTTTTAATATTGTCTTAGTAATGTTTAAAAATATTTTATACAAAATAAAAAAATAAAAGTTAAGATTTACTTATTTGAAAAAATAACAAACTTTGAAGATTTCTTTAGTTTTTCTTGTGCTTTTAGATGAGAAAAGTTTTGACCATTAACATTTTTTTTTTTTTTTTGGTCTGCATTATTATTCATTAATCCGTTACATGTACTTCAAAGAAAAATGCAGGCACGAATAAGAAATATTATCCATATCACGCGCATTAAAATTCACGAAAATGATGCCATTTTTTAATGTTTCCTCCTCTTATATTGTATTTAAAGCTAGATTTTTTTTAAAATCCTTTTTTATAGAAACGCGTGTTGGATTTTCTAATCCAGAACTTCTAACATTCTAGTGTAATTAAGATTAAAAAAAAAAAAAAGTTTTTTAGATCACTATAATTTCGCAAGATCCCTCTTTTCGAGGTTAAAAATGGTTAGAGATGTCTGTTTTTAGGGTTCCGTGTACTTAAAAAATAAAAATTGAACCATTTAAACATGCAGGGTTCGCGCGCTTTTAAGCCACGCCCCATTTTGTAAGGATTCTAACACCAGTATTATTATAAAGATCATTTTCTTCATGATTCATTAGCTAGAAGATAGTTTTATGAGATTACTGGTGGTAGAGTCCTTACAAAATGGGCGTGGCTTAATAGCGTTCGAACCCTGATAACATGGTCTCTCCTTCTGTCACAGCCATTTTTCTCGAAAACTATGGAACGTGGAAAGTTCAAACTTGACAGAGTTATAAATGTTATTGAACCACATATTTATGGATTATTAGCCATTCACAAATATTTTTAGAAAAATTTTAAGGGTTCTATAATTTACTTGAAAAATAAATTCTTATTTTTCTGTATCGTGGGGGATACTGTTCAAAAGATCTCCTAACACCGAACTAACAAATATGTTTGTTTTAATTTTAAATATTGTATTTTCAGAGATATCGTGGAAAATGTACTGTAAAAATATGCTCCCGCTACCTATTTTCGAATCTACTGAAACTAAAATTATGAAAATATTAGTGGTAGTAGAAGTTTATTTAAAACTTACAGGAAAACTATATAGAGATTATCCTAGATAACATAGTTTTTGAGAAAATCGTATTTTTCCGTTATACACAAACTTAAATTTGTGAGCCAGCTCAGCGGGGGAATTAAAGGGTGCTCGAGGAACGTATCGACACAGAACCATCCAAGAATTGTTGATAGTAATTTTCGAAAAAGTTTGTTGTTAATCGAGATGGTAATTAAAAACTTATCTACAAAAACGCGGCATTGCAACCTCTTTTTGAAGCGCGCTTGGCACAATGCCAAGTTTAAACTTCGTACAAGGTCTTTGTTTTAGACAAGGTGAATCATAGTAATAAATAGCAAACATAAGGAACCTTCTGAGCGGGAGTAAAACTCGCACTTGACCGATGTATTTATCTTTGAAACAAACTTTCGCTCAAAAATTTTAAGGTTTGTTTATCTGTTAGGAAAATCAAGAAGAAGGTTGATACTTGAATTTTCAGCAGTGTTGATCGTTAAATCATATTTCAGATTATAACCAAAAATACTGTTATCACCTTTCTAAATCGAAATGTCTTGCAAAGTTCAAATAACTACCACTTTTAGTTTCAAAGAATGCAGGAGAATGAATGAAATGCATGTAAAAAAATTAAATCTAACCGATTACTCTAATAGTACAGCCAATCGCTGTGACGTTACTATTGCAACACAGTGGTCATAGATAAGGTAACTTCTTTGATTCGTCACAGTATGTCGCTCACGTGAATACGTTTTTTTGACTCCACCGTGACCGATTTTTTAATCATCAGCATGAGTTCGCAATATGGTAAGTACATTGTGAAAAAAAAAATCCGCATATATATGGGTAATTTTATGTGAAATTTGAGTCTTTTAACGGAAACTTTCTATATTGAGAGGAAATTTTCAGGAATAAACGGAAAATTAACATTTTATCCTTACTCGTTGAATGTAAAAAATGTAAATGTTCCTTTCAAGGCAGACAAACGAAAATGTTCCTCTTCCATGAAGAGAAAACGGAAAAATTCCAGTAAAATTTTCGTAATCGATGTTTTAGGCCTATGAATAAGTCTTTGGATGTGGCCAGTTGGTGAACGGGACATAGCATTCTTCCTCTAATGGCGAGTACTGAGGTTTGAATCCGGAGGAAGGCAAAAGCGGTAAAAGATAAGTGGGTAAGTGTGATTAAAGATCGCACAAAGCGTTTCGCTTAATATTCCTTTCAAAACATTTCATCCTTTAATTAATAAATCGAAATTATTAATTTATAATTATTAAATCCTCATCATCAATCATAGATGGCAACACCATTAAATGCAATTTTAAAATGGCTACAAAAAGAGCTATTTTTTTTTTCAAATTAAAAATATTCAAGTCAAATTATTTAAATAAAATTCAAAATTCTGAAATTTCAAAAATTTAGGGAAAGTTTAAATAAAACTTAAAATTTCTAAAATCAAAAATAATTGTTTAAACGAAATAAAAAAAGCTGAAATTTCTTACGAATTTAAAGACGTTCAAGCAAAATTAAAAAAAAAAATTCGAATTTTATCAAAACAAAATAAATTGTTTAAATGAAATTTAAAATTCAAAAACTGAAAATTAAAAAAATTTTGATAAAATATTTTAAAAGAACTTTGTAAAATGGCCAAAAAAATACTGTAAAATTGAATTTATTAGCTAATAAAATCTATTGCTGGGAATATAATTCAAACTCCGACGCCAAGCTTCGAACCAAGAACCTTTTGAATAGTAGGTAAATGCGTCATGAGCCATATAGCTCACGCAAAAAAGACTAAATTAAGGTTCCGGGCTTAGATACGTTGTATTACCGGATGGCCGCCATCTTAGATGTTTTGAGATTTCTTGGCGATCTTTATCGATATGTGGAACGACGTGTGTGTTTGGCGTGTCATATTCTGGCAACTCCTGAGAAGGTCATTTTCGGCTAGGATAAGTGGATGTGATTTGATTTCGTGTTGTATTGTTCTGTCTTTTTGTTTTTATGTTTAATTTATTGGATTTATTAGATTGACTATGATTTCTGTAGTCCGTTTAAACGCTCTTGCTGAAGTAATTAAGAAATTTGAGGAAATTTCGACAAAAAAAGGAGGATTATTTACTGTGTGTCAATGCGTATTCATAAGCCTATTTTTGAAAATGACGGTGATGCTATGACAGTATTTCGTGCTTGAGTTTTGAAGAAAGGAGATGTCTGTTAAGGTATGTTGATAATTTTATGCATATTTGTTTGCCTTTCGAGTTTTTTACATTCTCAGATGGCTACAAAGCGAGAACTGCTGAATTTTGAGAATGCTACACAGCGAGAAATGCTGAACCCAGTGATGTTTTTTTTTTTCAGTTAATGGGCGCATAGCGCTCATACAACGATTACTGATTGCCACTTTAGCGAGTGTCTGTTAAGGTATGTTGATAATTTTATGTATATTTGTTTGCCTTTCGAGTTTTTTACATTTTGAGATGGCTACACCGAGAACTGCTGAATTTTGAGAATGCTAAACAGCGAGAAATGCTGAATCCAGTGATTTTTTTTTCGGTTAATGAGTGCGTAGCGCTCATACAACGATTACTGATTGCCACTTTAGCGAGTTGTGTTTATTATTTACGTTTTATTTTCGTTAAGCCTAACATGCGTATAAACCGGTGTTTGGCGACATTTACTACTTGGCGGAAAAGGGGTTTTCACGCCAAGAAAAATTCCAAGATGGCGGCCCCAGGAATTTATGACATCTGTTCCAGGTTCTGTTTTAAAAGCTAAATAGCCTAAATAGTCGTATGTCATTAAATAAATTCATTTAATTAAAATAATACAAAGCTTTTTCAAATTTTTATGATTTGTCGTGTTTCTGAGAACGAACTCTTTGACAGACAGACAAAGAAATAAGACGAGGGTTTGGTCAGATGAACGAAACTCTAAAAATAGGTGGGTAATATGTAACATAAATACCTGATTCTTGTAAATATACGTTAGTATATATAATTATTATTTACATTTTTTCTAAATATTGCTTTATTGCTCACATTTATTTCTAAAAACAGAAAATTCCCGTCTTGAATCGCAGAAAATTTTCATCTTGAAAACGAGGGAATGCTAAAGCGGAAGTTTTATAAAAAAACGGAGGATAGGCGGCAACTTCTGCCAGTAAATTTTCAGTTTCTTCACGGAATTTATTTTTACCGTGTATCAACTTTACTGTGACTTGGATAAGACTCATCTTCTACATCATATTACTTTGACGATGCCTTTGCCCTCGGTGCATTCACATTTTATCCACACTTTTGGAAAGGGTAACTGTTTAGTTAATTATTCTCGTTGCCAACATCACAAAAGGCCGAAGTTTGCTTTTCGAAAATTTTGAGGGAGGCCATCTATTCAGGAAAGCGGTGGATTTTGCCGTGAAAGAATAACCGTAATTCTGTTAATTTTCAGTTTTCCCCATGTTTTATTTTCGCCATACACATATATTTCGCCATATGACTCGAGTTTCATAAACCAGAATTTTTTTAACGCATGTTTTTTTTTAAATAAACTTCAAAATTCTAAAGATGTGCTTTACTTTGCGTGTGTAAGATGCGATGAAACATGTTTGAATTGCATTCTAATAGCACACACGGTCGATGTAAAGTCACTATAACGTCAGGATGGTCACACTTGGTCACAGTCAAAATGGTGACCAAAAGATGACTGTTTTGAATTTTCGCGTTATGACTCTTAGGTGAAACGACATGGTGCGACTACACTGTGAAATTTTTTGGTTTTATGCATCAGAAACTCGTTACAAAATGGAATACATCCAATTCGCAGTGACTTGGCCATGGTGCTTAATCCTCCCACACTGTAAAAAAAAAATCTGTAACTCTACAAATGTAAAGTCACAGAAATCTGTATGCATACTAAAATTTTATCAGTACACTTTACAAAAACAGATGTAAATCTACAAAACTAGTAGCTATAGAAATTTGTAGCTTTACTAAAGAATATACTAAAATTACAGTGATCTTACTAAAATTTTATCTGTAACCCGGGTTGCAGTTACATAAGAAGTTCTAGGAATCCCAGTTTCCTAAAAAATTCTTACAGAGTTCTTGATTTACGGTACAAAAGTGTATGTCTGCTACATGAATTTTTGTTGTTTCTGTTACATAAAAAATTCTAGGAAACCCAGTATCCTAGAAAAGTTTTAGTAACTTTACAGATTTTTTTTACAGTGCAGAAACTTTTAAGCAAATGAAGAACTGAAAAATATATTATGTCGGTATAAAGGAAAAGATACACTTACAGTGGCGGAAAACACTGAAATTTCCGACAATTCTAAGTGGCATCGGTCCAAGTGGCCAAGTGGCTCGGTAAGTTTTGATCGCAAAAGAATAGGAGGATTTTGTTTAAGGGCAGAGAGATATCAAATGCCTATTGTATGTCAAATCTATGGGTGTAGAGTGCATTCGTATTTTTAAAATATCTCCTCAGAAAATTAATATTTTTAACTTCTTTTTTCTGAGTACTTGTTCTTAAAGATAACTCCCTTTTTTTAGTTGTCAAAATATTTTTAAAATATATATTTAATTTAAAATTTTATGTGTTAAAATTTTATCAAAACTGAGTATGATTCGCTTCAAATAAAATTAAGTATATAGTTTAGAAATATTTTGGCAACCCGGGTTGCAGTTACATGAAAAGTTCTAGGAATTCCAGTTTCCTAAAAAATTCTTACTAACCTTGCAGAGTTTTTGCTTTACGGTGCAAAAGTGTATCTGCTACATGAATTGTTGTTGTTTCTGTTACATAAAATGTTCTAGGAAACCCAGTATCCTAGAAAAGTTTTAGTAACTTTACAGATTTTTTTTACAGTGCAGAAACTTTTAAACAAATGAAGAACTGAAGAAGATATTATGTCGGTAAAAAGGAAAAGATACACTTACAGTGCCGAAAAACACTGAAATTTCCGAAAATTCCAAGTGGCATCATAGCTCGGTAAGTTTTGATCGTAAAAGAATAGGAGGATTTTGTTTAAGGACAAAGAGATATCAAATGCCTATTCTATGTCAAATCTTTGGGTGTAGAGTGCATTCGTATTTTTAAAATATCTCCTCAGAAAATTAATATTTTTAACATTTTTTAGTTGTCAAAATATTTCTAAAATATATATTTAATTTAAAATTTTATGTGTTATAATTTTATCAAAACTGAATATGATTAGCTTCAAGTAAAATTAAGTATATAGTTTTGAAATATTTTGGACTCTACAAAAATGCAGACCTCTTTAAGGACAAGTACTCAGAAAAATAGTTTAAAACTATTAATATCCTGAAGAGATATTAAAAAAATGTAAGCGAATGCATCACACGAGCATAGGTTCAAGAATAGCGAGGGGAGTTTGAGATCTATCTTACCAACAGCCTTAACACTCCATCGGGCCCGCTCTACCTCACAGACACAAACAACTGAGAGTTTTTATATGTGAGATAGAGCGCGTCCGATGGAGTGTTAAATTTCTTTCATAAACTCAGGATAATTTTTTCTAAATATAAATTTTAGAAAAGGGAACATATAGAAAATAATTTCGTATTATAACAGGGTGAATCTAAACTCTTGGGCAAAACTTTAAGGGGTGATAGTACAGATGAAGACAAACAATATTAAATAGGAAACTAAGGGTCCCAAACGTCTTCCGAAGAGAGATAGGCGCCATTAAAGTTTAGGGTCCAAAATTTCAAAGGATTATAAAAAACGGAAAAATTGCACAATTTCTTTGTGGTTTTCGCTAAAACTATTCTTCATGTCAGTATTTTCTTGAAAATAAATTTTAAAGATAAAGTAATGAACAATTATTTTTTACCGTTATTTTTTGTATCTCGTTAAATGCTTTCAAAAGCTTAGACTTAAACTTAAATTTTGGGCTCAAAATCTGAATCGTTGGGAGTGGTTAAGTATGGCAAACTGAACTGTGTTCAGGAGAGCGGGGGGGGAGGGGGTCAAATTTCAACTCCTGAACACAGTTCAGTTTGCCATACTTAACCATTCCCAATGATTCAGATTTTGAGCTCAAAATTTAAGTTTAAGCCTAAGCACTTAATGAGATACAGGAAATAACGGTAAAAAATAGTTGTTTGTTACTCCAAAGTCTAAAGCGCCCTCTATCGGCATTTTTTAAACCTTATCTTTAAAATTTATTTTCAAGAAAATACTGACAAAAACAATAGTTTTAGCTAAAACCGCAAACGAAACGACCAAATTTTCCGTTTTTTATAATCACTTGAAATTTTGGGCCCTAAACTTTAATGGCGACTATCTCCTTCGTAAGACGTTTGGAACCCTTAGTTTCCTATTTAATATTGTTTGTCTTAATTTGTACTATCACCCCTTAAAGTTCTGCCCAAGAGTTTAGATTCACCCTGTATATATCCCGGTAAAAGCATTACATAAAGTCTATGTACATATAAATATATAGATTGATATACATATAAAATTTTTCCTATATAGTATACATGTGTGTGTGTGAGTATAATTTTCTTTAGTTCGAAATGATCTGTTTCTTTTCATTTCTAAAGGATCGTTATCAGAAAATTGCAGAAAGAATCAAGCAGTACAATTTCTTATCAAAAACTAAACTTTGATCATTAAAAGTTGTCTTTCTTCTATCATTTATTTTTCTCTTCGCAAGGTATACATGGAGAGATATTCTTCGGAAATAAAATGGTAACAGTAAAATAAAGTATTTGGACAATGAATTGCTTTCGAGAAGTAAAAACTAAGGAACGAAGAAGTTTCCTGGAAATTATAAAAATAAAATAGTAATTAAAACTTTACACTGAGAAAACTTTTGTTAACTATTTTTCTAGCATCGAGATCAGAATGGTTACTTTCTTCAAAATCTAAAAGTCACATTTCGAAATTGTGTAGTTTTATTTATTCTTAAATAAAAAGATTTTTTTAATGTACACCGATGCGCTTTATTTAAAAAAACAAAGGTGCGCTTTTTGCTTAAGAGCGCACACTATTCACTCGGAAAAGGTCGAACGCTAATGGTAAGTCTATGGAAGCGTTATTTTCAAATTTATCGCTCAAATTTTAATATTTTTGAATAATTTTTTTTTACATAGGATAGCAGAGGATGATCTATAAAGGGGCTAGTTTTTACTTTTTCGATTTTGGTTATTGTTTTTTTTTTATAGTAAGATAGTTTCAATTTCGGTACCGGTTCCAACCAATTCCGAAAGTAATAGTAATTTTTTAAAAAGAATCTGAAATTTTTTTTGGTTTCTTAATGGTTGGTAGGGTGGATGGATGTTATATTAAGGAGGTTGGGGATGTACTTGACTTTATATATCTACTTATTTTAGATAATTGGGATCACATATTGGAACAAGGGGAAATAGCTGTGATTCTTATATAACTATTGGTCACTGGTTGAGTGTTGCATTCAGTGTATTTTATTAGACATCGCAATTATGGTTATATAATATTATAAAAATATTGCTTAAATGTAGTTTTTTTTAAATTGCTCTCACATATTGGAACAAGGGGAAATAGCTGTGATTCTTATATAACTATTGGTCACTGGTTGAGTGTTGCATTCAGTGTATTTTATTAGACATCGCAATTATGGTTATATAATATTATAAAAATATTGCTTAAATGTAGTTTTTTTTTTTATTGCTCTCACATATTGGAACAAGGGGAAATAGCTGTGATTCTTATATAACTATTGGTCACTGGTTGTGTGTTGCATTCAGTGTATTTTATTAGACATCGCAATTATGGTTATATAATATTATAAAAATATTGCTTAAATGTAGTTTTTTTTTTAATTGCTCTCACATATTGGAACAAGGGGAAATAGCTGTGATTCTTATATAACTATTGGTCACTGGTTGAGTGTTGCATTCAGTGTATTTTATTAGACATCGCAATTATGGTTATATAATATTATAAAAATATTGCTTAAATGTAGTTTTTTTTATTGCTCTCCATTTTTTTACATTTATATTTTATAACTTTTAATTTTAATAGTAATAATTTAACTTTTCTTATATATATATATATTTAAGTTATTTATACTGTCTATTTTTTATTTTTTATATCAATCGTTTTATTAAATTTAATTAGATTATTTAATTTTTTTTTTACGTATGATTAATTTTAGATTTCGTACTTGCTACATATTGGTTGCATCAACACTTAATATTAAGAAAAGAAAAATCTATTTTATTTTTTTTTCTCATTTTATTTTAATTTTCAATAATGTTAATTATTTCCATGTTTTTTTTTCTTTTGTTATTGAAAAAGTAGTTTAATTTATATTATTCTGATTTAAATAATAGTTAAAGTTTTAAGTATCACTCATTGTTAATTTATTTTATTTTATCATATCCTAAATATAAATCTAACAGTACTACCAAACTTCGGTCGTCTAGACCAGGGTCGGCGAACCTTTGGCACGCGTGCCATTTTCGTCACACCAAAGAATAACTTTGGCACGCCGCGGCGTTGATTATGTCTCTAAATGAGGATACAAGGATTTTACACAAAATACACTAACTTAGATGATCTGATTAGATTCTAAATTCGATTAATTTCAAATTGAAGAATCTTAATCTTATTCAATATGGTTTCGAAAATTTATCAAACAAAGAAAATATTTGAAAACTATCAAAAAGGAAAGATTAGTACCGATGGTAAATTATGGCAACTTGGAAATTAATTTCTGAACTATTTAAATTGCCTGCCTTATATTATTTTAATAATTTTTTAACACTATTTATATCTGTCATTTTCGCAAATTTAGAACATAAAAAATCAAATAGAGTGGTTGCCATATAAATTCATTTAGTTTGCATTCTGTTGAAATTAACTGAACATAAACAGATTATTTTTCATCCAAGATTCAACAATTAATCACATCATGTTTTTAATTAATTTCTAAAATACAATTGCTTCTATAATTATTGTAATGTAATATTTACATGTATGTTATTCTTTTTAGAAAATATCGTAATAAGTAATTTTCAAGTAGTTTTGATTCATTATATTTCAGTCCACTAAATTTGTTTTTTAGTTGGCACGTAAAGGTCAAGTAAAATACTTTTTGGAAAAAAATTGGCACGCGACTATAAAAAGGTTCGCTAACCCTGGTCTAGACCGTTGTTTCGAGCGCCCAATTTCCTCGACAGCATATAGACCAGGGGTGGCGAACCTATGGCACGCGTGCCAGAGTTGGCACGTAAGCTAATTTTTATGGCACGGGAAAAATTTAAATAGGGTAATTGTTATACAGATCAAATTCATTTTTTATTTCTGTTATAACCAATAAAATTTTGTTCCATACGGACAGATTACCATAAATAACGCAATTATTTTTTGCATGGATTAACACATCATAATAATTATCTTTCCCTTTCGACGTGTATTTTTCTTTTCTATATGAATAAAAAAAAACTAATTTTCAATCGAATTTCTTCTATTCACTGCAGTAGAATGGCGAAAGGTTTCCATTCAGCTATGTATATTTGTAAAAATAACAAAATAGGAACTAGATATCATTTTCCATTGAACGTACGACAGCAAAAATCTCATCAATCCATTCTTTGTACATTAATGCAATTTGGAAAATTATAACCGAGATTTTGCATTAATAATACCTAAGTTAAAAATTAATGAAATAAAAACTCGTATTTCTCCCCCCCCCCCTCTTTATTACAGTATGTACAGTATACATGAATTCTATTTACGAATTAAAAAATCATTCATTTAATGGCTAATTCCAGTATACAGAAAAATCGCAATTTGATTTTTAATATTTTTTAATTATTAATTATTAATTGATGAAAGCAACTGATTTTATAACCAGTGTTTCGCATAAACATCATACGCTTCCAAAATATTTTTGTATACGTTTGGAACTTTACATTGTTGACAGATATTATTTGTGAATTTTCGGCACGCGCACGTGAAAAGGTTCGCCGACCCTAATATAGACCGATCTTCTCCCGATGTCCACAAATAGCATGTTATATGAATAATATAAGCATGTTCATTAACATTCGATGATCCGACAGCAAAGAACTCGGAAAAATTCGCGCTGCGGAATTCGCTTTGCGAATTTACCTTCGTGGTTTAATATTTTTTTCTGTCCATATAAGAACAAAAATATTTACTACGATGGAATGTGAAATTGGGCTTTCAGACGAATTTCAAATGTAAATATCGCAAAATATACAGGGTGATTAAAAAAAAAGTTTACAAAATGACAGGGCAAATCAGGCATACAACAAGAATGAGAAATCACAGATTAACATAGGGTCACAAAACACCTATTTAGTCACAAATACAGAGTGTTGAGTTAAATTTGGGTTGACGGTTATAACTTTGAGAAAACTAAAGTATATTATAATAAAACATTTAAGAGACATTCTCACCTTTGTCGTTAATTTGATAACACTAAACAAAATTGGTAGAAATTTGCATTATACGCGCCAGCAGTATGCACTGGACGTCCCACATTTTGGACTGTAATTATCAATTCATACGGTATCATCGATTGCTTGAGGAACATGTTTTTCCAGATCTTTTCGTGATGTTATCACATTTCACACGAAGCAAGGTACATATCGTTGCATTTTCATTTCAATGTTTTTATTTTTCTCGAAATCATTACCGTCAACCATAATTGAGTTAAGGTGAGACACTCTGTATTTGTGATTGTGACTGAATAAGTGGTTTGCGACCCTATGTTCCTATGTGATTTTTTATCGTTGCTGTATGCCTGATTTGCCATGTCGTTTTGTAAACTTTTTTTTTTTTTAATCACCCTGCATACATATTTGAATATAACTCATCTTTCAAAAATTAATATTTTAAACAATCTTTCTAAAAATTTTTACTTTTATGCAGGTTTATTCGAAAACACAAAGAAACATTTTTTTAGAAAAAAAAGTTGCCCCACACTCGTATATAAAAAGCGAGGCAATCCTTATATTTTTAGGGTAGTCACGTGATTTATGCTGTTATATCTATCAGTATTATTATTTTTTTCTTTTTAAATTTTATTATTTCAATATAAAGGGGGTAGTATTTAGGATTTTTTTAAAATCTTTACTTGTAAATTATGAAGTAATTTTTTCTGCCTCTCACTATAATTGCTTTTTTTTTTTTTTTTTGTTATTTGACCCTTTGTTAAAAACCCTGACAACTGTAGCCACCTGAATCCGATACACAACGGTTTATTATTTATTTATTTATTTATTTATTTACTTTATTATTATTATTATTATTATTATTAATCTTCTCACCAGATTTAATTGAAATATCTCTTATAATCAAAACATTCTGGCCAGTTGTAACTAATTTCATGACTCACCTGTATTTTGGCCTGATTGTACAGTATATAAAAATTATAATCTATATTCATATACGTTTAATAGTGAAATATCAGTTAATAAAAAACTGCTGTTATTTTACTAATTACGCTAAAAGAAAATACATAGTTAACTATTCTTTCCCTATTTACGCTAAACACATAATTATTTTACACCATTATTATTTTAGAATATTTATGTAGCTATATTTTAATCCCCCTAAAAATACATATCTGAGGTAAAAAACACATGATTCTTGCATCATTATTCATTCTAATTTTTTAGGAAAATATTTATTCATCATGCTTAATGATAAATTACAAGTTAACGATTACTGTTCCTTTTTACTGATTACCTTAAACATAGATCCCCAATATAAATAACGCATGTCTTTTACATCATTATTACGCTTAAAATTTTAAAACAATCACCAAAATAATATTTTTATGTTTCCTTCTGAAAGTTTGATTACGGTTTAAAAAATCGAACAAAAATACAGCGGAGGATAACAAAAGCATTTCTTTTTTTCGGTGTAATAAAAATGTTTTATGCTTTTTATTCTCTTTTCATAGATTTATTTCTATCGACTGCAATTGTAAAACATTCGTAGAAACATTTCTTGGCCTGACCTAACATCGGTTTTTATTCCCTTTTTTATGTAACTCTATTGGTTTCATAAAAATTCATAAATATATTTTTAGTTCAGATAGAGATTGAATTCGCAACATTCATGATCAATTCCGATGGAATCCTGATTGTAAAAGAAAAAAGAGGGAAAAATATCTAAATTTAGATAGGGTAAGAAAAAAAACGGATTTGAATAGTTTTTGCTACGATATCAATAGGGGGCAAATATTATTTTATTGAGGTTACAACGAAAACCCGGTAATACTTGTATTCCATTTTTCTTTCCGATGGAATAGTTATTTGATAAATTTTTGCTCAATGCTTTTTAGAAATTCAAGATGCATTGCGTATTTTATTTGTTTTAAATTAACTTCCCCCCTCCCCTTGAATAATGCAGGTAAATATTTTTAAATTTTGATTCAAAATAATAGAAAAAAAAATCCCTGTCGGCTCGACCTATAGGCGGAGGTAGATTCCGATATTAAGTACTAATTTCACCAACAAAATCTAAATCAAGATTAGAGATAAACCCATATCAAAATTTTATCTGGTCGCTTTTGACGAGTTTTTAATGTAATTTTTCTGTAAGAGCTGATTTTATCGAAATCATGTTAAGGCGGTGTTCAAAAAAATGTTTTCCCACGCTCAACAACTCGAAATTTTCTGACACATTTTCAGACTCAATTTTAAAAGTAAAAACATGAAACTTGCTGACGTGATTTTTTGAAGAGATTTATCAGTGACATACGTGTTTTTATTTTTCGTTCAATTGATTAGAACTTGATTTGCAAACAATTATTTTCTCAGTACGACCGGTTTTTTTTTATGTTTTGTTTTCAGCACTATCGTTTCGGGTAATTCGACTCAAAATGCCCAACTTGACAGCATTTTAAAAAATACTTTCTACATTTATCAAAACATCGACCAATACGGCACATTATATAGTTTCTAAATAAGAGAACATGCCAATTGGATGCGTGTGCGAGCAAAAATAAATTTAAAAAAGAGTCAGAAAATAAGCAATTTGGTTGTGAATACACCCTTAATACCATTATTTTTTCTGTTCCAACCTCTGTTTTGTTTTCCAACCTCTGTTTTTGTTTAATTTGTTTTTGCTGTAAGAGTTGGTCCAATCGAAAACTTGTCAATATTAAAGTTGTAGATATAATTAAGAAGATGTATACTAAATGAAAGCGGATTGGATATCTCGTGAATTGAAGTTATGAATCCTTTTTCATTCTCTACCCTCCCCTTTCCACTTTTTTTTCCTTTTTAATTTTTTTTCGCGGTAAGAGTTGGTCCTATTAAAAACTTGTCAATATGAAAGTTGTAGATATAATTAAGAAGATGTATAATAAATGTAATCGAATTGGATATCTTGTGAATTGATGAAGTTATGAATCTTTTTTCTTTCTCACCCCCCCCCTTCCTCCTTTTTTCCTTTTTAATAATAATAATAATATCTTTAAACTGATTTGAAATGTATTACAACTAAGAAGTTCTGGAATTTTCACAAAACCCCTCTCTATTTCCCCTCTCTGGGGCCGATTTTGCCCGTTTGCAATCCCCGCTAGCCATCTCTATGTTTTTGGTGAGTTTGAAAACGATCCATGCATAATTGCGACTTTTATCGGGCGCACAATATTTAGTAGAGGAAGGTGTTGTACCTCTGACCATATTGTTCCTTTGACCATCTAGGCTGTAGCGCCATCAAGCAGCATTTTATGAATTTTGGTGTAATTAGTACATAGTTCCTTCACTAGAGGTCTTGTACATCCTACTGTGGATTATTCAAGTCAAAGGGTATTCCTGTGAATAATAGTAATCCATTTCCATGATTAAAATGTAAGTATTTATTTGTTAATGTTTTGCCTAATAATATATTTTGTGCTATGTCTTTGTTGATTGAAATAATTTGACATGGTAGCTATAGCCTTTTTATAAATATGGTGCGGCTTGTGAAATTGATTATCCTAATCCTAAAACTGTAGCATGCGTTGTAATTTGCACTAGCATGGTGTTGTACCTCTGACCATGAGCAGTTGTTGCTCCTTTGACCAGGTCAAAGGTACAACACTTTTAAAAAATTCTAAACATTTAAACTTTTATGACTTACTTACTACAACGGTCTTGAAATTAGTTTACGATATTTTTCTATTTTCGTTTTTAATAAATAATGATAATATAAAAAATATGTAGACTGGGGTAAGAGTACAGTTCATGTACCTCCTAAACTCATAGCCCTCAAAGGAAAAAAAAATAAGTTAGGGGGATAACGTCTGCTGAAAGGGGAACAACTATCACTATGATTACTGCTGTTAATGCATCCGGAAACATTATTCCCCCTTTGTTTGTTTTCCCCCTGTCAACTTCAAACCATTTATGCTTCACAGAACGCCTCTTGGATAAATCGGGGCTCCAAACCCGCCAGGCTGGTCAAATGACACCATATTCCAACAGTTATTTCAACATTTTCTGAAAATGTTAGACCTAGTACTGAAAGACCAGTATTGTTATTATTTGATAACCATGAATCTCATATTACCATACCCATAATTGTTTTAGCCAAGGCTAGTGGTGTGACTAATGACGTTTCACCCATGCTCTAGAAATGAAATGCAACCCCTTGGTAAGGGTGTTTATGGTCCTTTGAAAGCCTTTTATATTCAAGCTGTAAATAATTGGATGGTTGCTCCAGGAAATGTTAGAAAGCATGTTTCAATCTAAAACATTGCTGAACTTGCGGGAATAGCAGATTCTAATGCCGTGGTTCCAAACAATATTATGAAAAGTTTTAAGGTTACAGGGATTCTGCCTTTCAATGATAATGTTTTCTCTGATGACGAATTTCTTGCAGCTACTGTAACAGACAGACCCATGCTAAATGAAACTGATTTTGATAAACCATCAGCGGGTGGCGCAGTTCAAACTGACAATATCATTTCTCAATGTAGCAGTTCAAATTTAACGTCACTTATCATAAAACCTGAAACTGTGAGACCTCATCCAAAAGTGCAAGCACGGAAAATGTCAAATAGGGGTCGGTATAAAGGAAAATCTCGTATGCTGACTGATACTGTTGAAAAGCTAATTATTGAAGCTGAAAACACAAACAAAAGTAACACCCTAAACGCAAGAAACAATGATATTCAATAAAATGATTTTTTAATTCATCGTTGCGTTGTCTAATTGGCTGGTCAGAGGTATAACAACCCATGGTCAAAGGTACTACTATGTGTTGTACCTTTGACCACAATGTTATTATTTTTTTAATGAAATTAACCATAATAAAAGTAATTCTAGAAACTTGAAAAAATTACATTTGATAAACCAGATGATACAGATTATAATAAAACAAAGAAATTGAATTTAGCCGTAATAGTTAAGTTACGAAAATTAAAATATTGCAAAGTGGTCAAACGAACAACACCTTCCCCTACATATATACACACAGACACACACACTCACACACATATATAGGAGAGACTGGACCTGCCCCTCAGTTTTCATATTAAAAAAAAATCAGAGTTTTACCATAAGGTGGTAACCAAAGCCACTGGAATGCTCAAGCCACAGTCTTTGTGTCATGCAAAAAATTGAAACAGGCGTGGAAAAATCAATTGTGAAGAGTTTTCAACCTAAAAGTTGTGTTTTTTAGAAATATCGTGTAAGCTTTTATCAGATAAAATATATCATAGAAATTTAAGCAAGTAGGTTTTAAGTAATGCGTAAATATTAAGCTTTCATTCCAGGCATAAAGATTGCACAGTAAGTTAGGCTCAACATAACAATGTGCTATTCTTTAGAAAAGGCTAAGTGGCGAGGCTTGACCCGATCAATGTGAGGGAGCATTGACCAGATGGTCAAGACTCCCTTAATTAAGGGTGAAGAAAATTTCAAAGACAGTCGAACATAAACTCAATGAAGGAGGTGCTTTCTGGATTCTTTTCTTTAATTATTTTGATGAATATTTACAGATGCATGGTTCTATACATATATATAATAAAAATTATCAAACACTTGATCTGGTTCTTCGAAATAAGGGAGGCTTAGCCTCATCAACAAACTGTAAAAAATTACAGCGATCATGCTTTCAAAATCAAAAAAATCGCTTCGTCTCGTTCCAGCCACAACAAAACGAAGTCGCATTCTAAGGTAGAATGCGCGCGCATCGCGCGTCCTTCGTTGCCATGGGAGCAGAGAAAAAGTTTCTCTTCACACTCCCCACCTGAACTCTTAAAGAGTTCACAAATCAAAATTCCATCATAAAATCATAAAAATTCAATTTTTCGTATCAGTGGTTCAGTAATCTAATACAATTTTTAAAATTCGAATACAAAATACTAAATATAAGAATTCAAACAATATCTAATTAATCACTTAATTAGTCAAATTCAAAATATCAATAAATTCTAAATAAAACACTTTAAATTCAAACATAGTAAATAATGACAGTTAAATAACACACACATTTTTTTTTTTTTTTTTTTTTTTTTTTTTTTTTTGCAGTTAAATCATATACTTACTTATACTACCAAAATTCAAAGATTCTATATATAAATAAGACTAAAAATCAAAAAAGAGAAAAAAAATATTTAGAGTCCTAAATGCAGAAAAAACAAACTAAATAAATGTCTATAAAAGTTTATGAATGTTTATAAAAAGTCTGCAAAAAGTCATTTGTTAGTCATTTTTTATTTCAAAGGGATACAAGTGCTGTATGGATCTTTTTAAGATCCCACTCGCTGTTTTTATTTCGTATGAACGAATATTGCCATCTCTTTCAGGAATGGCAGTCTGAATCTTACCAAGTTTCCAAAGAAACTTATTTTTTGCGTCATCTTGAATTAAAACAATATCGCCCACTTTCAGTGGCGTATGGGCATTAGGATTTTTCAATGAATGGGCTGTTTTTAAATCCATCAAATATTGTTTTTTCCATTTGGTCCACAATTGTTTCAATAGTAAAGATTGATATTTTTTTCTTTTCAGGAGAATTGATCTCTTTGAACAATCTTCAATTATTTCAAAAAAATTGATAGGAAATGAAAGTTCTTTTCCAAAATTTAAAAAGTGCATTGGAGTAAGAGGTTCTGGTTCATCGCTGTCGCTATATACATACGTCAGTGGTCGCGTATTCAAAACTGCTTCCACTTCTGTCAACAGAGTCGCTAATTCATCATAACTTAAGAGTGCTCTACCAATTACTTTTCTCAAACAGTCTTTGACTGACTTTACTAGTCGCTCATAGAAACCTCCCCACCATGCAGCTCTTTCTATTATATTCTTCCATATAATTCTCTCTTTCGTAATAAAATTTAAAAATACTTTGTCTGTCAGTATGTTGTATAAATTTTTGAGTTCACCTTTGGCCTTTTTGAAGGTTTTTGCGTTGTCAGAATAAATAATTTTGGAATTTCCTCGTCTAGCTGTGAACCTTCTGAATGCCATCAAAAAGGAATTTGTTGTCATATCAGACGCGAGTTCCAGGTGAATGGCTCTAGTCACACCGCAAGTAAACAGGACAATGTAAGATTTTTGCGTTTCTTTAAAATTTCTGATATAGATCGGACCGGCGAAGTCTAAACCGCAGATTGCGAATGGCGGTGCTTCACTAGCTCTGTCTTTTGGTAATGGTGCGGTGATCTGGTCTGCTGGTTTGGAGAAATATTTTTTACATATTATACAATTCTTGATAACACTCTTGACCAACTGACGACCTTTAGGTATCCAAAAACGAGATCTAATTTTTGCCACAGTACTGGCTGTCCCTCCATGCATAATTTTCTCGTGCTTTTGACGAACTATTAGAGTAGTTAACCAAGAATGTTTGGGGAGAATTATTGGGTTTCTCTCTTCTGCGGACAGGTTAGAAAATTCGAGCCTTCCGCCCAACCTCATCAACCCGTTTTTGTCAATAAAGGGCATGAAATTTGATAAGGATGACGTCTTATCCACTGATTTACTATTTTTTAGAGATTCTATTTCTTCCTTATAAAATTGTTTTTGTTCAGATTGTATCAAAAAATTTTCAGCTTCGAGTAATTCTTCGGTTGTTACTACGGTTGTCACTTCAGTTGATTTTTTCAGCTTCATAATGAATTTCTTTACCCAAACGGTAATTCTCAAAAGTTTCTCTAAATTACTATACTTTGAAATGTTTATGGGATTTTCGAGTTTTTTGACTAAGCACTCGCTCTGAAAAACATCGTTAGGATTTTTTTTGTACTCTAATTCATCTGAGTAAGCGATTTCTTTGTTTTCTGATATTGGCCAACACTCAGGAGGTAAACTTAGCCATTCTGGTCCCTGTAACCAAGTTGTATCATTGATTATCCTAGAGATTGTTGATCCTTGAGAAACTATATCAGCTGGATTGGCAGTACCAGGACAATGATACCAGTTATCAGGTGAGGTCAATTTATGGATCTCTTCAATTCTGTTTCTGACAAAGGGTTTAAACTTTTTAGGGGATCCTTTTATCCAAAAATAGGATATTTTTGAATCTGTCCAGTAATAAGTCGGTACATTCAATTTTAAAGCTTTCAAAATGTTACTACTTAGCTTGGCCGACAACAATGCGGCCATCAATTCAAGCCTTGGCAAGGTAAGAGCTTTCAGTGGAGCAACCCTGTTTTTCGAAGCAACAAAAACTGTTCGAACATTTTCGGTGGCTGTTGCTACACGTAAATAAGCAACCGTACCATAAGCCTTCATGCTCGAATCGGCAAAAATATGTAATTGTAGGTCATAATCATGCCAATTGGTGATGTCAGAAAAATAGTATCTGGGTACTGAAAAGTTTTTCAAATGAGGGAGTTCGTTACACCAGCTACTCCAAACTATACGTAAATCTTCGGGTAAGGTGTCATCCCAATCTAGACCCAAATTCCAAATTTGTTGAATTATACATTTTAGTCTTAATGTAAATGGTCCTAGGAATCCAAGTGGATCAAAAATCCTACCTAAAACTTGTAGAATAAATCGTTTGGTCTCTATTCTTTTTAAAACAAAATCAACTAAACCTCGAACATCAAAATAAAGTAAATCTTTGGAATTATTCCAAGCGATTCCTAAAACTTTATAAGGGAGATTTTGTTCTCCAAAAGCTTCAGAATTAACTTCTGAAGTTAATCCATTTTCTTTCCATAGTTCACTAAGTGGTAAAGAGTTCGTATGCCATTTGTGTAAATGCATACTTGCATTTTCAAATATATCAATACATTGTAAACTCGTGGATAGGGCTTGATCAATATTTTCATGACTTCCTATAACGTCATCAACGTAGGTATTTTCAATTAAAAATTTTACTGTGTTTGGATATTGTTCGGTGTATTTTTTCAAGTGGTGTTTAATTGTTGCAGCCAATAAAAAGGGACTGCTACTAATTCCAAATAACACTCTGGTGAATCTATAAATTTCAAAGGGTTTAGAATTATCAAACAAATCTTGTGAAAATAAAAATCTTGTTACATCACGATCGTTTTCATCTATAATTATTTGTAGAAATGCTTGTTTTATATCAGTTGTAAAAGCTATGGGATTAAATCTAAACCGTAACAAAACATCAAATATTTCAGGATACAAATTTGGACCTACATACAGGCAATTATTCAAAGACAGTGAGCCTGTGTCATGAGCAGAGGCATCGAAAACTATGCGTAATCTGCTCGTTGTCCTATCAGTTCTAAGTATTTCTCGATGAGGTAAATAAAAAGTTACATTTTGTTTTTCTTCAGGCTCTGTAACTAACTCAATAATATCTTGTTACAAATAATCTGCTAACACCTCCTTATACTCAAAAAATAATTCAGGGTTTTTAATCAATCTTTGTTTGAGTTTAAAAAATCTATATTCTGCAATTTTCCGATTGTCATTTAAACATTCCCTTTCAAGCTTCCGCGGAAATCGAACTGTATATCGCTTATCATTGTATTTAATTTCTGACTCAAACTGCTTCATAACGTTGTTTTCTGAAAAATCTGAATCCTGTTTAGTATTAAAAAGGCCAGATGATTCGATATTCCAGAATTTTTCAATCTGTTCAGAAATAAAATTTTTTTCTACTATTACATTAAATGCTAAGGGCGTATAACTGTCAGTTGTTTTTCCCTGTAGACACCAACCAAAAATGGTGTCGACAGCTACTAATTTTTTATTCAAATGTTTTATATTTCCAGTAACAATCTCATAATAATAGTCAGCACCTATAAGTAATGTAAAGGGTTCTTTGGATGTGGGTGTGTCCGCAAGGGTTAAATTTTCAAATTGTTTACTTTTCATCAAATCATTGATTTCGGGTGGGGGGATTTCAGTAGCTGATATTTGATTGGTGACTAGCGCTTCTATATCTAATTTTGAATTAGGTACATTTTTATTTTCAATAGTTAGTTTAACTACTTCAAAGGTTTTTTCAATGGGGTTCTTATTTCCAAATGTAAAAACCGACAATTTTTCTTTTCTTATTGCCTGTAAATTCAATTTATTTGCTATTTCTTCAGATATAAAGGTTCGCATGCTCCCACAATCTAAAAGTAACCTAATTAGAGATTGTTTTCCGTTTGATTTTATTTTTACACAACAAGTTTGTAGAAGAATTTTATTATTTTCTGTAGAGGAAATAGCCGAAATTACTTTTTCACTAGCTTCATTTTCATTACCTTTTAATTCGGGTGTAGTTACTTCTTTATTAATTTAGATTTTAGGCATATCGTTTGATTATGTCTGCCTGAACAGTTCTTGCAACTAGTTTTAGAGTTACAATTTTTGATAACGTGTTTCCTGCCTAAGCAAAGGTAACATCTTCCTTGAGATTTCAACAAATTTCTTTTAGTGTTTACATCAACAGCCTCACACAAATCAGATGAATGTTTACTATCGTTGCAAAAAATGCAATGAGCCAGCTGCCTATCTGAAGTCGATTTATCATTCGAAATGTTCATAAATTCACAAGTAGATTTAAATTCAGATTTTGTTGTTTGACTCTTGATTTTTGTTTTATTATTTTCAAATACTTTCATTCTCGAAAAAAAATGTGTGTTCTCTGCTTTTTATTTCAGTGTGCAGAAAATCTAATAATTTATGTATATCTGAATGTGTTAAATTATCTACATTTTGTCTATTATATTCCAAAGCTAATTCTGCCGGTATTAATTTTAAAATTACGGCGATAAGCATGGAGCCATAATTTGCTGGTTCGAGTCCTAATGTGGACAAACATCGAACATTTATTTCTATATCACTGTGCAATTTTTTTAATTTTTGAATTTCGTTAGCCTTATAAACAGGGGATAAATTAAGAAGCTTGTTCAGGTGATGATTAATTATCACGTCTTTTTGACCATACCGTGTTTCTAAAATTTTCAATGCTGCGTCATAATTAGCTTCTGATATTTCAAAACCTTCTACAGCATTAGCCGCAGCTCCAGATAAATAACTCTTCAAATAATGAAATTTTTCAATTTTCGAAAGCGATTTATTTTCGTGAATTGTATTTTTAAAGGTATTAAAAATGAAATAAATTGCGTTCAGTCGCCATAGAATTTTTGTATATTGAGTTTTGGCAATTTAACAACTGAGTTTTCATCATTAATCACATTCGATTTTAAATCTTGACTGTTATTTAAATCAACATTAACAATTTTTTTGTTTTCGGTTTATTTTTTCTTCACCCGGAATTTTGCAATTGATATTTTATCCACGTAATCATAAACAGAATTGATTTCAGTTTCATAGTCGTCTAACCCTAAAAGGGGCTCAATTTTCTCGTCAACTGACTTCAATAATTCTGCTTTAGTATCTAACTGAATAAATAATTCTTCTAAATTATCAAAATTTATTGGACTATCCTTCATAACATTTTCTATATTATTAATCAGCTTTGTTACTGCTGTTCTCAAAACTGTACGGTTCTTTTTCAACTTTTCTAAATCAGACATTTCAAAATAAAATATGAAAAACTTATCTTACCTTTGCTGTCTTTTTATCACTTACTATGCTCTATTTGTGTTTTGAAGACATTAAAAAAGTAACAAATACTTTTTTTTTTTCTTTCTTTTCCGGCGTGATGCACCATGAAGAAAATTTCAAAGACAGTCGAACATAAACTCAATGAAGGAGGTGCTTTCTGGATTCTTTTCTTTAATTATTTTGATGAATATTTACAGATGCATGGTTCTATACATATATACAATAAAAATTATCAAACAATCGATCTGGTTCTTCGAAATAAGGGAGGCTTAGCCTCATCAACAAACTGTAAAAAATTACAGCGATCATGCTTTCAAAATAAAAAAAATCGCTTCGTCTCGTTCCAGCCACAACAAAATGAAGTCGCATTCTAAGGTAGGATGCGCGCGCATCGCGCGTCCTTCGTTGCCATGGGAGCAGAGAAAAAGTTTCTCTTCAAGGGGTTGTGGAATTTTTTTTTATTATACACGATACAAAACGAGGCGTTAATGGTTATATATCTAAAAAATTTAAATTTATTCTGGAAAACTACAGTAAAACGGGGTGATAGAAAGGAAAATTTTTAAGCCTGATTATAGGAAGATGTGAAAAATTACGATAGTATCCACTGCAAGAAGACTTGATGAAATATAAATGGGAAAGTTGATAGGAACTTTTTATAATTTAAATATTATCTACAGTAGGTAAATAGAAATAAGGAAAAGACGAGAAAGGATGAAAGCAGCAGTCTTATGAGCTGTTAATGATGAGTTAAGTTCTCATACAGTTGCAAAAGAAGATAGCATTGATCGAAAAACTTTAGGAAGGTATATAGACAAATTTCACCAAGATGTACACAGTGAGATGAAACCAAACTATGTGACAAATAGTGTTGCCAACGAGTGTAACAAAAAGTAGTATAAGGAGACAGGACAAAAAGAAAAGAAAAAGCGATAGTGGCTTCTAAATCGGGAGATAAAATTACATGAAACCCTATGAAAACAGAACCTGTTTTTAACAGAATACTGTCTTAAATGTTAAAAATTAATTTTCCCTGCTGTACCTTGACAGACAAAAGCTTGATTAAAACGGAATTTTTCTCCTGTGTCTGCGATTACGTATAAACAAGTTTGATTAAACATCATATTTTTAAAAATATTTTTTTATAATAATTAAACCATGTAGTATAAAGTTACTTTACTGTTTTAAATCTAATTTTACATTTCTTAACAAATATTTCAATATAAAATAAAGTGGGTGAAGCCTCCCATATGTGGGAGCCTTGACCATTTATTTTCTCATGATTAAAACCAATATATTTTTTAATTTCTTATATATTACACTATTGTCGCAATTTTATTTTGATAACTGATTATAAAACGAATAAAATGATATATACAAATTTATTCAAGGTTCAATGTTTAAAAAATAAAAAATAATTTTGTAAAAAGTGGGTCAGTCGTCCCCAGTCTCTCCTATATATAAATAAACTTTTTAGGTGGGGGTGGTTTTAGGTTCCTGGGGTCATATAATGAAAAGTTATGAAAGAATTTTTCAAACGTCGCAGCATGGTAACGACTGCAATAGGTAGTATTTCTTATGAAATCTATCTAAAACAAGAAAGAGAAAATCATCTGTCAGGCGTAGATTATGCAACATATTGCAACACCTTGAATGCAGTTTTATCTTTTGATACCGTGTAAAAATAAAACGCATAACATATGTTTTTACCAATTTCATCAATTACCGCTCACATGTGGTAAAGTATTTATTTGTACAGCCCTCTATATTATCTTTAGCTATTTATACACACTGCATGATAAAACTTAATTCAGAAAAAAATGCATAACACAGATCAAAATTCAGGTTCAGCAATTTCCGTTCATAGAATGTAATGCATTCGTATTGTTTTGTGCATCCTGTATCTATGGATTTTTATACACAATACATTATAAGCAAAAGTTTAATTCAACTATAAAATACATAACACAGTCAAAAGTATGCTTCTGAAAAGCACTATACATAAATGACAACGAGCCAATTTCTTTTGCAAAGCCATACACATATGAATTTATTTATATTCTATAAAAATCCTTTACTATGCAAAAGCTGAAAAATGCATAACTTAGTTCAAAACACACTTTAAGCCACTCACGGTCAAAGACAGTATTGTTTACAAATTATTTTGTGCAACTCTGTATACTATAATATATAATTTATATACACCACGTATTGTGTAAAAACTTGGTTAAGATGAAAAAGAATAACACTGTTGGAAACGTGTTAACGTCAATTATCACTGATAAACAATACTTTAACCGAATAATTTTGTGTTTCCCTGAAAATGAACTATAATTGGTTTGAAATAACGTATCATCATTAACATAGATTGCAAACAATTTTCCGTGTAGACTATAAATAATGTAATAGAATTATTTTGCATTTCCTTGTAAACAAAGTACAAGTGTTATAAATTCCATTTTCAATAGGGAATGTCCCAAAGTAAACCTCAACATCATATACAAATCACGTGAAAAGGCAAGTAAATTTACAAAGTTAGAGCGTGCACAAACGCACACGGACTAACCGAAGTCATAATTATTTTTTAACAATTTCGTAGAGTAAAAAAAAAAAAAAAAAAAAAAAAAAAAAAAAAAAAATTCTAAAAGAAAGTTTCATTACTGAAAAGTTTTATTTATGTACAGATTGGGTAAGTTTAAAGATTATTTTTTAATTTTTATTTTGAAAGATATCCCCTTACAAACTCTCCCCGCCGAATTGTCAATTACATCTGCAGATGAACAAGAATTTTAATGTTTTTAATTGACAGTGTATTTTTTGTGGCTTTTTGTTTATTTCCCTTGCTATAATAGACCCGACCCGTATGTACTTTTTACATGATATGAAGTACTTTCCGACGTATGAAATAGCGTACAAAATACTTTAAAAAAATTAAAATAGCGAACATTACACTATAATTACAACAAGAGTAGAAATCCCTTAAATGAAAAAAAAAGGCTAAAATTTTTAAAACATCGTTCATTACACTGTATCAAAAAACTAAACGCATTCAGATGAAACTTGATATCCATTTAAATATATTATATTAAAGTAACGAACTTCAAAATAACGAGTAATTATAACACGCATTGTTCAAGCAGTATTCTCGGTAGATGCTTAAGCATTCAAATGTTTGAATTTTCACTTAACTTCGCTGTGTGTTATAATCTTCACAGAAACATACATGGATTGATACACCCACAAATCACTATGATCAATGTACAACCTAAAAAGTTTCAATAACTATTTTTTTCTCTTAATTATTTCTCTTTTTTATCGCATTCAGAACAAACAAAAAGGAGTTCCTTATGG
Source organism: Maratus speciosus (assembly GCA_963932465.1). Classification (NCBI taxonomy): domain Eukaryota; kingdom Metazoa; phylum Arthropoda; class Arachnida; order Araneae; family Salticidae; genus Maratus; species Maratus speciosus. Next base: position 130,552,287 of record OZ010789.1, read on the forward strand.
GCAAAAATACTTAATTATGGTTTGAGGTTTTATTTGCATATTAGTTGCAAATAAATTGGTTTTTCCTGTACAATTTCAGTAAAACAAAATCATCCAATTTTAATGAAGTATATCTCTACAAAAGCCTTTTACATATCAAATTTCTTCCCTTTACAAAAACACTTTAAAATTTTCTCATTAAGCCGTCTGTTTTAAAAGCTTCATGTTTAAGAAAAATTAATGCATCCATGTTTCATAAAGTAATATTAGATAATATCATTTAAATATATTTTCAGAAATCTTTATATCATACATAAAAATTTAAATCTGTGTTTGACATAGCATTCTAGTTCTAATAACCAAGCAGAAAGTACATATTTTTCAACATAAGACTAATTATAAACATCCTAAGAGATTTTTAGACATTTTTCATGAAGAAAAAGGGTCAACAGAATTTTACAATTATCGAAAAAAAAAAACTACACTATTATAATCATCTTATTTATCACCTTTTTAAAAATTCATTTCATAAAAATAACATGTATTAGCTAATATCATTTAAATATCCTTTTAGAAATCTTTATATCATACATAAAAATTTAAATCTGTGTTTGACATAGCATGCTATTTTTAATAACCAACCAGAAAGTAAATATTTTTAGACATAAGACTAATTATAAACATCCTAAGATTTCTATTTTTACACTTTTTCATGAAGAAAAAATGGTGAACAGAATTTGTCAATTATCGAAAAAAAAAAAAACACTATTATAATCATCTTTTTCATCACCTCTTTTAAAATTCAATGCGCTTAAATATCTCGGTCTGTTTTGATATTATATCTTCTTCAAAAACCTATTAATGGTTTAATAGGGAAAACCTTTCAGGTGGATAGTTACCATAAATTAATTTCACGCATTAAAATAAAAGCAGGATCTTTTCTAATTTTTTTCTCACTTAATTAAAAAAGGAGAAAAAAAATTATCTTGAAACATTTTTAGAACAAGAGTGCTTCATTTTCAAGAGAAGCTATGTAAACGATTCATGTGGAAAATGAAGAGGGATTAGCTGGAATTTACCATCTCTCTTGTTATCATTTACTAGCCTAAAGGCAGTTTCGAGGAATACTGGAATGAATTTCGCAAATTTGGGTATACCGAAATGATGTTTGAATTAAACCTGGATAATGGAAACTTTCTTGTTGCGTATTTTTTAATGAAAAGTTCAGTTAAAGCTATTTACGTTATTTTTTTCTACCACCGTGATGTGAAGAATTCGTGTATTAATTAAATCTGTGTGACAGAGCATTTGTTTTATTTGCTAACAAATTTGTTGCAAAAAATGGGACTTATGCCAAGGATTAACTTCTGAAGATTAACTTTACTAACTAGGGTATTATAATAGGAATGTGATGGAATTTTTATATTAAACTTCTTGGTAAGTAACATTCTATAAGTAAGCGTAACGATGTTTTTAATTTGCTACAATTTTTTGTCTCTTTTCAACGTGTAATTTGTTTATTTATTTTTAACGTGTTTTATTTTAGCCCTTGTTGTTACCGGTTATAAAGTTAGTTCTCATGAATACTGGAATGAATTTCCCAAATTTGTGTCTACCGGAATGATGTTTGAATTAAACCTGGATAATGAAAACTTTCTTGTATATTTTTTAATGAAACATTCAGTTAAAGCTATTTACGTTTTTTTTCTTCCACCATAACGTGAAAAATTCGTGTATTAATTAATTTTGTGTGACAAAGCATTTGTTTTATTTGCAAGCATTTTTTAAAAAAAAGGAGTTTTATGCCTAGGATTAACTCCTAAAGATTAATTTTACTACATACGCTATTGTAATAGGAATGTGGTGAAATTTTTATTTTGAACTTCTTGATAAGTAATGTTCTATAAGTAAGTTTGATGATGTTTTAATTTTCTACAGCCTTTTGTTTCTTTTCAAGTTGTAATTTATTTATTTATTTTTAGCTTGTTTCATTTTCATCCTTCTTGTTATGTTTACTTACATAAAATGAAGAATGTTGTGAATTTCAGAAATTTGGGTCTACCGGAATGATGAATGAATCAAACCTGGATGATGGAAACAATCTTGTTGTATATTTATTAATGAAACATTCAGTTAAAGCTTTTTGCGTTTTTTTTCCACACTGATGTAAAGAAGTCGTGTGTTAATTAAATCTGTGCGACAGAGCATTTGTTTTATTTCCTAACAAATTTGTTGCAAAAAATGGGACTTATGCCAAGGATTAACTTCTGAAGATTAATTTTACTAACTAGGCTATTATAATAGGAATGTGATGGAATTTTTATATTAAACTTCTTGGTAAGTAACATTCTATAAGTAAGCGTGACGATGTTTTTAATTTGCTACAATTTTTTGTGTCTTTTCAACGTGTAATTTGTTTATTTATTTTTAACGTGTTTTATTTTAACCCTTGTTGTTACCGGTTATAAAGTTAGTTCTCATGAATACTGGAATGAATTTCCCAAATTTGTGTCTACCGGAATGATGTTTGAATTAAACCTGGATAATGAAAACTTTCTTGTATATTTTTTAATGAAAAATTCAGTTAAAGATGTTTATGTTATTTTTTCTCTTCCACCGTGATGTGAAGAATTCGTGTATTAATTAAATCTGTGTGACAGAACATTTGTTTTATTTTCAAGCAAATTTGTTGCATAAAATGGGACTTATGCGAAGGATTAACTTCTGAAGATTAACTTTGCTAACTAGGCTATTATAATAGGAATGTCATGGAATTTTTATATTAAATGTCTTGGTAAGTAACATTCTATAAGTAAGCGTGACGATGTTTCTAATTTGCTACAATTTTTTTGTCTCTTTTCAACGTGTAATTTGTTTATTTATTTTAAACGTGTTTTATTTTAACTCTTGTTGTTACCGGTTATAAAGTTAGTTCTCATGAATACTGGAAAGAATTTCCCAAATTAGTGTTTACCGGAATAATGTTTGAATTAAACCTGGATAATGAAAACTTTCTTGTATATTTTTTAATGAAAAATTCAGTTAAAGCTATTTATGTTATTTTCTTTCTTCCACCGTGATGTGAAGAATTCGTGTATTAATTAAATCTGTGTAACAGAACATTTGTTTTATTTGCAAGCAAATTTGTTGCAAAAATGGGACTTATGCCAAGGATTAACTTCTGAAGATTAACTTTACAAACTAGCTATTATAATAGGAATGTGATGGAATTTTTATATTAAATTTCTTGGTAAGTAACATTTTATAAGTAAGCGTGACGATGTTTTTAATTTGCTACAATTTTTTGTATATTTTCAACGTGGAATTTGTTTATTTATTTTTAACATGTTTTATTTTAATCTTTCTTGTTACCTTTTATTTGTATAAAATTAGTTATCATGAGTAATGTTATGAATTTCGCAAATCTGGGTCTACCGAAATGATCTTTCAGTTAAATCTTGATAATGGAAATTTCCTTGTATATTTTTTAATGAAACATTCAGTTAAAACCATTTACGTTACTTTTTTCTTCCACCATAATGTGAAAAATTCGTGTATTAATTAATTTTGTGTGACAAAGCATTTGTTTTATTTGCAAGCATTTTTTTTTTTTTTTTACAAGGAGATTTATGCCAAGGATTAACTCCTAAAGATTAATTTTACTACCTAGGCTATTGTAATAGGAATGTGGTGAAATTTTTATTTTGAACTTCTTGGTAAGTAAGGTTCTATAAGTGAGTTTGATGATGTTTTAATTTTCTACGGCCTTTTGTTTCTCTTCAAGTTGTAATTTATTTATTTATTTTTAGCATGTTTCATTTTCCTCCTTCTTGTTATGTTTACTTACATAAAATGAAGAATGTTGTGAATTTCAGAAATTTGGGTCTACCGGAATGATGAATGAATCAAACCTGGATAATGGAAACAATCTTGTTGTATATTTATTAAATGAAACATTCAGTTAAAGATAGTTGCGTTTTTTTTCCACGCGGATGTGAAGAAATCGTGTGTTAATTAAATATGTGTGACAGAGCATTTGTTTTATTTGTATGCACATTTGTTGCAAAAAAGGAGACTTATGCCAAAAGTATGATTAACTTTACTAACTAGGCTATTATAATAGGAATGTGGGGAAATTTTTATTTTGAACTTCTTGGCAAGTAAATTCCATAAGTAAGCTTGACGATGTTTTTAATTTGTTACAATTTGTTGTCTTTTTCAACGTGTAATTTATTTATTTATTTTTAACATGTTATAGTTTAAACTTTTCTTGTCACCGTTTATTTTTATAAAATCATTTAACGTGAATAATGTTGTGAACTTTAGAAATTTGATTCTGCTGGAATAATGCTTGAATTAAACCTGGATAATGGGAACATTCTTGTATATTTTTTAATGAAATATTCAGTTAAAGCTGTTTACGTTATTATTTTTCACCCTGATGTGAAGAAATCCTGTGTTAATTGAATATGTGTGACAGAGCATTTTTTTTAATTTGCAAGCATATTTATTGCAAAAAGGTACTTATGCCAATGATTAACTTTTAAAAATTAACTTTATTTTGGTAAGCAAGTTTTTAGTAAGTAACATTCTATAGGCTTGACGTTGTTTTCAATTTGCTACAATTTTTTTCTCTTTTCAACAGGCAATTTATTTATTTATTTTAACATGTTTTATTTCCAATTAAATATGTGTGACAGAGCATTTTTTTTATTTATAAGCACATTTTTTACAAAAAAGGAACTTGTAAGGATTAAGATTTAATGATTAACTTTATTAACTAGGCTATTATAATAGGAATCTGATGAATTTTCTATTGTGATGTTCTTGGTAAGTAAAATTCTATAAATAAGTTTGACAAAGTTTTTAATTTGCTACAGTCTTTTGTCTCTTTTAAACTTGTATTTTATTTAGTTCTTTTTAACGTTTCATTTTTATCTTTCTTGTTACCGTTTATGTATATAAAGTTAGTTATCGTGAATAATGATGCGTATTTCACAAATTAGGTCTCCATCGCACGATATTTTAACTAAATATGATGAACTTTTGCGTTATATTTTAAAATAATTTATTGGAAATTTAAATGAATTCCATTTTTGTTATCTTTCTACTTCATCTTGATACGACGAAAACATTTGTTAATTAGTTCATATGGAATATGTTTTGATAAAAGCATATTAAAAAATTAAATTTTTTTATTTTTATCTATATTTTATTTTAGCATTTTTAGTGTTTAAAATATCTCATTGTTGCAATTTAACAGCCATATGGCCTATTTTAGCGAGTGTGACTTGATGCAGAATTAACTGCAGGGTTGTTTTAATTCGTATACAGTTGTACACATAAAGAATATCTGGCGATTTATCACCTGTGAATGGGAAAAGTCTTAAAATTAATGTGTTCATTTATCATTCGGTTCTAAAAACATTAAAATTCTGTTCTGTCATCGTAACACACCTATATACATAATTTGTATAATTATATCCTATCAGAAATTGACGGAAAAATCCATTACAAAATTCAATTGTTGAGTACATGAACTAAGTTATGTTAATAAAAGAGTATGAAAGACTGTTCAGAGAAAAAACATGACTTAATGAGTTAATTTCTCTGCCAATGATATTGTAGTACGAATGAAGTTTTTATTTGTTTCAAGCTCTTTATAAAAATAAAACTTTTGAGCTAAATTAAATTGTCCATGTATAAGTTACTATAATATTTCATCTCCGTTTAAATTCTTAATTATTTTAACTTTTTGACATTTACCTATACGTGCCTGGTAAAACTGAAAAGTGAAAAAGAAAGAGTTTCATATGCAAATTTTGTTAACAGCCAATCAAGTGTAAGTGGACTTTTCTGACACGCTGATTGCAGTCAATATGCAAATTTTATTAGTAATTATCATTTTAAAGCTTTTACAAAGAATTCGTAAGCATTTTCAATGTTAGAATAATTGACTAATGTGCTTTTTTGCTTGTAAATTCGAGTAGTTTTGGTGAAAGCACTATTTTGATGGATGGATGTAGACTTTTGTGACTCACTGTATATTGTGGTAATAAAGAATTACAACGAAATTTCGAGAAATTTTTGACTGTCCTTCGTATTTGTTGTAAACATTCATTATTCATTCATTATTCATTCGTTGAAAACATTCATTATTCATTGTTCAAACATTAAATAAGCATTTTTAAGCTCAAAAACGTGCTTTAAAGACAAACATGATACATTAACATTAGCATTAACATTAGCATTAAAACTAATATTATGTTTTTACTTTTGCATCTACATATTCAATAACGCAGCTGAAAATGTTTAATTGAGATTTAATAGCATTTGAAAAAGAGATATTCCGGTTTGGAAAAGTGATTAATACACGCTAAAAATGTCTCGAAAACGTTTCCGACTACCAGTGGCAACAATAGAAACTTTGTTTTTATAAACATTTCTTTAAATCTCGGAACCATAGTTGTTTCTGAGGTTTATAATATTTAAGAACGCTTTCCGGAGTCATGCTGGTAAAATATAATTTTTTTTTAAATTTAAATATATAAAAAATCCCAAAGCATTATCACAAACGACAGATCAAGTCGACTTTTAAAACTGTTAACTGTCAAGGATGTTCTTAAATCCATATTTGCTAATTTCTGGCTCATTCACGAAATTGCTTCATCGAAGAAAAAAATTTTGTAATAAATACGGAACATTTACTGGCAACCAACGGAATTTTTTTACACCGTTTATAAGGAACAATCCTTTAAAGTAGGATTTATTTTATTTGTTAAAGTTTACTTTTTAAGAACAATAATATAGCGACATTTTAATAGTTAACAAACTCTTATTTAAATTACACAGTTTTGCTTCATCAAAGAAAAAAATTCTGTAAAAAATACGGTAAATTTACTGGCAACCAACGGAATTTTTTTATAACTTTTGTAAGAAACAATCCTTTAAGGTAGCTTTTATTTTATCTCTTAAAATTTGCTTTTTAAAAACAATAATCTAGGTGACAGTTCAATAGTTCGGTTAATAAATTCTTATTTAAATTATACAATTTTTGTGTGTTCACAGGGAAATTTTTCATAAATGCATGTAGTAATCGAAATCTTTCTTCTGTGTTTTTTAAATCAACGTATTTTCAATCCAATACATGAAAGGTATTTTATTTAAATGATGCACTAAAATAGAATATGCAGTTATACAAAACGAAAATCTTCTTTTCCGATATTTCATCTCCTTTAAAATTCTTTTCCTCTCATCACAGTTGCAGACCCCTTCTCGAGCAGCTTTTCAAATTCTTTTGCAGCATGTCATTTTTCTCTTTGTTGCATTTCTCGACGCCCCCAATTTTTTTTTTCTTTCTAAAGGTGTATTCGAACACATAAAAAGTCAATCATAAATATTGCATAAGCATCGAAATAGATTGAATTCGGAAAATCCTTCGATCACCCCGAGAACACGTTTGCGAGGAAAACCAGTATATCGATGAGAAACTTTCAAATGAATCAAAATCGATGTTGACAAAAAGTGGATGTTGCCTTTTGTGAGGAAACATCATAGGAAATAGCTATTCTAACGTTGTCGGAATTTTTTGCTTATCTGTAGATTGTTAAAATGTCCGGTTATTTTATCATTGACTATTGAGTATTGATAAAGATTTTATTAAAAATAGTTTTCTGAAATTAAATATTTGGACATGTATTTTAAATAGAACGGCAGGAATATTGATAGAAGCTGGAGATTCTTCAGCAAGGAAAAAATATTTTATGAAATCAGTATGTTCTTGTTATAGTTAATGTGATCGTGTAAGTTAAGCTCGTTTGTTAATGTGTGTAATTAAAGATTATGTATGTATGTAACCCCCAGGCTACCTCATCTTTGTTTGACTGTGATAATTATTAATTAATTAGTAAGAAATACTATAACACTTTCATGTTTTTCCTGTAAATTAAAAGACGAATGTTTTATAATCTACGAAAGTATAAAATAACCACGAGCAAAACTATGCAATAACGACTTTCTAGTCACACACGATTCTGAAAAACGTTCTTTATCTTTAAAACCCCCGAAACCAATATATTTTTGAAAGTTAAAGATGCATTTTTGAAAACAAGGTTTCTTTTACTGCCACTGATTTTCGGATACACTTCGGAGTAGTTTTTATAGTGCATTAATCAGTTTTCCTATCCTGGAAAATAGGTTTTTCTGATGGTACCTATTATGTAAACATTCATTCATTTATGTACATATTAGTTTGAGGGGATGCTGATAAGTTCCTGGATTTGACTACTTATAACTGAAATAGAAAAACAACTTTAAGCTCATTTGAAATTTTAAAATCTTAGTATATAACTGTGAAAATATAAAGTGTTTCTGATTATTAGAACTTTTTCTGTTGCAGGTGAAAGCTGCGATGGCAGAAGCACAAGAAAGTTTCACGTCTTTGGAGTTGCAAAGCGTAATGAAGTTTTTGTTTCTACAGGGAAAGGGCAGCAAAAGCAAATTCACAATGACAAGTCACAAACACTGCTACAGAAGTTTCCTTCCTTCAGCACTGCGAAAACTTACATATCTCGTTTCAAGACTGGTGAATACTCCGTTGAAGATGAACCCCGCAGTGGGCCCCTCACACCGCAACTCACCCTGCAACATGCAATGCTGTCCATGAGTTAATTCTTGAGAGCCGGCGAATATCCGTCAGAAACATAGCCGATATACTAGACATCGTTTAGGGTGTATTATAACCACGATCCTAGGCGTGTGCAAGCTTTCAGCAAAGTGGGTGACCCAATGTTTGAGCAGTGATCAGCGAAAAAAAAACGAATTCAGACGCCCAAAGCCGTTTTGCCCCTTTTTGAAACGGAACAAAATTTTTGGCTAGGTTAGTGACTGAGGATAAAACCTGGCTTTACATCTATGATCCAGGAGCCAAGGAAGAGTTAAAAGAATGGCGCCATAGCAATTCCCTGCGGTCGGAGAAGTTTCGCACACAGAAATCTGTCCAAAAGGTCAGTTTTCTGGGACAGGGACGGCATTGTGTTTGTGGGATACCTAATTCAGGGGTTTAGTATAATCAGACAATAATATGATTATCTGCTGAGAAAGTTGAAGGAGTGAATCAAGAATGAACGCCGATGGAAGTTGACCAAAGGGATCTTTTCGTTGCACGACAATGCACCTGTACGCACGTCCAACGTTGTGGCTACTAAATTGAGGAGTGTAGGCTTCCATATGGTCAATCATCCGCCGACTCACCAGACTTAGGCCCCTTAGACTATTACCAAATTTATAGAAATACCTTAAGTGTCATCATTTTGAGGACATTGAAGATGTCAAAGGGGTTTCTGAGAGTTGATTTCGGGATCAGTCAAAGGACTTTTATTTGCGAAGACTAGAAATGCTGCAACTACGTTGTAACAAGTACATCAGTCTCATGGGAGAATGTGTTCAGTAAATGTTTAGGTTCAGTAAATTTCTTAATTCTAGTTATACTCTTTCTAGTCAAAGCCATAAACTTATCAGCTATATGTAAAGATTCGTATGTAAGCCTCGTATGTAAAGATTTTCTCACTCATACTCAATAAATATGTTTTATACACAATAAAGTTAAATGACAACATTTACAATAACATTAACATGAATATTATTTTGTTACTTTTGCATGTATAAATTAAGTTACACAGCGGAAAATGTTTACATGATAATTAATAGAATACGAAAACCCGATATTTCAGGTTGAGATCCTGTTAAAATACTCAATCCACATAAACTTAATGTAGAAGTAAGAAAATTTGTAGCATTTATCAACAGTCGAAGCTACTCTATATATTTGTGCATATGAGTTAATCTCTCATAACTGCAGTTTCTGAGGAACCAAATGTCACCCCAATCATTGCTGTTGTATAACAAATTGTCCATTGAAGAATGAATTATAGAAGAAATAGATTGATAAATTTCATTAAAAAAAAAAAAAAATCCGTTACAATCCATTCTAAAATGGAAACAATGGCGAAAACAGCAATTCCAAGAATGAAAAGCAACCACAAAATTTGATTCGCGAAAAACAAATCACAGGAATCGATTTCTCGGAGAATTATACCATTTGTTCTTAGAATGTAATAGACGATTTTTGTAATTAAGAGGTTTACTCTCTATTTTAAATGTACTGCAACGTCAATAATCCTATGCTATTTTTAAGAAATTAATATAATAATAATAATAATAATACAAGATGTTTTACCATGCAACCTTACACATCATCGTTAAAACGAAGATCATCCCGCTTTTACAAGCATTTCGCCAGTTAATATTTACAAAAAACACAACTACGTAATGTTCTTTGTATTTATGTCAAAATAAATCACATTACAATATATTCAAAAATGAAAAAAAAGGCAAAAGCAATAATTCTAAGAATGAACGAAAGCACAAAATGTATTTTGTCAATAATAAATCACAGAGATCGATTTTTGAAAAAAAAATTCCTTTCTTTTTTGAATGCAGTAGTGGATTTTTTTTTTAATTAAAAGATTTACTTTGTATTTTAAATGTACTAAAACATTATTAATCATGCGCTATTTTTATGAAATTAATATTTAAAAAAAACTTAATGTTTTAACGTGTAACGTTATAAATCATCCTTAAAACAAAGATCACCGTGTTTTTACAAGTGTTTCGTCAGTTAATATTTACGAAAAACCCAACTAGGTAATGACACGTTATATTCACGTCAAAATAAATCACGTTACAATATATTACAAAAAGAAAAAAAAGGGCAAAATCAATAATTCCAACAATGAACGCAACCAAGAAATGTATTTTGTCAATAACTTATCAAAGAGATCGATTTTCGAAGATTTATTTCCTTTCTTCTTAGAATGTAGCAGTGGATTTTTTTTTTCAATTAAAAGATTTACTCTTTATTTTAAATGTACTGAAACATTATTAATAATTTTTTATGAAAAAAAAAATACTTGACATTTTACCATGTAACGTAACAAATCATCCTTAAAGGTAAGATCATTCTGCTTTACAAGCTTTACGACAGTTAATATTTACAAAAAACACAACTACGTAATGTCACGTTATATTCACGCAAACTAAATTAAATTACAATAAAGTAAAAGAAAAAAAAAAAAAAAAAAAGCGAAAATTCCATCAATGAACGCAACCACAAAAAATGTATTTTGCCAATTGCAAATCACGGAGATCGATTTTTCAAAAATTATTTCTTTTCTTCTTAGATTGCAGTAGTGGATTTTTTTTCAATTAAAAGATTTACTACTTGTTTTAAATGTACTGAAACATTAATTAATATATTTTTTTTAATTAATATTAAAAAAATACTTAAGGTTTTGTCATGTAACGTTTCAAATGTTCCTTAAAACAAAGATCATCTTGTTTTTATAAGTTTTTCGTCAGTTAATATTTACAAAAAAAAAACAAAAAAAAATCCTTCCGGCCAGTGCCGGGAGGAAGAGGTAGCTTTCATATTCCTTATTTTAAAAAAGCCAACTTATATCATTCAAACACACGAAGCTCAATTTAGTGGAAACCGAATATAGGAGATTCAATACTAATTTTTATCAATATAATGAATGAGAATTTCGCAAAATTAGCCAGCTTTATCCAAGCTGCTTTTCTTTAAAGTAACTTATATTTGGCTGCCAAATTCGGCAATTTCTTAAAGTGCCTGCCATTTTAAGACAACATGGTGGATGAGGCTAAGCAGTGAACTTGGTCGAGACCTTAGTAATTGCTGTGCACATGCTCACTCACATCGGAATCGGTTGATATATTATATATACGAGTGCTGTCGCATGCAAAAAATCAGATTTTTCAAAATGTCACCCACAGTAGAAATTGAAACTGCTATATCTGAGACATTTTTTAAGGTAAAGACAAACAAAAAATGCTCCTGAATCCTTATATCAAGGTCAAATACTTAAGAAAGAATCCTTTTTCAATTTCTAATTTTTTTTTGCACCTCACTTTAAATATATATATATTTTTTTATTTAATGGCCGCCATTTTGAAACAAGATGGCTGATGAATCTGGCCAGCGAACTTGGTCGAGGTAATGATGTATACTATCCACATGCCTTCTTACATAGAAATAGGCGAATACGTGTGTTATCGCGTGACAAATACAAGCTCGTTTCAAAATGTTAGCCATGCTAGAAATTCAAAGTGCTATAAATCAACAATTTTTTAAGATATAAACAAAAGAACAAATTTTCAGAAACAAAATCTGCTCCGGAATCTTTGAATCAAGGCCAAACACATAAAAAAAAATCTTTTTCATTTTCCAATTTTTCAATAACTCATTTTAAATTTTAAATTTAATTTTTTAAAATGGCAACCCTTTTGAAACAAAATGGCGAATGAAGCTGGCCAACGAACTCGGTCGAGACATTGGTATGTACTATGTACAGACCAAGTTACATCCAAATCGGTTCATAAATACGCCTGTTATCGCGTGACAAAAATCAGGTCGTTTTAAAATGTCAGCCACAATAGAAATTCAAAATGCTATTACTCAGCCATTTTTTTAGATATAGATGAAACAAAAACTGTTCCGGAATCTTTGTATTAAGGTCAAACACATACGAAAAAAATCTTTTTCATTTTCCAATTTTTTGGTATCTCATTTAAATTTTTTTATTTTTTTATTTTTTTAAATTGCCGCCATTTTGAAACAAGATGGCGGATGAAGCTGGCCAACGAACTCGGTCGAGATATTTGTATGTACTATGTACACACCAAGGTACATCCAAATCGGTTCATAAATACGCCTGTTATTACGTGAGAAAATTCAGGACGTTTCAAAATGTCAGCCACGCTAGAAATTCAAAATGCTATAACTCAGCCATTTTTAAGATATAGACGAAACAAAAACTGCTCCGGAATCTTTGTATAAAGGTCAAATACATAAGAAAAAAATATTTTTCCATTTTTAATTTTTTGGTACCACATTTCAAATTTAAATTTTTTTAAAAATTTTAAATGGCCGCCATTTTGAAACAATATGGCGGATGAAGCTGGCCAACGAACTCGGTCGAAACATTGGTATGTACTATGTACACACCGAATTACATCGAAATCGGTTCATAAATACGCCTTTTATTGCGTGACAAAATTCAGGACGTTTCAAAATGTCAGCCACGCTAGAAATTCAAAATGCTATAACTCAGCCATTTTTTAAGATATAGACGAAACAAAAACTGCTCCGGAATCTTTGTATAAAGGTCAAATACATAAGAAAAAAATATTTTTCCATTTTTAATTTTTTGGTACCACATTTCAAATTTTAAATTTTTTTAAACATTTTAAATGGCCGCCATTTTGAAACAAAACGGCGGATGAAGCTGGCCAACGAACTCGGTCGAGACATTGGTATGTACTATATACACACCGAATTACATCGAAATCGGTTCATAATTACGGGAGTTACAGTGTGACATAGGTCAGATATATATATATATATATATATATATATATATATATATATCAATTTTGAACGCAGGGTGGTTTCGGGGTCTGGGGGTCATGATCGATGAAAATATAACAAAATTTTTTGAAATCGCTTTCCTCCGAACGGCTGCAATAGGTAGCTTTTTGTAATGAAAGCTACCTAAAACAACTGTATAATGTCACGTTATATTCACGTCAAAGTTAATCACGTTTCAATATATTCCAAAATGAAAAAAAGAAGTCAAAAGCGAAAATTCCAACAACGAAAGCAGCCACAAAGTTCATTATTAATAACAAATCACGGAGATCGATTTTTGAAGATTTATTTCGCTTTTCAATTAAAGGATTTACTCTTTATTTTAAATGTACTGAAACATTATAATCATATGCTATTTTTATGAAATTATTATTTAAAAAAAATGCTTGGTGTTTCACCATGTGATGTTGCAAATCATCCTTAAAGTGAAGAACTTCCCGTTTTTACAAGCATTTTATCAGTTAACGTTTACAATAAAACACAACTACATAATGTCACGTTATATTCACGTAAAAATAAATCCCGTTGCAATATATTCCATAACAAAAAAAAGGGGCAAAAGCAATCATTCCAACAACGAACGCGTTCACAAAATTTGTTGTTAAATCACGGAGATCGATTTTTGAAGAATTACTACTTTTTATTTTAAATGTACTGAAATATCAATAATCATATCCTATTTTTATGAAATTAATATAAAAAAAACCAAGATGTTTTACCATGTAACGTTTCAAATCATCCTTAAAACGAAGATCATCCCGCTTTTATAATCTTTTCGTCAGTTAATATTTACAAAAAACACAACTACGTAATGTCTACATTAAGAGAGATTTTTGACTTTTAATGATAAGACTTACTTTAAATATGTATGAATAAACACACTATGCTATCATTATCGTTAGAGTTTTGGAGAAAAAAAATTAAAGTAAAACTTTCTACCACGTCCATTTGGAGTTGCGCTACAAAAGACAAGACTTATTAGGTGCTCTTCAAAAACCTTTCTTTTCCAAGTCATGAATAAAGTCGTTTTAAGAATATTTTTTCCTCCCTCCATCCCAGTTCTAAAAACTATGCTACCGCTCCAGCGCACCCAAATAATTGTCTTGATGCAAAACAGAATCTTTCTATTCTAATTAGGGAAATATCTGCTCCGGTGGTCGCAGGGTCGTGGGATTAGTGTGCAAGAAGAGGGGTTGAGAAGGCCTGAAAAGTGAAGTTATTTCTTGTAGGAATTAATTCATGCTGGAGAATTTAGTGGAGCGAGAATGAATAGCATTGATTAACGGATGATCGAATCGAGAAGAGGAAAAGAGAATTAAGTAATTTTAATCTTCTTCAGATTTCCTTTTCCAGAAGTAGGGTACATTTCAGCTGCATTTACACACAGGTCGATAATTTCTCATTTCGTAATGATGAAGATGAAGATGAATTTCAAAAATGTCTCTACATAAATATGTCTGCCTAAATGTACTAGGTTTGAATTATTTTAATAAACTAGTCGGATGTGCCAATCATAAAACTTTCTTCTTTTTCATACATGTTAAGGGGACAGCTTACCTTAAAATTGGTCAATTTTTTTTTTAATTTTCCTTTTTAATATTAAACGAAAACCTCTTTGATTCTGAATATTTGGACACCTCATTTTTACCCTTACGGTAATTATATCGCCAGATATTGTAGATTTTGTTAACCATCTCGGCACTGATTCTTTTTTCCAATTTTGGGAAAAATTACTTTTATGTTAACAAAATTGAAAGTAGCTATCGAAATCACAGAAGTTACAGTTTACTGAAATTTAACGAATGTGTTCTTTACAGAAACCAAACGAATGTAGTTATGTTGTGTGTATTTCACATAAAAATAGTCTAAGGAATAATTTTTTAAGGCATTTGAAAAATTTCGTATTACAACCAGATTAAACAAACATAAAAAATTTAGTAGTATTTTTTATCTTTTATCACAAATTACTAATTCGAACAAGGAGTCCCTAATTTAAATTTAAAGAGTGAAACATATGTTTGAATTAAAAGAAACGCCATCGGTTTACTAATAATTAATTAAAAAATTATTATTATTAAATGCTGAAACATAAGTAAAGTCATAATAGTAAATATATCGATATATGCTATCACTATTAGGTGCTGGAATGAACAAAAATATTTTTTTTTCTTTCAAATATTGCAATTTGAAGTAAGAGACTCATATGAAGCTCAGGGTGACGAAAGGGTTAATACATTCAGCGCAATTACCCTCACAAATTAAAACTTTAAATTGCTTTTTCTCCATGTTCATATTTTCTCCACTTTCCTGTTTTAAAAATGCTAAGGGTTTTTTTTTTTTTTTTTTTTTTTTTTTCCCAAGATAGAGATTTAAACTTTTTTGTGCATACTATTTATTGTATAGTTGATAAATCTGCGCATGGAATTAGCCTTCATGTTTTTTGTTATTAAATAAACAATTAAATAAAAAAAATAAAAAAACCCACCTGCGTAAAAAACGAACTAATTAATTATTTTTGATCAATGTGAAACTATTTTTCAATTCCTACTATAGTTTACTCTCTCCCTATATTTATTTATTTATATATTTATATATTTATATGTCTTGTTCAAATTTTCAATCGTTAATAAAATGCTTATTATTCATCCAATCAAGCTCAAATAAATTTTTTAAAACTTGTAGTGGATGACCACTTGATGTTAATCCAAGTTTTTTTTCAAATATTAATTCATTAATTAAATTAAATTAATTAATTTTCAATACTCCAGAGAGCCCTCTTCTTGATCAAGGCATTTTAAGCGCCACTCTAAAGGTTGGTTGGTTGGTTGTATTTATGTCGGCCAATTATCAGCACGTGGGATATAGGCCCTAATGGGGGGGGGGGGGTGCCTTCCGTGGAGGTCTTTCTAAGGGAACCTAACCCGTATTAACGCTTGGAGAACCAAGGTTAGAAGAAAACCACGAAAACTCCGAACGATTAGGCCGACGGGCGCGATTGGGATCGAACCCAGCACCTCCCGTCTACCAGCTTCGAGAGCAGAACCTCTCAGCCACTGGTGGGGCCGCCACTCTAAAGGAAAGAAGAATGGGAGAAAAAAAATTCTCTTATTGACCTAAGTAGGAATTGACTTAAAATATATATTTTTTATATTATATTACTTGTTTATATTATTTACCTATTTTTTTTTATTTACTTGTATTGATGACTTTTAAGTTTTGTTTAATTGTTAGTTCCTATCTATAAACACTGTTTTGATGAGGTCTATAGATGTCTATGATGGTTAGAGTTGCAGTAAAGCTAGAGACCCTACATACACAACTTCCAGGTTGTATAATATTTTAACGGAGCTTCTGACTATAAAATAGTCAATGAAACATCGTCTTCATTTTGAAAGACATATCCAATGCCACTCAATAGGGTGCGTAATTTTTTTTTTCGTCTCTACCGCTATTTTGCATTTTACGGCCACCATTTTGAATTTATAAAAACAAAACCTACCCTATAACCATCGGGCCGTTAAGACGAATTGATAGAGGCGTCATTCATTAAAATCCATCCAGCCGTTGGGATGTTTCGAGGGTATAAAGAAATCCACATACACGGATACGCGTGAAACACATAACCCTTCTTTTCAGTCGGGTAAAAAAAAAAGTATATGAAGATGTGTTATATTTTGTCGTTTTACACTATATAGTATATCAGTAAAAAATATATTAAATGTAATATCAGATCTATCTAAAAATCCATGCGCAGTCTTGTGTATTACACATTTGAAAAACCTTTTAAAAAAATTGGTGAAAAATATCAATTTTTAAAAAAGTAGTAGAGATTTTAAAAAATTCAAGTTTTTATAAACTTTTTTTAAATTTTAATTAAATATGCATTTATTTTTTTTTTCAAAATGTACTTTTAGTTGAACATTGAAATCAAGTGAGTTCACCATTTGAACCATATTTTTTAAAATAAGCAAAATTGTTGAAACGGTAAACTGTCCATGTAATACTTAAAAAAGTTGTTACGCAGGTTAATAATTCAGTGTTATTACTTCGATATTACACCAACTTTGATTTTCATCTTAAGTTTATGCTTCATCTAATCGGAGTAAAAACGAGTTAATCTCAATCCCAATATTTAATAAAATTTATATTTTTCATTATTCTGTTGTAGATCAGCTACTTGAATCTCGCCAGGTTAGCTGGATGCGAATTACCCGTCGCTACATGAACGTCCAATGTAAAATAGAACTATGAAAAATCGAAAAAAATCGCTATTACAGTGCCTCCTTCCGGCGAATTGTTACCAAATTCCCGTGTGACCTGCTGGCCATAGCCAAAAACATATAGGGTAGACCGGGGCTAGTTGGCCATAGGGGCACGTTGGCCCAGTCGCGATATTTTTAAAACTTTGCGTTAGATGACATTGTCAGTCCAGCCAAGTATGCGTTGCTTCGCTTTCCTCCTTCAACATCAGCACCACTGAAGTCGGAGCGTCCGTTAAAAAATTACTGAGAATTTTCTAAATTTTGTAAAGGTGAGTAAATTTCTTCTCTTATAAATAATCGATTTTTATTTGTTTGTAGATTACATTTTAGGTTTTGATATATAATAATTCAGAAAAATAATTGTTCGTAGTTATTGTAGGGAATGTTTTTTTATTGAAATACCTTCAGAACAATTCCTTATTGTCATGAAAAACAAAAATGTCAATACGGGGTTAGTTGGCCCATTTGGCATGGGGCATGTTCGCCCCCCGGGCCAACTGTTTAATCTTTCAATAAATCAGCAAAGGTAGATTTAAGCTTTTATATTTAATAAATATTTAAAAGATATTAAAAAAACTTACAGATTTTCAGACATTATATAGTCAGCACTTACCTGGAAAAAAAAAGAAAATGATTATTAATTTATATACATAAAAAAAAAAGATATATAAATGATTACTACTATAAGTTATAGTTTTATCTGATTTCCATATATTTTACAAAGAATATTTTCTACGATATCTTTTAATTAAAAAAATATACATATTTACAATATCATTTATATATAGGTTGATCATAAACAAACATCCCCGATATATGTACCCCTAGCGACCTAACCGCTCAACCAATCGAAAGGAAATTTCAGATTTAGTTAATTGAAGGTATGCACGGTTACGGTTACAGTGAAAAAAATTCGAATGGCAACACTTTTTTTTTTCCTGCGCAAATTCATCAGCGCATTGAAAAACTATAAATGGCGTTGGAACGATACACGTATGACTAAAATTGCCGGTGTAATATCGTGGCACTCAATCCTAATCAGTTTCTATGTAACGTAATATTCAGCACTCCAAAACAAATCATTACATTTTTATTTTCACTATGTGTACACAAACACAACTCAAAAACG
Source organism: Maratus speciosus (assembly GCA_963932465.1). Taxonomy (NCBI): domain Eukaryota; kingdom Metazoa; phylum Arthropoda; class Arachnida; order Araneae; family Salticidae; genus Maratus; species Maratus speciosus. Next base: position 130,571,164 of record OZ010789.1, read on the forward strand.
CATTTTAAAACAAATCTCACAACATTATTCAGTTCACAAGTGAAAAAAAAAAATCGGCTAGTGAAAAACATGTCTTGTAGCCACTTCTTCGTTCCTCGCAACAGTCTTTTTTGCAAGTGATTTACGCCGGCAATTTTCATCGTACGTGTACCATACCACGCCATTTATGGTTTTTCAATGCGCTGATGAATTTGCGCATGAAAAAATGGGTGTTGCCATTCGAAATTTTCGAATTTTTTTCACTGTAACCGTAACCGGGAGAGCCCCTTTGTTTTAAATCATCACGATCTCGAGCGCATACCTTCAAATAGATATATCTAAAATTTCTTTTCGATTGGTTGAGCGGTTAGGTCGCTAGGGGTACATATATCCGGAAAGTTTTCTATGGCCACCCTGTATTTTGGAAAAAAAAAGGAAATGCAGACACTCATTACAACAATTTAAAAAATATGTTTGACCGATCTTTGACTGTGAAAAAAGCGATAAAGAAATATGAATAAAATGTATTGTGTTACATGTAAGCATATTTGCTAACTCTTGGAGGGGGGGGGGGGTCCAAGTCAAACAAGCATAATTTGAACCGAAATGAATAATGAAATGTTTCTTCTTTATGTGTGCTTATGTATAAATTTCTTTTATTTAATAAAATTTCTTGTTTTATTTGACTTGGGGAGAAAACCCCTGAAAATTAGAAACTATGAGCAAGAAATAACAATACAGGGGTCTGTCCAGGCTTTTCTAACAGGGTCCTGTTTTTGTAAAATTGTGAAGTTTTTCTTATTTTTGTGAATTTTAAATTATCGATGTCTTCATGTTCTATCCTTCATGTATAAAAAGTTAAGTAATGCCGCTCTTTAGTGAATTCAACTGCTTACTTACAGGCCAGATTTTATTTTTAAATGACTAAATTTGTGAAAAGCTCAATTTGAAGGTGAAAAAATTCTGTGAAAAGTCTTTAAGAGACAAATAATTTTGTCAAGGGTCCTGTTTTGTCATAAAATGTTTTGTGAAGGGTCCTGTTTGGGGATAAAAAAAATTGTGAAGGGTCCTTTAAAGGACCTAAAATTTTCCTAAACATATCCCTGCAGTATAATACTCTTGATTTCATATCATGCAATCAAAACTATTTTTTAAAAAAGAAAATATACATGGAGTCAGGGTTGTCGCTGACTTTTTACCAACATTAGAGATTTGGCGAATAAGAGATAAGAAAACAGCAGCCAAATGAAAACAAAGTTAGCAAAATAGATTCGGCGGGAAACACTGAAAAATTTATCTTGAACTCCTCGCTGTATCCCTTTTTAGGGTTTCGTTCATCTGACGAAACCCTATTCGTCTCACTCCTTTGTCTGTCTGTATGTCCGTCTGTCCGTCACAGAACCCGTTCTCAGAAACTATACATGTTAGAGATTTGAAATTTTGGGTACTTATAGCTGAACACCTCACATCAAACAACAAATCATAAAATTTTGAAAAAGTTGCTACTTAACTGAATTACGGGCTAATTAACTTCTAAAATTAACCAATCCACCTTTTTAACGCAGATTCAAATGAAATTTCTCCAAATCATCCGTGTTTCTCCCAAGGGTTGCCAGTAAAATCAGCCGATGCATGGTTACCACGGAGGAAATTAAGCCGAAAAATGAAGTGGGCATTTTAAATCGAAATCGCATATCAGAAAATATTGGTCCGAGAAATTTGTAAATGGAATAGACAGACGCAGAAAAAAATCTACTTTCATTTGGTATAAAGTTCACATTTCTGCGATGTGTATCTGTGTATTTCTGCGATAAAATATCCACTAAAAATCGATCGATAAAAATTTATTTTCTTTAATTGGAAAGACAAGGAAACAAGTGGGTAAGTGTGATCACACATCGCACAAAGGGTTTCGTTTAATATTCCTTTCAAAACACTTTCTTTCAAAACGTCCAGTACATTTATCGCCATGGAATACCTTCTAAATTTTGGCAAAGACATCCTAAACTATGTTAAAGTTTCAAACATATTCGCCTTGTTATATTTCCTAATTTTGTTCGCCCCCCCCCCTCAAAATGCCACGATATATCACATGACGGGTATCTCCCAAATTTAGAAAAGTGCCCCCCTTGGGGGGGAGTGGGCAGATGGTCACCATGATTTTTGACGCGGCCTGATTTAAAAAAATTATGTTATGTTTTATAAGCTATATTAAAGTTTCAAACAGATCGTCCAGTTATATTTCCTAATTTTGTTCGCGCACCTCCCTCACCCCCCCCCCCTCCTCGAAATGCGACGCGCCCTTCTTCTTTATAATTTATTATCGTGTGTTATAAAGTATCTTAAAGTTTAAAACAGATTGAATTGTTAGATTTCCTACTTTAAATGAAATCGCGGTCTGTTAATTCCACATTCCACCACCAGGGAGCGCACTGTATTCTTAACAAAAGCGTATCTGAACAAAACTCCTTTACACAACCCATTAGTAGATATGTTACTCGAGGGGGTGGCGGTCTTCAGCAAGAATTTAAGATAATTGTTGAAATTACTATTCGGAAATAGTGGTAATTTAACTTTTGACATATTTATATTTAATAAGTATAAGTAGCATGTATCTGAGGACTCCATCAAAAAACGCACCTGAAACGGTATGAAACAAAAAAGAAATATTTTGCCCCTCCCCCTCTCCCCACCTTCCCGAAATTTCACGCGCCATTTTTTATAAACTTTTTCTAATGTGTTATAAACTATCGTAAAATTTCAAACAGATCGCCTTGTTATATTTCCTAATTTTAACAAAAATGTTAGTTCCACATTCCACCACCAGGGAATGCACTCTATTCTTAACAAAAGTATATCTGAACGAAACTCCTTTACGCAATCTTTCCGTAGATAGATGGGTCGGGAAGGTGGCGGTCTTAAACAAGAATTTAAAATATTTGCTGCGGTAACAAACGCTAAGATTTTAAAAATAATTCTAGTTTAACAAAAATGTTAGTTCCACATTCCACCACCAGGGAGCGCACTCTATTCTTAACAAAACTGTATCGGAAGGAAACTCCGTTAAACAACCTATAAGTAGATATGTTACTCGAGGTGGTGGCGATCTTAATAAGAAATTAAGATTTTTGCTGAAATTACTATTAGGAAATAGTGGTAACTAAACTTTAGACAATTTTATATTAAACAAGTAACATATATCTCAGGACTCCCTCAAAAAGTCACCTAAAGCGGTCAGAAACGCTAATTTTTTAAATAGAAATCTAGCGCCCCCCCCCCCCCTCACCGGAATTTCGCGTGTCATTCATTCTTACACTTTATCTTATGTGTTATAAAATATCTTAAAGTTTCAAACAGATCGACTTGTTAGACTTCCTAATTTTAACAAAAATCGCGTTATGTTAGTTCCACATTCCACCACCAGGGAATGCACTCTATTCTTAACAAAAGCATATCTGAACGAAACTCCTTTACGCAATCTTTCCGTAGATAGATGGGTCCGGGATGGTGGCGGTCTTAAACAAGAATTTAAAATATTTGCTGCGGTAACAAACGCTAAGATTTTAAAAATAATTCTAGTTTAACAAAAATGTTAGTTCCACATTCCACCACCAGAGAGCGCACTCTATTCTTAACAAAACTGTATCGGAAGGAAACTCCGTTAAACAACCTATAAGTAGATATGTTACTCGAGGTGGTGGCGGTCTTAATAAGAAATTAAGATTTTTGCTGAAATTACTATTAGGAAATAGTGGTAACTAAACTTTAGACAATTATATATTAAATAAGTAGCATATATCTCAGGACTCCCTCAAAAAGTCACCTAAAGCGGTCAGAAACGCTAATTTTTTAAATAGAAATCTAGCGCCCCCCCCCCTCCCCGGAATTTCGCGTTATTCTTTCTTACACTTTATCTTATGTGTTATAAAATATCTTAAAGTTTCAAACAGATCGACATGTTTTTCCTAATTTTAACAAAATCGCGTTATGTTAGTTCCACATTCCACCACCAGGGAATGCACTCTATTCTTAACAAAAGCATATCTGAACGAAACTCCTTTACGCAATCTTTCCGTAGATAGATGGGTCGGGATGGTGGCGGTCTTAAACAAGAATTTAAAATATTTGCTGCTGTAACAAACGCTAAGATTTTAAAAATAATTCTAGCTCCCCCACCCCCCCCCCCTCCTCCTCGAAATATCACACTCCATTCTTTTTTACACTTTTTTCTATGTGTTATAAACTATCTTAAAGTTTCAAACAGACTGAGTGGCGGTCTTAACCAATAATTCAAAATATTTCCTGAAATTACTATTAGGAAATAGTGGTATGAAGTAAACTTTCTGATGATGAATGAGATATACTTATCTCATATCGCTGTTCAAAAAGCCCAGGCAAATTATTAGATTTCCTAATTTAAGTTAATTCGTGGTTAAATAAGCGCGTCTCTTCATTTTAATCGACGCATTTGATAGGAATAAACCGATTAATTAAATAATAATTAATATTTCAGCTTGTAATTAAGATAGGACTTAGATATGGGTATCAATGAAATCAGCGAGAAATTTGACATCGGGATGCCAAAAAATTTAATCAAAAAATTTAATATTTAAAAAGTTAAAATTTCGTATTAAAATATGCTATTATGGAAAACAGCAGCGTCGGCATTTCTACCTGCTTTCCCGCCGAATTGAAATCTTTTTATTCCCTTGTCTTTCCAATTAAAGAAATTAATTTTTTATCGATCGATTTTTAGTGGATATTTTAACTTATACACATCGCAGAAATGTGAACTTTATACCAAATGAAAGTAGATTTTTTTCTGCGTCTGTCTATTCCATTTACAAATTTCTCGGACCAATATTTTCTGATATACGATTTCACTTTAAAATCTCCACTTCATTTTTCGGCTTAATTTCCTCCGTGGTAACCGTGCATTCGGCTGATTTTACTGGCAACCCTTAGGAGAAACACGGATGATTTCGAGAAAGTCCGTTTGAATTTGCGTTAAAAAGGTGGATTGGTTAATTTTAGAAGTTAATTAGCCCGTAATTCGGTTAATTACCAACTTTTTCAAAATTTTATGATTTGTTGTTTGATGTGAGGTGTTCAGCTATAAGTACCCAAAATTTCAAGTCTCTAACATGTATAGTTTCTGAGAACGGGCTCTGTGACGGACAGACGGACAGACAGACAGAGGAGCGAGACGAATAGGGTTTCGTGAGATGAACGAAACCCTAAAAAGATTTCAATTCAAAAGATTTCAAAGCAGGTAGGCATGACGACGCTGCGGTTTTTCTTAATAGCATATTTTAATACGGAATTTTAACTTTTCAAATATTAAATTTTTTGATTAAATTTTATGGCAGCCCGATGTCAAATTTCTCGCTGATTTTATTGATACCTATTCCTAAGTCCTATCTTAATTACAAGCTGAAATATTAATTATTTAATTAATCGGTTTAACTCGCAGAAGAATAAATGTCGGTAACTCCCACATGTGTATTTTAAACAATTCTTTCTAAGTGAGCCCCTAAGATGTCGTAGGCTAATTGAGAAATCCGGCTCTTTGCAAACAGCCTAGGCTCTTTGCAAAGAGCCGGGCTAATTGGAGAATCCATCTCCCTTTTTCCAATTAGCCTGATATTTTTCAGGCTTATTGCAAAGAGCCTAGAAAGCGTTAGGCTAATTGAAAAATGACCACTTATTATCCGATCAGGGTGATATTTTTAGTTCACAGGTTATCAAAGCCTGAGAGCTTATGTGCCCGCCGATTCTGTACGTACGTGTGTACGTACGTACGTATGTACGTAACGCGATAACTCTTGATAGAAATATCCGATTTTCTTAAATTTTTTTTTTTCTAGGTTCATTCTGATAAGGTGCTTCCCTGATTAGTTTTTGGGGTTCATTGGTTAAGGATAAAGGGGGAAAAGAAGGGCTAGTCCCCCCCCCCTTAATTTATATAAATGGGTTTTTCATGCAGAAATATTCGATTTGCTTAAATTTGGTATACCGGTTTATTGTGTTAAGGAGCTTCACTGACTAGATTTGGAAGCTCATTATTTACGTATAAAGGGGGGAAAGGGGGCTACCCCCCTTAATTTAGATAAATCCGTTTTTCATGATGAATTATTCGATTTGCTCCAAATTTGGTATACCGGTTTATTAAGTTAAGGAGCTGCCTTGATTAGATTTGGAGGTTCATTAGTTACATATAAAGTAAGGAAAGGGGGGGGCTATCCCCCCCTCCCTCCGTAATTTAGATAAATGGGTTTTTCATGCAGAAATATGCGATTTGCAATAAATTTGGTATACCGGTTAATTATGTTAAGCAGCTTCCCTGATTACATTTGGAAGATCATTATTATGTATAAAGGGGGGAAAGGGGGGCAATTACCTCTCCCCTTAATTTAGATAAAGGCGTTTTTCATGTAGAATTATTCGATTAGCTCAAATTTGGTATACTGGTTTATTATGTTAAGGAGATGGCTCGATTAGATTTGGAGGTTCATTAGTTAAATATAAAGGGAGGAAAGGGGGGATAGCCCCCCCCCCCCTTAGTTTAGGTAAATGGGTTTTTAATGCAAAATTATTCGATCTGCTCCAAATTTCGTATACCGGTTTATTATGTTAAGGAGCTTCCCTGATTAGATTTGGAGGTTCATTAGTTAAGTATAAAGGGAGGAAAGGGGGCTACACCCCCCCCCCTTAATTTAGGTAAATGGGTTTTTCATGCAGAGTTATTCGATCTGCTCCAAATTTCGTATACCGGTTTATTATGTTAAGGAGCTTCCCTGATTAGATTTGGAGGTTCATTAGTTAAATATAAAGAGAGGAAAGGGGGTTAGACCCCCCCTTAATTTAGATAAATGGGTTTTTCATACAGAATTATTCGATTTGCTTCAAATTTGATATACGAGTTTATTACGATATGGCTTCCTTCATTTGATTTGGAGGTTCATTGGTTAAGTATAAAATGGGGGAAAGGGGGCAATTGCCCCTCCCCTTAATTTTGATAAATGGGTTTTCATGCAGAATTATCTGATTTAGTTTAATTTTTTTTTCAACCGGATCCGAACTTGAAGGTTCCATTTGAAGTCAACCCGAAAACCGACCACAACCAGGTTTCGGATTGAGTTCAATTAGAACTTTCAGGTTCGGATCGGGTTGCCGGTGGACGGAGATTATCTTGTCTGGCTTGCATCGGGTTATTGTTCTTTGGAATATTTTTGTCGGATAAGATTTGGTTGGGGACGGGTTTCAGGTTGACTTCGAATGGAATTTTTAGGTTCTCGTAGCGTTGCGTGCCCACTAAACCAATTTGTCTTGTTCGGATCCCGTTATGGATCTTTGGTATATTTTTGTCGGTTATCAGATTTGGTTCGGGATTTCGGATTTTTTCAAATGGAACTCTCAGGTTCGGGTCAGGTTGCATGTACACTGAAATTATTTTGTCTTTCTCGGATCGGGGTACGGTCTGTTGTAATTTATTTTTCGGGTTTGGGTAGGGTTATGCGTTAATAAACCTAATAAAAAAAATTGCCCAGTTAAACTGATGGCATTGAGCTCACAGGCTATTCACACTAATTGTATATTATACTCTTATTTCAAAGAATAATGCCCCTCGAAAAATAAATGAAGGTATTAGTCCCCGTTGCCCCTCTTTCTACTTAACCAAAGAATCTCCAAATCTAATCAGAGAAGCTACTTAACATAATAAATTGGTATACCAAATTTGAAGCAAATCATATAATTCTGCATGAAAAAACCATTTCACTAATTTAAGGGGGAGGGGGGGATATTAGCTCCCCCATTTCTCCCTTTATGCTGAACCAATGAACTTTCAAATCTAAACAGAAAAGCTCCTTATTAGAATGAACCTAGAAAAAAAATTAAACTAAATTAGATAATTCTGCATGAAAACACATTTATCTAAATTAAGGGGAGGGGCAATTGTCCCTCTTTCCCCTTTTTATACTTAACCAATGAACCTCCAAATAAAATGAAGGAAGCCTTATCGTAATAAACTGGTATATAAATTTGAAGCAAATTGAATAATTCTGTATGAAAAACCCATTTATCTAAATTAATTGGACACTAGCCCCTGTCCCTCCTTTATACTTAACCAATAAATCTCCAAATCTAATCAAGGCAGCTCCTTAACATAATAAACCGGTATACGAAATTTGGAGCAAATCGAATAACTTTGCATGAAAAACCCATTTATCTAAATTAAGGGTGGGTCTAGCCCCCTTTCCTCCCTTTATACTTAACTAATGAACCTCCAAATCTAATCAAGCCATCTCCTTAACATAATAAACCAGTATACCAAATTTGAGCTATTCGAGTAATTCTACATGAAAAACGCATTTATCTAAATTAAAGGGGAGGGGGTCTGCCCCCCCCTTTCCTACCTTTATTCTTAACTAATGAACCTCCAAATTTAATCAGAGAAGCTCCTTAACATAATAAACCGGTATACCAAATTTGAGCAAATCGAATAATTTTGCATTAGAAACCCACTTACCTAAATTAAGGGGGGGGTCTAGCCCCCCCCCCCTTTCCTCCCTTTATACTTAACTAATGAACCTCCAAATCTAATAAAGCCATCTTTTTAACATAATAAACCAGTATACCAAATTTGAGCTAATCGAATAATTCTGCATGAAAAACGCATTTATCTAAATTAAGGGGAGAGGCAATTGTCCCCCTTTATACATAATAATGATCTTCCAAATGTAATCAGGGAAGCTGCTTAACATAATTAACCGGTATACCAAATTTTTAGCAAATCGCATATTTCTGCATGAAAAACCCATTTATCTAAATTAGGGGGGGGGGGATAGCCCCACCTTTCCTCCCTTTATATGTAACTAATGAACCTCCAAATCTAATCAAGGCAGCTCCTTAACTTAATAAACCGGTATACCAAATTTGGAGCAAATCGAATAATTCATCATGAAAAACCGATTTATCTGAATTAAGGGGGGTAAACCCCCTTCCCCCCCTTTATACTTAAATAATGAGCTTACAAATCTAATCAGGGAAGCTCCTTAACACAATAAACCGGTATACCAAATTTGGAGCAAATCGATTAGTTCTGCATGAAAAACCCGTTTATATAAATTAATGGGGGGGGACTAGCCCCCCTTTTCCCCCTTTTTCCTTAACCAATGAACCCCCAAAAATAATCAGGGAAGTACCTTATCAGAATGAACCTAGAAAATAAATTGAAGCAAATCGGATATTTCTATCAATAGTTATCGCGTTACGTACATACGTACGTACGTACGTACACACGTACTTACAGAATCGGCGGGCACATAAGCTCTCAGGCTTTGATAGCCTGTGAGCTAAAAATATCACCATGATCGGATAATAAGTGGTCATTTTTCAATTAGCCTAACGCTTTCTAGGCTCTTTGCAATAAGCCTGAAAAATATCAGGCTAATTGGAAAAGGGAGATGGATTCTCCAATTAGCCCGGCTCTTTGCAAAGAGCCTAGGCTGTTTGCAAAGAGCCGGATTTCTCAATTAGCCTACGACAGAGACATGAAATTTCGGGTACTTATAGCTGGACACTTCACATCAAACAACAAGTGATAAAATTTTGGAAAAAGTCGTACATTTAACCCTTTGTGCTCCCACATGTGTATTTTAAACAATTCTTTCTAAGTGAGCCCCTAATTATGTTGGAGGCGTGAAATTTTGCATACTTATAGCTGGACACCTCACATCAAACAACAAGTGATAAAATTTTGAAAAAGTCGTATATTTACCCTTTGGGGTCACGCATGTGTATTTTAAACAATTCTTTCTAAGGTGAGCTCCTAATTAGTTTGGAGGCGTGAAATTCTGCATACTTATAGCTGAACACCACACATCATACGACAAATGATAAAATTTTGAAAAAGGTCGCACATTTAACCCTTTGGGCTCCTGCATGTGTATTTTAAACAATTATTTCTAAGTGAGCCTCTAATTAAGTTGGAAGCGTGAAATTTTGCAATCTTATAGCTGAACACCTCACATCAAACGACAAATCATAAAATTTTGAAAATGTCGTACGTTTAACCCTTTGGGCTCCCACATGTGTATTTTAAAGAATTATTTCTATGTGAGCCCCTATTTAGGTTGGAGGCGTGAAATTTTGCATACTTATAGCTCAACATCCCAGATTACACGTCAAATAATAAATTTTGAAAAAGTTTTATGTTTAACCCTTTCAACTCCAGCTCGTGTATTTTAAGCAATTCTTTCTAACTGAGCCCCTAATTAAGTTGGAGACATGAAATTTTGCATACATATAACTGAATACCTCAGACCACACGACAAATCATAAAATCTTCAAAAAGTCTTATATTATTTACCTCTCCGGGCTCTAGCTTGTGTATTTTAAGTATTTTTTCTAACATCCGCCCTTTTAACCAGGGGAGAAATTTTCCAACTTTTGCCGACACCCCTTTGACCCTTCTTTCATATTGTGCACCATAGCCTTACATATTTTAGTTCCATTTTTTACCGCCAGGTGCGCCTACTGATCTCAGGTGCTATGGGTCCAATCCCCTCGACTAATATATCTGCGGATAGTATGTAAAACTGGATTTCGTTCGGATAGATGTTTGTTTAGAATCGAGTGCGCCCCCTGGTTGCGAAATGTGGAAGTAATAGATTTTTCAAAAAGATAAAGTGTTTTGAAAGGAATATTAAACGAAACCCTCTGTGCGACCTGTGATCACACTTACCCACTTGTTTTCCAATATGTTCTAAAATAAACTTTTTTTTTTTTTTGTATTTGCTTATAAAGTAGAAATTCGAGGTACTTGTTAGTTATCCCGTCGACCAATTTCGCCAAATTATATAAATCGCCAAACTACTCGCCAAATTATACAAACTGACATAATTTTTATTTTAAATAACGAAAAAACAAATAAATTAGTATAACATTAATAAAAATGCAAATAAAACGTCGAAATAAAAATCATTTGATGACGTAAACACGTGTTGTCAAGTGAATGTGACATTTACGATCAACTATTATTGGCATTTAATCTTATAATTTGGCGACAATAATTTGGTCGACGGGATAACTAACAAGTACCAAATTCGGTATCCGCTACAGAACTTATTAATTTTAAATGTCTCCTAAATGTGTAAATGTTTCAGAAATTCTTTTAGCAGTCTAAATAAAAATTCAAAGCAGCTATCTTTGATTTACAATTTTCAAAATACGAGACTGAAAATTGCTCGTATACACTGAAAATTGCTGTGAGATTTCGACTCTAACATTGAACAGCCAATTGTACTTTGCATACAACTAACAAATAGTATGATAAATGGTTAATTTCAACACCGCATTTCAGCAAAACTTTTCTCTATTTGGCGCTTGATGCGAGTAATTTTGTTTGTGTTTTATCGACACGATGCCGGCGCGTAGATAGCTATTAACTGACAACAGTGCACTAGATTTTGATTAACTGACACCTAATACCTATTGCATAATCCTTTCTGTGTCTTTGACTATTGCTAAATTGAATTTGTGTTGAGTCAGTATTTCTATAAATAGAGCATTGTAAATGGGACAGTGCGATTGCACATTTAAAGCGACATCAATCGTTCAGCAAAGCGGATAAGGATCTCGACTGTATTGACAAACACACACACACGCACAAAAAGAGCAGAAATTGAGCACTCGCAATTTGGCGAGTCTGATTGTTCCTTTACTCGCCAAATGAAGCATTTTGTCTCGATTTAGCACAATAGCGAGCGGCAGCGAAAACCCTGCATAGAGTGAAAAGCATGGTGCTTTTTGCCCATTAAAACCACTTTATTACAGTTGCAAAGCAAAATTACTTTAAATTACAGATTCGAAAAATTTTTCAACGTTATTTACATAGCTGCCAAGTTTTACGCTTTTCTGCTACCACTATGTTTTTAAAAGAAATCTTCGCCTTATATAATAGGGAATTTCTCCGAATAAAAGTTGACCGCCATGTATTTACTAAAAGCTCGGATTAACAAAAGCCTGCATTTTACGAGGAAAATGACATAAAAATGCCCTGATGGAAACTCGGTTTTAACAAGAGAATATCGGATTTAGAGAGGTGGGGGAGATTATAATTAAAATTTAAATATATATAAATTAGTCATACGAAGTATGTTTTACACTTTTGTTAAAATTAAGTAAAATATCTCGAAAATGTATTTCAGTCATTCATCTCAACTGAAACCACTTCTTTAAAGAAAATAAGAACATGTGTGTTTTCCATTAATTTAACTATTTTATTTTTTAGTTAGTTATTTTTGAGTTCGCGGAATCAAGTAGAAATAAATATTTACAGTAGAAATAAATATCTACAATACGGAAATGCCAAGAAAAATATTAACTTCTTTAAAAAAAAACCCTTTTTACGTGCGTTCGTAATTATATAAATACGTAGCACCTATAGTCGTCGTCTGCTCCGTACGTCTGTCTCCTCTACGCAAAAACTACCCAACCGAATGGTTTGAAATTTAACATACACAATCGCTGCAAATTTTTGCCGCGTCATTTCAAATTTTGTGAAAATCGAACCAAACCTTAAAAAGATATTAAATAAAGTTTTCTTCATTCTGTTAAATCCTATCATACGTAATTAATTCAATGGTATTCCATGGTAGATAATAATTCTAGGTTGCCATGGTGATGTTGTCCTGATAAGATAGAGTACTATTATTTTCGTATTACTGGATTTACTATATATAATCATAATAAATTTGGTATTCATGCATTTATTCATAAAAGTGCAACAGTTATTGCACAACGATCTGAATATTGATAAAACTAGTTATAGTACGACGTTCTTTGCCACGTTTGACGTACAATTTCCTACTTGTTTAGTTACTAATAAATGATAGATGCGATTTCTTAATTTACTTTTGCAGATAATTTTTTTTTATATATAAACTCAGAACGAAAACATTATGATCAAAGATATATGTGATCAGATAATATAATAATATGATGCCATACATCATATATGATATATGTTATGATCATATAGGTGCATTTAATAATTTAACTTCATTCTGCTAATTTAGGAATATCAAACTGTTCCTGTAATAATGATTCGTAATTCTTATTTATTTAATCGAATGTTTACTTAATTTCTTATGTTCATAATATGGCATCTTGTATTTGGTTATCTCCTTGTTAGAATTCAGTTATAACGAGCTATCTGATTGTAACTCTGCTTCCATCTTTCTCATTATAATCGAGATCGACTGTGTGATGAAAGATATTTTTATTTATAGAATGACATGTCCTTCAATTAATGAGTTTGTTGAGTAATTTATCTGATGAAGAATACCATTCATGAACAAGCATATGTCTCAGATATTAAATTATTTGTTGGTAGAGGCATTATAATAGATATTCTGAAACTCGCGGTTAAGGCTTCCAGCGAATATTTAATGAGATTATAACTTGAACTACGTACCAAATATATTATATATATATATATATATATATATATTATGTATGCTTTATAACTTTGGATTCTAGATATTTCTGGAATACTACGTTCTAAACGTACAAGCATTATCGTCTATTAACTAAAAGGGTCCAATCCTTCTACATTAGAATGACATTTAATCACATTAGCAAGATGATGTCTATCCGAGGCATGCTGAAAGCGTATAAATAACAAAAATCTAAAATGAAATGAACGCATTAAACAAAGCTAATAAATGATAAAAGTGATAAAATCACAATTAAAAGGCATATAAATAACTTTATTCTGACCTACATGTTTCATCGCACAAACGGCGGCTTTATCAATATGTACATTGATAAAAATTATTTCCGCAATTTTTTTAAAAAATAAAATGGACTAAAAGGGACTAATGCAATACAACATAATTATTAGGAATGACAAACGGAACGTTTAAAACTAGGATCAAAGAACAAAGCAGATATCAAATATAATGAAATAACTATAATTTTGGGCAAACTATATAACAAAGAGCCTTTACAGATGGATTTTAATATTGTAGAATAATTTATACACCAAGAATTTATTTCCCCTCCATTATCCGAGAATCAATAGGAACTTTTTATGCCGCGAGAAAATATGCAATGATTCAGCCTCCATGGAGTTCTTAAAATTTAAAAAGGGATGCTCTACAGAATAAGAAACAATAAGATAAATCAATCCACGTTCACAGATGTCCATTTTTAGGTAGATTTCGTATGAAATACTGCCTATCGGAATCTCCCCTACGTTGGAATTTCTGAAAATGTTGTGCAGATCTATACCGATCATGACCCATAGAACCCAAAACTACCCTCAGTAAAATACTTTATCTATCTATCTATCTATCTATCTATCTATCTATCTATCCATCTATCTATATCTATATCTATCTATATATATATATATAACTTTCTTATGGACACGATAACTTCTGTAATTCAGCACAAATCTCTTCCAAACTGATACATAAAATCAAGGGGTAGAAAATCTCGGTCAAGTTCGTTAATGGGCAAAATCGGACCACGGGGATGGAAATAGGAAGGGGTTTTGTGAAAACCGAAAAATCCCATAACTTATTAATTATAATACATATCGAATCAGTTTAAAGTTATTATTACTTCTAAAAAAAGGCCAAAAATTTATGTATGACAGTTTTTTGATAAAATAAAAATGGGCTCAAGGGGTTAAAAGAATAGGGTTTTGGGGAGAAAAAAATGTATAACTTCGCCAATTCTCACGATATCAAATCAAATTAAATTTAATTTAAATCTTCTTAATATTATCAACAACTTTTATACTGGCAAGTTTTTGATAGGACCAATTCGTACCGAAAAAAAATTAAAAACGGAAACAAAAGGGGGGTGGGTTGTAGAGGAAAAAATCCATAACTTCGTCAATTCACAAGATATAAAATCCGCCTGAATTTATTATATATCTTCTTAATATTGTCTAGAACTTTTATATTGACGAGTTTCTGATAGGACCAATTCTTAGAGCAAAAACAATTAAAAATACATAGCGGTTGAAAAAAAATCCATCGTATTAAGGTTGTACTCAAATCCAAACTGCTTATTTTCTGACTCATTTTTTAATTCACTTTTGCTCTCAAACACATACAATTGATAGGTTTTCTTATTCAGAAACTATATAATGTACCATAATGGTCGATTTTGTGATAGAGGCAAATATTGCAAAAAATGATGTCAAAGTGGGCATTTTGAACCAAATTTCCCAAAGCGATTGTGTTGAGAACGAGAAATATTGTCCGACTGAGAAAATAATTGTTTATAAATCAAGTTCTAATTAATTTAACAAAAAAAAAAAAACAGATTGCTTATAAATCTCTTCAAAAATCACGTCAGTAAGTTTCATGTTTTTTATTTTTAAAATGAATCTGAAAATGTGTCAGGAAATTTCGAGTTGTTGAGCATGGAAAAGTATTTTTTTGAATACCGACTTAGCATGATTCTGATAAAACCAGCTCTTATATAAAAATGAAATTAAAAACTCGTCAAAAGCGCCCAGATAAGATTGTTAAAGTGAGTTTATCTCTAATCATGATTTAGTTTTTGTTGTTGAAATTAGTACTTAACTTCGAAATTTACCTGCGCCTGTAGGTCGAGCCGGCGGGGAGTTTTATTAGACCACATAATTTCATAATACATGTGATCTCGCGATTTTTGTTTCATTCTAAAATTTGTTTGCGGAAATAATTTTTATATTCTTCATAAAGTCTCCGTTTGTGCGAAGAAACATGTAGATCGGAATAATCACTTTTAGCATGCATTATCTTAGTTTAATGATTCTAAGGGATTTTCTTACATAATTTTTATGAAATAAATTCGTCATTAGTTAATCACTACTTTACAATAGAGTAATAAAAAACCTGATTCCACTACGTTTTACGCTGCTCCAAAAAACTTGTTCAGTTCAACCATATACTCTTCATATTTACGCTTGTAAAAAATTAATTATACGTTTATATATATAATTAATTTTTAATCTGTTTTTTTTTATTTGCTTTTATTTTATTTTTTTATAACGAATACTATTATTATTACTATTTTATTTATTTATTTAATGGTTTTTAATTTTCTTCTTTTTACTTTATTTACTTAATTAATTAATTAACTGCTAAAAAATTGAACAATCACTTTTAATGTATAATAAAAGAAAACAAACTGGAGTTTAGTGATTTCGTAAAAATAATAAACAAATTATAAATTTTCTAAAATACCGAAAAATTCCAGTAAACGAACAAAATTCGACGCGTATAGGGTTTGACCAAGAAATAGGATTACTAATGTTTTACTTTTATTATTACCAAACTAATCATATCTATTACTTATTAATCTCTTTCACATGTAATTCAAAGATTACGGCTACATAACACAACATTGTTTTTATTGATTTTTATTGATTGACGGTCGTCGCTATCGGCAATGTTTTGGACAATACGTTTTACAAATGCTTCACTTTATTTTCGGCTCATGTTTTAAAACAAACAGAAAACACATCAAGAACAAAAAATCCTGCATTAGGCATAGATTATGAGACTCTTACCAACAGTAACATAAAAGTATTAAGATATTTAATTTTGTCCTAGAATGAAATAAAATATCTAAACAAGCAGCTTAAGAAATCGTATAACTCAGCAAAACTTCATCTTCAGCAATTGTTGTCTATATCCGGTCATGTGCATCAATGCTTTCGTGTAATCGATCTATAAAATTTATACCCATCCCCTAAAGCACCCAAGTTTGCAAATGCAGACCACAGCGGAAAGTGCACTTCCAACAATTATCGATGTTAGTCAGCCCTGTGACCGAATTATTTTGTGTGTCTCTGTAAATCTATATTAATGAAAGAAAGTTTCGCTCTGCCTGTCTGTCTGAGTGTCTGCGATGGTCAGCGAAATCTACCGGACATACAAAACTAAAATTTTTTGTGAGGGCCCAGAGTGTCCCTAATGTACCCGAGATTTAGAATTTTAAATTTCTAATAATTAGCTGGGATATTGATTAAAAACTCATCAAATGGCAGTTAAAAAAATATTCATTTCCTCAACACCACAGGCTGACTAGATTTCAAAGGTGATGCGAGGCTCACGCACGACTGTCCAATCAAAACGCTCCCCTTGAAACCTGACCGAGGCTAGCGTTTTCCAGAAAGAAAGCATGGGTCCATTATGTCTGCTTTGAAAAACACCGGTTTTCATTATGAAGAGTGGATAATCACCACTGTGTGAAATTTTAAATTAAGTTCAAATTTTAAAATTTACTGCAAGTCGCGATTACAAGTTTGAAATATTTACGCATAACAGCATTCTATTTCATATTTTCAAAAAATGGAGAAAATCGTTAAATAAGTTTTTATTTTATCAAAATTTTATTTGTGATTTTTTAAAAGGGAAAATAAATGTTTCCCTACGGCTTTGTTTTTGGAAAAATTTCATATGAATTCGAGCCCCCCATGTAATTACATACAAATTTAGGATTTATTTAAGGTTATTATCACGGACCCGGGAAACGCCGTGTGGATCAGATTGTGAACAATAAATTTTATGCACTCTATAATCAATAGAAACCACATTGCCAGCACAATGTTGTAGTGCACTTCAGTGATTTCATTAAGTTTGAAAGATCAAGCCATCATTATAATGCACCGCAAAAGATTTTCCCCCGTAGATTATAATGTAATGGGATTCTTTTGTGTCTCCCTGTAACTAAATACAACGCACTTCATTTTCAATACTGAACATTATATAGTAAAATGCAATAACATTTAAAAATTTCATGTCAGTCTGAATATGTTTACGAGACTTATAGCATGGACAGACAGACAAACCGAATTCATAAACATTTTTCTACTTTGTTGGAAAGTGTTAAAAACAATCTTGTATTGTGAATTAATATTCGTTGAATTAACTGTAAAAGAGAGTAATAGGTATTAAATACAATTAATTATGGAATAATAAAAATAAAGATTTGAGTAACTCTACTTCTTGTTCAAACTTTAGTTGCGTTTTTTAGGTGCGTTTGTCATTATATAAATCTGTAGCACCTATAGTAGTCGTATGGTCCTTGCGCCTGTCTGTCTGTCCGTCTGTCCACATATAGCAGCGCAAAAACTACCCGACAGAATCGCCTGAAATTTAATATATATAATTGTTGAAAAATTTTGTCGAGTCGTTTCAATTTTATGAAAATCGAATCAAAGATTGAAATGATATCACTAAAAGTTTTCTTCATTCTATTAAATCCTATCAAACGTAATTAATTCTATGATATTCCATGATAGGTAATGATTCTAGGTTGTCATGGTGGTTACGTCGGATTTAAGATGCAGTCCTATTATTTTCGTATTACTGAATTAAAAATATCTAATCGTAATAAATTTTGTATTCATGCATTTTTTCGTAAGAGTGCAACAGCTATTGCACCAGGATTTGAATAGTTATAAAAACTAGTTATAGTACGAATGCAGCTCATTTGCTACGTTTGACGTACAATTTCCGGCTTTTTGTTTATGATTAAGTCATCAAACATACATAGGCATGCAATTTCTGCATCCGTAACCTCCCCAAAGAGACAGACGAAGTGTACAAGCTTTCGCAGTTATTCCAACATCTCTACTTTTATGTCAGCTACTTTACTGACAGCTTGTTACACATATTTTCTGTTAAATGAACGTGAATCAGAAACGAAAATGGTATGCATTACTTTAAAAGTATCGAAAAAGTATTTTAAGGTACTTTCTTTTCAAAACAAGACTCTAAATTACAATCAAGAAACGTGTTCGCTATCAAAACATGTTGCTTTATTTTGAATGAATTTTATATTTTTGACTACAGAAAAAGAAAGAGTGTGATAAATATAATGATATAAAAAGTAAAATATTTTCAGGGTTTCGAACCACAATATTTTTTGTTCCTGTGTTAAGGGGACAGTTCCCCTTCAACCGGTCAAAAATGTTAGAAAACTGATTCAATTTCCATACATTTTCACAAACTAACTAATAAAGGAAAATTGAATGAAATTTTTTGGATTGTTAAGTATAACTTTACTTGTTACAATAAACAAAACAGTTTGATGAAAAACATTATAAATTAATTAGGAAAGCTTAATTAGGTAACCTACTGTTTGTTTTTGTTTTCATAATTACTATATATCACTGCGCGCATGATATCTCGTGTTCATTTTAATTTATTAACTTTAAATAGATGTTAATTTAAAGATAATACTTCGCCTAACATAATGAACTAAAATCTTTCAATTATCTTGATTTATAATATTTATAATTAATAATAAAATTTAAAAAAAGAAAATCTGTAAAATTTCTCGCATACTTTTTGTAATAAAATTTTTATTATTTAAGATAAATCTAAGATTTTAGTTCATTTTATGCAGAAGTGTAATATTAATGCTCTCCAAAAATTTCAACCCATTATCTTTACTAGTTTTAGGTAGCTTTCATTACAAAAAGCTACCTATTGCAGCCGTTCGGAGGAAAGCGATTTCAAAAAATTTTGGTATATTTTCATCGATCATGACCCCCAGACCCCGAAACCACCCTCCGTTCAAAATTGATATATATATATCTGACCTATGTCACACTGTAACTCTCGTATTTATGAACCGATTTGGATGTAATTCGGTGTGTACATAGTACATACCAATGTCTCGACCGAGTTCGTTGGCCAGCTTCATCCGCCATTTTGTTTCAAAATGGCGGCCATTTAAAATTTAAAAAAAAAAATTAAAATTTGAAATGTGGTACCAAAAAATCGAAAATGGAAAAATATTTTTTTCTTATGTATTTGACCTTTATACAAAGACTCCGGAGCAGTTTTAGTTTCGTCTATATCTTAAAAAATGGCTGAGTTATAGCATTTTGAATTTCTAGCGTGGCTGACATTTTGAAACTTCCTGAATTTTGTCACGCGATAATAGGCGTATTTATGAACCGATTTGGATGTAACTTCGTTTATACTTAGTACATACCAATGTCTCGACCGAATTCGTTGGCCAGCTTCATCCGCCATCTTCTTTAAAAATGGCGGCCATTTAAATTTTTAAGAAAAATTTAAATTTGAAATGTGGTACCAAAAAATTGAAAATTGAAAAAATGTTTTTTTTATGTGTTTGACCTTGATAAAAAGATTCGGGAGCAGTTTTTGTTTCGTCTATATCTTAAAAAATGGCTGAGTTATAGCATTTTGAATTTCTAGCGTGGCTGACATTTTGAAACGTCCTGATTTTTGTCATGTGATAACAGACGTATTTATGAACCGATTTGGATGTACCTTGGTGTGTACATAGTACATACACATATCTCGACCGAGTTTGTTGGCCAGCTTCATCCGCCTTCTTGTTTCAAAATGGCGGCCATTTAAAAAAATTAAAAAAAATTAAAATTTAAAATGAGATACCTAAAAATTGGAAAATGAAAAAGATTTTTTTTGTATGTGTTTGACCTAAATACAAAGATTCCGGAACAGGTTTTGTTTTGTCTATATCTAAAAAAATGGCTGAGTTATAGCATTTTGAATTTCTATTGTGGCTGACATTTTAAACGACCTGATTTTTGTCACGCGATAACAGGCGTATTTATGAACCGATTTGGATGTAACTTGGTCTGTACATAGTACATACCAATGTATCGACCAAGTTCGTTGGCCAGCTTCATTCGCCATCTTGTTTCAAAAGTGTTGCCATTTTTAAAAAAATGTAATTTAAAATTTAAAATGAGGTATTAAAAAATTGGAAAATGAAAAATATTTTTTATGTATTTGGCCTAGATACAAAGATTCTGGAGCAGTTTTTGTTTCTGAAAATTTGTTCTTTTGTTTATATCTTAAAAAATGGTTGAATTATTACACTTTGAATTTCTAGCATGGCTAACACTTTGAAACGATCTTGTATTTGTCACGCGATAACACGCGTATTCGCCTATTTCGATAGAAGAAGGCATGTGGATAGTATACACCAATATCTCGACCAAGTTCGCTGGCCAGCTTCATCAGCCATCTTGTTTCAAAATGGCGGCCATTAAATTAAAAAAAAAATTATATTTAAAGTGGGGTGCAAAAAAATTAGAAATTGAAAAAGGTTTCTTTCTTAAGTATTTGACCTTGATATAAGGATTCAGGAGCATTTTTTGTTTGTCTTTATCTTAAAAAATGGTTCAGATATAGCAGTTTCAATTTCTAATGTGGGTGACATTTTGAAAAATTTGATTTTTTGCCTGCGACAGCACTCGTATATATCAACCGATTCCGATGTGAGTGAGCATGTGCACAGCAATTACCAAGGTCTCGACAAAGTTCACTGGTTAGCCTCATCCCCCATGTTGTCTTAAAATGGCAGGCACTTTAAGAAATCGCCGAATTTCGCAGCCAAATATAAGTTACTTTAAATAAAAGCAGCTTGGATAAAGATGACTAATTTCCTGAAATTCTCATTCATAATGATTTAGTATTGATAAAAATTAGTATTGAATCTCCTATATTCGGTTTCCACTAAATGGAGCTTCGTGTGTTTGAATAATATAAGTTGGCTTTTTTAAAATAAGGAATATGAAAGCTACCTCTTCCTCCCGGCACTGGCCGGAAGGACTTTTTGAGAAATCATGCGCGCAGTGATATATGGCAATTACGAAAACAAAAAGACAATAGTTTACTTAATTACGTTTTCCTAATTAAGTTAAATATTTTTCATCAATCTGCTTTCTTTATTGTAACAAGTAAAGCTATACTTAACAATTAAAAAAAAAAATCCCTGCCGGCTCGGGCCTACAGGCGGAGCTAGATTTCGAAGTTAAGTACTAAATTCACCAACAAAACTTACATAGAGATTAGAGATGAACCCAGTTCTTTCTCTAAGAATGAGCTCTAGGGAGCTAAACATTTTGTGAAAATTCTAATATACACGAATACATACACGCATGTATATGGAATAGGTTTTAAAAAATAGCTAAAGCAAATTCAGAGAACCTCAAAGTGTTAAAATAAGTTAATATTTCCATAGTCGGGTTTTTATCATGTTTTAATACGTTTCTTCAGACTCATATGACGTTACATATTCATCTGCTGAGGTCCATTTTATTTCCAATATGACGCTATATATATATATATATATATATTTAATTCGTCAAACTATTTATTTCATGTTGAGTTTTTATGCGGAAATCTTGCTTTAGAAAACTTATGACGTAATATTCAATTTGTTTTCAATTCGTCAAACTATTTATTTAATTTATTTTCACGTGAAAATCTTGCAATAGGAAAGAAAATGCTGTGGTGAGAATTTTATTGTTTTTTTTCAATTGTTGGCAACTGCTATAACGAAAAATATTTATTTTTTCTTGTCATTGTTGTGTAAGAGCTGGTTTTATCAGAATCATGTTAAGATGGTATTCAAAATTTTGAACCCTCCCCATTTCCATTCCCTTGGTCCGATTTTGCCCATTTTCAATCCCCGCCGAGATATTAGCCATCTCAAAGTTGTTGGCGAGTTTGAAGACGATCCGTGTATAATTGCGACTTTTATCGTGCGGACAAAATTTAGTACATATATATATATATATAAACTTTTTAGGTGGGGGTGGTTTTGGGTTCCTGGGGTCCTATAATGAAATGTTATGAAGGAATTTTTCAAAAGTCGCACCATGGTAACGACTGCAATAGGTAGGATTTCTGACGAAATCTACCTAAAATTTCGTTGAATTTGCTTTATTAGTTAGTTTGTGAAAATGTGTGGAAATTAAATCAGTTTTCTAGCATTTTTGACCGGTTGAAGGGGAACTGTCCCCTTAAAATAAAATACAGTCGAACTCGGTTATAGTGAGCTCGGTTTAGCGCCCTGAATCCGATTAGGTAACCCGATTTTAACTGAATCCGCCTGACATGCGGTTCGGATCTGGTCGGGTTGGCGTTAGTTTTTTGCGTTGCGGGTGGGATTGACTTGAAGTGTTTCGGGTTCAGGCTAGATTTTGAAATTTTTGGGTCGGGTCGGTTGACCCGACTTTTCAAAACAAAAGTCATGAATATTTTCCAAATCAAAAAAGTATACATTTGAAAGTTAATGGGAAGGAAATTTTTGTTCATCTTTATACAAAAAAGATAAAATTGTTATTATATAATTGTAGTCTATTTTTTCCATAATTGTATTCAAGTAGGAATTAATTTTCTTTCACTTTGGGTTTGAGTTGACTTTAAACAGAAATTTCGTGTAACCGACCCGTGCATGACTTATGGCCATGATGAAGCTTCAACGAGCAAAAAAAAGAAGGGTATTATCTATCCAATATAAAAGTAAATTGCAGAAAATTAGGTTGTTTCGGGGGAAACCCGAATATAACAAACATCAAATTTGGTAAAAAATTATCGACTTTGACTTATTTTTACTAAACAAAATTTACTTTTTCATGGGTTTTCTACGTTTCTAATAAAATATATAAAAGAAATTATAATTTATAGTGATAATTTTCAAAAATGATTTATCTTTGTTCCAACAAATCAGACAAATCATAATAGTAGACCGGGAGGCGAAAGCACAGACAATCACTTCATCGAGTTCACGGCTGAAATTCCAGAATTAGTTAAAAATACTCGATTTTAGTGGTTGACTTGTAGGTTTATCATTTTGTTTCCCTGCACACAAAGCTATGGAAACATAGAGGACTGGGAGCAGGAAAACACAATGGTAAACCTGCGAGTCAACCGCTAAAATAGGGTTTTCGGGCGTTTTCCTCCAAGATATGACTTGGCAGACCGATTACGTTTTAATATGCGAATCGAGCTTTAACTAATTCTGAAATTTCAGCCGTGAACTAAATAAAATGTCAATTTTTTAACTTGTAACATATTATTATTATTTTTTTTTTTTTTGTCGCCTTTTGAGTAAAACAGTCAGCTTTTTAAAGTTCATTTTGTGGTTTTTTTTTTTTTTTATAAACAAAATGACTACGTCTGAATTCATTCATGATTATAAAAACTTTTCAAAATAAAAGACATTACATTACATTACATTAAAGGATAAAAGCACTAATAATTTTATTAATTAATATTTAAATTGTTTTTAGTGTTTTTATCCTTTAATGTAATGTAATGTAATGTCTGGTATTTTGAAAAGTTTTTATATTCATTTTGTGTGTTTTGCGATTTACTCTCATTGATTTATTCATTTTTTATACATTCAGAATTAGAATATCATTAAAATAAAAGTGACATCTTATCATTAAAAATTTAATTTTTGCTGCAAAATACGCTGCATTTGATCTAAAAAGTAAAAGTTTTTATACCGCGTATATTGTGATATTGGACCATTAACTGTTAATATAGAAAATAAAGTAAAATAATAATAATAATATAAATAAATGAAGAATAAAAGGAATTTTTCCAATCTCAAAAAATAAAAAAAAACTAAAACGCAAATATATTTTCAACGAGATTCTCCTAAAAAAAAAAATGTAATTTGCTTTTTAAAATATGAATTTTGTTATTACTTTTCAATACTCTGACTTTTTTTATTTAGAAGAAAAAATAAAGAAACTTTTACTTAGATGATACTCATTAATTTATTTTTTTTCTTTTAAAAACCCAAATCATTGCTCAATTCAAAGCCGAAATAATCTCGCAATAATAATAAAAAATTGTTTGAATACTTCCACTGTATTTATATGCATTAAAGATATGAGTTTGTGAATTTACTAAAGTTCTTGAAAGTTTTTCGTAAGCTAAAACTTTTCAATCTCAGCAAATAAGCGGATATGTTATGTTTTTTTTTCTTTGTAAGCTGGTTTTAAAATATATGCCTGTAGCTGTTCTATGAAGCATAAAAAATTTTGGAGAAAAATTTGCGAAGTATGAAAAAGTGACTTTAAAGATTTTTTTTTTTTTTACCGAATCGGAAATGCTGTTGCAAAATATTTGCTGTTTGAAACTTTTTTTAATTTTTTTTCCTTAAATAAACTGAATGTAAATTTCGTTTATGAATCATAAAAAAAAAGTCCCGCGTGTTGTGCGATGTAGATTAATGCTTCTATTTAAAATATTAAGGTAAGAAACTTGTTAAAAGAGATTACTTGTTAAACACCCTTGGTTCAAATAATATGTTAGTGAATATACATTTCGGTAATGATAAAAAAATAATAATAAAACTTAAACAAAATCAGCATTTATTCTAGCATTAATTAAAATTTTTCGTTATAAACTATTTATTGATCGAAACTAACGACTTAAATTTTATTACATTATTTTATTTAAATCAACTTGGTTTTTGTATGGGGGCTGTACATATATCACGTTATCAACTTTATGGTAATTTTGGACCCCCCTCTCCCCTTACGATATCATGCGTTATCAGATCTCGAACCCCCCCCCCCCTCCCCCGTAATAATATCGTTATCAATGTCGATTTTTTTTTGGGGGGGGGGGGATTCTTTTTTTTGTTGTTGTTTGGAGTGATATATAAATATGGTTACATTCATTTTTCAGCTACTTTATTGATTCAAGAGAAGTCAATAAAATATAACTTTTTATATAAAATAACTTTATATCAAATAACGCGTAAAAGATATAGTTACTATTTAAAAGTATTTAATAACTTTTTTTTTTGTAATATAATGCATTCAACAGTAATGTCTTTTTGCACTTGCTCCCGAACGGGGTGGGGGCAGCCGACCGCAGCTGATAAATCGAATAATCTTTAGAATTACAAGTGTTTACGAGTTACAAAAAACACGGTGTTAATTTTACGGTAAAATTACTCTCTTCAAAATTGGGACAACTGGCTATGCAAAATGTATCAACAAAATGTTTTAACCCTTTGCACTCCAAGTTTTTTTTTTTCCATGGCGGAACTAGCAACTCCGCGACATTTTTAAAGAAAATGAAATATGGTCTTATATAGTCAAACTGAAAATAATTTTTTGAATGTTTTATATATTTTTACATGTTAGAAATATAATATTTAAATCTATAGTTCTGTTGGGTGTGGTATTTTATAAAGCACTCACCAAGGTGCATTGCAGGCTTTTCGGTACAAGCGTCACAAAAGTATGTCGTTTGATGTCTCTTACCTTTTCCTGTTCTGTGAGAGCAGACTCGATAATCTTTGACTCTACCTGTTAGCATTACATGAAGCCCTCTATTTAATCGAATACTTGTGTAGGTATCAGTGGATGTTGAAGCCCAACGGCTTTCTTGAAAATCTTCTTTCAACTGACTAATAAATAGTTTCACGTATTTTAAATGGCTGAGTGGACGCTCATTTATCTGCTGTTTTACACGTTTATACTCAACAAAGATAATCATTATCTATTCAAAAGATAATCATTATCTATTAAAAAAATATGTCTCCATGTGTTTTTTCTTTAAACGAAATTTATGAATTAATCAGTACGTTCTAATGCCACGGCAATATTATACTGAGTGAGTACCAGTTTTATTTTTCTTATATTGTTATAACATTACTTTGTCAAAAGAGAGCACATCGAATAACAGTGCCGTTTTTTATAACGCTAAATTTTGTTTATGATACAAATCAGTCAGTTTTATCTTCACAAAAAAAAATTGTTATAAAATACATTTTAGATACTTCCTTTTATCACATCTGTACAAATTCCAATTAGATCACTTCATTAATGTAAATAATAGAACAGTAAGTATTAACCAAGGTTGGAATTAATGTAAATTGTTCATATAAATTAAGATGGTGAGTGAGAATCACCGTTGGAGTTGATCTAAAGAATAGCGTGGTGAGTGAGACTCACCGTTGGAGTGCAAAGGCTTAAAGACTAAAAAACAGAAAATCTAAATGACAAAAAAATTCATCCCGGCCTGTGCCGGGAGGAAAAGGTGACTTTCATTTTCCTTGCTTTTAAAAATCCAACTTATTTTACCCAAACACACGAAACTAAAATTAGTAGAACCCAATAATAGAAGATCCAATACCAGTTTAAATCAATAATGAATATGAATGATTGTTACGTAATGACTAACTTTATCTTTCATCCATGTATCAGTCACCTGCATAATTATTTAACCGGTTGTAATTGTATTGTTTCAATATCTGGCAACAGTTAGTTTTGTTTTGTTCTAGAAAAATGTTTATAAAAATAAAGTAATGTGAAATATATATGGCTCTTCTGTCATTGAATTTAAGTTAGAAATATATTAGCTTTAACAATAAGAAATATTATTGAGGGCAGTTTTAAGCTTATAGATATTTTAATACTTAACTTTTAGGGATTCATTTAGTTAAGTGATTTATTTACATTGGAATCCAACATATGGCGTCCGCTGACAAGACTGGAATCTGTAAGTAGAATTTTATTTGAACTGCTCAAGTGAGAATTATTATTATTGTTGAATAAAAAATTATTGTTGATGTTGAATAATATGGATGCGTTGAAAGCAGCTAGACGACAGCATCGTAGAATTTTCACTAAAGCGTGTAACGAATTTGATGCAAGTGAAAATAATTTATCGACTGCTGAAAAAATTCTGAAATTGACAATGATAGAAGAGAAAGCGAAATTTATGACTGATGTAGAATATAAAATTAGAGAAATATTGTATAGCGACCAAGCTGACGAAGAAACAATAGACAAAGATATCGATGAATCTGAGGTTTACATCGATCGCTGGCGTGTATTACAACAGAAATTAAACGAACATTTGATTGTAAAAAATGAAGATTTGAGATCTGATATTTCGGTAATTAATAAGAATGTATTGCTTCATTATCCGAAGATACAGTTACCTACTTTTAATGGTGAAATAAAAAATTGGTTGCAATTCTGGGGTCAATTTCAAAAAATTGATCAAGATACTAGCCTAGATTTTCATGACAAATTTGCGTATTTGTCAGAGGAATTGATTAGAAGTTTTCCGCCTGGCGGTAATAGTTATGCCAAAGCTGTAAGTCAACTTAAATCTCGTTTTGGACGGGAAGAACTTTTGATAGAATATTATATTAGAGATTTGTTAGGCCTTGTACTGCAGAAGCAAAATCCAGGAAAACATAATTCTTTGCGACGATTATATGATTCATTAGAATCGAAATTGCGATCATTAGAAACTCTTGGAGTTATTAGAGACAAATATGCTGCGATGTTATATCCGCTTGTTGAATCGTCTCTTCCAGATGATATTCTTAGAGCATGGGAAAGGTATAGAACGTCTCACAGAAGATCGTCAAATAGATGTAATGATGTGGAATCTGAACTAGATAAAAATCATGATACAGATTTAAAGAATGGTGTTGTAATTGGCTCAAAAACTGATCTAGATAATTTATTAGAATTTCTGCAAGACGAAGTTGAAGCAGAAGAAAGAATTTCTTTGGCAAGTAAAAGTTTTGACAAAACTTTTCGACACAGAGCTGCACGCAATAATCATGAATTCGAAGAATCTCAAATATCTACTGTATCAGATTTATTAAACATTGATATGAGAAAATATACTAGAAAAAAGAATAATTTTAAACAAAATCTGTGTATTTTTTGTGACAAACGACATGCATCGGAAAAATGTTTCAAGGCAATGTCAATGTCGTATGATGTTAAGAAAGACATTATGCAAAAGAAGAGAACTTGTTTCGTGTGTTTAAAATTAAACCATCTAGCCCGAAATTGTAGAGCAAAAGTAAAATGCGTTTTATGCAGAAAAAAACATGAAACTCTAGTATGTCCAAAAGTTCCTGAAAAGTTAATCAAAACTGAAGAAGCCCAGGATCCTTTAAAAGCTCTGAATAATTATTACTTCAGAAGATCTTCTTTGAGTGTTGAGCCTTCAAAAAGCAAGCTTCATCATGAGCCAGGATCACAAGGACGAGCTAGAGGAGGTTCAAGCAGAGGACGTGGTGGTTATGGTGGACCCCGTGGTGGTGATGGGTATGCTAATGGCTACGGCCGAAGATATGACAGTCCACCTTTTGGAAGTCGAGATTTTTATGACCGTGGCTACAGTTCAATGTCGTCTCGCATGAGACCATACCCTTCACCTTATGATCGTCGTAGTCCATCTATTGCGCCCATGAGAGATAAACATGCGGATCCCTATTCATCATCTTTGAGAGATCCATATTCACAAAGATCTGGCATGTCTCCTGTTTCACGTGATTTGTATGAAAGAAGCAGCAAAGCAACATTTCTTTGACACAGTTAAGGTACCGAAAAGATTTAACTTGTAGTTTTAAATTTTTGAGTTGTGCATTCCCCACAACTCAAGGTGGGAGTATGTTACGTAATGACTAACTTTATCTTTCATCCATGTATCAGTCACCTGCATAATTATTTAACCGGTTGTAATTGTATTGTTTCAATATCTGGCAACAGTTAGTTTTGTTTTGTTCTAGAAAAATGTTTATAAAAATAAAGTAATGTGAAATATATATGGCTCTTCTGTCATTGAATTTAAGTTAGAAATATATTAGCTTTAACAATAAGAAATATTATTGAGGGCAGTTTTAAGCTTATAGATATTTTAATACTTAACTTTTAGGGATTCATTTAGTTAAGTGATTTATTTACATTGGAATCCAACAATGATAATTTCACCAAACAAGTCAGCTATAACCAAGTTGGCTTCAATTATAGGAATTTATCGAGTTTATTCAATGGTATAATTATGGTCGTCAAATCTTGAAAAGACCGCCATTTTAAAACAACGTGTTAGAAGGTAATTAATGAGCCTAGTCGAAACCTTGGTAAGTCCTGTATGTATACACAGTCACATCGAAATCGGTTAATATATACGAGTGTTGACACAAAACAAAAATCAGATTGTTTCAAAATGTCAGTCCGTCTAGCAATTCAAACTGCTATTTCTTATCTATTTTTTTTTTTTTAGATAAAGACAAACCAAGAAATACTCCAGAATCCTTATATCAAGATCAAACACTTAAAGAAAAATCTTTTTTTAATTTCTAACTTTTTTTTTACCTCTTTTACATTTTAATTATACCTTTATTTAATTACACCTTTCATTACAACTGCGATCTCTCGGTTTTATTTTCAAGTACATTTTTCAAATTTTTGCGAAAATAGTTTATTTATCAGTATTGATATTGATAATGTCATCTTTTGTGTTATGAAACATGTCGATGTGTTTATTAAAATGCATTTATAAACATTTAATGTACTGCTTTTGCCTTTAGGTTGTATAACTTTAGTCTGGGAATATAAAATTATTAATTATTCTACAGGAAATTAATCAGTGTATAATTTGCATGATACTTAGATGCTACAACTTTAGATATTTAGTGGCTACAACTGCAAAGTGCTCACGCTATAAATTTGGTCTCTACGCTATAAATAAGAAGACTGCGCCTAATTGATTTTAGTTGTAATCAACCAACTATTCTTTTGACGCCTCTGTTCTGAGGGGTATGTCCATTTGAATCTCGTCTTCGTTGATTGTCCTTTGGTGCGTCATTTCGGATGCATGAAAAAAGTTTTAAATAAAAGAAAGAAAAGAAAAGACTAGAAAACAGGAATTCTGCATTTTCAGAACTTAGTTTCGCCCCCGATGAAAAAAAAAAAAAAAAGGTAAAGTGCCTATATTTCGTCCCCCTTAACTTCTCCGCTTCTGCGAAAGTGGCGCAACTTATGACGCAAGGCACAGCGGATGGGATGTAAAAGGGGTCAGTGTTGAAAGTTTCGTGCACCAAGGTGCATATATAAATTAAAGACGGCAAATTTCCTATTTTTAGAAGACCCGAGCTCTTATTACGTCGTTTGTAGAACGTGATTTACTGTACTGTAAGTGTTTATTTCTTATTCATTGTACGTGTTTTACGTTGGTAAGATGCTGATAGTAGCATACCGTGAGTTTTAGAACACTCAGCTCATCTTACGGGAACAGAAGCTCTGTCATATTGGGAAGTAGTGTGGCTCCAATTTCGTCCCCCTTGCAGTTCTTATTTTCGTCCCGGGGACTAACTTAGAAAGGATTTCTCATGGCATTGTTTTCAATTTTTTCCTCATGTTTGGATAGCTAATGTTTCGTTATGTTATTCTTCCACTGATTTAGTACATTTTTTTGTGCCTTACTTTAATGTAAATTAAATTTCTTACTCATTTAGAAATAAATTTTGATTTAGTTATAAGTTAAGCCTCGGCGTATTGGAGTTTTTGGGGAGACGAAATTGGGACCATTTTTTTTCTTTTGTATTTTTAGATACTTTTGAAAAAAAACCATTTTTCGCATTGTCAAATTTTTTTTGTACGACATTTGCCTATGTTTCAATATGCGTGGGTAGTTAGTCTATGTAAAATCCAAAATTGGTAGATTTTCACTAAAAATTACAACTTCCAAGGGCCTAAAAGTGACTGGGGGACGATAATAGGGCACCTTACTCTATGTATATAAATATTGACAGTGCAAAACATATTTCAGTTTTAAGACTTAAAACACACGCTTTTATTTTAAGTAAAATGTCGTCATTCGCATCCGGAGGAAGAAGTCTCCAATTACGATCTAGTCTTAAACAACATCTACAGTCTAAAGTATGCAAAGGACGTCATTATCGCTAAATAATACACAAATAATAATAAAAAAGAGATTTCGTCATTCCAAAAACTCGACAAAAAACTCGGTTATCTAATAATTCATGTGCATTCATTTGTTTGTAATATTAATATAGGTACTTAAAATTAAATTTAGTTGATAATAGCTCCATGTTTTATCAGAAATCATTCATTATTATTTTTTTTTCAAAATAGCACGGATTTTAATTAATTATTTTTATCAGGTGATATGGGAAAATGGCAACAAGAAGATACAATTACTATTTTCCAAATATTTTTTCCTTTACTTGCTACGGAAGTGGAGTAATTCAGCTGCCAACATTAAAAAAAATTCTTTATAAGCTCCAAAAAAATTAATATCTCAAAAATAAATTGAGATGCAATTTTCATACTAATTGCGTTTGAAAGTACTTTTTCACAATACGACAGTATAAAAATTGAAAATGTGCGATGCTTAGAAGTTTAAAAACTTGCAGTAGAGTATTTAACAGTACAATGATACATCTGCTTTGTTTTACGGCTGGCTTATACAGCGGAACGTTAATTTTTGGAGACGACACTTTAATTGCTGGACGAAAGAAATAGCATATCGGGACTAATAAACAGCTTTAAATTGAACTTTTTGCTTTAATATTTCAATTATCGAATTACAGCCCACAACAAATTCTATAGAAAAGGAATTTTTTATCCCTGATCTGCAAGTGAAATTCGAAGCGCCTCTCTCCAGGAAGACAGGAGTTCCTATTCGGAAATAATGGTGACGAAACATCGTAGACTTTGGCAGCTGAGTACTTGTGTTTTGTCAGTTTGTTTCACTCCAAAGCAGTGGGCGGAGATATACGACTGGAAAAATCTAATA
Source organism: Maratus speciosus (assembly GCA_963932465.1). Lineage (NCBI taxonomy): Eukaryota > Metazoa > Arthropoda > Arachnida > Araneae > Salticidae > Maratus > Maratus speciosus. Next base: position 130,603,554 of record OZ010789.1, read on the forward strand.
AGTTACATATTTTCTAAAGCCTTATTTATACGATTTTTAAGCCGAGAGTAGTCGCTTCTTTTTCAGAACGCTATTGGTCGCACTCTGTCTTTTCGCCGTCGGCCCCCTCTACAAAGAACGGAAAACAAGAAGCAATTTTTATTTAATATTCGAGTATTAAATTCCAATGAAGCTATAAATTTGCAATTTAATTAAATTACACATATTTCACATAAGTTTAGGAATATTGGAAAATGTTAAAAATGAATTGACACTATTAAAAGTTTCGCAGATTTTAAACGAATTTTAATTTCCTTGTAAATACACAACTGAAAAATAACTATAGAGACTTCTTGCTATTTGACTATGGCTATGAAGATCAGCTACATGGAATTTCCCCATTGTATTTGTAAGGAAAATTTATTTAGGAGATGTTAGTCGATCTGGGCGGCAAAAAGACCGACACGCGACTACTGCGTAACTTTCTCCATTGTATTTGTAAGGGAAAATTATTTAGTAGAAGTTAATTGATCTGGCGGCAAAAAGACCGACACGCGACAACTTATTATGAGAGCGTTTATGCCCATATGTACTACGGAAGTTCCACAATAACCGAGAATAAAATCATAAAAAATCAAGAAATATATTTACATGAAAAAATACATCATTCTTCTTTTAAACAACTTCTCTCAGATGATATGCAACGGTTCCATCGTTCAACACACTTTTCAAAATAAGTAGAGAAGCTGTTTTTTGGAAGCTGCTTCAAAGAACCCTACAGCCTACACTGTTAAAATAACCTCTGAATTTGTTGTTGAATTTGTCAGAATCACTTGAAAATACATCATTCTTCTTTAAAACAACTTCTCTCAGATGATATGCAACGGTTCCATCGTTCAACACACTTTTCAAAATAAGTAGAGAAGCTGTTTTTTGGAAGCTGCTTCAAAGAACCATACAGCCTACACTGTTAAAATAACTTCTGAATTTGTTGTTGAATTTTTCAGAATCACTTGTTGCAGACTTGATAAGGGGATCAAAATGATCCGAATTTACTAAAGACTTTAATAACAGGTGATGAAACTTGGGTGCATCCTTTTGAACCTCTTATCAAGTCTATTACAAGTGATTCTGGCAGATTCGACAACAGATTCTGAAATCATTTTAGCAGTATAGGATTCTTTGAAGCAGCTTCCAGAAAACGGTTTCTCTGCTTGTTTTTAAATGTGTGTTAAACGATGGGACCGTTGCATATAATCTGCACTGCAAATAAAGGAGTCTTAAAGTAAGACATAAAAACGACTGTAAAAGCATTTAAGACACGCAAATGTCTTAATATAGAGCTTAGATATAATAGATACCTTAATTTAAGATACTTGTGTGTCTTAATGGACTGGTAGTAGAAATGAACTAATATAAAGTGTCTTAATGTGGAAAATGTCTTAAACAGAATACCGAAGCCGCCCGCCATATTTGTTGTTGTGTGTCGAGCGCGAATAGAAAACGAATCCCTTCTATGAATGTCAAAAAATCACTTGTGAAATGCGAATAAATGAACAGTGGAGAAACATTTCAATCTCTATTGTCGAGACCTTTCAGGTGAAAATGCAATACCCTGTCTGACAGCTCAGATTATCGTCTGTGGAATGCAATGGCACATGTAAAAGAAACACAGTATGGGAACCTCGTGGTAATTCTAAGACTTTAGTCTAATTGTGTTTTCTATGATAGCTGGTTAATTTAGATGAAATATATATTAATCAATTATCTAGAAATCTTTGTTGGACATAAAAAATATTTCCCCAATCTAAACAAAGGACTATAAATTAATAGAAAATGTATACTATGCAAAAGGGTAAGTGACTTATAAAATATAATACTCCATTTTCTTCCGCTACTGTTTTCTATACGTCATATTATTTTTAGAACAAATTTGATTTTAACAAATATTAATATTATCTATGTTTTTATGAGATTCCATTGCTAAAGTAAACATTTATGTCTAAGATTTTAAATTAATATTGATCCATATTTAAGCTATTGTTTTCTGTGGGTTTTTTTTTTTCGTACTATAAAATGCCGTACAGTATTGTTTAACTCAGTGTTTTAAAGCAGTTTATTTTCTTATATAAAAAAAAACTTTAATCATATTTATTTATTTATTTTTGTGTAAAAAAATAATGGTCTCATTTTTAATTATATGTATTATTGCAACAGTCGTAAACATTTATTTTATTGTTGAAACACACTGAATTATGTAAGCTTTTTTCCCCCCTCCAATGGAAATATGAATGAATTAACATATAAATTTTTGACAACTTTAATTATTAAATGTGCTTATATGTTAAATTGGAGCAAAAAGACATACAATGTTTTCAGATTTTTCTAATTATCTGATGAAAATATTTATATATGAACGGTGAATTTAATAATAATTTGAAATGATGTGTAAAATTATTTAAAATATTTACTCCTCTTTAACAAACATATTAGTAACTGTTGTATCATAAAATGATCTCTTAAGTGATTTTAATATTTTACAGTAAGATAATTTTGAATAATAAAATCATACGTAAATTATTATTTTAATTTCACCTTACAAAATAAAAATAAAATAATAAATAAATAAATAAATAAATAAAACAGTGTTATCAAAAATTTTAAATACGCTTAAAATGTTTGCCTGTGAAAATGTGCCCGGATTTGTGTTTGTGCACATTTTCCTTGAATTATAAATGAAATATAAAAAAATGTTATGATTTACCTTATGAAGCATAGAAAAATTTCATAAAGAGGAGGGGGGGATTTGTCGATTTGAAAATAACATTATATTTATCTTGTTTACAATGTTGAAGGGGTGAGGAATTTCGTTTTCAATTACATTGAATCTATGAAAAAATAACATAAATAATAATTCCAATATGGTTTGAATATAAGTCTAATAATTTAAATTGACTAAATGATTAATAAACTTCTTTCCAGCTATGATGAAATGATTATGAAATGATTAATAAACTATTTTCCCAAGTAAACAAAGAAAAATTAATATTTTTAAATACTTGAAAATGGATTAATATATCTTGGCATCGAATAATAAAAAAACCCAACATAAATAAATAAAAATAAACAATGCAGTCTGTTGTAGTCTTCCATAATTGGCAAACATTTATTTTGCTTTGTAGCTTGACTGTAAGTCTACATTTTAGCCGGCTGTCAATGAGAGTGTGTAAATAAGAGAAAAAAAATCTAACAAGAAAAAAACCACTTTAGGTGTTGCTCGCACCTAGAATCGAGACGTGGTGCATTTTGTAGCCCTATGCATAAAAGTTAGAGAACCGATAAAAATTCTTTGTTAAAATCATATTTTGTATATTTTTTTTATATTTATAATTTTTTATTATTGGATTTTTATTTGTTAATTTTACACCAAAAGAGAGTTAAGTCGCTAGATATGGCACTTCAAAATTTTCACTAGCTTTATACCTGTAATAGGTTTATGTCCAAACCATTACAACACGGTACGTAGCGAAAATACTGAGCTAGGGTTGCCGGAAAACTGTACGGGACGAAAAAGACGCCAATCTTTCCCCGCCAAATATGCAAATATAATATTGTATTTTTTGTAAATCAAATTCGTAGGTTCTTGAAGGAATTTTAAAACTTTTTTCAACATTTTATAGTTATTATTTACTAATTTATATTTTTAACTATTTTTTTTTTTTAAACTTACGTTAAAAGCCCGAAAAGTGGTCTAGAAAATTGCATTTTCAGAAAGTTAATCTGCTGTAAAATCAAAAAATATTATTTTAACAAAAAAATTGTATCGATTCCCAAACTTCCTAATATAGAGCTTTAAAATGCACCAGATTTCAATACTAGGTGCGAGCAACACCTAAAGTGGTTCCCTTGTAAGATATTTCGAGTGTCTTAAAAGACCTCATTTTAGATGTTTTAAATGTCTAAAAATTGGCGGCTTTTTAAGATGTTTCAAGTGTTTTAAAAATGGCAGCATTTCAGATGTGTCGAATGTCTAAAAAATGGCGCATTTTTAAGACATTTCAAGTGTTTTAAAAATGGCGGCGTTTTAAGACGTTTCCAATGTCTTAACTTCAGATGCAAAAAGGTGTCTTAAAAAGTAAGACACCTTTTTTTTTCACTTAAAATGTGGCCATCCATTTAAGACACCTTTTAAACTGAATTTCAGACGTTTGCGTTTACAGTGTGAGGGAAGTTGCTTTGAAGAAGAATGATGATTGAAATGATGAATGAAATTTTTAATGTGAATATACTTCTTGATCTTTTATGATTTTACTCTCAGTTATTATGGAAAGCCCGTAGTACATTGCGCATACAAAGTAGTTTGTGTTAACTGCCTCGTATATAAACGCGGTAGTTAACGCATTGACTGTGCAAAGAGTGTAAATACGTCCGGGGAAATTAAGGGATTAATATAAATTTTAAACTGAGATTTCCGAAATTTTTAAATATAAGAAAAAAATAATATTATGCTTCTCTTACGTTCGTATATAACTTTCATATTAAATAATATTGTACATTATCATATAAATTTCATATGTAAAGCGAAAAACTTCTTTTATGAGAATCCACATTGAATCAAGAAAACAAATGAACATAAATTGACATATAGGCAACTTGCAGCAGTTGGCTTATTAAGTTATACTTTAGTAGCTAGCAGAATAAAAGTTATTTCTTTACTGTCCGTTAATGGAATTCGTAACAGGAATCGCAATATACATTAAATCATAATTAAGCTCCCTCGTTCCTAAAATTCCTATCCGGCTTTAAAAAGAAATAGATCGTGTATAGATATAATTTAAGAAAATTTTGAAATGATAATGTAACACAAAGTAAAGTAAAACTATATCTTGGAGAACTGTTCATTCACATGTCTTGTTAGGGCATTGTAATCAGTTGTGTTTAATCAAAGAATTTCCCTCCCATTAGTGATGACTGGGCTTGCGGCTCTCTGGGACTAAATGAGTTTGCATTAGGCTGTCTCAAGGGATAGCTGCAGGGAAGGAAGTATTCGCAGTGTGCCATTTATTCTGAGAGTTACTGAATTACAGGGAAATTTTTGTACTGAAAATCGTGAAGCTATGTATTTGTTTGTTAAAAGGAAATAAAATATCAATTTAACTAAATTTATTTATTTTTATAAAAGTTCCTTGTGAAAAGTAAATAATTGATTGTATAATAATTCCATCTATTCCAGAAAATAAAAGGACGTAAATTTACAGAGAAAAAACCCAAAACAGAAATTGTCTTATTAAGTTTATTACTACCAGAATATCATCAGTTACATCTTTACTGTTCTTTAATGGAGTTCGTAACAGGAATCGCAATATAGACTAAAACACAATTAAGCTTCATCGACCCGAAAATTCTTATCTAGTTATAAAAAAGAAGTACATAGTGTAAAGATATAATTTAACATAACTTTGATATGACAACTTTGAAATACAAAGAAATGTAGAGCTTTATTATGGAGAAATGTTCATTCACATGTCTTGTTAGTGCATTGTAATGAGGTGTGTTTAATCAAAGAATTTCCTTCCCATTAGAGATGACATGGCTTGCGGCTCTTCATGGGCTTAAATGAGTTTGCATTAAGTTGTCTCAAGGAATAGCTGCAGAAAAGGAAGTATTCACAGCGTGCCATTTATACTGAGAATTACAGAATGCCAAGGAAATTTTGGTACAGAAATTCGTGAAGATATGTATTATTTTATAAAAGGAAATAATTAAAAATATAGGTATCTAAATAATGTTGTGTATTTTCATACTAGCTTCTTATTGAAATTAAATATTTCGCATTCAGTCAAGAAAAAAATTATGGTAAATTGGCGAACAGAAACCCCAGAGCAAAGGTTCACTTATTAAGTTATATTTTTATAGCTACCAGAATAAAATTTATTCCTTTGCTGTCTTTTAATGGAGTTTGTAACAGGAATTTCAATGTACATTAAATCATAATTAAGCTTCTTCGTTCCAGAAAATGCCTATCCGGTCATTAAAAAAAGTAGATCGTGTACATAGATCTAATTTAACAAAATTTTGAAATGATAATATAACACAAAATAACGTAAAACTATATCTTTGAGAAATAGTCATTCACACGTCTTGTTATGACATTGTAATTAGTTGTATTTAATCAAAGAATTTAGCCTTCTTTTAGTGACGACTTGGCTTGCGGCTCTCTGGGACTAAATGAGTTTGCATTAGGTTGTCTCAAGGGATAGCTGCAGTGAAGGAAATATTCGCAGTGTGCCATTTATTCTGAGAGTTGCTGAATTACAGGAAAATTTTTGTACTGAAAATCGTGAAGATATCTATTTGTTTGATAAAAGGAAATAAAATAGAGTTTCAATTTAAGTAAATTTATTTATTTTTATAAGAGTTCCTTATGAAAGGTAAATAATTGCTTGTATAATAATTCCATCTAGTCAAGATAATAAAAGAGCGTAAATTTACATACAGAAAACCCAAAGCAGAAGTAGTCTTATTAAGTTATAGTTTAGTAGCTACCAGAATAATAGTTACATCTTTACTGTCCTTTAATGGAGTTCGTAACAGGAATAGCAATATACATAAAATCATGATTAAGCTCCTTCGTTCCCGAAAATTCCTATCTGGTTATAAAAAGAAATACATCATGTACAGATTGAATTTAATATAATTTTGAAATGACAGCTTTGAAATACAAAGAAACGTAAAGCTATGTTTTGGAGAAGTGTTCATTCACATGTCTTGTTAAGACATTGTAATGTGTTGTGTTTATTCAAAAAAATTAGCCATCCCTTTAGATATCACTTTGCATGCGGTTCTGCATGGGCCCAAGTGAGTTTGCATTAGGTTGTCTCAAGGAATAGCTGCAGGGAAGAAAATATTCGCAGTTCGCCATTTATTCTGAGAAGTGAGAACAACTGAATGCCCAGGAAATGTTGGTACAGGAATTCGCGATAATACATGTATTTTCTTATAAAAGAAGATAATTAAAAATATAGGAATATAAAAAATGTTATTTATTTTCATACGAGTTTCTTATGGAAATTAACTAATTCACATGTAGTCAATAAAACAAATGACCATGAATTGACGAATAGAAAACCCAAAGCAAAAGTTCCTTTATTAAGTTATCGTTTAGTAGCTGGCAGAATAAAAATTATTTCTTTGCTGTCATTTAATGGAGTTTGCAACAAGAATCACAATATACATTAAGTCATGATTAAGTTTCATCGTATACGAAAATTGTTATCTGGTTATAAAAGAAATACATCGTGTATAGATATAATTTAACAAAATTTTGATATGACAAAGTTGAAATTCAAAGTAACGTAAAACTATATTTCGAAGAAATGGTCATTCACATGTCTTGTTATGGCATAGTAATTAGTTGTGTTTAATCAAAGAATTTAACTTCCATTAGTGATGACTTGTCTTGCGGCTCTCTGGGACTAAATGAGTTTACATTAGGTTGTCTCAAGGGATAGATGCAGGGAAGGAAGTATTCTCATGTGCCATTTTATTCGGAGAGTTACTGAATGACAGGAAAATGTTGGTACTGCAACTCGTGATGTATTCGCTTGATAAAAGGAAGTAATTAAATAAAATATCAATTTAAATAATGTTATTTATTTTCATAAGAGTTTCTTATGGAAAGTAAATAATTGATTGTATAATAATTCCCATCAAGTCGAGAAAATAAAAGCGTGTAAATTTACAGACTGAAAACCTAAAGCAGAAGTTGTCTTATTAAGTTACAGTTTAGTAGCTATCAGAATAAAAGTCTTATAACATATTTACTGTCCTTTAATGGCGTTCGTAACAGGAATCGCAATATACATTAAATCATGATTAAGTTTTTTCATATCCGAAAATTCTTATCTGGTTAAAAAGAAATACATCATGTACAGATATAATTTTGAAATAATAACGTTGAAATACAAAGAAACGTAAAGCTACATTTTGGAGAAATGTTCATTCACATGTCTTGTTAGGGTATTGTAATGAGTTGCGTTTAATCAAAAAATTTAGCCTTCCCATTAGAGATTATTTCGCTTGCGTCTCTGCGTGGGCCTAAAAGAGTTTGCATTAAGTTGTCTCAAGGAATAGCTGCAGGGAAGGCAGTATTCACAGTGTACCATTTATTCTGAGAATTACTGAATGCAAAGGAAATTTTAGTACAGAAATTCGCAAAGATATGCATTCCTTTATAAAACGAAATAATTAAAATATAGTAATTTAAATAACGTTATGTATTTTCATACGAGATTCTTATTGAAATTAAATAATTCGCATGTAGTCCAGAAAACAAATGGCCATAAATTTACGAACAGAAAACTCAAAGCAAAAGTTATCTTATTAAGTTATATTTCTGTAGAAACCAGAATAAAAATTATTTCTTTGCTGTCCTTTAATGGAGTTTGCAACAGAAATCGAAATATACATTAAATCATAATTAAGCTTCTTCATTCCCAAAAATTCCTATTTGGTTATAAAAAGATATAGATCACGTATGGATATAATTTAACAAAATTTGAAATAACAACTTTGAAACACAAAGTAACGTAAAACTATATCTTTGAGAAATGTTCATTCACATGTCTTGTTACGGCATTGTAATGGGTTGTTTTTAATGATAGAATTTCCCTCCTATTAATGATGAGTTGGGTTGCGGCTTCCTGGGGCTAAATGAGTTTGCATTAGGTTGTCTGAAGGAATGGCTGCAGGAAAGAGAGTGTTCGCAGTGTGCCATTTTATTCTGATAGTTACAAAATGCTGGAGAAATTTTAGTACGAAAATAGCTTATGAGAAAAACCTTTTGAAATTTATTTTAACTGGTGTTAAACTATCTCAAACATATTGAAATTTATATACATCACTGAGGTGTACTGGAATATGTTTGCTGTAGAACAGGCATGTCCATTATCTAACCTTTAAATAAATACGGACGCCTCTCACTTAGTTACAAACAATGAAGGGCGTCATTATTCACATGACTTACATCATGAAATATCTCTCGTATTAGGTCATTGTTCTAGTCGGCAGAGTCTGATTATCGCGAAGGCCAACACCAGTATTTTTGTATAGTAATCATCGCCGTATTTAAATGAAGAATTTCTGTGATAAATCTGGCGAACCTTTCGGAAATATTGATAGAAGTTTGCTCCTGTGGTAATTACCCCCTGAGCATTGGTAGTCTTATATGTCACACATGTCTTATACGTTGAACATAGATTTCATTGTGGTAGACATAAGGTCTCTACGATTCATAAATTCTATGTAAAAATCTTTTGAAGCGTAACATAAAGTAGTAAATATACAATGATATTTTTTTTGAAAGCGTGTAGGAGATTAAGGGGTTGGGAGCCATGCAGAAGGTTTTGTTGGGGAAGGACCCAGAAACCTTTTAATAATAATTAAAAAAATATATGCAAACATTATTTACTTTTTAAAAAAGCATTCGTTAAAATTAATCTTTAGTCTTACAAAAACTTAGCGACAGACGAAAGGGCGCCAAGAAAACCTTCAAAGAGCGCCATGGCGACCGCGAGCGCCTCGTTGGACAGCTCTGCTGTAGAACATGGTGTAGAGCATTCTCGTTTATTTACAGTAACCCCCCCCCCCTTAAAAAAATCTTGCCCCTCACCCTCCACAAGGAAAGTTTTGAAAAGTTATGGCGGTTCTGCCGACAGTAAATTTTTCAACCAATTGTCTCGAGATCGGTGTTGTAGTCTACTGTAGTCTTAAAAAACCCAGAGGGTATACGTTATCAGTAGAGAGTATATGTTATAGAGTATAAGCTATAGCTTTATTTGAGAAATAGAAGGTGTATGGCGTTTCTTTTAAAAATCGAGAAGCTGTACGGCCTATACCACCATATATACCGATTAAATAATTTCGTGAATGTATCGGATATTAAAGAATAAATCTTTAATGATATCTTTATTAACCAATAACAGTGCTAAATTTTAGTTAATTTGTCGTTTTAGCTAAGAATATTGATAGTTTTGTACTCTAAAAGAATTTCCGTAATTTGACAGTAAAATTTCCATATTTTTATGTATTTTTTTCTTTACCGGGTTTTTGTTCACAGTGTGTTTTTGTCGATTGAAAGCAATCAGCAACTCTATGAATTAAATATAGTGTTACTATTCAAACACTCTCCATTCCTCAGTCCTACAGTCACATGATTTTTCACATTTCGCTAAAATTCCTCTCTTCGTTTCTTCATTTAGAAAGAATCCGGAAAAAGTCTAATAATCTGAGATGATTTGGAATTATTATTAAGAAAAAACACCAATTTTACAAGGGAAACAGGTATTCAAAACAAAAGAGAGAATGGTCGAAGAATTTCCTCACAATTAGGAAACTCTGACTTGTAAATACTGGAATCGAAATGAGATTTTCTTAGATTGTCTCTCGAGATTATTAATAAAAAAATTAAAGCATTTTGCGCTTTGACATTTATTCTAGGCAAGCAATAAACACTTTTTCCAGATATTTCTTTTTTTCTTATTAAATAATTCCCTTTTAATCCACATGTAAGATGTATATAATTTGTTAGCTAAACCCGCAATAAAGGGTTTAGATTTAAAGGTATATCACTGTAAAAAAAAAAGTCGGAAACTTTACTCTATCTGGTGGGGCAGCAATGTGGCCCACCAGTTCTGTTACGTTTCCGCATATTACGGTCAAATGTTCACAAACGTTTCCGCATATTTCGGTCAAATATTCACAAATATTTCTGTGTATTTTGGAAACATTTACGTGCATTTCGGAAACGTTTCTTTATATTTCAGTCAGATATTCAGTAACGTTTCTGCATACATCGGAAACCTTTCTGTATATTTCTGAAATGTTGCTGCATAATTCGGAAACCTTTCTTTATATTTCGGAAACTTTCCTGTATTTTCCGTAAATGTTGCTGTATGTTTCGGAATCCTTCCCGTATTTTTCTGAAATGTTTCTGCATAATTCCGAAACCTTCCGTTATATTTCGGAAACTTTCCTGTATTTTTTGTAAATGTTTCAGTGTATTTTGAAAATCATACTATATATTTCAGAAATATTACTGTGTGTTTCGGAAAACTTCCTGTATTTTTCGGAAATGTCTCTACATAATTTGGAAACATTTCTGAAAAGATTCCGCGTACTTCGGAACCGTTTCTGCATTTTTCAGAAATGTCCCTGTATATTTCGGAAGCCTTTCTGCTTATGTTAAATAAGGTTTCTGAATTTATATTTAAGGCTTGTTATCAGTCAGGGCGCAACTTTCCCTCTCCAATGGGCTTGAAATGCATCCATATTTTTCAAATTCTCCCCCCAAAAAATTAATTTTTTTACCATCTGTTTTCTGTAGGCTCGTCTTAAAGAATGTATCTTTCTTTTTTATTTGCTAAAATGTTTCTAAAATTTATATTTTAAGTGTTAAAACCTTACTCAAGCATATATTTATCATTCTTTGCCAAAAAAAACAAGAATGGAAAATTTTGTGCCGAACATAGATTGTGAAACACTTTCCAACACGTTCAGATTATTTCAACAAAATTTCACTGTTTAATGAAGTGAAAGATAATGGCTATGTTAACAATTTGGAGAACGCATAACACATTTAAAAACACAATTTTACTAAATGAGGACTAAAAATGGGAAACGCTGAAAGTATCAAAAAATCGAAAATTCTTTTTTTTAATGAAAAAATTCCAAACTTAACAAACAGAAGAACGCTTAAAGTGTCAACGTAAACCCTATTTGAATGGTTCAAACAAGTAAAAATTAAATTTAAAAAATCAAAAAACCCGACTGCGTAAAAAGCGAACTAATTAATTATTTCTCATTCATGTGAAACTATTTTTTATATTACTTACCTATTTTTTTATTTACTTGTATTGAGGACTTTTAAATTGTGTTTAATTGTTAGTTCCTATCTATAAACACTGTTTTGATGAGGTTAGAGTTGCAGTAAAGAAAGAGATCCTACCTAAACAACTTCCAGGTTGTGTTGTGTTTAAACGGAGGTTCTGAATGCAAAATAGCCAATGAAACATCTTCTTCATTTTGAATGACCTATCCAATGATATGCCACTCAATAGGGTGCTTAAAAAAAATTATCGTTTCTACCACCATTTTGTATTTTATGGCCGCCATTTTGAATTTATAAAAATAAAACCTAGCTTATAACCATCGGAAGGTTAAGACGAATCGATAGAGACCCCATTCATTAAAATCCATCTCACCGTTGGGATTTTTTCAGGGTATAAAGAAATCCACATACCCAAATACGCGTGAAACGTCTTGACAGTCGGGTAAAAAGAGTCGAAAGATGTTGCTGGTTCAATGTGCAACAGGAAGTGAAGTGTAAAACGCTGAAAGCGCCAGTGATAAGACGCGCGGCGTCTGGTGCCCATTACACAACTTGCACTTATTGTTATTGTTTGCATAAATGGGATATTTTTAAGCAAGTTAAAAAATATTAAAAAGGTATTTAAACACTAAATGAAAGGGTTCCTACATTTAAGGCGTTGACCAAGAGCTTAAAAGGAGTGAAATGGAAAACGCTGTAGGTACTAGAAGTAGGAGTTTTCTTTTCTTTTTTTTTTTTTTTTTTTTTTTTTTTTTTCTCCCTTGAAAAAAAATTTTTTTTGGACTTTCAGTGTTTTCCATTTCCAGTCCTCAATTATTGTCTATAGTCGTAAAAATATCCGAATCCATTTGTGTAACTCTGTATATGATCTATAGATAGCATATATACTACACTGTAAAAAATAAGGACTAGAAAACGGAAATACTACTGGCAATCTAGACGCAAGTACTATTTCCGTTTTTTTACGGAAATTTTTACCCATAAATTACAGAAAATTTTCCGTTTTTCTGATTAAAAACGGAAATTTTTCTGTAATTTATGAATAAAAATTCCCGTAAAAAAACGGAAATAGTACTGGCGTCTAGATTGTCAGTAGTATTTCCGTTTTTTAGTCCGTTTTTTTTTTTTTTTCAGTGTATATACCGGGTGTCCCAAAAATGACCAATGATTTTAAAATTCAATAACTTGCAAAGGGTGACAGATATTAAAAAAATTCTTGCAGGAGGGTTATGTATGATGTCAGGAGTTTTTTTATTGTGATTCTTTATTTTAGTTCTATTTTCAAACAATAGATGGCACTGAGAGCAATAGGTGCTCAGTCCCGACCAGATTTTTGGTATTTCGGGATACATTCAATACATCTTAATCTCCTTTTTTTCGCATGGAAAAGAAAGAGGCCGAAAATTCGAGCCTGGATTTAGCGGTTATAGCTTGCAGCGACATCTATCGATGTTATTTGTAAATAAAACTCAGAATCGCAGCATACAAATTCCTGACTTCTAACATAACACTCCTGCAAGAATCTTTTAAATGTCTGTCACCGTCTGCAAGTTATTGAATTTTAAAATCATCGGTCTTTTAGGGATACCCGGCAGTATCAAAAAATTTAGTTTCGTTAGGAAATGCATAACACAGTTGAAACTCCTCTTCAGTTATTTCCGTTAATAAGCCGAAATGTGTTCGAATTCTTTTGTGCAATCCCGTATATGATCTATAAAATGTATACATACCAAATACTAGGCAAAAAGTTAGTGACATTTAAAAGCACATACAACAATGGAAAACATACTTCAAGAAATTATCGTTCACGGATAGTAATCTAACTGAATTATTTTATGTGTCCCTATAAATTAATGATAAATGCTATGCACCAGCTAATCTATAGTAAGCATATTGTAATACAGCTTACTAATGTATATCAATTTCAATATGTTTGAAGTAATGTAACATCATTAAAATAAACTGCAAAAGATTTTTTATCATAGACCATAATGTAATGGAATTCTTTAGAATGTCGGTGTAAACGAACTATAAAGGCTATGCGCTTACCTTTCAATACCGAACATACCAGGTTAAACCTAAATAACATATATCAATTGCATGTCAATCCCTGCGTATATTTACGTGAGTTTGAAGACGGGCAGGCAACCGAATTTATAAACACTTTTCCAGTTATTGAAAAGTGTTAAAATTTACAATGCATGCTGAAAAAAGCTCCAACTTCAATTAATTTAAGGAAAAAGTAAGAAAAGAAAAATAAATAAAAATAAAATAAAAAATTTCCGAGCTATTCTTCAGAACGAAACTTTTTCTTTAACAGGCAAGACGACGATTATCTGATATCACAGTTTAGAAAATGATAACAAGTATAATAATTATGAAAAAATGCCCTGTTCATTTACGTAAATGATCATTCCTCTCATATTTGTGAGATTCCTTTCTAGCATTTATTTTGTTTGACAAGAGTGCGGAAGAAGCCTCAAAGCGTGAGATAATTTCTAACCATCCTTAAACAAGAATAAAAAAAAATCATGCATCAGGCATAGATTATGAAACACTTTCCGACAAAAACAGAATATTATTAAGAAATTTCACTTTATTATACAGTGATCTGATATTCATCGTAAGCTGTCTTGTGACCAAACTGTTTTGTGCCTCTCTGTAGATGAGCGATAAATGCTTCACTGTTAAGATGGTCCGGGACACAAAAATCTACAAATTTTCTAAAAAACTTTTATTGCATTAAAAATTTCTCTGTTTTTTTTTCTGCTTAAAATGATGTATAAATCATGTTTCTATCTTAATTAGAATAGGAAATATTAATATTTTCGTTTTGGTTTGGTTTCAAAATTTAGCTTTCAAGCAATGATTGTCATGAAAAGGATTTTTTGGGAAAATGCGTTTTTCTTCGTGATGGGTTTTTTCATCATTTCTCGAATTTAAATTGTTATAACTCCAGAACCGTTAAAGATCAATGGTTCAAACTTGGAACATTTCTTTATCAATTGGTTTACGTTAATTTTGACTCAGCAAATTTGAAAAAAAAATTATTTTTGAAAATAGGATCATTTTCTTTTTTAATTTACATCATTTACATCATCGAAATTTTTACTTTAAACAATTTTAATTTTTATTTAAATTAATATTTTTAAAAATGCTGAATCAAAATTAAAACCTACATATTTCTCTTTATTTAAATGAAAACAAATTGAAATTCTACAAATAATATATCGAGTTAACGATTTTAAATTAACCCACTTTTTTAATAAAATTTAAATTTTAAATTAAAAAAAATTAGGAGAAGTTTTATCATGCGATTTTGTATGCACAAATGATATGGTTGACCATCACAAAAAATTGCAAAATTTTAACTCAATAAATAAAAAATATTTTAAAATGTGTCCCCGACCCCCTTAAACATCTGTAGCAAAATGTCTAATCATTTTACCATTTTTATTGAAACCGATTACATACCCATAATTTAACTTTATTCTGATCATAAAATGATTAAGGGGTCTCAGGAGTCTTAATGCTTTAAAATTTTCGAAATTTTAAATTTTTTAGATGTTAAACTCTTATATTTTCTGAGCATTTTAATGTAATTGTTTCCTTGAAATTCCCATTCGAACAGAAGTTACAGCTTTTAGAATTATACTCGTTCAATGGCTGAAAAGGCGTTTCCGAAACTTTGAAGTCATTTTTCTACAAATGGAGTTTTTTGGGCATAACGCGCAGGGTATTTCAAAAACTTCTGAATAAGTTTTCAGGAAACTTTCGAAACATATGTTTCATTTTAGTCTGTATAAACTGAACCTAATATTTCCTTTTTATTGTTCAAAAAAACATTTTTTTAGGTGATTACACTTTTGAAATTTTCTAAATTTTGCATTAGCTAAATACAACTTTGTATTAAAAATATACAAATGGTTTAAATATAAATTTATTTAGGTTCGGGGTAATTATTATAATCTCAAGTATAAGTAGGCGCCAAAATTTTCATTCTAGTTGCAAAATTTATTTTTTAATTCTGCACATAA
This sequence comes from Maratus speciosus, assembly GCA_963932465.1. Lineage (NCBI taxonomy): Eukaryota > Metazoa > Arthropoda > Arachnida > Araneae > Salticidae > Maratus > Maratus speciosus. The sequence goes on from OZ010789.1 coordinate 130,619,457, forward strand.
TCTGTTATGCCAATTTTCTACTCGCGAAATGTATGGCAATTTGGATCCCCTGTAAATGCGAATTCTGCAACTTGCAATTTTTTAAATACATGAAATGAAAGAATATATATTTTTCAATTCCAATAAAACTTGTGTCTTAAAACATTTTAATATGTTAAATGTTGAAAATGGTCTTTTTTTTTTAAAAAAGTTTTTCCAATTTTAAGAGTCCTGAGACTCCTTAAAGATATGGTCAGATACGCATAATAATATGGTTAAGTAACACTGTTAAAAATTTGCAGAAACTGCCCTGTCATTTGACCGTTTTTATAGATAACGGTTACTTAACCGTAATTTTAATTGATCCTGACCCAAATTTGTCAATAATACGTCCATAATAATGCGATCAAATAACAGTTATTTGCAAAAACGGCCGAATACCTGGACAGTTTGCTGCAGAATTTTAATAGTGAACTTGTTCTCTTTACTTCTTTGAGGGGCAAACAATTGCGTTTGTTAATGCTGAATTCATACCAGAAATTTAGAAAATTTTATTTCAAAATAAGGAAAAGCAGGTTTTCAACTCATTTCCCCCAAAATTATAAACGTAAAACTAATTGAAATTTTCTTGTGCAAATCTTAATTAAATTTAGGTGGCATATAATAAAATCCCACCGCCCCTCAATGGCTTAAAAGCGGTCGAATGACCGGAGAGTAAGCTGCAGATTTTTAATAGTGTAAGCACTCCATAATTTACAGAAATTTTTTCGTAGTGAGTCAGTGATACTTTTTAAATTTCATTATGTTTGAAGTATCATAATATCATTAAAATGTATCACAAACGATTTTTCCCCCATAGATGATAATGTAATGAGATGGTTTTGTGCATGCCTGTAAACGAACTATAAAAGCTACTTACATTATACTCCAGCGTAATCATGTTTCCGCATATGTCAATGAAAAATATGAATTTTATTATGTTTGAAGTATTGTAACATTATTAAAGTGCATCGGAAACGATTTTTCTCCATAAACCATAATGTAACGGTATTTTTTTGTATGTCTGTCTGAATAAACTACAAATGCTGCCCTCTTCATGTTCAATAGCAAATATTCTATCGTAAACATCAATGAAATATCAAAATTACCTGACATTCCGAGTAAGTTTAGGAGAGTTAGAGCACCAACGGACGGACAGACAGGCAACCGAATTCATAAATTCTTTTCAACTATGTTTGAAAGTAATTAAAATTCATATAAAAGCACAAATAAATGTTCTGAAATTATTTGCAGGTGAATACATATAACATAAAATTATTTAAAATACATTAGAGATATCTTAAACATACATTAAAAAACATAAAAAATCCAAAACGTCACTCAGTGGTTATTTATATGACGTTACTTTTCTTTGTCCTTATTCAAGAATCATCTAGAATAGATCATTGTAATTTAAGGAAGATAAGATGACGTACATTTAATTGTGCTTTTTTAAATGAATATTAATTATTCAAGGTGAATTTAGTACTCGAACATTAACTTTCATTCAAAGTTGGAAAGTGTTAAAAGTCTCCATTTTATGCCGGGCAGGTGTAGTATGCGGAAAATAAAAAAAGTGGTCAAAGAATTTTACATTAATGGGGAACATTTGACTTGTGGCTGCCAGAATCGTCAGGCTACATTAGGGTGTCCCGTGGGATCGTTGTAAAAAAAGTGGAAGTGTTTTAGTCATTGACATTTATTCGAAACAATTACTGCATAATTTCTTTCTGAACCTTCTTTTTATTACCAAGTAAACGATATTTAGTTATCCTATCTGGAATTTCTAATTAATGTTTAGTTTGAAGGTGCAAATCACGAACGTTTTCATTTAACCCATTTATGCCAAGCGTCCCATTTTTGGGCGTTTCAAATTTTAATAAATTTGTATAATTTTCTTCTTCGTTATAACATGAAAATTGTATGAAATAATTATCTATACATGTCTTTATCTGATACCGAAAGATGAGAGCATAAGATGGATATTTATTTGATTAAATGAAGGCTTTTTTCGGTGTTTATAGATTTTTCAATTTTCATTTGGCGAAATGTAAAAAATAAGTTTATTTGTGTTTTTTCGGCCAAGGATCCAAATAATTTTCTTTTAAATTGTGAAAGCCTATTTTTTATGCATTTTGGTAACGTACAAAATATAGGATGCTAGGAAAGAATGGGTATAATATTTTATTAGCCATTGAGGAGACAGTTATTTATGTAAAGTCCTTTTCAAGATGAATATGAAACAAATTGCTTTTAAGTCTTAAATACGATTATTCTTAGTTTATTATTACTAATACTTATTATGTTATTAATCTCTATAAAAAATACATATATTTGTTAGTAATTCATAAAAATACTAATTGTAGTGTATTATATACAATTTAAAAGCTTATTTTGCATAACTATAGGCAAAACATATACATTATGCATATTATATTATTACAAATATTATGCATATTTCCATATTTAGTATATTTACATTTTATCAAATAATTACGAAAGATTTTTAACTTTTTTTTTTTTTTTTTTTTTTTTTGTATTTTTCCAGTTCATTTTGCAACATTTTAAAGGGATTTTACCAACAAATATGTGCAACAAAAATTCAGGCACAAATGGGTTAACAAGATTCTGGAAGAAGACTAGGAAAGTAAGATAATTTCGAGCCATGATTAAGAAAAAAACTTCTTTAGGGATTAGCCAATTAACATCATATTCTTACTCCTGCATATATATAATTCCATTACGCAGCTGAAAATGTTTAATTAAGAATCGATAGCATTCTAAAACCATATATTCTGGTTTGAACAAACTGATTAATACACTACAACAATTACTCGGAAACAATTCGGAAAATCAGTGGCAGCAAAAGAAACTTTGTTTTTATTATTTCTTCTTTAAATCTCGAAAATACATTGGTTTCTGGACTTTCTAAAGATAAAGAGGCTACTTCAGCCAAGCAAAAAGACCCGCTCTTTAATGCTAATTCAACGGAAGAAATTTATGAAGCTAACTCATTTGCATTTCAATATTTTAAATGTTTTTTTTTTTTTTTGAATTGGATAGCTTAGTATTATCTGTACAAAAGCCGTTTTTTACTTTTTAGACTTTGTTTACATATATTTTTAATAAGGACACTTTCATTTTCGGAATCGGTTTCAAAAGACATCCTCACAAAAAAATCTGCAATCAAAATTGAAAAAGTAAAAACGGTCTTTGTACAGATCGACCTCAGCTATCCAATGCAAAAAAATCATTTAAAAATATTGAAATGCAAACGAGATATCTTTATAAATTTCTTCCATACGAATAGCTTTAGCGAGCGGGTCTTTTCGTCCCATAAGAACGGAATTGTGGGTAACTTAGAAGATGTTTATTGTATAATTCCGTTCGTGGTTATATTTCTCTAGGGTTAAATTGGAGAACATTTGCCATTTTTTTCTTTTTGTTGTACAGCTTACAGTATGCATTTAAATGCTTTAACATAAAACAATTTAAGCTCATAAATAATTTTAAGAATGTATTCTTCAGAGTAAAGCTTTTTCTTTATCAGGCCATACAATGAATGCCTGCGATCGCAATTAAGAAAAAAGCACATAATAATTACAGTAGAACCTCTTTTATCCGAAACTCTTTAAACCGAAACCCTCGATTAACCGAAATCCAATTTTTAAAGTTTTTTTTTCCCACTATCACATTCCTTTTGTGCAACATCCATTTTGAGAGCTTTTTTTTAAACGTATCGATCATATTCCTTGTGTGCAAGCGGTCCTTTCCGAACTACGAGTACATCTAAATATTTTTGATCCCCTTTCTTAGAGTTCCTATGGATTTAACTTGAGCTCATATAAGCTGCGGAGTGGAAGGAAGCAAACGGACAAATTAGCAATCCTGAACCTTTTGAATGTTTTGAAAAAGGTTTGGCATGGCTGGAGCAGCAGAAAGACTGTGATACTGGTGAACAAATAATATTAAAAAACTCCGTGATAGAGCTTCAAAGCAAAGGCAATCGAAACTGCGACATACAAAACATTTTTTCAAACCCTTGTGATCTATGTCAAAGGTATTTAATTTCAAAATTAAAATTCAGGTAATTTATTCTTGTTTCTATTTTGCTATTGCTTTATTTTTATTAGGAACTTGTTACCATAATAAGAAATATTGCATATATTTCTCCTTAATCTTAAAATTGAAGCATTCTCGATTATCCGAAAAATCTCGATTTTCCGGAAGACTGTCGGTCCCAATTACTTCGGATAATCGAGGTTCTACTGTATTAGAAAAAGTCCTGCTCATCACTCCTTTAGGTAAATGATGATTCTTACCATTTCTTTGAGATTCTCCTTTGCATTTTTTCATTTATTAACATTCCCGAAGAAGGCTAGGGTTGTAAGATAATTTCGAACTATCATTAAGAAAAACACCGTTCTTCCAGGTTTAATAATCGGGAAATAAGGAAATTGGTCAAAGAGTTTTCTCTCAGTAAAGAACTCTGACTTGTGGCTTCCCGAATCCAAGGAGAGATTGTATTAGGATGTCTCATGGGACTGTTACAAAAAGTGAAAGCGTTTTACTCATTGGCATTTACTCGAAACAATCATTGCATACTTTTTTCTGAACTTTCTTTTTTGTTTTCGAGTAACAAATATTTAGTTATTTTGTATGGCATTTCTAATTATTGTTAGCCTAATCTTAAACAAGCTTTAGTTGGAAGACATAAACGTTTGCAATTATCATTGTAATAAAAAATAAAACATTTTGCCTCTGTAACGCATGTACGAAAATACATTTTTTTTTTTAAATCTCAGAAAATATAATAAAAGTATTTCCTAAAAATATTTCGTTAAAATACACGTATGCTGTACAAAAAGACATTTTTTTTTTAATCGGTGAAAATATAATAAAAACATTTTGACGCTATAACACACGTACACTGTACAAAAAGACAATTTTTTTTTTTTTAATCTGAGAAAATGTAATAAAAATATTTTGTCGCTATAATGCACGTAATTTGGACAAAAAGAGCATTTTTTTTAAAGTCTGAGAAATTATAATAAAAATATTTTGCCACTATAATGCACGTACATAGTAAAAAAAAAAAAAAAAAAAAAAAAAATAGTTTTTTTATCTGAGAAAATATAATAAAAACATTTTGCTGCTATAATGCACGTACACTGTACAAAATGACATTTTTTTTTTTAATCTGAGAGAATATAATAAAACTATTTTGCCGCTATAATGTACGTACATTGTACAAAAAGAGCTTTTTTTTTTTAAATCTCAGAAAATATAATAAAAATATTTTGCCATTGTAATGCACGTGCACTATGCAAAAAGGCAATATTTTTTTAACCTCAGGAAATATAATAAAAATATTTTGCTGCTAGAATGGGCGTACACTGTGCAAAAAGATATATATTATTTTGTTATCTCTGAAAATGTAATAAAAGCATTTTGCCGCTATAATGCACGTACACTGTACAAAGAACAATTTTTGTTATTCCAGAAAATATAATACAAATATTTTACCGCTATAATGCACGTACGCTGTACAAAAAGACAAATGTTTTGTTTTGTTATCTCAGAAAATATAATAAAAATATTTTGCCACTATAATGCATGTACACTATACAAAAAGGCATATTTTTTAATCTCAGAAAATATAATAAAAATATTTTGCCACTATAATACACGTGCACTATGCAAAACGGCAATTTTTTTTTTTTTTAAATCGCAGAAAATATAATAAAAATATTTTGCCACTATAATGCACGTACACTGTACAAAAAAAAGAATAGTTTATCTCAGAAAATATGATAAAAACATTTTGCCGCTATAATGCACGTACACAGTACAAAAAGAATAGTTTTTTTTTAATCTCAGAAAACATAATTAAAAACTTTTTGCCGCTATAATGCACGTACACTATACAAAAAGACAAATGGTTTTCTTTAAATCTTAGAAAATATAATAAAAATATTTTGCCGCTATAATGTACATACACACTACAAAAAAACAATAGTTCTTTTTTTTTCTCAGAAAATATAATAAAAATATTTTGCCGCTATAATGCACGTACACTGCACGAAAAGACAATTTTTTTTTTTTTTTATCTCTGAAAATATAATAAACATATTTTGTTGCTATAATGCACGTAAACTGCACAAAAGACATTTTTTTTAAATCTCAGAAAATATAATATAACCACGAACAAAAATATATATAACATCTTCCGAGTTTCCCATGGTTCCGAAAAACTGTGCACGATACGTACTATTCTTTAAACCATATAACACAGGGTCCGACTTAGGCTATAGGACTCCGGGACAAGTTTATTTCTGGGGGAGGGGGGGGGGGTGCTTTTATCTATCCATAAAAATTGTTCTTGAATAATGTGGAAGTGGCTAACACTGAACTTCATACTTATTGAAAGTAGGCATAAATTTCGTACCAGGTACTATTCAAATCAAGGTCTCGAAATGTACCGGAGCAAATCGGAACTATATTCCGTTTCCTGAAATTATGACACATATTGTTCCGGTTCGTGCAATTAATAAAACATATTATTATAGTTTTATACATACAGCTTATTGTAATCTCTGTAACTATTTTTTATTATATAAATTCATGAATGAATTTTTTTAATTGTTTTTGTACGGGTAGATATAAATTTGCCGACACCGTAAAAAATAATTTTCAGTCAACAATAATTTTGAAATAGCATGCCGATTCGTGGATTTTTCGATTTCGAGCTCTGTTTACATCTATATACAGGGTATTACAAAAAGATGGCCAGAACGTTAAGAAAAAATACCAGTGATAATAGTAGAAAAAATGATAATTTGGTTGAAACTTTTACTTTGCATATCTACGTATGTTATAAGATGTCCAAAAGAAAATGCCGCCAATTGGTTATAATTAATGCTTGCCTGAATTTCTTGCCTCGCGATGAGAAAAACATCAATAAAGAATTTCTCGTGAAAACAATATAATACTAAGTTGTTATAATAAAATTTTATTCATTAGTTTTCTAATGATAAAGCTCGGTTGTTTGCGTGGATGGGGGACGGGGTTCTAGAAGCAAACAGGGGTAGGGGATCGCACTCCCTTCCTAAATGCTAAAAAATATACAAATTTTGATCATTTATGGCTAGTTTTAACCATTTGACACCTTATAATGAAAATACTGATTATTCCAATTGGGAGCCCCCTAAAAAGGGGCTCTCGAAACAGCTGCCTCACATGCCCCTGCATATACAAAAGAATTAAAATACATTTCCGATTACAGACAGCCGTTGCTGATACCGGGTTTTCAGATGTGTTATGGTTTTCGAAATTGATTACTTAAACAACATATTTCATCTTATTAAACGGATAATTTTTGTTACAGTATTCTCACAGTGTTTCATAATATATACTTGACAAATGATTTTTCTTTCTTGTTTAATAATGATACGATATCCATTAGTTTATCAATAGAAGAGTTAACTCAGCATCACTTTTAAAAGGGTATATATTCTTTGAATAATCTAGATATTTTTCATGTAATTAGCAAGTTTTTAACTCTTTAAAAGAACAATATTTATTTTATTATAGTATTTGAAAAAGATTATCTACCATTTTGTCTTTGTTTTTTGTTCTTGTTGACCCTCAAAAGGCATTTTCGACTGTTGGTTTTAGCCTTAAAAGAAATTTGAGATTTTTCAAGTGATAAATATATATTCGAAAAATAAGCTTGAGATACTTTATACATTGTTATACACACTGTATAATTTTGTAGTTATGAATTACGCCCGAAATATTGAATTTTTTAATTTCATGGATATTTGCATTGCTAACCAGGCTTAAACGCAACTGAGTGAACAATTGTTCAATCCAGGACAATCGCTTTTTCACTCTGTTGGTTTTATGCCCAATTAGCAATGCAAAAATTAATGCAGTTAAAAAATTCAATATTTCGAGGGTATATTGCAAAGCTGCAAATATACAGTGTGCCCACGTATAACCTGACCGACCTTTATTTTCGCAACCGTTGCTCCTAGATGCATACTTCCAATTACAAAAATGGTTTAAATAATGTAAAAAATTATTTTTAAAGCGATTTGGGTCAAAAAACACATTTATTAAGAAATTACGAAATTTAAATTTTTATACGGTCCCCCGGTCCTATAAGTGATATTTAGTAAAACATTACTGTGACACTAACAAGTAAGACAGAAAAAGTCCCATTCATCTAACATTAAAATTGACCGAGTTATAAAACTTTGAAATGCATGACTTATACCACTTTTTTTGCATATCAAAACAGATGATTTCGATCGTGCTTTCAGGGGTCGTATATAAAGTACTTAAACTTATTTCAAGGTATCTGAGGTTTGAAAGAAATCGTACCACTGTTACGATTGAGTTAACTTTATTAGTTAAGTTTCAGATTAGTTAAAATAATTGTATTTTAACATATGTTGTATTTTGTAAGGATTTGAGGATATGATTTCTTTTAACAAAAATTATGTTATTTTCATAAGGTTTTATTTAACTTGCAACGATCGTCTTTCCAGTTTAAAATTTGTACTCGTACTTTAACTGACTTTCAAATGTCCGATCGAAGTTAAAATTTTACATACTGACTTAAATCCGATTACAGTGTACTATTATTATGATTTTTTATGCTTAGCATCTTATAAATACTTATATTCGAGGATAAGACAAAAGAATTCGGATAGATTACCGTCAACAAGTTTAAGAAATGGTTTTAGATTAGATAACATAAAACTGCGATGGTTGTGTTTTTTAACTTTTATAATTAAGTTTTATGTTTTTTTTTAACGCTAAATAAAAAAAATTACCTTCACTTTTAACTATCATGTCAGGGTTTTTCGCAAATCGTAAGTTTCAAGGGTAAAAAATAGCGAGAAATATGATACTATAAAATAGATGTAAGACTTTTTCATTCAGTTTAATTTTATTTAATTCAATAATTTATTCAATTTTGTGGCTTATACTGAGTTTCTTACAGCTAAAAAGCTCAGGAGGTCCGATGCGATTGGGAGGGGAAGTGGATCAATTTTAACTTTGAGCTTTTTAACTTTGAAATTTGCGATTTGAGAAAAATCCTGACGTGATGGTTTAAAATGAATGTCATTTTCGGATTCAGAGCTAAAAAATACATATGAATCAATTTTCAAAAGCTAAAAAACATGGCACAACCCAAAATTTGAAAGACGGTGTAATCTAACAGCATTTTAAAATATGCATCATTTTTGTAAAGAATTGAGGCTGTTGTTTTTCATCCTTTTATTTAACAAAAATTCTGTTACTTTTATCCTCTTATATGTTCAGTACTTTGTAGTAATATTTCACAATGATTAAAGATTCCAAATTTATATTGCAATGCTAATTTTACTCACAACCATTTCTTTAATATATCTGACGAAATTATATTTCTACTAAATTTGTGAATGACCCCTAAATTTCAGCAAAAAATATGCCGGAACTTTAAACAGCTATTACCCGGTCAATTTTAATCATAGAATAACGGGACTTTTTTTGCCTCACTTGTCAATGTAACAGTTAAATTTTACTAAATATAAGTTATAGGACCGGGGGACCGTATAAAAATTTAGATTCTGTAATTCTTCGTTAACTTGTTTTTTCGCTTCAAACTTTTTTAATCTTAACTCTGCACCTAATTTTGACCACTTTTGTAATTGGAAGTATGCATCTAGGACCAACGGTTGCGAAAACAAAGGTCGGTCCGGTTATACGTGGACACACTGTATAGCTGCTGTTATAGCTGCAAAACTATATCTACAGCATGTATCTGAAATGCTTCAACAAACTTAGAGGGATGATAGTACTCATGAAGACGAACAAAAAATGCAATGGAACATGGGGTCGCAAATGACGCTTAAAGGATGAAAATAGAGAAAATGAGTCAGGAAATGGACAAACTGTGACAAGAAAGAAACACTTCAGAAAATTATTTTTTGCACAGAATAGGTACAACACAGCTCGTGATGTCCAGAGAAAAGAAATATTTTACAACAATTTTTCAAAGTGTCGATCGCGGACATTATTACACAGAGTACTACTTCTACGGAGGAACGACGGAACGGCTGGCGGATTCGCTAGAAGACTTTGGGAGTCCTGCATACGTGAATTCCTGCTCACAGATTTGTTTGGCTTTCTTCCAAGTTTTTGCTGTCGCTTTCTGTCCAGATATGCACAAAGTGAAAGGAAAATCAGCTTCGCGCTACTAGCCAGTTCTGCAGAAAAGCAGCATGCGAGATTTAGATATTTTTTTTTTTATTAGTTTTGCTATTTTCACCCTTTAAGCGTCATTTGCGTCCCCATGTTCCATTGCATTTTTTGTTCGTCTTTATGAGTACTATCATCCCCCCAAGTTTGTTGAAGCATTTCAGATACCCCGTGTATATCATTTCACAGATGCTGGGATTAATTTCGCATAATGTTGCCACAGTGTCGTGTCTCATAAAGATATTTTATCGTGTGCTGCATATACAGCCTTGGCAACTTATAAAAGTGAGGGGTGGTTTGCGGGGTATCGATGGAGTAGCTCAATTGCTAGAGAATTAGTGCGCTATGCCAATTACTCGGGTTCGAGTCATGGCACTTTTTGACGCTGTTGGTTTTACGCCTAGTTAAAAATTCAAAAATTCATGCGATTAAAATTTTCAAAATTGTTGTGCATTTTTCAAAGAAAATTATTTTTTATTCGAAATTGTTTTAATTATCTGTTGAGCACTATAAAAAAGGGAACATATTTGGAAAAAAATTGCAGATTTATTCCAAAAAGTATGAATTAACAGAGAAGAAACATTTTTACTAAAATGCGATACGGTAGTCATTAGTCTATCGATAAAATAGTTAAATCAGTTGCATTGTTTTTTTCTTGTGTATGTATATAAAAATGTTTTTTTCTTTGAATGATTCAGATATTTTCTATGTAATTAGCAAGTTTGTTTTTCTTTAAAAGAAATGTAATTTTTTAAGGTCAAGTTATTCTAAAACATTATCTTCCATTCTTTCCTGAATGTTAGATTCTGGAAAGACATTAATGAAATTATTCCGTGAAAAAAAAAAAAAAAAAAAAAAAAAAAAAAAAAAAAAAAAGTTTATGTTAAAAATAATATTACGAACAAATGACAGCTAGTTCCAGCCTTAAAAGAATGTTGAGAGATTTCAGCTCCTTCATACATATTATTAAAAACATCGTTCAACATTTAATACAATGTTATACATTTCCTACAGAAATTAATTTAGAATATTTTTAATTGCAAAAAAAAAAAAAAAAAAAAAAAAAAAACATATTTGGAAAGGAGAAAAGAAACATTTATTCTAAAAAATTAATTGACAAAGAAACATTTCTATTTCAATACAATATGGGAAACATTAGTCTATGTTAATACGTGTTAGTTTGGTCAGCTGCATTAGAAAAATTTTAACTTATTTTTAATAATTTAGATATTTTGATTTAATTAGCAATGTTTTCTTTATTATAAAGAAATTATTTTCTTTCCATATGATAAACTTTAATTCAAATATTTTTTTTTCATTGCTTTAGATTCATCATCTATAAAGAAGCAGCTGCATCAAAAAAGTATATTTTCTTGGGATAATTTAGATATTTTTGATTTAATTAGCAATATATTATTTCTTTAAAAGGAACGTATTTTTTTATATGATAAACTATAATCGGAATAATTTTTCACGTTGTTTAAAAATCACCAGCTATAAAAAATCAGCTACACCAGAAAAGTATATTTTCTTGGGATAATTTAGATATTTTTAATTTAATATCTAATATCTAATAATTAGCAATATGTTATTTCTTTAAAAGGAACGTATTATTTTTTTCATATGATAAAGTATAATTGGAATAAATTTCCACACTGCTTCAGAATCAACAGCTATAAAGAATCAGCTGCATCAGAAAAGTACTTTTTCTTGGAATAATTTAAATATTTCTGGTTTAATATCTAATTTCTAATAATTAGCAATATGTTATTCTTTTAAAAGGAACGTTTTTTTCATATGGTAAACTATAATGGGAATAAACTTTCACATTGCTTCAGAATCACCTGCTATAAAGAATCAGCAACATCAAAAAAGTATATTTTCTTGTAATAATTTAGATATCTTTGATTTAATATCTAATATCTAATAATTAGCAATATGTTATTCCTTTAAAAGGAACGTTTTTTTCTCCGTATGATAAACTATAATGGGAATAAATTTTCACATTGCTTCAAAATCACCAGCTATAAAGAATCAGCTACATCAAAAAAGTATATTTTCTTGGAATGATTTAGAAATTTTTGATTTAATACCTAATAATCAAGAATATGTTATTTCTTTAAAATGCACGTATTTTTTTCTATATGATAAACTTATAATCGGAATAAATTTTCACATTGCTTCAGATTCCCAGCAATAAAGAATTAATTCAGAATGAAACTAAATATTTAATTAAATTTCAGATTTCATCATTTATTTATAAAAGAATGGATAATACTTATAAATGACCTCGGGCAACTAGTTTTAAATGTTTATTTTGACAACCTGTATGATTTCAATTCGAGTTCTACGAATATAAATTATGTAATAATTGCATCTCAGTAAATATTCTGATATTTGTCCATGCGTTTAATAACTTTATGAAGTCAACACGACAACATTAAGCAACAGTATTGGAAAGGTAATTATAATGAACGTTTCCTTTATGACTATAGGCATTTTAACAGTGAATTAATAGCAATTAAGGCATTTCGAATTGTGTGCATAATGCGGTATTTTTCGATTTAAATAATTATCTTGTGCAGACAAAAAATGCAAAATGATGATTTAATTTTAGTTTTATGTAAAAAGGGAATAATTCATTACAAAATATTAATACTCATTTGAGAAGATTATGTGTCCGTTTTTTATTAACTATTTGAGGTTTAACGGGGGTTAAAAGTACCAATCAATTTAAATTGATTTTCTTTTGCCTTATCAATTATTTTTGCAGTTATATGCATGTAGTAATGATAATATATGTCTATACATACTTTATTATCACTCCATTTCTGTTTCAACATTTAGCAATAAAACAAAAATGAAACGTTTGCTTAAAGTGTTGGTGATTCTTTTATTTTAAACATACACTGTAAAAGTTTTTATGATTTGTGCTGCACTTTCTGTTGTAATTTTTCAAGCACCGGTGCTGTGAAATCTAATTCAAGCAAAAAATTAAGTAAAAATCGAATTCTTTTTATCACGTGTACCACTCAGTCAATAGCAACGCGACTTTACACAGACTTGAGAAATTTTACAGAACCCTTAAAGACAGCAGCCTGTAAATTTTAAAGCAACTGTTTTGGTAGCCGGGAGTGCCAGCACCTTTTGTTGTAAATTATAGACTTTTTTTTTACAGTGTACGTTTCGTTCTTTAAATTTAAAAGAAATGCTATGTTTCCGAATGAATACCTTATGATGAAAAATGAAAAATACTGGAAAGTTGTTAAGTCTGTTTAATATTGTTGAAATTTAACATTTTGCAATCGCCTTTAAAATTGCTCTGTTAACCTATTATCAAATCAATAGAACGCAAAATAACTATATGAGTTACATTTCATGAAATGACATATTCGTTAAATTTCGGCAAAATTTAACGTTTGCGATTTGGATTGCTACTTTTAATTTTTTAAACCTAAAAACAATTTCCCCCCAAAATTAGTAAAAAACGAAGAAAAAATCGGCCTAAAAGGATTAACCCATTCCCTCCGATTTTTTTTGGCCTTTTTGTCTGGAAAAATTAATGCTATAGTGTAGTAATAAAAGACTCACACATTAAAAAAAAAATAAAAGGAAAAATATAAGTTTTTATTTCAAAAAGTCTCATTTAAACTTTAAAGTATGATAATCTATAATTTAAATTAATCTACAATTCTATAATTAAAAAAAATATATTTTCGATATCACATTATACATTTTTCGGACAAATCTTTCTGGTTATTACTGTACTTTAGATTTTTGTGCACCTTTGCCAACTATCTATTGAATGAACCATTCACTGTAAAAAAAATAATGCCAGTTTTCCGGTAAGAATCGGAAAAATAGTTGCCCTTATCGTACCGGAATAATTTCCAACCCAGCTCGGAATAAAATCCGTAAAATACGGTTTTGCTGATTATTTCTTTATTTTTACGGATTTTATTCCGAGCTGGGTCGGAAATTATTCCGGTACGATAAGGGCAACTATTTTTCCGATTCCTACCGGAAAACTGGCAGTATTTTTTTTACAGTGTTCTTTATAATCATTTTTCAATGTATAACAGAAAAAAAGAAGTACACATGAAACTATGGACGGTGTATGCTTGATTAATACACGGAGGATTAATACACGGAGGATTAATACATTGATATCAATTAATTCATCCGCTGCCGCTCTAATTTTATATCTACACACGGTATAAAAAAAAAAAAAAAAATACGAACAGTTTTCCTGTAGGAATCGGAAAAATAGTTGCCCTTATCGTACCGGAAAAATTTCCGACCCAGCTTGGAATAAAATTTGTAAAATAACGTTTTATTGAATATTTCCTTTATTTTACACATTTTATTCCGAGCTGAGACGGAAAATGTTCCGGTACGATAAGGGCAACTATTTTTCCGATTCCTACAGGAAAAATGGTCGGATTTTTTTTACAGTGTAGCGTGTATATATTTAAAGTTCACCTAGTAGAGCTATCTGTAGTTGAAACTAATTCATAAGAAAAATGTAAAATGTGGCATGCGCCTACATGGATAGATTAGAAAAACATATACCAGAACAAAAAAATAATTTCGAAAGTGGCCACCAGAAGGCGCATTATATATTTGCTTCAATAATTTAACAAAATAGAAGCTTTTATACTTATAGAACGAGTTTATCAAGACAAATATCGTTCAATTTGTTGACCATTATTGCAACTGTACCGTTTGCAATCACAAAACAGCACGTTCAAGAGTCACGCGAGACAAATTCTTGGATACGATGAGAGCGTGACGAAGATTACTGTCCATGAGTTCTGGTAATGTCTCCTTTGCAGTCTTCATACCTCTGTGAATATTTTTCAAAGCTTGAAACCTGCGAAAAGCTTCTGATGCGGAATCAAAATTTTGATAAAGTTTCCCCAGTAATGCACGATCTTGTAAACTGCACGACGTTTTTCGTGAAAAAGGCATGAGACTGACAAGAAATTAATTGCGTATTTTTATTTAACATTTTCATTATGCGCGAGCAATTCCTAAAATTTTTAGATATGCCGAAGAAAACGTCCTCGAGTAGCCATTTTTGAATTATGTGATTAGTATTACAAATGTCATATTTGTTTGATGAACGATTTCGACTACAGATAACTTTGAGTAGGCGAAATTTAATTATGTACACCCTGTATTTCCTGTCAGGTGTAATACGAAGTCTTATCATTAGTTAGTTCCTTCCCTAGTAAGTATTTACATAATATTTATTAATTAGTAATGAATTATTTCTGCTGAAATTTGACTTCAGCTTTAATTTACTTGAATTATTACTATCTTCTATCTTTACAAGAAGAAAGTATTGGATTCATGAAAATTTTCGAATTCCGGTTTTCGACGGATTTACACGTTTTAGGGGTGAGAGAACCCGAAAAACACGTTTTTACAAAATGTCTGTTTGTGAGTCTGTCTGTGTGTGTGTGACACAAATTTTGTGTGTCTATCTCAACAACTAATTAACGGAATTTAATAAAAATTTATATTCTGTTAGTCCCTGATATAAATTGGTGCTGATTAGTTTTTGATGTAACTCGCTCAACAGATGGCGCTGCTATGCAGCAATTTTCACAATTTCCACAATAGCTCAGTCTACAGAACTAATGCACGGATTTTCACCAAACTTCAGATTTAGTGAGTTCTTGACAGGAATTGACGTTTTATACATTTTGGTGTAAATCGCTCAACAGATGGCTCTGCAATGCTAAATTTTTTGCGATTTCCGCAATAGTTCTATCTCAATAACTAATGCTTGGATTTTCAACAAGCTTCAGATTCATGTATACCTTGATATAAATTACTGCTGTTTATGTTTTGGTGCAAATCGCTCAACAGGTGGCGCTACTATGCTGCATTTTTCAGAATTTCCACTATAGCTCTATCTCAAGAACTAAAGCGCGAATTTTCATCAAACTTTAAATTCAGATATATTTTGATATGAATTAGTGCTAAATTGATGTATTTCTTGTATTATTTAAATGATTTAATCAACGTGATTTATATAGAAGAAAGTTTTGTGATGGCCACAACATACTAGTTTTTAATCTTGTAGAAGCGAAGCATATGATTCTGAGATAGGAAATGCAAATATGCTAGAGTATCATTTGATAAGACGGGAAAGAATCGAGGTTAACATACGTAGTCAGTCAGCTTCCCAACCCCCTTCGCTAATGTTAAGCCCATGGGAGTAGAATGATTTCGTATATTTAAAATATCTCGTCAAGAAATTAATATTTTTAACTTATTTTTTCTTTGTACTTCTCTTAATGGATGCCTCTCTTTTTTCTTAATTGTCAAAAAGTTTCTAAAATTGTATGTTTAATTTAATATTTTATGTGTTAAAAGCTCACGAGCTGTGAGTAAGATTCTAGCACTCTAAATAAAATTAAGTGTATATTATAGAAGTATTTCGACAACTAAGGAAAAAAGAGACATTGTTTTCGAAGTGTACACAGAAAAAAAAATAATTTCTTGCGGAGATACTTGAAATATATGAGGGCATACTACGCCCGTAGATTTAACGCTAGCAAGGGGAAATGGGAAGCCGAGTAACTAACTCCTTTAAACCGTGTCTTTATTACTCTTTAAAAATCCGATTTAAAAATTCGAAATTTATTTAATATATTTTGTAAGCTGGTATGCAGAAGGAAAATACCGGCAGGTCTCATACTATAAAATTTGTACTTTGTTGGTAGGTAATGCAAGCCTCTTGTACACCTCTATAGGGTCATTCCATGGAAAACGAAAAAAATGTCCTATACGTAACACTTACATAAATACTTATATCTATTAACTTACAAGTCCTTCTATATATAAAAAAAAAGTTTTGATTTGGAAATGGACCAATGAGAATCTGCGTAGATATTCCCGGCAGATCAGCATCCAATTTGAATGCTTAAGCATGGCCTTTCTTCGTTAATATTAAGAAAACTCTTGCATACAAAAATATGAAAATTGGTAGTATTGTAGAGAAATGTTTGATAAATACGCTGATGCAGACAGTTTTCAAATCGAAGAATTATTTTAAGAGACATTTAATGCCAAAGTTGGACAAAATCGTTCCATTACAAAAGTTTTATAGGAGGAAAAACAGTACATAGAAATTTAATCTTTTTTAGATCATTTTATGCGTCAGAATTTCCCGGTGTGCAGATGCATTTATATTTTTAATTTGACTCATTTTTTTTAGGTTTTATTCCTATTTTAAATTCAAATTTTCAGCATTTCTAGAGATATTTTTTACACATTTTAGAAAATTGTATTAATTTAAACTGTTGCCAACTGTATAAACAGCGCAAACTATAATGTTTGCTTAAAATTAAAAATTTATGTTACACGTGACTATTATAAACAGAAAATATAAAAAGCAGAAACTCATTGAAAATTATGTCATTAAAACTATACACGTGAATTTTAAAAGAGAAAGACTATTGTAAAATAATAAATTCATTAACATGCCTTAGAAGTCTTAAATAGGAGAATTTACGTCACATTTACGTCACATTACACTTATTACGTAAAATGTACAAAAAAAATATTGCAAAACAGTTTAAATTTAAAAACTGCGCGAGACATTTGATATTTTAAGATGATTATAATATTTCATTTCTAACAAAAGGATTTTTACGTGAATATTAAAAATAGAAAGAAAAGTTTGGTGAAAATTACGTCAGATTATAATTGTCAGATTTAAATTATAATTCAATTTTCTGAAATCTTTTTAAAGCCGATCAAATTAGCGTGCTGTTAGAGTCTGCGGTGTCTGAACGGGGGTTGACGAGCGTAGCTCGTAGGGGGTAGAGCCCCCTAGTTATTGAAATATAAATTATACATTAAAAATAACAAAAAACCCGAGATTCTCATATTAGCATACTTGTTTTAATTTGAGATATAATAGCATTGCTTAAGCAGCAGTAATACCGGGGTGTCCCGAAAATGACCGATGATTTTTAAATTCAATAACTTGCAAACGGTGACAGATATTAAAAAAATTCTTGCAGGAGGGTTAAGTATGATGTCAGGAATTTTTTTTACTGTGATTCTTGATTTTAGTTCGAATTTCAAACAATAGATGGCACTGAGAGCAATAGGTGCTTAGTCCAGACCTGATTTTTGGTAATTCGGATCCATTCAATACATTTTAATCTCCTTTTATCGCATGGAGGAAGAGAGAGGACGAAAAATAAAACCTGGATTGAGCGGTTATTGCTTGGTGCGCCATCTATCGATGCTATTTGTAACTAAAACTGAGAATCGCAGCATAAAAACTCCTCACATCTTACATAACGCCCCTGCAAGAATTTTTTAAATATCTGTCACCGTTTGCAAGTTATTGAATTTTAAAATCCATCAATCTTTTTTGGGACACCCGGTATATTGAAAAGCTATCTCACTCGTGATATGGAATGAAGATTTAAAGACCTCCACATTTTTATCCTAGACTTAAATAATTCCTCCGTTTTTAGCAAGCTTAAAAATCTCCACATTTTAAACCCTAGATCTAAGTAATTTGCCCGTTTTTCAGGACCATTCCATGAAAAACGGACAAAATGTCCTGCGCGTGACAATTACATAAATACCTGTGTCGATTAACTTATAAGTTGTTGAAATATCAACTGTATATTAAAACCCTAGATTTTCATATTAGTATGGTATTCTAATTTGAGTATACAATAGCATTGTTAAAACAGCAGTGATATGTAGAAAAGCTGTCCCACACGTGATATGGAATGGCCCTTTTGATATGTTTAAAAATCTCCATTTTTACTCCAGATCTAAAGTAATCTGACCGTTTTTAATAGGTTTAAAAAACTCCACATTTTAAACCCTAGACCTAATCTGTCCGTTCTGAGGGCCATTCCATGGAAAACGGACAAAATGTCAAGCGCGTGACAATTACATAAATACCTGTATCGATTAACTTTTAAGTTGTTAAAATATAAACTATACATTAAAAACACCAAAAAACCCCATATATTTTCATATTAGCATAGTTGTTTTAATTTGAGGATATAGTAGCCTTGTTAAACAAGAACGAAAAATCATGCGTATGGCATAGATTATGAAACACTTTCCAACATATTCAGAATACTACAACAAAACTTCACTGTTTATTAAGGTGAAAGATGATGTCTAAATGAACAATTTGGAAAACGCATAACCATAAGGTATTTAAAACTTAATTTCTGCTATTACTCTGCTATTACCATGAATAGTCGGGAAAATATTCATTTTTTTGTGCAGCCCTATATATGATCTATTGATATATGTATACTATATATGTATACGAATGATATATGTATACTACATACAGTAAAACCTCCCTAAAGCGACCACGTTCCGTTCCAATAAAAATGGGTCGCTCCGAGAGGTGGTCTCTTAATGGAGGTCATGTTTAAATCTATATTTTAACTGTTGAAAAAAGGTAACAATTAATGTTACTAAAATTTATTTTTAACGTTACGGAAGAATATGAAAATTTAAGCATCAAAACAAAAGTTAATTACATAAGTTAATTACTGCAAAGTTTAAAAAATGAATACATTGACGTTTGCATTGATTTTACGGTTTTATCATTCATAACTTTTATTTCCAAGCCCTTTCGAAATTCAGTAAATAAATGCAATTTTTTTTTTTTTTTGGACGGGAACAAATAATGACGACTTCATTAATTAATCCATTTCTTTGAGAATTGCCTGACAGAATAGGGCAGTGGAGTGTATTGACCGTCATTCTTAATTTGTTATCAGAGTTAAATTCATTGTCTAAAAATGCACAAAGGGGTTTAAACACTTAAAAGTTACCGAAATAAAATAAAATTCTAAACTTAGTTTAGAAGTTTGATGAATAATGCGCTCTCCGGAGTTATTCTTCTAATAAAACCTTCTTCCAGCGACCAGGAAAAAACGGAATTTGTTTCATTTTCTTCAAAGAAATGGGTCGTTCATGGAGGGAGTTCAACTGGGATGGTCTCTGAATGGAGGTAAAATTATTATTGAGCCTATGGGAATAAATTTCGTTCCATGAAAAAATGGTCGTTCAGGGAGCTGGTTGCTTAATGGAGGTGGTCGCACAGGGAGTTTTCATTGTAGTATGCTAAGCATTAGTTTATTTAAACGCATAGCACAGTTGAAATTTTCAATTCAGCAATTTTTTCCAATAAACGGATATTGTTAAAAAATTTTGTGCAGCCCTGTATATGATCTACAGAAGTTATACACATCAAGTAACATTTACGAAATAATTACATTTCAAACGCATATAAGAACTCAAGACGCGCTTCCAGCAAATATCGTTCGTAGGCTTCAATAGTTCAACTATTGTTCATTTTCTTTTGTAGCCAAACACTTTTGGGTGCCCCTGTAAATGATCGATAAATTCTATGCTCACCATGCTCTATAGTAAGAACCTTGTAGTGCACTTTAGTGATAAATATCAATTTCAATATGTTTAAAACAGTGTAATATCATTAAAATACACCGCAAACGATTTTTCCCCATAGACCGTAATGTAACGGAATTCTTTTGAGTGTCCCTGTAAATAAACCATAAATGCTACACACTTCATTTTCAATACCGGATATGCCACAGTGATAGCGAATAACATATATCTATTTCATGGCAATCGGACAATACGCGAATTAAAGCACGGAAAGACGGACAGACAGACAGGCGGACAGACAAGACAGACTGTCAGACAAACCGAATTCATAAACATTTTACAACTATGTTGAAAAGCAGTAATATGCAAAAAAGCTTCCCCACACGTGACATAGAATGGGCCCTATATATGTTTTTACATACTTTACTCCTTTTACACTTATCTAATATAAAAAGTGAGATTTGATCTGCGAAACGTTCCCATTCCAAGATTTCCAACTTGTGTCTCAGCACCAAAAATGCGCTGATTAGGTAGATTTTTCCGGAAAAGGATTGAGTTTTTGGCATAGATGGATCTTCTCACTCGTGACAGAAAGTAATTGGCCGCGAAACTTTCTCCTGGATAACTTCTTGTCATTCAAGAAAAGTTCCCGGAACGAATGGAAATGTACGTCCCGTGTCTTTCGAGTCTCCGGTAGTCATTCCTTTCATATCGGTGATTTCTTTTTCTTTTTTTTTTTTTTTTTTTTTTTTTTGGAGTGATTGCTGACAGCTTTTTTCCCATGTCTTCTTTTTACTTTGTATAAGCAACTTTGAAACTCGTTAGTCTTTTTTTTTTATAAATCCACTTACATGACTCCTACTCATCCGTTTTTTGATTACCAGTACTTTTGAAGAAACATTTTCGTGGTAGTATATTACAAAATTCGCTACAAAAATAACTTCTGAAGTACGTTTCCGCAAAATTCAAGAGGAATCTAAATAGAAACTTCCTATGAAAAAAAAATGGGGTTCAAAAAACGGACTAAGTGGGAGTCTTGCACTTCAAAATCACGTGATTCAGAAATAATTTTTTATTTAAACTATATTGTAAATATGACTCCTTATTTAGTATAAAGAAAAAGAAAAAAAAAACTTAATGCTGCTAGTCTACCAATTTCTGAATTCCCTTCGCTAATGTCAAACCAATCGACGTCTAACGCATTCGTATATTTAAAATATCTCCTCAGAAAATTGATATTTTTAACTTATTTTTTCCGGTTACTGTTCTTAAAAGATGTCTCATTTTTCCTTAGTTCTCAAAATATTTCTAAAATACGGACGTAATTTTATCTGAGGTGTTATAAACTTATTCACAGTTTGTCAACTTTTAACACATAAAATATTAAATGAAGCCCATAGTTTAGAAATATTTTGAGAACTAAGAAAAAAAAAATGCAATTTAACAAATTACAACGATCATTTAGAAAATGATTTTTTCAAAGACTAAAATTTAAGACATAAAAAATCGCACGGAGTTGATCATACATTACGTACGCCATGGATTACATTTTTCGGTACTGTAAATTTTAAAACTTCTACGGAGCTGGTCATTCCTTACGTACACCATATATTAAACATTAATATTACTGGACCAATTTAAAATGAAATTTCATTCTTAAACTTCTAAACATCCCACAATATTACTTTTTACACGTCGTACAGAGAAAAAAATGTACTTTTAAATGCAATTTGTTTGAAAGCTGTATCTCAATTTGTTTCTAAGTTATTA
This sequence comes from Maratus speciosus, assembly GCA_963932465.1. Taxonomy (NCBI): domain Eukaryota; kingdom Metazoa; phylum Arthropoda; class Arachnida; order Araneae; family Salticidae; genus Maratus; species Maratus speciosus. The sequence continues at coordinate 130,641,921 of OZ010789.1, forward strand.
ATTTTTTTTTGTAGTTTTTATTACTTTTTTGTCAAAATGGCAACAGAAGTATCCATCTCTGTTGAAAGTAAAGGGAAAATACAGATTACTGTACAGACGAATTAGAAAACGAATAAAATGCGGATTCAACTAATAAAAAGCTTCAGATATGTTTTTGATTTCCTACCTTGACCGAGGACAATAACCATTTTTCCAAATGGTTAAAAACATCTTTTAAGAAAAGTACAAAGAAAAAAGGAGGGAAAAATATTAATTTCCCGAGGAGATATTTTAAATATACGAATGCATCCTACGCTGATAGTCTTAACATTACGAAGGGGAATTTGAAAATTGCGTGACTAGCAGTCTTAAGCTTTTGTCTTTCTTTATAGTAAATAAGGAATCACATTTACCATATAGTTTAAATAAAAATTACAAAAATTACATTTTTCTGAATCACGTGATTTTGATCTAATTATAGCGACACGTTTCAATTTTTTGAATGAAAATACCTGTTTCCAATGACGTCATTTTCGAATTTTGAAATTATACATTCTTTTAAATTTTAATGAGAAAATGGCATTGATAAAGGTATAGTTATCCCTATCATTTCTGTTTTTTTCTTTGCATCAAAACAATGGAATAGCAAGATTTCTATTTTTTGAATTTTTGAAGGAACTTAATTAAAAAAAAACTTTAAAGAATTTAAATTTCGAATATTCGAGAGCTCATACTTGTATACTTATTCATTCATACATATCATACATATACAATTCATGTCCATTTCAGCTCGTATTTCGCTATATTCTCAGAGGAGAAGAAGTGAAACATATTCATTTTGTCATTTAAACTTGTATCTCAACTATAGAAAGGCGTTGATAAAATAGATTTATTTAAAAAATATTAAGTTTTTGGCATAAGTGGGTTTTATTAGGTGTGTCAGAAATTAATTTGTCGGGAATCTAACACCTGAATGACATCTTGTCACACAGGAAAAGTTCCTGGACGAATGAAAGTGTATGCCCAATGTCTTTCTGTTCTCTGGTAGTCATTTCCTTCATATTGATAATTTCGTGTTTGTTTATTTTTTGCGGGGGGGGGGGGGTTGCTGGTAACTATTCCCCCCCCCCCTACGTTTTAGTTTGCATAAAGAAGTTTTAAATGCGTTAATTTCACAACATAAAATCTTTACAATTTTATCATTATTGTATATATTTCATGTTTTTTTTTTTTTTTTTTTTTGCTTAATTATAACTATCTAAATCCATATTTTATATTTTAATGATGATAATTTACGAGGGCAGTATGATAAGTACCTGGCCTAGGCCAGAGATGGTGCTACTAGAATTTAAAAAAGGATTTATTTGGCAAAAGTGATCTTTCACATCAAATTTGGCCATTTGCCAAGTCACCAAGTTGTTTAGTTTATCAGTGGAAGCCATTTGAATAAAACAACTTTGGTAATATTTCAAAAATGAAAAAAATTGAATATTGAGCAGTGATAAAAAACCTGTTTTTGAAAAAGAAAACAACTGATGAGATTAAAGTGGAACTCAGAAAAGTTTATGGGGACTCTGCACGTTCGTTACCAACCATAAAATATTGGACAGCTGAATTCAAACGCGCCGTACAAGCATTTTTGATGAAGAACGTCCAGGTCACCCAACTGAGGTTACGACATTAGAAACGATTGAAAATATCCATGATATTGTGATAAACGATCAGGGAGTGAAAGTGCACGAGATTGCTGAGACTATGGGCATCTCAATTGAACGAGTGTAAAAATTTTTAACAACAAATTTGGATATGAAAAAGCTTTCCGCAAAATGGGTGCCGCAATTGCTCACTATTGACATTAAACACACTCGTATGCCAATTTCAAAATAATGTTTGGCGAAGTTAAAGTGAAATCCAAATGATTTTTGGCATCGATTCATAACTGTTAACGAAACATGGATTTATCACTGTACACCAGAAACTAAAGAAAAGTCCAAACAGTGGGTTTTTCGTGGCCAACTTGCGCCAAAAAAGGCTAAAGCGACTTTATCTGCAAACAAAGTCATGGCTACAGTAATTTGGGATTCATGCGGCATATTTCTCGTCGATTACCTTGAAAAAGGTGAAACGATTAATGGAGAATATCATACCAACTTATTGGATAGTTTCAACCATGTTGTGAAAGATAAATATTCGCATTTGGCGAAAAAATGAACTTATCTTTCATCAAGACAATGCATGCGTGCACACCTGTGTCACCGCCATGGCAAAATTCTATGAATTAGGATACGAACTGCTTCTGCATCCACCATATTCACCAGATTTAGCTCCTGCGAATATTTTCTATATCCAAATATGAAAAAACGGCTCGGTGGAAAAAAAATTTTGCTCTAACGATGAGGTTATTGCTGAAAAAAACGCCTATTTTGAAGGGTTGGAGAAGTCGTATTTTTTAGAGGGAATAGAAAAAATAGAAAAACGTTGGGCTAAGTGAATCTAACTAAAAGGAGTTTATGTTGAAAAATAAAGTAAATTTTTGACATAAAAATGTGTTTTTCTTGTCAAGGCCAGGTACTTATCATACAGCCCTCGTACATTTGAATATTGTAATGCATTTATATTACAGTAATCAATAAGCTTTTCTATTGTTAGCAAACTTTTACATTTTATGCCATAATGTTGCTATATGTTAGTATAAAGACTGTATGAAATACTTTAAAACAAATACAGTACGAATGCATATTAGTCCAAAAGGCCAAAAGTATTTAATACACGTACTAGACGCAAGAATAGCTCAGGACGTATAACGGGTGTCCGAGCTAAAAGTATCCAAAAGTTATGGCTTGTTTTTACAAAACTACCCATTAGAATTAAAAAAAAAATTATTTAAATAAGAATATCATCTCGCAAAGTTTTAATATCAATAGACTTCGATGTGTGCCGTTTGGTAACACGATAAACGTCTAAACGGTAATCCAGTTCCCCCCAAATGTTTCGCAGCATATCAGGACTTATTAGACAAATTGCTTCTATGACACGCTTTTTCCACTCCTCCACAGTTTCAGTTTTTTGTTTTGTTCAATGTTTTTAAATCTCGGAGGGGTTTCCAAACCTAGGAGGTGAAGTCTATTATATTCTAATGGATAGTTCCGTAATAATAAACCATAACATTTGGATGCTTATAGCCCGGACACCCTGTATATTGTAATTACGAGAAATTGTGCATGCTTGAAAGTGTTAGTATCAGTAGATTCTTGGATATTTTTTATTGTGTGCAGTGACAGTGATACTATGCCAGGGACAGTGATTGTTCTATGGCTTTTATCTATGACACGCCAGCTGCGGGTATATGGATATCAAAAACCAACTAGCGTGAAGAATATTCCGATACTGCTACCCCGTCTTCCAATAAATTATTTTTATTGAAGGGTATATATATGTAGAGGTTTGTCTGTTGCCACTCGCGTGTAATATCCATTTCAATAATTGATATGAGACACTTTGGCGAGAAAAAAAGGCTTTCTTATTTCAAAGTATTGAAGCAGATCCTTATCTCACTAAAAATATTCACCAGTTATTACAGATACCTTGTAATTCGCATGTATCGTTGTTATTGGTGGAATTTTTGCTCCTTCAATGTAAAATAATAATGCGGATAAAAGACATCGGTGACTCAGTTCATAAAGCATCCGCCTGTATGATCAAAGCTTTATTTGAGTTTGATTCTAAGCTCTAACTAAAGAACACCATGTATTCTGCAGGCTGATTTCATCTGATGTATCCTTATCTCTCAAATAATATTCACCAGTTATTACAGATACGTTGTAATGCGCATGTATCATTGTTATTGGTAAAACTTCTGGTCCTGCAATGTAAAAAAAAAGAGGATAGAAGAGATCGGTAACTTAGTGTATAAAGCATCCGCCTGTCTGATGAAAGCTTTATTTGAGTTTGATTCAAAGCTCTAACTAAAGAACAGCATGTATTCTGCTGGCTGATTTCATCTGGTGTATCCTTATCTCTTAGATAATATTCACCAGTTATTACAGATACGGTGTAATACGCATGTATCCTTGTTATTCGTAAAACGTCTGGTCCTTCAATGTAAAAAAAAAAGATATCGGTAACTCAGTTCATAAAGCATCCGGCTGTCTGATCAAAGCTTTGAGTTTGATTCAAAACTCTAACTAAAGGACACCATGTATTCTGCAGGCTGATTTCATCTGGTGTATCCTTATCTTTCAAAAATTGTTCACCAGTTATTACAGATGCGTTGTAATGCGCATGTATCATTGTTATTGATGGAACTTTTGTTCCTTCATTGTAAAATAATAATTCGGATAAAAGACATCGGTAACTCAGTTTATAAAGGCTCCGGCTGACATCAAAGCTTTATTTGACTTTGATTCAAAGCTCTGACTAAATAACACTATGTATTCTGTTGGCAGATTTCATCTTACGGGAGTGAATTTTCCCAGTAATTTCAAGTTCTTACGAAGAACGAGATGCCTTGTCTAGGAAAAGTATCACCACTTGATTAATGCTCAAAATTACTTAATCCATTTTCTAGTAACAGTGTTTAGCAAAGGCGACAGTTTGTTTTAAAATTTGGTCTACCAAACAATTATTTTTGTCAAAGAGTTTTAGTAGAAATTTACCATTATATTATTGATTGGAAATAAAGGTAGACAAAATAGGAAAAAAGTACTTTTCTGTGGCAACGCTGCTGGTAACAAAGACCACCCTTGCTATTAACCCCTTCAAAGGATTCATTTTTGGTCATTTTTTCATCTTTAGATTCATTTTTGGTCCACTTAATTTTAATTCCTAAATACCAGATTGGCACCAGAATATTGAAATGAAAATTTTCCTTTTCTTAAATGCGTAAACAAAAGCTTTTCATTATTTTGAAATAAATTTGTTTGTAAATTCTGGTGTCATTCACTCATTTCAGCATTCTACGAATAGAAGTACCTTGCCAATGAAAGGATTAAAGATAGTCATAACTTTTTTTTTATCTCAAGCCACAAAATGGGCACTATGGAAGCAACAATACAACAATAGTATAACTCCATATTTGTACACAATAATGTAAATAGAAATAGTTTTATATAATTTGAAAGTTTTTTGTGTATTAGAATAAACATATAACTTGCTTCCGTACAGCAATATTCGCAAAATGATTGTACTAATATGCTTCCTAAGTTTTATAAATTCAGTTCCAAAATACCTTGCATGCGCTTAATTTTTAAACGTGTTAATACACTTAACTTTTTGTACAAATATAATCTCTAAAAATAACATCTAAAGAAAATGGATTACCTTATGTAAAGATGTAAAGTCATGTTATAAGATGAATTATTCTTTACAACATCCAAGCTAACGCAGCAAAATATATAGTGAGCAAACTCTGATACGATTGATTAATTTTTTATATGTATTTTGATATAGTATATTCAACTAACGCAAACTGAAATAAAAGAAGCATAAAAATTCGAGCTAAAAAGCCCAGGCTCTTTTTTTTCTCTCTCTCAAAATTTAACTAAAATATGTTCAACTAATCTGAAGTAATCTGAAAAAAAAATCCATTACTTTACTAAAACCATTAGAGCACATAAAAAGTATGAATATTTCACGTCTCTTCTTTATTCACTTATTATCAGCCATACTTCTTCTAAAATATTCTAATAAATAAAAGGGAAGGTGTTCTTTTTCTTTTAACCTATGATTATAATCATTAATATGAGAAGAAACTCTGGCAGAAAAAAAGGTAATGATATTCCAAATTAATGAAGCAGAACGTCTTTAAAGTATCGCCGAGTTAGAAAAAAACTAAATCAGTTTTCTTCTTTGCTGAAAAAAAAAATCCTTAACGATACAAGAAATTTATTCTATTTATCTGGAGCACGTATTTCTTCTTTTTAGTAAATAAAGATGTTAATGAACGATTCTAAATATTGTGTACTTTTCAGAAGCATATGGATATTTTACTCTCTGTACCTTTTTTTTTTACCCTTGCAAAAATACATAGAATTTTTCCATTTTTATATACGAAGAGAGGGTAAAAATAATAGAAATCATTAAATTGTTCTTTTAGCGATTAATTTAGTCTAAATCCTTAATACAACATTGGGAAACAGTCGGATAATACCAAAAGAAAAAGAACAAGTCGGAAATTATACGTCAAACGTGGCAAATGAGGTGCGTTCGTACTATAACTAGTTTTATAAATATTCAGATCTTGGTGCAATAGCTGTTGCACTCTGATGAAAAAATGCATGAATACACAATTTATTACGATTCTATATAATAAATTCAGTAATACGAAAGTAATAGGACTCCATCTTAATAAGACATCATCAATATGGCAACCTAGAATCATCACCTATCATGCGATATCATTGATTATTCATCAGCATCAATGATTTAATTACGTATGATAGGATTTAATAGAATGAAGAAAACTTTTATTAATATCTTTTGAAGTTTTGATTTGATTTTCATAAAATTTGAAATGACTCTAAAAAATTCTGCAATGATTATGGGTCAATCCATTCCAAATCACCAGCTGGTGTCGCTCGACATTTTAAATTTTCCTAAGTTTTTAACCAAGTATTCTTCATAGTTTTCTGAATTTAAAAACATGGTTAAAAATTTTTTTGATCATATAGTTTTTTGGAGGTGGCCAATTTTAACAAGCTACATAGCCATTTTTGTGCGAAAAACGTGTTTTACGGAAAAGGCTGTAACTGCTTTATTTTTCTATCTATCAAGATGAATCAAAAACCAAAATATTTAACATAAAATTGTCGACATTTTATGTAATTATAAAATTTTCATTAGACTTAAGGATCTAGGCCAAAAACATGCTTATATACCGGAGAAAAAAAGGTCAAATACCACATTTCGATGCCGTTATTTTTTATGAAGGAGATCAAACTCACCTTAAATAATTTTTTCTTACATAGACCTGTTATAGGACTACTTATTTTTACAACTTTCAATCCTGAAAACCTTTTTCTTTTTTTTGTACAGCTCATCAAAAACTGTGTTAAGTCTGTTTTGGCAATTTTCGCTACTTAATATCTCAAAAGGGACAGACTAAAAAAATCTGAAAACGTAGCATAATAAACATCTTTGTAATATAAAGTTACATTGTAAACTTTATGTTTGAGACTTGACTGGTTTTTGAATAACAGTTCACTAAAAATGCCCCTCCCCCTCCTTTTCCTTTTGGTTTTGTTCTAGATACATAGCATTACAGGTACTTTTTGCTTCGGTACTTTCAAATTGACGATAAAAACATATTTTATTCATTATTGCTTAAATAGGGCAGTGCACCTTTTCAAAACTTTCTTGAAGGGGGGGGGGGGGTCTTTTGATTTTATTGTGCACAGGTGACGAGCACTTGATACAGTTTTATTCTGACAAATTTTTGAAATTAGCCGAAGTATTCGCCAAGAGGTTACTTCACTTCACGAGCGAAAACGCTTCTCGCAAGAGAAATTTTATAAAATATCTCGTTTGCATAAGCCACTGCCCCTTGCCTTTTACGAGATATTTTATAAAATTTCTTTAGCGAGAAGTGTTTTCGCTCGTAACCTCTTAGCGAGTATATAGGCTAATTTCAAAAACATGTCAGAATAAAACTGTATCAGGTGTTCCTCAGCTGTGCACAATAAAATCAAAAGCCCCCCTCCTCCCTTCAAGAAAGTTTTGAAAAGTGTCACTGCCCTATTTAACTGAGCAATAATGCGTAAAATATGTTTTAAAGTCAACTTGAACGTACCTAAGCAAAAAGTACCTGTAATGCATCGTATCTGGAACAAAACAAAAAAGGAAAATGAGGGGGAGCGGTGCATTTTTAGTGAACTGCTATTCAAAAACCAGTCAAGTCTCAAACATAAAGTTTACAATGTAACTTTATATTACAAAGATGTTTATTATCCTACGTTTTCAGATTTTTTTAATAAGTCCCTTTTGAGATATTATATTAAGTAGTGAAAGTTGCCCAAAACAGACTTAACACAGTTTTTGATGAGCTGTACAAAAAAAAGGAAAAAGGTTTTCAGGATTGAAAGTTGTAAAAATAAGTAGTTCTATAACAGGTCTATGTAAGAAAAAAATATTTAAGGTGAGTCTGATCTCCTTCATAAAAAATAATAGCAGCGAAATGTGGTATTTTACCTTTTTTTCTCCGGTTTTTAAGCATGTTTTTGGCCTAGATCCTTAAGTCTAATAAAAATTTTATAATTACATAAAATGTCGACAATTGTATGCTGAACATGTTGGTTTTTGATTCATCTGGATAGGTAGAAAAACAGAGCAGTTACAGCATTTTACGTAAAACACATTTTTCGCCCAAAAATGGCAATGTAGCTTGTTAAAATTGGGCACCTACAAAAAACTACAGTAAAACCTCCATAACGGACACTCCCGAATAGCAGACACCTCTATTTAACGGACAGTTTTCCAATCCCCACTCTCAAAACCTATATTTTCGTATGTTTAATCTCTGAATAACGGACATTCCGAATAGCGGTCAGTAATTTTGGCGATAAAGGTAGGGCTTGTTCGTAAAATAAAAAAAGTAATTAACTGGATTGCATCATTCCATAACATAGAATAGAGAAATCAGAGATGTCACATGGCGTCATATAATCTGAACAAAACAAAATTAATCACTGAAAACCTAACATACGGTTTTATTTATTTATTTTTACTCTTTAATAAAACAAAGAAAACCCAGCAAAAAGGAAATTGCTGGCCAGCAGCAAGATAGGTGCTGGCTGTTACGTTCCGGAAATAGAACGAGCTAACCCCTAGCGAGCAGTCTGTAAAAAGGAGTTAAGCTGTTGATCTTCAAAGCATCAACACGTCTCTAAAAACACTCCATCCAAACTACGCGATGGATATTAATTATGATTTGCAATCTACTCAAATTTGTGAAATTTATGTTGTGTAAATGTCTTGTGCAGTTTTAAGTGTGAATAAACTCAATTAAAAAGAAAATTAACGTCTACAGTCCACATCATATCCACCATTTTGTGGTCCGAGAGAGCCTGAGAGCTACTATGGATAAGCTTAATCGATTAAAAGACACCGTAAAGGCTTCTATCACAAGATTAGAGCAGTTTATCACAGATACGACCGATATAAAAACAACGAATGTGAGCACATTAGAAGTAAAATTAAAAAAGACAGAAGCTCTTCAAAATAAATTAGAGGAAATTAGAGAACAATATTTTGACATCCAAGAATTATCAGCGCAACAAGTGCAAGATATAGAGGAGGATATTGACACTGCTAATGAAAGGCTCGAACAAATTGAGGTAAGCTTAAAAGTTTTATTAACATCTTTTGAAAATAAATGTAATATCGCAAATGTAAATATTAATGATCATTCAAATGAAAACAAAACAAAGGTACGCCTCCCTGAAATTCCATTACCTTCATTCGGTGGTGATTACTGTGATTTTGCTAATTTTAAAACGCAGTTTACTAACTTGATTGTTAACAATCCTCAATAAGATAATAATCAGAAGCTATTTTATTTAAAAGCTTCTTTAAAAAACGAAGCTAAACATTTAGAATCACCTGATGATGATTTCAATTCATTGTTTCAAGCTCTGATACACAGATACGAAAATAAAAGATTGTTAATCGATTCACATATTTCTGCAATTTTAAATGCAATATGAATCCCCTAAAGAATTGCGTAATTTTATTGATTGTGTTAACAAAAACATTCGCGCACTCAAAATTATGGAACACACACAAAATAATTTATCAGAAAGTGTATTCATAAATATAATTCTGAAAAAATTGCATAACGAAACTCAAAAGCAGTTTGAATTATCTCTTCAAAACTCAGATGTTCCGACTTTTGACTATTTAATTGCCTTTTTGGAAAAAAGATGCTTAGTTTTAGAATCGATAAATATCTTGACTGACGCCAGACAGTCGCAATCAAGGTTTTGGAAATCTAAGAACAATTACGCAGTAAATAAACCCAGATCATTTTTTATCAACGATAATAAAAATAAAAATAATGTAAAGCCATGTGTGTTATGCAATTCGCCTCACCCCCTTTTCAAATGTTCTGCTTTTTTAAACATGAGTATTCGTGAAAGGAAAATGATTGTAAGTAAGAATAAATTATGTTCAAATTGTTTACGATTACATCAAGGTCAATGCAATTCTAAATTTACCTGTAGGAGATGCAAATTAGTACATAACACCTTACTATGTGAAGTAAATGAAAATATGATGTCAGAAATGGCAATAATAAATAAAAATAACGAGTTTGTTAAAACCAAACAAATAAGCAATTCTGAATCTGAGAATAAAGAAACGCCATTAATTGGTTCCAATTTGTTACTAGAAGATAAAAGAAATTGCGCAATATTAAACACAGCTATAATTTTTGTAACAGATGTGTATGGAAATAAAATTAGATTAAGAACAATTCTAGATAATGGGTCGTCTATCCACGCTTTAAGTAACAGCGAATGCAAGAAATTAAATCTAAAACCAAAACCATTCAAGGGTGTTATTTCCGGTATTAACGAATCACACCAGGAAATAAAACAAATTATCAATGCAAAAATATCAAATGAAAAAGGAACATTTTCTAAAACATTAGAGTTTGCAGTTCTACCAAAAATAACAAACAATATTCCTGTTGAAAGATTAGACATTTCAAACTTATGCATCCCTAACTACATAGAATTAGCGGACAATAATTTTCATATACCTGGTCAGGTTGATGCATTGCTTGGTAGCGAGGTATTTTTTGAGATTTTAAAGAGTGAGCAAATTCGTTTGGCAAATGCTAATTGTATGTTACAGAATACAGTATTTGGGTATATAATCGCAGGTTCACTTCCACAAGTTGAAAATAAGTCATATTGTTGCCTCTTAACTGAAAATATCTTAGACAATACTTTACAGAATTTTTTTGAAATAGAATCTTTACCTGGGGATAATAAAGAAACTGTCAAAGGGGATGAAGAAATATTTTGTGAGGAACATTTTAGAAGAACCTATAAACGCGATCACACCGGTAGATTTACAGTACAGCTACCATTGAAAGAAAATGCAGAATCAGTGTTAGGAAGTTCTAGAGAAATTGCAGCTAGGCGATTAAATAGTTTATGGGCTAAATTAGATAAAAATAAAACAATGGCTAACTTATATACAGCTTTTATGGAAGAATACGAAACTTTGGGGCATATGACACAAATTAAAAATGAAAACGAAAATAAGCTGTCTTATTACATTCCACATCATGCTGTGTATAAACCGGAAAAAATATCCACTCCCCTGAGAGTTGTCTTCAATGCAAGTTCAAACACATCTAGTGGTTATTCACTTAATTCTATTTTATTAAATGGGGGAACGGTTCAACAAGATTTATTTTCGATTATAACTAGATTCCGTACCCACAAATATGCATTCTGTGCAGACATTAAGAAAATGTACAGGCAGATACTGATTGACCACAACAGAGAAATTTGCAAAACATTCTTTGGAAGTCCAGTACGGACGCCCCGATAAAAATATATGAACTCAACACGATTACATATGGCACTGTTAGTGCTCCCTTTCTTGCCACGCGAACGTTGAAAGCTCTTGCTGATGAAGAAAGAAAAGATTTTCCAAAAGCTGCAGAAGTGATTCATAACGACATGTATGTTGATGATTGTTTATCTGGTGCAGGTTCCTTATAAGACGCACAGGACTTGCAATCTCAACTAATTCTGATCTTAAAAAGGGGAGGGATAGAGCTACACAAGTGGGTTTCTAATCATCCTGAATTATTACAAGACGCAGCCATATCAGAATATGCATTTTCGAACACTCGCAGCAAATTTCTGTAAAAACTTTAGGGATGCTTTGGAAACCTGAATCAGATCATTTTACTTTTAAAATTAGTATCGAGCCCAAAGATGTTTATACTAAGAGAGAAGTTTTGGCACAAATTGCTAAAATTTACGATCCCTTAGGCCTAATTGGCCCTATTCTAACCAAAGCAAAAATTTTCATGCAACATTTATGGGAATTAAAGATAAATTGGAATCAACATCTGCCTGCCAGTTCTCTTCGAAAATGGCAAAAGTTTTTGGTTAAATTGACAGAAATGAATCATCTTACAATTCCGCGATATGTTTTGTCTGACAACATTGCAGGTCTAGATTTACACGGATTTTCAGACGCTTCTGGAAAGGCCTATGGAGCAGCCATCTACATAAGATCTCTCTCCACAACTGGACAATTCAAGTCTAATCTTTTGTGCAGCAAGTCCCGTGTGGCCCCCCCTAAAGCCAATGACCATCCCGCGACTAGAGTTGTGTGCAGCTCTACTTTTGACAAAACTGGTTCATAAAATAATTCCCATCCTACAGCTATGCTTTGAAAAGGTGTGGCTATGGACAGATTCATCGATTGTTCTATTTTGGCTTAACACACCACCCCACAAACTTAAAACTTTCGTTTCCAACAGAGTCACCACGATCCAGTCTATTTCTGAGAATTATCACTGGAACCATGTATCTTCAAAATCCAATCCAGCAGATATCATCTCCAGAGGTGCAACAGCCAAGGATCTGATCAATAATGATTTGTGGTGGTTTGGTCCGGAATTTCTTCAAACGGAAATTATAGTTCCCAAACAATTTCCTACCCTCAAGGACATTGACTGTGATCATGAACTAAAAACTGATTTTAATTTATTAACTATTAATAAGGACTCTAAAGATTTTTTAATGTTTTATATAATTCTTCTAATAATTTTCTCAAATTAATTAGAATATGTAGTTTTATTTTTAGGTTCATCAATAACAGCCGCCATAGAGATATAAAACGGAATCAGCTTTCGGGCACATAATTAAAATATAGTACACATTTTTTGGTAAAAAAGGCCCAGGAAGGTAAGTTCGCTCCTGAATTAGCAGCACTCAGAAAGGGACAAACTGTTCCTTCTTCCAGTAAGTTAAAGGGATTAGACCCCTTCATTGACAAATGTGGATTACTTCGTGTAGGGGGCAGATTAATCAATTCTGACTTACCTTTTGATGCTAAGCACCAATTAATTCTGCCCAGTGATCATAAGCTCACTAAATTAATTTTTGAATACTTTCATAAAAAGTACTTTCACATAGGTGCTCAGGGATTAGTTCATCAAGTGCGGATGAAATATTGGCCTATAAAGGCTAAAAGCATTGCCCGAAAAACAGTGCACAGTTGTGTCACATGTTTCAGGCATAACCCCAAAACGCTAGATCAGTTAATGGGAGACCTCCCATCGTAACGCGTAACACCTAACCACACGTTTCTCAATTCAGGTGTCGATTTTTGTGGCCCCTTCCACATTAAGTACAAAAATCAGAGAAAGGGCACTTATTCCAAAAGTTATGTGGCCATATTTATATGCATGGCTACCAAGGCTATTCATCTAGAGATAGTAAGCGAGTTATCCGCTGTTGCATTCATCGCTGCGCTTAAAAGATTTTGTGCCAGGAGAGGCAAAGTAAATACGCTAACTTCTGACAATGCCACTAATTTTAAAGGTGCGTCAACAGAATTAAATAACTTTAAGAAATTATCGGCCACTCCCAACGAGGAATTATCAAATTTCTTTGCCGAAGAATTCATAACTTGGAAATTTATCCCACCACGATCTCCTAATTTTGGCGGTCTATGGGAAGCTGGCGTTAAGTCCTTCAAACATCATTTGCTTAGGGCCGTAGGTAATAATAAAATTACTCTAGAGGACTTTGAAACTCTAGTAGTCCAAATTGAGGGGATCCTAAATTCCCGACCTTTATTTCCGCTTTCTGATGACATAAATGAGTTTGAAGTGCTTACGCCAGGGCATTTTTTAATTGGCAGACCCATTAATAGTATTCCAGAGCCTAATGTTATAAATATTTCTGAAAATAGATTAACCCATTGGCAATTAATTACCAAATATGTTCAATGCATTTGGAAACGTTGGTCTATTGACTACTTAAATCACTTGCAGCAGCGCGGTAAGTGGCAATTTACAAAAGAAAACATAAAGTTAGGATCTCTAGTGTTATTAAAAGAAGAAAATCTCCCACCATGTAAGTGGGCTCTTGCCCGAATTCTGGAAATAATTCCAGGCAGGGACAATAGGGTTCGTGCAGTCAAAGTCAAAACTGCATGTGGTATATTTTTAAGAGGCATTTCAAAAGTATGCCTGTTACCCATTCAGGACTCTTAAATAATGTTTATGCATCATTGTATTTCTTATATATATTATTTTTTAAGTAATTATCCTGATTGTTTTGTATATTAGTATTTTGTATTTTAGTATCATTTGTAGTGTTAATTAGTTATCTATTGTATTATGTTTATATTAATTGCTGAAATATGTCATATTTCATCCCCGGGCCGCATGTTACGTTCCGGAAATAGAACGAGCTCCCCCTAGCGAGCAGTCTGTAAAAAGGAGTTAAGCTGTTGATCGTCAAAGCATCAACACGTCTCTAAAAACACTCCATCCAAACTACGCGATGAATATTAATTATGATTTGCAATCTACTCAAATTTGTGAAATTTATGTTGTGTAAATGTCTTGTGCAGTTTTAAGTGTGAATAAACTCAATTAAAAAGAAAATTAACGTCTACAGTCCACATCATATCCACCACTGGCAATGATGGAGAAGTGCTGACTGTTGGTCTACCACTGCATGACCACTGCTAGACAGCTTCAGTCAACTTTGCTGTTGGAAATCATTAGATAAAATTCTGGTGGGCATCCATTTTATCTCATGCGCTGGCCCACCACTACATGGAAGTGCACGAACTTTTGCAGTATTATTGCTGGGAACCCTTACGCTAGGTGGCGCTGCGAATATCGAAGACATTGAGTATTTGAACACAAATCTGAAATGAATATCTTAACACAATTTAAGCTGTGAAGCTAATTTTTTTTGAAACTGTAAAAAATATAGCACCACTGTCACCAACAAAATAAATAAGTAAATTAATAAATAAATAAATTCTTTATTTCAACGCACTTTTTTTTTCTCCTTAAATCTGGTTTTACTAGGTTGCAAAGGACTTCGGTTTTCATAATTTACGCAGTTTAGAATCAATAATAAAAGAAACGTATAAAATACATAGGATTTCTATACAATAGAATAATTTCTATAGCAATTTAATGATTGGGAACGTAAATCACAAAAGAAACAAACTTGAAATAGTGTAATGAGAGCTTGAAAACTACGAGCAATCGTAGCGTACGCTGAAAGCACTTGTTCGTGTCCGATCACGAAAACCAAGCAGCATCGAGCGCGGTTAGTACTTAGGAGGGTGATCGCATGGAAACCGCTAAAAGTTCAAATATTTCTAGTGACACTTCTACAGATATTTCTATAGCTCTTGGTGAAACTAGCTTATAGAAAAAAGAGCCATAATTATATAATACTTTGTTTTTTTATAGAATTCTATAAGAAATTTTTGTAAGGGAAAGTGCTGGGCCAGCAAAGGAATAGCAGTGGGATAGGTACTAGCACTGCAGGAAAAGTGCCGGATTGAAGTAATGTGATGGCATACCAATGCTGGCCTGCTGTTGGCCATCACTGATGGGCCAGCTGCATTCGGCTCGGACAGTTTTCGACAGGTTTAAGTAATGGCACCCTTGCACTTTACCGCTGATAGCACTGCTGGCTGCCATCTTTTTTCCAGATGATGGCCCACTGTTTCTTTCGTTGCTGTGAAGAGTTACTCTATTTTATTGTTTTTTTTTATTGGGAAATTGCCTACTGATTTTTCGGCAGCGAGAATTAAAGACGCCAAGAATGCGACGAGAGAAAAAAAAATCTTCGCAATGTCGATTACTGTTTGATTCTTGTTTGTGATTAATAATTTCGAGAATGTCCTCAAAAAGAAAACGGTTAACTTAAAAAAAAAAAAATTTGAAATTTTAAGTTTATCTGAGAAAGAGAAATTGAGTTTACGAATACTTTCTGAACGTTTTAAAATAGGTAAAACACAGGTGGGAGAGATTTTACGAAATAAAGAAAAAATAAGAAATTTGTGGATTACTAACTCTAACGAGAACACCAAAAATGGGAAATTGAAGAAGACTAATTCCATTGAAATTGATTATATAATTCTGAATTGGTTTACTTCAGTTCGCTCAAAAAACATTCCTGCCAGCGGTAGGCTTTAGAAGTCACTAAAGAACTCGGATTACACGATTTTAAGGCTTCCAGTGAGTGGCTGGAAAAGTTCTGATCTCGGCACAACATCCCTTTCAAAACAATATGTGGAGAATCAAAATCTGTAGATCTTAAAGAAGTGGAGGATTGGCATGAACGACTGCAATAAATTTGTGAAGGTTATGAGGAAAGAAACATTTTTAATGCCCATGAAACTGGACTCTTTTTCAGAATTTTACCAAATAAAACTTTTTGTTTAAAAAGGATGACAGAATCGACGGAAAATTTTCAAAAGAGCGACTCACTATTTTATAATGTTGCAATATGTTAGGAGAATTTGAAATCCCTCCTATTATTTGAAAATCTCTGAAGCCCAGGTGTTTTCCAAAGAACATCCAGTTTAATAATTTCGTTTGTGTGGAGGGAGAATAAGTAAGCACCCATGACCAGTCCTTTAATGATCGAATGGTTAAATTCCTTTGATAATAGAATAAAAAAATACAAAGAAAAGTTATCTTGTTTTTGGACAATGCAAGTTCTCATCCAAAACATTTGAAAATCTACAATGTTAAAATTGTGTTTTATCCCCCGAACACAACTTCAGTATGCCAGCCACTTGATCAAGGCGTAATACAAAATTTTAAAGCCTGGTACAGAAAGCTTTTATTGTGCCACATTCTTTCAAATTTAGATTTTATGAATGTACCTAAGAACTGACTAAAATTAGTTAATGCTCTCGATGTTATAATTTGAATTTCGTCCCTTGTAAAAAACATGAAACCGGAAAGCGTACGACAATGTTTCAGAAAAGCAGGCTTTATATTAAAAGAAAATGAAACACACATTTTCGACACAAATCAAGAATTAAGCGAAATAAGTAAATTAATGAAATATATGAGGAGTAAAGAAAGTGCCAAAAATTTCCTTAATATTGATGATGAATTACCTACTGAAGAAGAATCAGTTGATGTATACGATTACATTCCTTCAGAATTTTCGAAAAAAGCTGACGCTATTAGCGATGATGAAACACATACTGAAACTGGAGATGCTTCCTGCAATATCGAGAATTTCCAAGAAGCGGCAAAATACAGTGAACAGTTACACAATTTTTTTTTTTTTTGTAAAAAATAAGATGATTCAGATGAATTAAAACTACTGAATTATCTTTTACATACTAAAACTTCACGTTGAAAAACAAAACAAATTACATGTAATCGCAAGCAAAAGCAAACATTTGCAACGTATTTTTTTCGCAAGAATGTAATAAACTGTGGATAAAGGTATGCACAATTTTATTTCAGGTTTATTGCTTTAAAAAATAATTTTAATTTCTGATTAATTATATCCCTTTAAGACCTGAAGATTTTTGGTAGAAATTAAAAGCATTGATTTTTAACCCTAATTAATAGGATAATATTTGATTGAAAAAAAATATTTAAAAAAAATTCAGATGTCAGATTACTTCAAGTGGAGATCTACACAACTGTATGTGCGCAGGCTCGGTTTTGAGTCTCCCAAAAAGAGGAAATTTCTTTTTCTTTTTCCTTAAGGTAACCTACACAATTGTGTAGGTCAGATCTTAAAGGGATATAACAGCTGTTTTAGGACATATTAATTAGGTCAATTAATGAAACATTAAGCATTTCTTAGTAACTTTTGAATCTCTGAGGTTTTCCCAATAGCGGACACCTCCGAATAGCGGACAGTTTCCGCGCTCCCGAGGTGTCCGTTATTTAGAAGTTTTACTGTATATGATCAAACAACAACAAAAAAAAATTAACCATGTTTTTAAACTCAGAAAACCATGAAGAACATTAGGTTAAAAGATTAGGAAAATTAAAATTGTAGGGCGACACCACCTTGGTGATTTGGGATGGAGTGACCCTTAAGCATTAAATTCCAAACTATTCGGTTGGGTAGTTTGTGCTCTGTTATGTGCGAACAGATGGACGGATGGACCATACGGCGACTATAGGTACTACGTATTTATATAATTAGAAACGCAGTCCTTTTATGTGACCCTGTAAACGAACTACAAATATTACTTTCTCTATATTCCTGGGAAAGCATGTTGTAGGCTATGGCAATAATGCATGTCAATCTCATTATGCTTGCAATATTGTTAAAATATTAAAATACGTTTGAAATATTGAATTAAATTCGCAACAAAAGATTTTACCCCTATAGACCGCAGTGTAACGGAACTCTTTTATGTGTAAAAGAATCGGAAATGCTACACACTTCATTTTCAAAACCGAGCGTTCTGTACCTAAAATATTTCATGGCAATCTGAGTATATTTACGAAAGATAAAGCTCGGACAAACAGGCAAACCGAATTCATAAATACTTTTCAACTATGTTGGAAAGAGTTAAAAAAATTTGGTAAATAAAAATTTCAATTTTTACGTGTTTTATAAAATATTTTTATCATATTTTACTTGTTTATAAGTCATAGCTGTTTATAGCTGTTAAGTAAAATAAGGGAAATATAATTTGCAATGCATACAATCAGGGTTCTCGCTGGCTTTTGACCAACATGAGCGATTTGGCGAATTAGAAATAAAAAACTGTAGCCAAATGAAAAAATGTGTTAGCAAAATAGATTCACTGTGAAATACTGAAAATCTATGTTTAGCTACTTTTCCTTTTAAACGCATTGCTTTTTTTCAATATGTTCTAAAATAACCTAATTTTTTTCGACTTCTTATAAAATAGAAATTCAACTATCCACTACAGAAACTGTTAAAAATAGTACATTCTATAAGTCTCCTAAATGTGTAAATGTTTAGGACATTCTTTAGCAATCTAAATAAAAATTCAAAACAGCTATATTTGATTTACCGTCTTCGTGAATATGAAAATATAGGCTAAAAATTGCTATGAGATTTCGTCTCTAACCTATAGGAAACACTGATTGTCCAATAATACTTTGCATATAACTAATAAATAGCATGGCAAATGGCTAATTTCAACGCCACATACCAGTAATTATTTTCTCTATTTGGCGCTTGAAGTGAGTAATAATTTTATCAGTGTGTTTACTGTCGCGACGCCGGTACACATATCGTGATTAACAGACAATAGGGAAATACTCATCACATAATCCTTTCTGTGTCTTTGGCTGTTGCTAAACTGAATTGGCGTTGAGTCATAAAAAGCAACATCAATCTTTCAGTAACGCGGATAAGAATCTCGACTGTACTGGCGCACACACACATACAAAAAGAGCAGAAACTGAGCACTCTCAATTTGGCGAGACTGATTGTTCCTTTACTCGCCAAATGGAGTATTTTGTAGCGATTTGGCTCAATGGCGAGCGGCAACGAGAACCCTGCATACAATGCATATCGTGATTCCGTGATATGTTGTATAAAAGCGAATATAAGAAAAAGTCAAATCTAAATTGTAAAGAGAAAATAGGTCCGTGGGTAAAGCTGACGTCATAATGACTGCATGAACTAACATAACCAATAAATTTTGCTTTTAATGCAAATTTTTTTAACTTCTCAATATCACTGCTTACTGTTTTTTTAAATGGTTTATAAAATAACTTTTAAGCATGAATATTTTTAAATCTGCATATAACCCAGTTTCGAAATATTAACACGTTTGCCGTTAAAACAATGCAAATGATTCAGCATTTCTTTCTTTCTTTCTTTTTTTTTTTTGTAATTTTAATTTTTTTCCGTAACTAAGTAGCCAAACGAAATTAAAATGTCACAAACAAATAAATAAAACACGAATTTAATACATATGCAATCGAACTACGCGCTTAAACACTGAAAATACAAATCACAAAGACTGACAGAATAGTGAAATGTTTCGTTATTATCCGCTGGCGTGCGACTAATAAGAAAGTGTCAAAAATGCTTTTCTGGTGTAGTTATTGGCAATCAAAGAAAATATAATAAATGTAAAAAATAAGATTAAGAGTATCGAATTAAAAACGATTTTCATCTACAGTGGCGGTCAAAAGTTTCCGGCCAGATAGTTTTTTTGATTTGTTTGATAGAACGTTTTAGTGAAGAAGAAGCACAGTTGCTCAAAAAGTTAGGAATAAGTAAAGTACCTCTGACCACGTGATCATTTTGATTGGATGCTTAAGATACTTGATGCAAAGGGGAGGAATTCGAAATTCGCGCGTGCAAAAGTTTCCGGCCATTCGTCGTCCATTAGTCTTTGCTATCGCTAAAGTGTTTTTTTGGCCATGTTTGTTAATTAATCAACGTGAATAATGCATTTGAAATACAAAAATGAAAATTTTAACAATTTAATGTTCCTAAACGAGTGATTTATTTGTCGGTAATGGGACAATCCTCTCGTGAGATTGCGGCAAAGTTATCGATCGGAAAATTTGCTGTAAACGATATTTTAAAAAAATATATAAAGATGGTCATGGCCTTCGGAACTTGCCACGGTCCGGGGGACTCCGGAAAACGACTATTCTTGTAGACAGAATTATCAGAAGAAAAGCAATTGATGACCCGCGTAAAAATGCCGCTGCAATTCCACGCGATTTATGGTGTTAAAATAGTGTTGAAATAAGTCTGTCTGCAGTATCAAGACGCTTATGTGACGTAGAACTTTGTGGAAAAGTCGGTGTTAAAAAACCTTTCATAACTAAAAAAATTCAGAGGGCCCGACTGGCGTTTGCCAAGGAATACAAAGACTGGTCAAATGAAAACTGGAAAAAATTGCTATTTTCCGATGAATCGAAGTTCAATCTTTTTGGTAGGGATAAAAAACATTATAACCGACGACTTAAAAACAAAAGATAAGATGCGAGATATAATATTCCTACAATGAAGCACGGCGGAGGACACGTTATCTTGTGGGAAGCATTTTCTGGAAAATGCGCCTGCCCGTTATTTGACATCTGCGGCAAGATGAATAGTGAAATGTATAAGGATATCTTGCAAGATCATTTGCTGCCTTATTGGAGGAAAAATTGTCATTGCAACTATTTGTTTCATCATGTTAATGACCCAAAAGCATACATGAAAGCTCGTCAAGCAGTGGCTTTCGCACAAAAAAATTCCGCTTTTGAAATGGACAGCCCAATCATCCGATTTGAATACAACAGAAAATATTTGGAACTAACTTGAAAACGTGTTTGGAATTATAAATATTCAAATTCATCAGCATTTTCACAAAAATTGTAAGAACCGTGGACAAAACGTAACATTGATAATCTACAACCGTTCATTGAATCGATGCCACGTTGCTGCGCCGCAGTACTTATTGCTAAATGTATGAATACTAAATACTAATTGTAAATGTTGTTGATCACTGTTATTTTCTGTTATAACACCATTTTTTTCCGAACTTGCAAAGGTGGCCGCACTGCAAATAGAGGCGTCTTAAATTCAGACACATATGTGACTGAAAAAGAAATTCAGACACTTAAGTGTCTGAATATGAAATTTCAGACATCATAAGTGTCTGAATTTAAGACCCTTAAGTGTCTTACTGTGATCATGGTATACATGAACTGAGAAAAATGTCTGAATAATGATCATGTGTCTGAAATTAAGACATGTAGAAATTCAGACACTTATATGTCTGAATGTAATACAATTGTATCATATGTATGATGAAACGACGATTGTATATGAGGAACCCTGCGGCCAAAGGATATAAGTGAAAAAATTTAGATTTGGAATAAATTGAATTTAACGATTAACATCAATAGTAAGTGACTGACTTAAAATATGAAGCTGTTGCTAATTTCATAGCGGTCTTTCAATTCTTATTTCAATAACTGTGGAAGGAAAGTGAAGTACAATATATTTTTTAAATTTTAAGTACAGATTAAAGAGGTTAAGTAGTTTATAGAGCTTAAGTAGTTGACCTCCAAATGCAACACATAATTAGGAAATCTCTTATATTTTGCGTTTTAGTTTAGCAAACAAGGCAGGGGACTTCAGGCACATCTGTCCAACGTTTCCCCTCCCTATATTTTTCTTCTGAGAGCAATCATAAAAGAAATAGCCTTATTTCCAGATAGCCTGTATACTAATCTCAGTTTTTTCAATTTTGTCACTTATAGCCTTTCGCTTCTGGTGTCCTCATATGCAATTGTATCGCAATATATCTGGCAGCACCGTCAGAAAACGTTTTCGAATGGATGAAATGCTTTGCCATCCACTAAATTTGGTATTAGTGTATAAAATAAGCAACTTAATTTGACCATGGGGACGTCTTCCAAAATTGTAAATGCCCGTTTACTAACTTTCGAACTAAATTATTTTTAGTGTAAAAGTACAAGCTAAAGAAACTTTTCCCAAAATATAAATTTCTCAAAAACTACTTCCACTCATAGGTATGCTCATGGCTCGCTCATAGGCCGTTCCCTAAATACAAAGAGATATGATTTTTCTTAGAAAAAAATGTAGAAAGGGGAGAGGATGGACAGATGTGTCTGGAGTCCCCTACCTAGTTCGCCTAACTAAAACGCAAAATATAAATATGAAATAAGCTAAACCAAGAATCTTTTGTGAGAACACCTTGTACAAGATAATTTTTATATAAAAGGAATATAAAAAAATTAACAAGTAAGAAGTATTAAATATTAAATAGATATATAAAAATAAATTTCTAACAACATTTTTCAAAATGCAGAACATTTCTTTCCCTCTAGTGGAAGGTTTTGCCCTTCTGAACACCCCTTATCTAAGATAAATTTTAAATATACGAACGTCAAAAGGAAATATTTAAAAATTGATTTCTATTAGTGGTTTAGGAAGAGAGGGGGGGGGGGCGGTGCTCCTCTTACGAAAATTTCTTAGTTCTTTTTTCTCTTAGTGTTCAATTATGTAATCATTTCGAAGAATAAATGTTATTTTTTTAACTAGCGTTACGACGATTTTTTTAATTTATAATATGTTTTTTACCCTCTTACTGAAAGAATAAAAACTGTAATAATTATATTCATATAATTTATAAGTGTAAACATTGCGAAAAACGCCAAATAAAGAAAATAAAATGCTTCTGATTTCTTCTTATACAACGTTCCACTTTTGCCGCTGATAAAAAAAGTTTTAACAACTTATCATACTGTAACCCGTAGACTGACGTAATGAATAAAGCCATCTGTTTCCAATGGAAATGCTGACTCGCAGCTTTTTTTTTCTTTGAGAAGCGAATCTGTGTTGTGAGTCCGGAGTCCGTTGTCGTATTCAAATTTAAACGTTCTTCAACAGTTCGCGTCTTTGACCGGTCCGGATTTTTTACTGTGAAAAATGTTGTCATTATGTTATTACTGCGGCTGCGTTATTAGTGGAAGCGTTATATTTAGAAGTTTCTTGCATTCTGGATGGCTGGAGGGATCTTATGTGCTTCATATATGGATATAACGTCTGAAATTACATCCGGATAACTCTACAAATAGTTCCCAACAGAGACAGTATTACTTTTCATTGCTTTTCGTCAAGAATATAGTTACTCATCTCGTTAAACAAGAAAACTAACCCCAGACCTACAAACTAGTCCCGCGGGCTCTGTTTTCAGAATGGAAAATTTCCATTATTTTAACAGGGCTAGCAGGATATAGGAAGGGGTTTTCTTCAAAAAAGAAGTAAGTTTTTGTCTCTCATTCACTATGACAGTTATTTTAAATCAAGTCATATCGATATCAGTAAGTGTTTTTGATAATTTCTTTATAGTACCACATAAAATGTTGCATGAAATGTAACTTAGGTTTGAATTTGTTTGCGAAAAAAAAAACAGCTAATTCTAGAAATATATATTTTTACATACTTGTAATTCTAGAACTGCAGGTCCAGAATTATATATTATATTTTTTGTGTGAGTGTAGGCTAATTTGATTATGTAAAAACATCAGTAATATTATGTAAAAAATTGGTTAACTTAGAATGTCTATAAAAATAAAGCAAAAACGTAAAATTGTCGAAACTTTTGTTGAAGAAGAAATACTTTGTTTGGATTTAAAAGAAGTTAAAAAAAAAGGTTGTTTTTTAAAAGGTTAATTTAGCGTTTTGATGAACATGTTGAATTCCTTGTAACGTTTTCTATCACAGTTATAACCACATTTTATTTTAAACTTACTTTTAAATTAATTGTTTGCTCGCTATGAAGGATATGCAATTCACTCGAAGTTTAATATTTGATAAAAATTGGAAAATTAACAAACATCTATCGTGATTTATTTTTTATATAATTAGAGATGTATAATTTTCGAGGAAAACCTTTTTAGCCAAAAATCTGTTTTTGGCAAAATTGATTTGTGTTTTGAAATCCGATTTGTCAAAACTTTTCTGTGTCACCTTAAATATATATATAGATATATATTCTGCATGATATTATTTGGTTTCAAAGCAATTTTTAATTATATGGCACACCCGTATATTCTCTAAACTATACAGTTGAAAGGAAAAAAATACTGCAATTTTGTGATTATTATATGTAAAATCAGTTTTCGAAATTTTCATTTTTTAATAGCACATTGTATAGAATATAAATTATTTACAGCTATAATTCCATTTCCTCAACAAAAAAAAAAAATCATTATTTACTTTGATTTTTTTGTTCAAAATTTTAAATTTTGGATTTGCAAAACATGAGAAATTGAAAACTAAGCTTATTTTATTTTAAGGCTGTTCTCAAATCCAAAAGGGCAACTTTATGACGCAAGTTTTAATTTATTTTTGTTGGGAAATGAATGAAACTGGCTGGTGTTGTTGTTCAGAAACTATGTTATCGAACTGTTTTCTCCGTTTTTTTTTTTTTTTTTTTTTTTTTTTTTTTTTTTTTTTTTTTCAAACGCAACAGGTCTTTCAGAAAATAGTGTCCAAGTGGGCGTTTTGAATCGAATTTCTGCGTGAAAGAAGAATAACCACTCAAGAAAGGGCGAAAAACGTGTTTGTCATGTGATCAAAATCGCTTATAACTCAATAGGTAATTTATGGATCAAAAAATGGAAAACACAGTTCGATTCCAGGCTTTCCAATTTTATACCTTTCCGTTAAAAAATGAATTTGTAAATGTGTCAAAACGTTTTGTGCTTGTTGAGCAGAGCAGTTGAGAACAGCTTTAAGTTAAAAGGTTATTACAAGTTTAAAATGGAAATTAGAAAACAGCTAGAGTTTTGTATATTTCCATGCATAACTACATTTCGCACAAAAAATTGCGTTTTTCCTCAAAGTTCATTTATACAAACAAGGCAAAAAAAAATGTATATTTAGGCAAAATAGGTTTTGAAACTAGAAGTGACTTTTCCTGTATGTTATTATATATGTGTGTGTGTGTGAACATGAAAACAAATCATAGAAGCATTAAAATGAAGCTATCGTGAAATTCTGAATATTTTATAATTAAATTCTCAACTTTACTTATGGTAAATAAACCCCTCTTAAAAAAAAAAAAAAAAAAAAAAAAAAATCGAATTTAGTCTTTAAATGAAGAGTTTCATACTCAATTTTTTTAAATATTGGGTTCTCATATACTGCAAATTTTGGGGAATCTAGTATTAGATTTTATTTAACACGGAAATAAAAATGCAAAAAATGCTTAAACTGGGAATTGCACTGGGAATATGTTATTTAAATAGGAAAAAATTTAACTACAAAGCAGGGATGGAATTCTTTCTGAAGGAGTGAATTCTTTTTTATAAATGGGAATAATTTGTTACCATAAAGCAGAGCTGATTACAGCATGGGCAAACTGGGCTGTTTCTATGGGCCTTTAGCTTTACGGGCCCCTAAATTCTGTATAAAATTTCCATAAAGCTGATATTTTAAGTTTGTTTTGATCTTATGCTTATTTTAATAAATATTTTGTACTTTTAGAACATGATTAGGTTAAAGAAAATGATATATTTATCCAAATATGTATTTGACGGCATCGAATAGGCTTCATTTTTTTTTTTTTTTTTTTTTTTTTTTTTTTTTTTTTTTTTGTAACAGTATACGAAGGCAGTGGGGGAAGGGGGCGAATGAATACTAGGTCTTTGGCCTAGAATTAATCTGAAGTTCACTAAAAGTAATAAACATTTTTGATGCCGTAGGGCATATATATCACATAAATGCATTTATATATATATATAC
Source organism: Maratus speciosus (assembly GCA_963932465.1). Taxonomy (NCBI): domain Eukaryota; kingdom Metazoa; phylum Arthropoda; class Arachnida; order Araneae; family Salticidae; genus Maratus; species Maratus speciosus. The sequence goes on from OZ010789.1 coordinate 130,668,158, forward strand.
ATGTAATTATCCTATTCTAAAACTACAAAATACTCATTACAATCCTCATAAGGTCAAAACTGATTTAAAATATCAGCTTTATGAAAATTTCATATCCAATTTGGGGTACCCTAAAATCAGGGGGTAGAGAAGCACCCCATTTTTCCCACGCTGCAATCAGCTCTGCTTTATGGTAACAAAGTATTCCCATTTATAAAAAATGATTCAATGTGGTCAAACATGGTTGCGTATATGGCTTAGAAAGAAAAGTGGTCAAAGATGGCTTCATATTGGCCAAAAAAAAAGGGGGAGGGTTCAAAGATGGCCGCAATTAAGACATTTGAAATGTCTGAAATTCAGACGTAAGAAGTGTCTGAAAAATTTAAGACATTTTAAAACGTCTTAAAAGTGAACACTCTTGTTTCAGACACTTAAGTGTCTGAAATTCAGACACAAGAAGTGTCTGAAAATTTTAAGACATTTTAAAACGTCTGAAAATTGAACACTGCGTTTCAGACACTTAAATGTCTGATTTCAGACATTTCAGTTTACAGTGCGGAAACTTTTGAGAACATGCGTTTTCTTTAGCAATTAATTTTGTCAATTAAATTTATTAATATTTAATTTTTATTCCATAAATAAGTTCTTAACTGTTATGTAAATAAAGTGTATAAGTTTCACTTTGATATTCCTCTTCATATGGATATACTTACAAATTAACCAAAAATTGTATGCTGGCCGGAAACTTTTGACCGCCACTGTATGTTTTGTTCACCGAAAACCTTGCGCCTTGAACTCGGTTATGTAAATTTTAATGAAAACCTTTTTTTTATTACATTTTTATATTTTTATGAAATGTAACGATATCCCGAGAAATGGCGTAGCAGGCCACCATGCACGTCCAAATAGCACTGGATGTTCCATATCTTCTGTTGAAAATTTGGTAAAAATATATTTTTTTATTAAAGTTATGAATATTAGTACCTAGTCTTAGTAGTATCTGTAGTAGTACATGTTCCGATTAGCGTGATGCACCCTGTATCTTTGAGTGAATAAAAGGACTACGAACTTGGTTTCCTCTGCATACAAAATTGTTTGTTGAAATGTCTTCTACTAACCTTTAAAGTTTGCTGGTGGAATTTTGAATTACCCTGCATTTAAATTATACCAAATGGAAAATGAAGCTAGGAATACGTTAATACGAAGTAACTACTAGTAAATCAAGCTCTACCCCATATGCTTATAATCTACAGATTCTCGATCTATGTTCACAGTTCTTATTCATTTGTTTGTGACTTTCTTTACAGAAGGAAAAAAAGTTCCTTAACTAATTACTTTCTATCATCAATGTGAAGTTCTGTTTTTTCACTCGAGATTCCTCTTTCATGTCAATCACAAAAAGGCTTTCCCATCAGAAACGGAATTAGAATACTTTTCTACGAGAATGAAATTCGTAACTGTCAGATCTTGCATTTTCTGAGATGCCTGATACATCAATATGCACTCAGATGCGGTTAATGAATCTTGAATTCCAATTATATTAATAATATATAATTGCTTTTTTAATACTTACATCTTAAAAATAGTATTTTAATAATTGTATCTCAATTGTAACTAACTCATATGGTAGAAAGCAGTACTAACGAAAGATATTATATTTTTGATATAACCCAGCAAAGAAAGAAACAGTGAGCCATCAGCTGGAAAAAAGATGGCAGCCAGCACTGCCATCAGCGGTAAAGTGCAATGGTGCCATTACTTAAACCAGTACAAAAGTGTCCGAGTGGAATGCAGCTGGCCCATCAGTGATGGCCAACAGCAGGCCAGCAATGGTATGCCATCACATTACTTCAATCCGGCACTTTTCATGCAGTGTTAGCACCTATCCCACTGCTATTCCTTTGCTGGCCCAGCACTTTCCTTTAAAAAATTTCTTACAGAATTCTATAAAAAAAACAAAGTATTATATAATTATTGCTCTTTTTTCTATAAGCTAGTTTCACCAAGAGCTATAGAAATATCTGTAGAAGTGTTTATAGAAATATTTGAACTTTCAGCGGTTTCCATGTGGTCACCCTCCCAAGTACTAACCGCGCTCGATGCTGTTTGGTTTTCGTGATCAGACATGAACAAGTACTTTCAGCGTACGCTACGACTGCTCGTAGTTTTCAAGCTCTCATTACACTATTTCAAGTTCGTTTCTTTTGTGATTTACGTTCCCAATCATTAAACTGGTATAGAAATCCTATGTATTTTATACGCTTTTTATTACTCATTCTGAACTGCGTAAATTATGAAAACCGAAATCCTTTGTAACCTAGTAAAACCAGATTTAAGGAGGAAAAAAAAGTGCGTTGAAATAAAGAATTTATTTATTTATTCATTTACTTATTTATTTTGTTGGTGGCAGTAGTGCTATATTTTTTACAGTTTCAAAAAAAAAAAAAAAAAAAAAATAGCTTCACAGGTTAAATTGTGTTAAGATATTCATTTCAGATTTATGTTCAAATACTCAATGTCTTCCATATTCGCAGCGCCACCTAGCGTAAGGGTTCCCAGCAATAATACTGCAAAAGGTCGTGCACTTCCATGTAGTGGTGGTCCAGCGCATGAGATAAAACGGATGCCAACAGGCCCAACAGAATTTTATCTCATGATTTCCAACAGCAAATTTGACTGAAACTGTCCAGCAGTGCTCATGCAGTGGTAGACCATCAGCCAGCACTTCTCCATCAATGCCAGCACCTATCTTGCTGTTGGCCAGCAATTTCCTCTTTGCTGGGAACTGTATCTTAATTGATCTAAATCATATGGTTTTAAGCCAACACTATTGAAAAGCACCCTCTGAGTTTATCTGGCGTTTATGAAATTCCAATCATTTTAGATAACAGTGAGAAAATATACTATATAGGTATGAAAAAAGGAAATTTGAAACAAGATTAAAAGAACATAACGCAGATATAAGATATAATTAGATAATCCACAGCCCTTGCAAGATTTTGTTTCAAATCGACCCAAAAATCGAAAATTAGCTTTTACATGTACTACTTATTCTCCACTTTGTTCTGAGCCTTTTGCGAAAACACGCATGTAGATACGATTATTTTTTGCAAAGTTGCAAGCGTTTGAATTTTGTACACAAACCATTTTTCGGCCCTTTAATATATACTTTAAATTTGTTTTTCTCAAAACTGATTTTTTTTTATAGTTTTTAGATTTTTCAAATATTCCATGTGTCTTAATTTTTATCATCAATATTCAAGAAATTGATAACGAAGAATCCTGACATTGCTTACAAAGAAACTGTGTATGCATTTTAAAATTCGACTTCATTAATAATCGACTTCATAAAATTCAAGAAATTGATAACGAAGAATCCTGACATTGCTTACAAAGAAACTCTGTATGCATTTTAAAATTCGACTTCATTAATAATCGACTTCATAAAATTCAAGAAATTGATAACGAAGAATCCTGACATTGCTTACAAAGAAACTGTGTATGCATTTTAAAATTCGACTTCATTAATAATAGACTTCATAAAATTCAAGAAATTGATAACGAGGAATCCTGACATTGCTTACAAAGAAACTGTGTATGCATTTTAAAATTCGACTTCATAAAATTCAAGAAATTGATAACAATCTTGACATTGCTTACAAAGAAACTGTGTATGCATTTTAAAAGTCGACTTCATTAAGTTAATTGAATTTGATTTTTAACTTATTAAAAGGCAAAATTTTGATGAAAATCGATATAGAATTCAGAAAAGAATCGATACACAGATTTTCTTGAAATGGAGTTTTAAGGGATTAAAATGTGAAATCGAGTAAATATCTCAGAAATTAAGACGCATGGAGCCTTTTAAAATTTCGCCTTAAAATTTTAATTTAAAAAAATAATAAGATTGGAAATTTCTTTTCAGATGTTCTATATACCTATGGTGAAATGCATATTTCCAAAGATTATTGTCATATCTTTATGATGAAAAAAAAAAAAAAAAAAAAAACTTTTTAACGTCCACAGTCTTCTTAAAGTTTATACCACAAGTTGGGAATCCCCCTGTATGTGTAAACTTTTACACAAATACTAGAAACGCTGCAATATAAAGTAACTTTGTCAAAACCTGATAATTAATAGTATTTTCTTAAATATTCGGAAACATTCCTGGGTATACGAATGAAAAATGAACTCTAAAATATACTTTCAAGAAAACTATAATATTACATATAATGGTATATCGAATTATGGTTAATGACATAGTTAAATTATCTTTAATGCCTGAATTTAAATCACCGTAAATGTGCTTTACGCGTACAGGATGGCTAATTTGTAAAATAAAGCTCGAAAAGCATTTCTCCATTTCACATCATTAACAGCATTCCCTCATTATTGTAGTCTCACAGCCTTTGTATATTTATTACTGCATATCGGAATGTCATTTAAAAATCCTTTTATCGAATTGTTATTAGTTACTGTTACAATACATGTTAAATAATTTGCCGAATTGATGTTAGACACAAGCAGTAATTATTATTAACTATTTCAAAAATCCAATTTCTAGGAAAAAAATCTGGTGTTAAGCACTTACATAAAATCATTTTAAATAATAATTCATATCGTACTGCGGCAAAATTAAATTATGCATAGTAGATATGCATAAAATAAAGTTTTGGTTTGCTATATTGATTGAAAGTTTTTCTAGTATTCTCTCAAAAAATTAATAATAATAATAATAATAATAATAATAATAATAATAATAATAATATAAAGAAAAAGCTTTTTAACCCTTTTCAACATAATTGAGAAGTGTTTATGAATTTGGTTTGTTTGTCAATCTCGTTGTCCGTGCTCCAGCACTCGTAAATACACTCAGATTGCACTCTATTATTTTTATGTTATTCAGCTGATGTTATGGGATGATTTTTGTTTATATCACGCAGGGTTTTCTACCAAAATTAATGCCAGTTTCAGAAAATTTAATAAAATGTAGAAAAAATAACATAGTGCAATTGGAATGTAAGAATATTAAACATTTTACGAAATATGAGGAGTTGCATGAAATACTTTATATAATAATACGCACGATAACAATTTGTTTCTTCTTCATGATTTAATAGTCAACGCTATGGAGCAACTCATAAAAAAGCAAATGAAATATCGTGAAAATTCAAAAAGATATTGGTGATAGAGTGAGCTGATTTTTAGTTGCTCTCTAAAAGCTGCTGAATGATAAAGGATAATGGTTCTTAGCAAAAATAAATTAATATGATATTTATTTTTTAAATAAAATAAGAGAATAGAGATGGTGAACATGCCACGAAACAGAGAAATTTGGGGCAAAGTTTTCCCCAATTGATGCTACTTGCAAAAACCAACATAAACAACACTTTTACACTCTTTTATTTTTCTCATCCTGGTTTTTGTGTGTAAAGATTGAATTTTGTAACCGGTTTTTTTCTCACTTCATGATAAACAAGAATTATAAAAATAACGTTCGTAGATGTGTTTAAGACGACAATGCAACATTTTAATTTCTTTAAGACTTAATTATAAATTAATACGTTAATTTTAAGTCATTTTCCCGTTAGCCCACCACAGGTGGTAAACCACTCAATATTATCTGTATCTCGTACAATTATATACGATTGGAAACAGCAATAGATTGAATGGTGCATCAATAAACGCCCGTAAAAGCAGGCCAAATGGTTGTGAAACTGCAACAATGGAAGATTTTAAAGGCTAAAAAGTAGAATTTATATATTGAGAAATCAATTCACTAATCCTAAATCATTTTGGTTAAATAACGTTTTACATTTTTCGCTATTGCACTACCTTAACCATTTTATGCCTAGCGTCCCTTTTTTGAGACGTTTCGAATTTTAATAAATTTTGAAAATTTTCTTCTTTTTTACAACATGAAAATTGTATGAAGTAACTGTCTATAAATGTCTGTATCTGTTACCGAGAGATGACAGCATAAGATTAATATTTATTTGCTTAATTTTTGAAGGCCTTTTTTCGGCGTTTATAGATTTTTCACTTTTCTAGATAGCGAAATGTAAAAAGTAAGTTTATTTTTTGTACCAAGTAGCCAAATAAAAAAAGTCATAATCTTAGCTTGTAGACTTCTTTCAAATACGATTTTTAATAAATTTGCGAAACTATATGTTCAAGGCTATTTTTTATGCATGTTTGTAATGTACAAAATATAAGGCGCAAGGGGCAAATGGGTACATATTTCCATTAGAAATTTCGGGGGCAGTTATCTATGTAAAGTCCTTTTCAAGATGATTTTGAAATAAATTGTTTTTTTAGCCTCAAATACGATTATTCTTAATTTATTATTAATAATACTTATAATGTTATTAGTCTCTGTAAAGAAATAAATATATTTTTAATAGTTCATAAAAATACTAACTAGTATATCATATACAATTAAAAAGCTTAATTTATATAAATTTAGACAAAACATATAATTATGCATTTTTCCACATATGGATATTCCCATATTTAGTACGTTTACATTTTATCAAATAAATACAAAAATATTTTAGCATAATTTTTTTAGTATTTTTCCAGTTAATTTTGCAAGATTTTAAAAGGATTTTACCAACAAATTTGCGAAAACAAAAATTCAGGCATAAATTTCTTAAAAAAGAAACAGAGCAAAAATTATAGTATAATTTAATAAATCACCTGCTTACACTTTCTACCAAACGTAAGAAAAGCAATGAATTTTTCATAATCGAGTTCAATGACTACGCCACATTAATGTATTATAATTGAAATTTGGGGAAAAATAGGAATTGCATTCCAAAAATTACGCGTGATTTTCATGTTGAAAATTGAATGCATATAAAAGAATGTATTTAAGAAAACTAACACATACTGGACAATTGCACCATAAAATATAATAAAGACAGACACAATCTATTGAACGTGGTTTTGCCCCTCATGTGTAGATGGCGGCACTCGTGGTTTCTTAAATCGTGGTTTCTTTTTGATTCATTTGATCTCAGTTCTGTAATAATTATTTATTTATTTTCACTGGATAGCAACACTACATTTTTTTATTAAAATCATTGGTCAAGTTTCGACTAATTATCTCTTGCACAGGAAGCTTTTGTCATTGAACTTTGAGCCTTTTTACCATCATATTTTCCTGAAGACGGCTGTAGAAACAGCTCGAAACGTAGAAGTTTTCCTTTAGTTTATTAAATTTCGTGTTTTGTGTAGCATTAAGCAAGATTGTGTCTTTATTTATTAAGAAAACTGTTTTTACTTTTATATTTATATTACAAACCAGATAATTAACGTTAGTCGCTCTGATATTTCTGTAACATTAAGATACGTTCAAATGAAACAAGAACTGTATGTTTTGTTTTCAGATACATTTAACTATCACGTATCGAATTATAGTTAGTGACTACATTTAGTTAAATTATCTTTAAATACTGAGTTTTAATCACCGTAAATGTACTTTACGCTTCCAGAATGACTAATTTGTAACGTACAGCCCAGAAAGGATTTCTCCATTTCACATCATTAGCAACATTCCCTCGTTATTTGTATAAACACTGCCTTTTTGAATTTACTACAGCATTTCAGATTCATTTAATTTTCCTTTATTGAACAATTAAATTCACTATTATAATGCATGCAGATTAATCTTCCTAACTGATGGCATTGGCAAGCAATTAATTCGTTTATTTTGAAATCTCAACTTTAGTAATAAAAGGAATGGGCTTCAAATTTGTCTAAATCCAATTAAATTAGCCATTCATCGCCACGTATGGTAAATGCTGAATTATGTACAGGATTTTCCGAAAACACTGAATACAAAATTTATTATGATTATATATATTAAAATTATATATATTAAATTCAGTAATGTGGAAATAATAGGACTCCATGTTACACAGGACGTCGTCACTATAGCAACCTAGAATCATTACCTATCATGTAATGTCATTTAATTAATTACGTATGATAGGATTTAATAGAATGAAGAAAACATTTATTAATATCTTTTTTAAGTTTTGATTCGATTTTCATAAAATTTGAAATAACAAAATTCTGCAACTATTATATATATTAAATTTCAAACCATTTGGTTGAGTAGTTTCAGCGCTATTATATGCGGACACACGGACAGACAGACAGACGGACAGGCCAGACGACGACTATTGGTGCTACGCTTTTATATAATTACGAACACATCTAAAAATGTGCAGAATTACAAAATACATGCAGATTAATCTTCATAGCTGATTGCAGCGGCAAGCAATTAATTCGGTTATTTTATAATCTCAACTTTAGTAATAAAAGAAATGGGGTTAAATTCTGTCTAAATCCAATTTAATTAGCTATTCATCGCAACTTATGGTAAAAACTGAATTATATACAGAATATCTCTAAAACATTGACCTCGGCTTTTATTTCCTTAAATATTGATCATAGACATAAATTACAGACTTATGGAATCGATTAAAATTTTCAGGGATTAAATTTGAGGAAATAAAAAAATTAGCTTTTATACGGCCCCCGTCTATTTTTTTTCATATCTGTTATATTTGGGACAAATCTCGAGCTATTATTGCATTTTTCGAGAATATTTACAATAAAATGCCAATATTGGTTAAATATTGGCTTTGCATTGGAAATATTTGCAATTAAATGTGATCATTACAGAAATATTGGCTATAATCTCGAAATATTTAGAATGAAATGCTATTTTTATGCTATATTGGCTTAATATAAGCACTGTAATGTTGCTAATATTGATTCAATATTAACTTTACATTGGAAATATTTACAATGAAATATGACTATTACAAAAATATTGGTTATAGTTTCGAAATATTTAGAGTTAAATGCTAAATTTGATGCAATATTGGCTGAATATAAACACTGCAGTGTTGTTAATACTGATTCAATATTAGCTTTACAGTAGAAATATTTGCATTGAAATGTGACTATTACGGAAATACTGGCTTTAGTTTCGAAATATTTGAAATGAAATGCAAATTTTGACGCCTTATTGCCTATACAAGTACTGCGACGTTGAGGCAATGTTGGAATTATTGAAACAACATTACACATTTTAATGCCATATTGGCCATACAAAAATAGTATAATTTTGGAAATATTGACACAACATTACAAATTTTCCTGCCATATTGGTCATGCAAAAAGTGCAATGTTTAGTCAATGTTGAAAGTATTGATATTATATTACCTTTACATTGGAAACATTTGCAATGAAATTTGTCTAATTCAAAAATATTGACTAAAGTTTCGAAATATTTGATATTAAAAGCTAATTTTTATCAAATATTGGCCGAATATGATTACTGCAATGTTACCAATATTGGTCCGATATTAGCTTTACATTGGAAATATTTGCAATGAAATCTATTACAGAAATATTGGCTTCAGTTTCGAAATATTTGATATTAAATTCTAATTTTTATCCAATATTGACCGAATATAACCACTACAATGTTGAGGCAATGTTGCCAATATTGATCAATATTAGCTTTACATTGGAAATATTTGCAATGAAATGTGACTATCACAGAAATAGTGGTTTTATTTTCGAAATGTTTGGGATTAAATGCTCATTTTGATGCAATATTGGCTGAATATAAGCACTTCAATGTTCAGGCAACGTTGACAATACTGCTTCAATATTATTTTACCACGAATATAAGAACATTCTCCAAAACTTCTTTTGTTCTAATAACATATGAATTTGCTTCATTACCTTTAATGCAAATTTTAATCCACTATTAGAAAAATAGTTCCTTAATAATAAAAATTAAATCTTTGAACGTTATAATATTACCAAATTTTATTAACTTTGTTCTTTTATTCAACCTGTTACTCCATTTGATTTGTTTCGGAAAAATCTAGAATAGTTTGTCCAAAGAATTTTAATGTCGAAAGGAAGTTCTTCAGGACTTATTTAAGACGATTTCGTCTGTAAAACATTTCCCAAAGTAATTTAGTTCAGAAAGAATTTTAATGTTTCGAGACACTTCTTAAAAGATTCATTTTCTTTATAGTTTCATGACAGATTTATCATTTCAACTCGTAATTAAGTTAATTAACTTGGAGAATTGTAACAAATAAATGCGGATGTTTCAGTTTTTCTTTTTCTTTTAAGTTGTTTGTTAAAAATGAAGAACTTATGCGTGGGTTAATTTTCAGTTTTTGTTCTTGAATAACATGAAAAGGTCGTTGTCGCCTTTTGATAATTAAATTAAATTTATAGGCGTCGCTTTTTTTTAGTTGTAAAATGAAATAAATGCAAGTTAGTATTAGCTAGAGGAAGAAATATTTCAATAATTATTTCAAGACCTATAAATTTGAACTTCGTGTGTCGTTTAGAAGCGTGTATTGAAAAGAAGCATATTATTTTTTTTTAAACTCTCATATGGTACAATAACAGATTAAGATAGAATATATAATAGTATGATAGAGCATAATGTAACGCGACGACGACCGCAGCGCCTACAGTGACAAGGGGGAAGAAACTTCTCATATATGTAATATTTATCTGCTTTTGTACGTCTATCTTATTATGATTTTTCTTTTTTTAAATGTTACATGTTTACGGTGAGGTAAAAGACAAAAATGAAAGTTTTGAATTCCTATTTGTATGCATACAAGATTCTGCCTGACATAATTTAACATGTTTAGCCATACTAAAAGAGTTCGGTATATAACTGTCGTTTCAATTTAAAAAAACAAGTTGGAAATTGCTCGTCAAACGTGGCAAATGAGGTGCGTTCGTACTATAACTAGTTTTATAATTATTTTTTGCACCCCATATTGTACTGAATGTATAATTTTTTGAACTTCATAAAGCGCATAGTCTGATACATCATTAAAATGCACTTCCAATATTTTTTTCCCATTCCCCGTAATGTAACGGAACACTTTTGACTGTCCCTGTAATTAAACTATACATCCGATTTTCCTAAAATTTGAAATAGCTCAACACAATTTTGCAACAATTATATCTTTAAAATTTCAGACCATTCGGAAGGCTGTAATATCATTAAAATGCACTTGCAATAATTTTTCCCATTGGCCGTAATGTAAAGAAAAAATTTTGACTGTCCCTGTAATTAAACTATGCATCCGATTTTCCTAAAATTTGAAAGGGCTCGACAAAATTTTGCAACAGTTATATCTTTAAAATTTCAGATCATTCGGAAGGCTCTAATATCATTAAAATCCACTTGCAATAATTTTTCCCATTGGCCGTAATGTAAAGAAAAACTTTTGACTGTCCCTGTAATTAAACTATACACCCGATTTTTCTAAAATTTGAAAGGGCTCGACAAAATTTTGCAACAGTTATATCTTTAAAATTTCAGATCATTCGGAAGGCTCTAATATCATTAAAATGCACTTGCAATAATTTTTCCCATTGGCCGTAATGTAAGGAAAAACTTTTGACTGTCCCTGTAATTAAACTATACATCCGATTTTCCTAAAATTTGAAAGGGCTCGACAAAATTTTTCAACAGTTATATCTTTAAAATTTCAGATCATTCGGAAGGCTCTAATATCATTAAAATCCCCTTGCAATAATTTTTCCCATTGGCCGTAATGTAAAGAAAAACTTTTGACTGTCCCTGTAATTAAACTATACATCCGATTTTCCTAAAATTTGAAAGGGCTCTACAAAATTTTGCAACAGTTATATCTTTAAAATTTCAGATCATTCGGAAGACTCTAATATCATTAAAATGCACTTGCAATAATTTTTCCCATTGGCCGTAATGTAAGGAAAAACTTTTGACTGTCCCTGTAATTAAACTATACATCCGATTTTCCTAAAATTTGAAAGGGCTCGACAAAATTTTGCAACAGTTATATCTTTAAAATTTCAGATCATTCGGAAGGCTGTAATATCATTAAAATGCACTTGCAATAATTTTTCCCATTGGCCGTAATGTAAAGAAAAACTTTTGACTGTCCCTGTAATTAAACTATACATCCGATTTTCATAAAATTTGAAATGGCTCGACAAAATTTTGCAACAATCATATATTTGAAATTTCAGACCATTCGGTTGGGTAGTTTTTGCTCTGTTACATGCGGACAGACGGACGGACGGACGGACAGACGGACAGACGGACGGACAGACGGACAGACGGACGGACAGACGGACGGACTGAACGACGACTATAGGTGCTACGTATTTATATAATTACGAACGCACCTAAAAAAGAATAAAAATGAAATCATTTAAAAAGAATCTTAAACGACGCAGCAATGGCCAATTTGAAGAGTATCGTCTGCCTCGAAGAAAAAAGAATCATGGAGATACGAGATAGGTGAAGATGAAGTGTTTTTATTTGGCGTGATATTAAAAATGCAAGCCCCAAACTGGTTAAAACCATTCAAAATTCAATTTAAATACTTGCTTGCGGCTTGCTTGTTCGCAATACCTACTCGGTTCAGATCCTGAACCGTTCTCATTGGCTCCCCCAGATTCAGATATCCAGAACATAAGTACTTTGAACGGCTTGGAAGCAGTGCGATCAATTAAAATTTTGTTCTAAGAACTTTTTGAGTGAGTTCGTAGTAGCTATGTGGTATGTCGTATGTCTATAATACCGTATGTAGATCCCCAGGTCGAACAAAAGCAGCGGAGAGTATGAAAAAATGATTTTTTTTTAAATTATTTCAATAGTTAATAAAGTTATATAAAAACTAAGGGGCTATGCTCCCTGCAACCTATACTCGCCAACCCCAGTTCAGACACCGCAGAATCTAAAAACATGCTAATTTGATGGGTTTTAAAAATATTAGAGAAGATTGAATTATACTGAAAAAAAGTTGTGTAGATCTCCCTATAAACAGATTTCCATTCAATTCCCTTTGATTGCAAAAATTTAAGGGCGAATCAGTTGCTGTTAAGACACCCAATGGTTGTTTTCGTTTTTGATTAAAGAGGATCAGTTAAACATTTGTAAAGAAGCTAAACTAAAATGAATTAAGTATACAGAGTCTTTGTCTCCCGGTATTTTAAAACAGTCTCTATAACAATAGCCTAAGTCATGTGACTATCATCAACAGTTCCAGGTGGACCACTTCGCTTTCTATACTCTAGGTGCCATTTTGGTACTTTAATGTTAGCCAGGCACAGGTGATAAGTCGCCAAGTATTATTCTATCGCCATCATTTCATCTATATTATAATAGTTCAAGTCATCAACTACCATAAACAAATATGGTCTGAAATCTTCGCCTTTCATATGAAAGTTTGGCACAGATGTCATATACGCCATTTTTTTCCGACGCCAATTTGGGGAACGCATCAACAGCATAAAAAACAACATCCGGCTTACCATATCAAGCAAAATAACGATACTTTGGCGCCAGCTAAGTGCCCGTTCCGTATATAACATTGGCGTCAGAAAAAAATCGCGCCAATATGTGGCCGTAAATTTTCCATTTCCATTAAAAAATCAAAAATTTTTTTTCGAATAAAACTACATAAAAGTTGCCATGGTCGTAAAGAATTCTTGGTACTGTTACGCTAGCCGGATTCAAATCTCGCCAATAGCTTTTTTTCAACTCGCCAGTTGGCATTTTTTTTTTTCGAGTGGTAATATTTAGCCAGATATCATATACGGTTTGTATGATTTTTTTTTTTTTTTTTTTTTTTTTTTACGAAAATTTGGTGAAAACCTCGTTTTCAGATACCAGTTACATATGCATTTTTGGTATTACTTCGTGTTTACGGCATCAAGTGATTTTTATTTCGACGTTTTATTTGTATTTTTATTAATGTTATACTAATTTATTTGTTCTTTCGTTATTTAAAATAAAAATTATGTCCATTTGTATAATTTGGCGAAATTGGTCGATGGAATAACTAAGTAGTACCGTATTTTTTAATTATTTTCTATTATTTTCTAAAGGAAATATATATAAAAAAATAATTAATAACTATAGAACAAAATAATTTATATAATATTAAAAAAGAAATAAAAGTAACTATATTCATTATTAAATAAACAACAATAGCCTAGTTACCATGTCAATCACAATAATGCGATTTTGGCGCCAATTAGGAACCTCGGTGCGTAGATAACACCTGTGCCTAGTTTTTTTCTTTTCGTTTTGTTTTAAAAACAAAGACAGAAGTGAAAGTCATCAATTTTAAATGAAAGTTATGTATTTTAAATAAAATGAATGAAAGGATTATATTTTAAATGAAATATAAAAAAAAAAATGCGATGAGAAAAATGTTTAGCGATTTATCACATGTGTCTCGCTAACATAAAAATACCGTCAGAATTGATTTCTCTATCAGAATCTTTCGATTTGGCGAAAGATTGTTCAAGTAAATTGAATTATGAATAAAAGTAGCATGATACATTTCTTAGCATACATTTAAGGGAGGCCAAATTGGTCGCCAAATTAGTTTAAAATAATAACCTTTACTGAAATATGAAAAAAAAAATGTCTGTTATGATTAAAATTTGAGTTGCCATCATTAGAAAAATGTATTTAAAATTAGAAAAAAAAATAATATTTCGAAAACTAATTCGAATTTAAAAATTCTAATATCAGTTTTAAGATCTGTGGATCAATACTGATTTTTGGTGTTAATGTCATCGCAAAGTATTCCATATTTTAGGAGAAATTGCCGTGAAACTTAATCAGTTGTTTAATCAGTCGTTTCAAAGAATCGTTACATAAATTCGTTTCATTTCAGCCGTTTCATATATCCGTTTCATAAATTCGTTTCATTAGCATTTTATATATATAGGGTAGATATGAATGTAAAAATGGAAAGTTTCTATTTTTCAACATTTAATTAAGTTAAAATAAATTTAAACAATACTAGCAATTTATATAAAGAAAATTTCTTTAATATTCGTTATCGTGATTGTTATTACGGTTTTAACGAATTTAATTCATTTTTGAGATTTCTACACTGCGTTATTGATGCAAGTAGTAGTGTTTTTTTGTTGTTTTGTTTCGTTTTGTTATGTCTTCTGCCGCGAAGCAATCATACATGACACGAAATATATATGCTAAATTACAAAGTTTACAAAACACTGCACAAACAACACTAACATTATTAAAAGCGAGCGAGGAACGGAAGTTGATTTATTGCGTTTGTAGAAATTGAAAGAAAAAAATGATAAATATAAGTAAATTATTTATATACATATTAGCATAATTTTAAATTATTCACAATCACCGTTAATTTGTGTTATAATTTGAGTAATAAAAATACACGCTGAACGATGCAGTCGATCACCACTTGCAAGACATTAAAAATCAACATGGTCTGAATCTAGCGAGCCAATCAGAACGGCTCAGAATCTGAACCGAGTAGGTATTGTGAATATGCTTGCGGCTTCACAGAGTTTGTGTGCGGCTGGCTTTGAGACCCTCTCGCCGTCCGATGAAATTCAGCCGTTGTTCCACGTGCTGTCTTGTTTGAGCCGAATGACGGCCTTTAAATATCAACGATAACCGCCTTCATATTGCAGACCGTTTTTATGTCATACTGAATCTCTACTGTTACTTAGAACAATGTGGAAATGAATATATATTAAAGTATGGAGCATAATCATATTTAATGCACATAGGTAAATTTCGGAAGGGTGCTAGTTTTTTCCTCTTGTCATTAGAAAAGCTAGTATTGCTACCATTACACAATTTGCTGTCACTGACCTATTTTATATATGGGCACTATCAGTGTAAAAAAATGAAAAGTGTAAACCTGCCTTTATTAGCAGATCGTTTACGCTAAAATCACAACAAAGATGTCTTTAGACACGAAATAATGTTTTCTTTCACATATGAATGCATATATATATATATATTTTAATACGACTCGTCTACAGATAAAAAAAATTGCAAAACATTGTATTTAAATAGTGAGATCCACATTTGACGCCATATTTGAGTTCTTTGGATCAAGGCAGTCCGGTAAAAGATATAATTTATACATAAAAGATATACAGGCTGTTGCCGAATCGCACAAATTCAGAGGGATGATAATATGCATCAAGGGAATGAAAAATTGCTGTAATAATGGGGTCGCAAACAATTTCTTTAGTCACAAATTCAGGGCTCTTCATCCTAACATCACTTGTGTGGAAGGTAATAATTTTGAGAAAAATAAAAATACAGTAGAACCTCGATTATCCGAAGTAATTGGGACCGACCCTCTTTCGGAAAATCGAAATTTTCGGGTAATCGAGAATGCTTCACTATTAAGATTTAGGAGACATATATGCAGTATTTCTTATTATGGTAACAAGTGCTTAATAAAAACAGAGGAATAGCAAAATAGAAACAAGAATAAATTACCTGAATTTTAATTTTGGAATAAAGTAGCTTTTACATATTACATAAGGGTTTGAAAAAAATGTTTTGTTTGGCGCAGTTTCGATTGCCTTTGTTTTGAAGCTCTAACACGGAGTTTTTTAATATTATTAGTTCACCAGTATCACAGTCTTTCTGCTGTTCCAGCCATGCCAAACCTTTTTCAAAACATTCAAAAGCTTTAGAATAGCTAATTTGTTCGTTTTCTTCATTCCACTCCGAAAGCTTACGGGAGCTCATGTTAAATTCAAAGGAACACTAAGAAAGGGGATCGAAAATATGTATGTGTACTCATAGTTCGGAAAGGACCGCTTGCACACAAAGGACATAATAATTAGGGAAGAAAAGCTTTCAAAATGGATTTTGCATATAAGGAATGTGATAGTAAAAAAAAGCTTTAAAAACATATTTCGGTTAACCGAAAGTTTCGGTTAAAGGACTTTCGGATAAAAGAGGTTCTACTGTATTGCAATGAAAATGCAACGATATATACCGTTTTTTTGTGTGAAATGTTATAACATCACGAAAAGTTCTAGAAAATCAGGGTGCTCAAGTAATTGATGATACCTTATAAACTGGTCATTGCACTGTCCAGTGCGTACTGCTGGCGCGTATGATGGAAACTTCTACGGATTTTTTTTTATATTATTACATTTGTAACAAAGGTAATTGCAGTCCAAAAAGGGAAGCATCAAATGCATACTACTGGCGCATACAATGAAAACGTCTACCAGTTTTTTTTTTTTTTTTTTTTTTTTTTTATCACATTTACAACAAAGATAATTGCAGTCCAAAATGTGAAGCGTCCAGTGCATATTGCTGACGTGTATAATGAAAACTTCGACTACGTTTTTTTGATAATATTACATTTACAACAAAGTTGAGAATGTCTATTAAAACTTTTTTTTTTCGTTTTTGTTGAAAACTTATTATTGTTATTTGTTTCTTTCAAATTTCCAAAATATTATTATCTCACACACTACTAGGATTCCTTAAAAGCATTTTTGAACTAGTACAAACATTTTCAATTTTAGTATTTGCTTTTAGTGATGCATTTTTTTACAATAACAACTTCATTATTAAAATAATTAAATCGTAAACCCTATGCTTTTTTTCTTTATCCTCATTTTAATTATTATTTTAAATTTACTTTTAAAAGTGTTCAATTTCAAATCATTAAATTCACTATTTCAATATTTTCTTCCATTTATCTTCGAAAGCTATTTTTTAGTGCTACAAATTTTCGAATAAAAACGAACTTTTTCTCAAAAATTTACAGCAATGGACAAAAGCCACCTAGTTAAGGGATAAAGCCGTGACACGCTTCGTTGTGACGTAACGGAATATCACACCACCGCCCCCTGAATACGAGGCCTAAGCGCTGACACGAAAATGGCGGCTGCCGAAGGCGGATTTTTTTCAGCGTATGTACGGTCCCTTAAATATTCGTACCAATAATTTTTTAATGTTTTTTCCGCTTTATTTTTCTGAGATTAAACAAGTCAAAGAAATCTTTTATAAAATACTGGTATCTAGATTTAAGGGACCGTACCTACGTTAAAAAAAAAAATCCGCCTTCGACAGCCGCCATTTTTGTCTCAGCGCTCAGACCCAGTATTCAGGGGGCGGTGGTCACACGAAGCAGGGAAAACAAAGAAAAAAAAATCGAACAACTTGCATGTTTCGAGTTCTATGTCTCGTGAAATTATTAATTATTATTATTAAATAATAATTAATAATTCCCCGAGCCAACGAAATCCAAACACGCAAATTGTTCTTTTCTTTGTTTTGCCTGCTTTGTGACGTCACAGCAAAGCGTGTCACGGCTTTATCCAAACTAGGGCGCGTTGAATGGAGACAAATTTGAAAACACAAAAATGAACTCTTTAACTAAACTTTAATCCAAAAGGTTTGGAAAAGTGATTACATGTAAAGGATTTATATATAAAAAAGTGTTTAAATAATATAAAGTAAAATAAAAATTCCGGAGTTGTAGGTACATGCTATTTTTTTTTTTTAATTACAAATAACAAAGTATTACAAAGTAGTCTTACCAAATTTTGATGCTCTGTCTCATATTTATATTAAGAATATTTCTAGTTCTTACCTAAAAGAGAGTAAAAAATAATAATTAGTAAACTTACAAGATAAACGGTACAAAAGACATAATTTAATGCAACATTTATTGCAAACATTTGAATAATTCAAATTCAAATATATACGAACATAAAGACATGGTGTTGACAAATTCAGAGGATTGAGAGTAGGCATCAAGAAGAAGGAAAAGTGCTCTAGAACATGGGGGTCGCAAAACACTTATTTCGTCACAAATACAGGGTGTTTCATTGTAACAGAAGTTCTGTTGAACGTAATAATTTTGAGAAAAATAAAAACATTGCAATGGAATTGCAAGGATATATATATATACAGTAGAACCTCTTTTATCCGAAACTTTTTTAACCGAAAATCTCGATTAACCGAAATCCACTCAAGCTTTTTTTTTAATTACCACATTCCTTGTGTGCATGCAAGCGGTCCTTTCCGAACCATGAGTACAGATAAATATTTGGGCTCCCTTTTCTTAGGATTTCTTTGAATTTAACTTGAGCTCTCGTAAGCTGCGGAGTGTACTAAAACGCAGTGGGAGGAAGGAGAATCGGAATGTGTGAACGTGTAGTAGGGGATTTTTTTGTTCACCAGAAGATTAATTAAACGTGTATTGTGGGGGAGTAAGCAGTGAGTAAAGAATTCGAGAGTGTGCGAAACAATTGTTCTGCCTCTCACTTGGTATTAGTCAGCGACACATATGTGAGATAACTGTTGAAGTTATTCACTCAAGAATCAGTACTTCGTGATAGAGCCAGAGCCCGATCAAGCTGAAGTTGGGCCCAGGGCCTGTTAAAAAGTTGGGCCCCCCTACCTCACCATTCCCGGCGACACTTTCAGAAAAAAAAAGTAGGTTTATTTGATGAGTTGACAAAGTTGTTTGGGTGAAAGTTTCAAGTGTATAAAAAAATATTTAGCTTACAAGAATAATCAAGAAAGTGAATTACCGTCCACTTTCTCAAATAAGCATTTGTATAATTCACAAACATCTATAATCCACAGTTTATGTTGCAGAATAAATGAGGACGTCTTTTTCAAAACTCGTCTTATCCAAAATCATAAATTGTGTTTTCCCTAACAGTCTAGTAATCATTTTAAACTATAATTATGACATTGTAAAATCCTCGTTTATATTGAAACCAATAGACACAGTATGCAGTTTTTGGCATTTTCCCCAAATTTGATTTTCTGGATATGGCAAGTTTTGAAAATTGTAGGTACTCTAAAATTGAAAAGGACTTTTACAGAAAAATTAAATATGGAAGTTTTTTATTACAGTAAAACTTTGTTTTTACATCAAAGACTAAAATATAAAATGCAAACAGTGGAAAAACTTAAATTGTGAGAAAATACACACAAATTTGTGGGCCCCTGAAATTGGTGGGCCCAGGGCCGAGGCCCCGGAGGCCCGTGCATTAATCAGGCCCTGGATAGAGCTGCAAAGCAAAGACAATCAAAACGGCTACGAACAAAACTTTTTTTTAAACTCTTGTGAAATATGCAAAAGGTACTTAATTTCAAAATTAAAATTCAGGTAATTTATTCTGATTTCTATTTTACTGTTACTCTATTTTTATTAAGAACTTGTTACCATAATAAGAAATAGCGTATATATTTGCCCTTAATCTTAAAATTGCAGCATTCTCGATTATCCGAAAATTTCAATCTTCCGAAAGGGGGTCGGTCCCAAATACTTCGGATAATCGAGGTTCTACTGTACCCTTTTTTCTGTGCGAAAAGTAAAAACATTTAAAGTTCTGAAAAAAACAGGGTACTCAAGCAATCGATGATACCGTATGAATTGGCAATAGACGCTTTCAGTCGTGACGTTTTGCTTGGATACTGACTCCAAACAAGCCGTTGCTATGCTGTGTTTTCTATTCCTATTATATTTTATAGCTATATTTTGAAGCTATATCTCATAGAAATATGTTTTAATACTTTATATGCAGTGGTAACATTTTCTACAATTTATATTTAATAAGATATGAAACATAGCAACCGTTTGTTTGGAGTCAGTTTCCAAGCCAAAACGTCATGATTGGCGTCACACTGAAAACGTCTATATCAGTTCAAAATGTGGAGCGCCAAGTGCATACTCCTGTAACGTATAATGGAAACTTCTACTACTGTTTTTGATATTATTACATCCACAACAAAGGTGAGAATGTCTATTAAAAATTTTATTATAATATACTTTAGTTTTTTGAAAGTTATTACCGTGAATCCAAATTGAGTTACGGTAGAACACCCTGTATTTTTAATTAAATATATGGTTTGAAACCCCATGTTCTATGGTAATTTTTTTTATCCGCTTGATGTCTACTATCAGTCCTCTGTGTTTATTGGTCGAATTTGTCAACACCCTGTATATTAAAGGTATATCCACAAATTAAAAAGAAAATAAATTACGATCTCATAGAAATAGTTACTAAAATAAAATCAGCAAAATAATAAAAGCAATCTACAGGGTGTCCTAAAACGGACTGACTGATTTTAAAATTCAATAACTTGCAAACGGCGACAGATATTAAAAAAATTCTTGCAGGAGGGTTATGCATAAGGTCAAAAGTTTTTTTACAGTGACTTTCGATTTTAGTTCGAATTACAAACAATAGATGGCGCTGTAAGCTAATAGGCGCTAAATACAGGCTCGATTTTTTGGCCTTTCTCTTCTTCCATGCGGAAAAAGGAGGTTAAAATGTATTGAGTGAGTCCCGAAAACCGAGCCTGAATTTAGCGTCTATTGATCGCAGCGCCATCTATTGTTTGTAATTCGAACTAAAATCGAAAATCACAGTAAAAAAACTTTTGACCTTATGCATAAACCTCCTGCAAGAATTTTTTAAATATCTGTCACCGTTTGCAAGTTATTGAATTTTAAAATCAGTCAGTCCTTTTTAGGACACCCGGTATGTATAATTAAAATGAAATAAACTTCACTTTCCAATTTTAATTTTTAAAAAATCATATAAATTTTCTGGTGGATGTTCTCGATTTTCTTAAATGTGATTAAACGCTAGCAGAAAACGGTCCCTTTAGAATTTCGAAAAGTAGTTAAAAGACTGATTGATCTGTAGACTTAAACAAGATGTTTTTAACGATTCCCATTCCGTTTATGTAAAATTTGATATAGGTCAAAATTCATAAATTTTTCGAATATGAATTTATTAATGATTTTCATAATTATGCTTTACTAAAATTAAAATACTTAGAATAACGTTTTAGCCCACTCAATATATCTCACTGAAAAAAAGAAAAGTAAATTAAAGAATTTTTGTGCGGAGTTATAAATTAAAGTTTGTCTTATGAATCTTACATTAAATTTTGACCTCTTCCACTTCATGAAAGAAAAAATACATAAGCATTATACTTTTTAGGGCTGATTTAATTTAATGAACTCAAAAAAAGGGAACATATGTCACAAGTGCGCAGAGGTTGGCGCGATTTTTTTAGGCGACATTTTGGCGAGAAAGCCTCGCTTTCGAATAACTGTTAGGCCTAGCGTGCAAAAACATTTTAGGTGTATTTCATTATAAACAGTTTATTTTATTCTAAAAAACATACAGTTTTTATCTTAAAACAGACACAATTTATTGTAAAACACGCGCAATTTTATTGTAAAACACACATTTATTTTACTATGGAACACATATAATTTTTATGATAAACACAAACAGATTATTTTGTTTTAAAACATACACAATGTTTCATTTATTTTAATACCAACAAAATGTTTAATTTAATATAAAACACACACAGTCTATTTTACCGTTCTACAATAGGAAGCAAAATCTCCCCAAAATCTCCGGATCCTCATGCTAGGCAAAAAAAAAAAAAAAAAAAAAAAAAATCGACATTTTGGCTCAGTGCGTTTGCGAGCTCTGCACAAAGTAAAGTGTCAAAAGTGAGTGTCAACATTTAAAATCGTACTTTTTACTATTTGTAATATGTACCCGGCCCCTATTTGATAATTTGTATTAATATTCTGAAAGAAAACTTTTGCTCCAAAGACTAATGGCACCTTTGGATGGATTTTATTGCAAATGGGCTACGAATAAAGACAGATTTATCTATCTTCGTTTACACCGGTTACACAATGCGGCTAGGCAGAATTTTTAAAACTTTTTTATTTAACCTTTCACTGCACCATGGGCCATATCTGGCATGTACCTAAAAACATTACGTTATTAACTATGTGCCATGAATTTAGCGGGGATGATCGCTGCCTCTGATCAGGAACAATCCAAAGCATGGAATAATACTTATTTTGTCTATGTTAGATGTGTACACTAGACAATAAATTAGAATTTGTTCTTCGAAAACATAAGAAATTTCGATCAAGGTATTAAAGGTAAAATTTACTTTCGTTATTTTTACTGAATATTTAAAAATATTAATATAAAAGAAGATGCAGAGTGTTAGACAAATAAAATTGATTAATTTAAATCCATTTATATGCAAAATATTGCAATATAATATTTTAAACCGTAATTTTGTATGTATGACACGCATCGTAAAATATCAAATTTTAGCTGAAAATTTAAAATTATTTTTTTTTACTATTTTTCCCATTATTTGGCCGATATATAGATGTCAAATAAATTTTTTCATAAACATAGTAAAATTCGTGCAGTGAGGGGTTAACTCAACCTGATTTTTGTATGCAAAGACGGAATTTCGTTATCGATTTTTAACCCGCTTCCTTGATAGGATAGAATTATAAAATCTACGTTCACAGGTGTATTTCCGATGACAATAGAACATTTAAACATTTTTACAGCCTAATTATAAACCAGCAGGGAAGATCCAGCTATGCTCGATTAAAATGATCTTTGCATTCAATTAAATGTAACAATAAAATCGCGCTGTATTATTGCTATAAAACACTTTATTTTATAACAATATTATGTACAGAAACAACCAATATTAATATTATTTACATATGTCTAAATTTTATCATGATCAATCTATACGTATTCAATCATACTCTCAAAATTCCCTGTCCAACTTCACAGACGGCTTCGACCAAAGAACTTCGTTATATACGTGTGGGATTAATTGCAAGAAAGTAAGGTTATATGTACCCTGATTTGTTGAATTCTGTTTTCCAGAACCCTCTATGGCCTCTGATTGGTTAAATCTCTCAGCTCCTAGTAAGAGTTTCTAGAAAATTCCTACAGATTCTGAAAGCAATTGTTTTCCCCAAATATCGCCAAATTTGGCGACATTTTTTTCATGTGGCGCTAAGCAAGTATTTTGGCATTGGTAATCTTGAAAGTAGATTTTCCCGCCAACTTTCGCCAATATTTCGCCAAATACCGCCAAATTACACGAAATGTTGCCACTTTGCAACTACGTTTACTGCCAAATATTCAAGAAATTAATAACTCTTTCAATCTTCATTCCCATTGAAATGCGTTGACCTGTAATGGCACCCAGAATGACCCACTAATTGAATTTTCTCGAACATGTGACCCAGGCCAATGGTCTTCTCGTACCCTAGGACGGTAGGATACAAAATTTAGTCAAAATCGTTAGAACTGTTTTTTAGATAAAATTTACACAACACGAGATTTGCTTGTACTATAATATATGATTATTACATTCATTTTAAGGCATTTTTCCGTTAGCTCACCACAGGTGATAAATCGCGAAATTTCTCTGCAACTCATAAATTGTATTACTCTCAGAAGACCGTCGTTTGATGACTCCACTAAGGAGCGACTGTAACTGCTACTTTATGATTAATCACCAGGTGATTTTACAGCGAAGTCACCTGGTAACTATCATGTAACCGTCATTTGAAGACTACATTGTAACCTCACCATGGTAGTTGTTGTGTGACGACCCTCCGTGAAATCTTGTGACCATCTTGTGATTTATCACAAAGAAGTTCACATGCTGGTTTCACAGTAGTGTCTCTAAATGAAGATCACCTCAGAGTCAAAATGTGAGTTGATTGTGGCGTCATTTGATAACTTATCACAATGAAATACTCACAAAGTCTTCACAATGACGTGCACATGAGAATCGCAACGTAACGTCATTGTAACGCCAGTGCGCATTTTGACTTGTTAAACAATCACGGTGAATTGTGAAAATCACTGAATGAGTTTAAGTTGCAATTCTGATTGAAACTCGTGAAATTGTTTTGTCTAATTCAATTCACGCTCATTTTTCATGAAGAGAATCAAATTCAACTCGAAACTCCTAGAAAGTGAGTCTTGTTCTCAGTGATGTCACGAAATTATCACCATTTGAGAGTATTGATGAGACGAATAGAATGTATCACATTCTGGTTCACCTTAGTGATGACATCGAATGTGACATATGTGACGTCACATCGATTGGATGTACTTTAGCGATAGTACGTTTTTGGTATGCCTGATGTTTGTTTGAGAATTCACAATTGATTTTATTTTTTGAAAATTAGTATTTTAGGTTTTTTGCTTAACTTTTGGTCATGAGTGTATATACATTAAGACATACAGGGTGTATCTGAAATGCTTCAACAAACTTAGGGGGATGATAGTACTCATCAAGACGAACAAAAAATGCAATGGAACATGGGTGGCAAATGATGTTTAAAGGGTGAAAATCGCAAAACTAATAAAAATATCGAAGATCTCGCATGCTGCTTTTCCGAAGAACTGGCTAGTAGCACGAAGCTGGTTTTCCTTTCACTTTGTGCATATCCGGTTACAAAGAGATAACAAAAACTTAGAAGAAAGCCAAACAAATCTGTGATCAGGAATCCACGTATGCAAGACTCCCGAAGTCATCGAGCGTGTCCGTCAGTCCTTCCTCCATACATGTACTCTGTGTAATAATGTCCGCAGTCGACACTTTGAATAATTGTTGTAAAATATTTGTTTTCTCTGGACGTCACGAGCTGTGTTGTACCTATTCTGTGCAATAAATAATTTTCTGGAGTGTTTCTTTCTTGTCTCAGTTTGTCAATTTCCAGATTCATTTTCTCGATTTTCATCCTTTACACGTCATTTGCGACCCCATGTTCCACTGCCTTTTTTGTTCATCTTCATGAGAAATATCATGCTTGTAAGTTTGTTGAAGCATTTCAGATACATCTTGTATATACATCCTGAGAGAAACATACATCCAAAAACTTAAATAATAGATTAAATAGAAATATGCGTTAATTTTTATTATTGGACATTATCAACTGCTGCATGCATTCGAAAATATTCATTTGTATCATAAATCACGATATATTCAAAAACATTCTATGTGCTCACCTCATTCTTTGGAGTAACTAGCATTTATTAAACTTTATGCATATTGGAGAAGCAATATTTTATTTATCCTATTCAAAATATAAAGCGATATGCAATATTTGAAATTTCCATAAATTTTTAATTAACATAATTCAAAATATATATCGCTTATTATATCCCATATGCATCAATTATTTTTAAGAAACTGAAAGTTCTCAGCGCTTAATAATTTATTCAATCCAAGAATTAATTTGATTTACCGTATTCACTCTATCGTAATAGAAATAAATTATTTTTAAATATTTTAAATTCAAAACAATAATAATAAATAATAAATTCTTTAAGGTATGAAATAGGCATTTTATATGAAGTTTTATGCAAATAATTCACACAACTCAAAATGTATAACACATAAAATTGAACGCATACCACTAGAATTTTTTTTTTACATTCATTATTTAAAATTTAATAAGGGAAGTTTATTTAACGAAGTTCTGAATATTTCTTGAAACGAAATACGATCTACGTTATTTAATATATTGATCAAATTTTCACTTGAACTGCTCTACACTTTTGATTTTCAAAAACTTTAAAGGGGGAAAAAAATCCACCTTGGTTTCTGAACTTAAATCTTTTTGAATCTAATTTATGTTCGGGATCATTTACTATTAGAAATCTCATCATCTCTTTCACGTAACTGAATCAATGTATTATTTTGAGGAAAAATATCGATTAAACCGGTAAAGGATTAGGCTCTCAACGAAAGAGATTTAAAGCAATCTCATTACGGCGTCCGTTAGAAGTAACATACGACGTTCACATGCGGCTGGTTGTAGTGTTCTGAAATTCATCGCTTGTATATACCTTTGTTCTTACATTTTGTTTGAAAAATGGGAACTCATAAAAATGAATTTTAGAGATATTGAAAATTTTTCAGCAATAATGATTTTTCAAGTAATTTTTTTATTTTTGTAAATGTGTAGAAAAGGAGATAGGATATATTTTACGTTGATAAATTTCTTGCCTTATACATATGAAAGTACTTAAACTGCACCAGTTTGTCTTCTCTTTTGAATATTTTCTATGTATCTTCAATCATTATAAAAGAACTGAGAAACAGTTGTATTTATTAGCCCTCGATATGCTATTTCTTTTGGCCAGCGATTAAAATGTCGTCTCTAAAAAGTAACGTTACGTTATATAAGTCAGCCGTAAAACAAAGCAGATATATCATTGTACTGGATAATCTCTACTGCTATTTTTTAAATTTCTAAGCATCGCACATTTTTAATTTTTATACCGTCGTATAGGGAAAAAAATGTACTTTTAAATGCAATTTGTTTGAAAACTGCATTTCAATTTATTTTTGAGATATTAATTGAGATAAAGGAAAAATAGTTGAAAAAAAATAGACTATTATATCTTTTTGTTACCATTTTCACATAATAACTGAAAAAAAAATTGTAATTAAAATATGTGCTATTTTGAAAAAATATAAATGAATGATATCAGATATAATATGGAGCTATTATAAAATATTTAATTTTAATCATGTATCTTAAACATGTAATAAATATTTCAAATATTTTAGTATGTTACATACAAATGAAGGCATATGAATCATTAGATAGCAATTTTTCTTTTCTTTTTTTTTTTTTTTTGGTCAAGTTTCTTGAATGACGACATCACTTTTTGCTGAAATTGTGTATTATTCTGCGATAGTGGCGTCCTATGCATACTTTTCTGTAGATGTTGTTTAAGATTGGATCGCAATAGGATACATATGAAACTGTTACCTATAGGGTAGACCGGATCTAGTTGGCCCGCTTTTTCTTCTAATAATTTTTTAAAAATTACAATTCAGCATTTTTAATTTCGTTTTATGTTACCATTATCAGTGTACTTTCAGAAAGAAGTCGCAATAGTAAAACTTGAAAATATTAAGTATAACTATTAGTTTAGAAGCTCAAATTAACATCAAGTCGCTTAAGACAACCTGCCCCGATTGCGGTGTAAGTTGACCCACGTCACTTTTTAATGTTTTGATAGTGTAGAAGTTTAAGAAATGATCAAAATTTTATCAAATCTTAATTTTTATTTCTTGCGAACGAAAACACAATATAGCCTCCTAAATTAAAATAAAAATTTTAAATATTAAAACTGTGAGTTATTCAAATTATTAACTTCGACCAAAAATTGCTTTAAAAATTGATTTTATTTTCTCATAAAAAATGTCTTTCATAGATCACGGAACAGTAATAAATTTTAATAAAGGCATGCTAGGTGTTAAAACACCGTAAATCAGTACAGTAATTAAAAAAAATCATTCATCCTTAATTAGATGATTTATTATAAACACTAGATGATAAATAAATTGTATGAAGGCCTTTGTACATCTGTTACGTGCAATAATACTTTTCTTTCGTTTATTATGTTTTTTCTAACGTATCATTCCTTCCAAATTAGAATGAAATAGATGTAATTTTTTTTAATTAAATTAAATTTTGTTTAATTCAATAATTTATTCAATCTTTTAGATTATATACTGGGGATTATTGCAATTAAACTGCTCAGGGGTCCGATGAGAGGGGAGGGGTTAACTTTTAACTTTTTAATTTTCAACTTTTTAGCTTTGAAATTTACGATTTGCGAAAAATCCTGACGTGATGGTTAAAAATAAAGGTCACTTTCGGACTCAGCGCAAAAAAATACATAAAAATAAATTTTCAAAAGTTAAAAACGCTACAATCATATCTATTTTATACAATCAGATTTTTGATATTTTTTTTTTACTTTTTAACTTTGATTTTTAATTCGCAAAAACTCCTTGCTTGGTGGTAAAAAAAAAAAAAAAAAATGAAGGTCATTTTCGAATTCAGCGTTACGCTTTACACAAAAATCAATTCTCAAAAGCTAAAAAACATGACATGACCCAAATGTTGCAGGCTAGTTTTTATTTGCCAACACTTACTTCAAAATTTTTTTCTCTGCCTGCAAAGATTATTATTTTAAAATAACGGTGTCACAAAATCGTAGCAATTAGAAGCTAAGAATAATAAGCACAGATTGTTTTAAGGAACAGGAACATTTTATACCAGTAATGAAGCAAATAAAACTTTGATCGCACTACAATGCAACACTTGTGTCTTGAAATGTCACGTGTTTCACGTATCCTAAACAAAGTATTATCTCGGGAAAAAATATTCATTAAACCGATAAAGGATTAGACTCTCAACGAAATAGATTTAAAGAAATTTCATTACGGCGGCCGTCAGAAGTAACTTACGACGTTCTCAGACCACTGGTTGCAGTGTTTAGGAATTCATCATTGGAACAAGCTTTTTTATATTATATTTTGTTTGGAGGAAAAAATCATACTATAAATATTAAAAAAAATTAGGTCATTATAATTTTTCAAAGTGTGGTTTTCGGTAAATATGTAGGAAAGGAAATATTTATTATTTTGATAAATTTCGACAAAACTTATTAAAAAATAGTTAAGTTACGGATTTTTCTTGCCTTTTTAAATGTCATGACATATGTCTTCAATCGTTAAAAACCACTGGATAACATTGCATGTAGTAAACTAATTCCTTATTCTACTCATTTTATTATGCCAGGGAGAAATATCGATCAATTCAATAAACGATTAGATTCTAAACTAAAGATATTTCGAACAATCTTTTTACGGCATCAGATTTACATCGGATGGCTGGTTCTGTGTTCTGAAATTCAATTGTAGAATGCCTAAATTATATTTAAAAATAATTTTAAATATAATATTTAAAAATATTTAAAAAATTACTAGTCCTAATGAATTTTAAATGTATCATTTCTTGTAAATATATAGAATTTATTACTTTGCTAACATTGAAGCGATATTTATATGAAAATACAGTATATCCCCTATTTGAAAATATCTGATTTAATCATTTCCTCTCATTTTAAATATATATTTTACTGTTCCGGATTCACCTATATTTATTTCTATGATGAATGATTCCCGTTTTAACGATGGTTTCCCTCTCTTTAACAATAATTTTGAAGATTTTTGAAATGTTTAACCGGCTTTTTAGGTGCATTCGTAATTATATAAATACGTAGCACCTATAGTCGTCGTTCAGTCCGTCTCTCCGTCCATCCGTCCGCATATAACAGAGCAAAAACTACCCAACATAATGGTCTGAAATTTTAAATGTATGATTGTTGCAAAATTTTGTCGAGCCATTTCAAATTTTATGAAAATCAGATGTATAGTTTAATGACAGGGACAGTAAAAAGTTTTTCTTTACATTACTGCCAATGGGAAAAATTATTGCAAATGCATTTTAATGATGTTACAGCCTTCCGAATGGTCTGAAATTTTAAACATATAATTGTTTCAAAATTTTGTCGAGCTATTTACAATTTTATGAAAATCGGATGAATAGTTTAATGACAGGGATAATCAAAAGTTTTCCGTTACATTACGGCCAATGGGGAAAAATTATTGAAAGTGCATTTTAATGATGTTACAGCCTTCCGAATGGTCTGACATTTTAAATATATAATTGCTGCAAAATTTTGTCCAGCCATTTCAAATTTTATGAAAATCGGATGTATAGTTTAATGACAGGGACAGTCAAAAGTTTTTCTTTACATTACTGCCAATGGGAAAAATTATTGCAAGTGCATTTTAATGATGTTACAGCCTTCCGAATGGTCTGAAATTTTAAACATATAATTGTTTCAAAATTTTGTCGAGCTATTTACAATTTTATGAAAATCGGATGAATAGTTTAATGACAGGGATAATCAAAAGTTTTCCGTTACATTACGGCCAATGGGGAAAAATTATTGAAAGTGCATTTTAATGATGTTACAGCCTTCCGAATGGTCTGAAATTTTAAATGTATAATTGCTGCAAAATTTTGTCCAGCCATTTCAAATTTTATGAAAATCGGATGTCTAGTTTAATGACAGGGACAGTCAAAAATTTTCCGTTACATTACGGGGAATGGGGGAAAAAACATTGCAAATGCATTTTAATGATGTTACAGACTACGCACTTATGAAGTGCAAAAAAATATACATTCAGTACAATATGGGGTGCAAAAAATAATTATAAAACTAGTTATAGTACGAACGCACCTCATTTGCCAGGTTTGACGAGCAATTTCCAACTTGTTTTATCTAGAGGAATTGTCAAGTTTCTCCTGTTGATTTAGAGGCTGAATAGTTTGATTTAAAGGAGTTTCAAATATGACTTCTCTACCCAGAATTTTTCATTTATAGTTTATGTGAACTATCGTTCTTATGTTTCTGATTGTGAAATATAGCTTTTACAAGAATAACAAGTCTGAAATTGTACAGTCGAGGAAAAAAAAAAAAGTAAACACCCCTACTAACTTCTCAACAAATTATCGTAGAAGAAAGTTACTGGTACCGAACGATTGGAAATAAAGTCTACTTTTAAATGATGTATATAAAATTTGTTTAAGGGGCCATCTACATTAAATTCAGTAATACGGAAATAACAGGACTCCATCTTAAAAAAGACATCATCACCATGGCAACTTAGAATCATTACCTATCATGCTATATTATTGATTATTCATCAGCATCATTGAATTAATTACGTATGATAGGATTTAAAAGAATGAAGAAAAATTTTATTAATACCTTTTTTAAGATTTAATACGATTTTCATAAAATTAGAAATGACTCGACAAAGTTCTGCAACGAATTGCTATATATATTAAATTTCAAACCATATGATTGGGTAGTTTTTGCGCTGTTATTTGCGGGCAGATGTATAGGCAGACAAACGATCTCTCTTGGATATAATCAGATCTTGGTGCAATAGCTGTTGCATTCTTATGCAAAAATGCATGAATACAAAATTTATTACGATTATACGAATATAACAAAACGGAAAAAATAGGACTCCATCTTAAATAGAAGGTAATGACCATGGCAACTTAGAATCCTTATCTATCATGGGGTATCATTGAATTTACGACGTATGATAGGATTTAATTGAATGAAGAAAGCTTTTATTAATATCTTTTAGGTAGCTTTCTTTACAAAAAGCTACCTATTGCAGCCGTTCGGAGGAAAGCGATTTCAAATTTTGGTATATTTTCATCGATCATGACCCCCAGACCCCGAAACCACCCTCCGTTCAAAATTGATATATATATATATATATATATATATCTGACCTATGTCACACTGTAACTCTCGTATTTATGAACCGATTTGGATGTAATTCGGTGTGTACATAGTACATACCAATGTCTCGATCGAGTTCGTTGGCCAGCTCCATCCGCCATTTTGTTACAAAATGGCGGCCATTTAACATATTTTAAAAAATTTAAAATTTGAAATGTGGTACCAAAAAATTGAAAATGGAAAAATATTTTTTTCTTATGTATTTGAACTTTATACAAAGACTCCGTAGCAGTTTTTGTTTCGTCTATATCTTAAAAAATGGCTGAGTTATAGCATTTTGAATTTCTAGCGAAGCTGACATTTTGAAACGTCCTGAATTTTGTCACGCGATAAAAGGCGTATTTATGAACCGATTTGGATGTAACTTCGTTTATACATAGTACAGACCAATGTCTCGAACGAGTTCGTTGGCCAGCTTCATCCGCCATCTTGTTTAAAAATGGCGGCCATTTAAAATTTTAAGAAAAAATTAAATTTGAAATGTGGTAGCAAAAAAAAATGAAAATTGAAAAAATATTTTTTCTTATGTGTTTGTCCTTGATACAAAGATTCTGGAGCAGTTTTTGTTTTGTGTATATCTTAAAAAATGGCTGAGTTATAGCATTTTGAATTTCTAGCGTGGCTGATATTTTGAAACGTCCTGATTTTTGCCATGTGATAACAGACATATTTATGAACCGATTTGGATGTACCTTGGGTGTGTACATAGTACATACAAATAACTCAACCGAGTTCGTTGACCAGCTTCATTCGCCATCTTGTTTCAAAATGGTGGCCATTTAAAAAAATTTTAAAAAAATAAATTTTAAATGAGATACCAAAAAATTGGAAAATGAAAAAGATTTTTTTTGTATGTGTTTGACCTTAATACAAAGATTCCGGAACAGGTTTTGTTTCGTCTACATCTAAAAAAAATGGCTGAGTTATAACATTTTGAATTTCTATTGTGGCTGACATTTTAAAACGACCTGATTTTTGTCACGCGATAACAGGCGTATTTATGAACCGATTTGAATGTAACTTGGTCTGTACATAGTACATACCAATGTCTCGACCGAGTTCGTTGGCCAGCTTCATTCGCCATCTTGTTTCAAAAGGGTTGCCATTTTTTAAAAAAAAATGTAATTTAAAATTTAAAATGAGGTATTAAAAAATTGGAAAATGAAAAAGATTTTTTTTATGTGTTTGTCCTTAATACAAAGATTCTGGAGCAGTTTTTGTTTCTGAAAATTTGTTCTTTTGTTTATATCTTAAAAAGTGGTTGAATTATAGCACTTTGAATTTCTATCATGGCTAACACTTTGAAACGATCTTGTATTTCTCACGAAGTACCACACTTATTCGCCTATTTCGATGGAAGAAGGCATGTGGATAGTATACATCAATATCTCGACCAAGTTTGCTGGCCAGCTTCATCAGCCATCTTGTTTCAAAATGGCGGCCATTAAATTAAAAAAAAAAATTATATTTAAAGTGAGGTGCAAAAAAATTAGAAATTGAAAAAGGTTTCTTTCTTAAGTATTTGACCTTGATATAAGGATTCAGGAGCATTTTTTGTTTGTCTTTATCTTAAAAAATGGCTCAGATATAGCAGTTTCAATTTCTAAAGTGGGTGACATTTTGAAAAATCTGATTTTTTGCCTGCGACAGCACTCGTATATATCAACCGATTCCGATATGAGTGACCATGTGCACAGCAATTACTAAGGTCTCGACCAAGTTCACTGGTTAGCCTCATCTACCATGTTGTCTTAAAATGGCAGGCACTTTAAGAAATCGCCAATTTGGCAGCCAAATATAAGTGACTTTAAATAAAAGCAGCTTGGATAAAGCTGACTAATTTCGCGAAATTCTCATTCATAATGATTTAGTATTGATAAAAATTAGTATTGAATCTCCTATATTCGGTTTCCACTTAATTGAGCTTCGTGTGTTTGAATAATATAAGTTGGCTTTTTAAAAATAAGGAATATGAAAGCTACCTCTTCCTCCCGGCACTGGCCGGAAGGACTTTTTAAGTTTTGATTCGATTTTCATAAAATTTGAAATGACTCGACAAAATTCTGTAACGATTATATATATTAAATTTCAAACCATTCTATTGGGTAGTTTTTGAGTTGTTATATGCGGACTGACAGGCATAGAGACAGACGGAAGGACCAGAGGGCGACTATAGGTGCTGCGCATTTATATAACTGGGAACGCACCTAATAAGCAAAATCCGTTTAGATTGCGTTGATTACTTTGTCACAGAACATGTTAAAATATCTTAAGTTACATCAAATTAAGGAAATGTTACATTAGATCTAGCGAGAAAATACTTAATGGGGTTTAATTTGAATGGCATTTTCGGATTTGTGCCATCGGCTACATTTAAAGAAAAATTAGAGCAAGTATCAATAATTTTGAATCACTGAAAGTGTATATTTAATGCGGCAAAAAGAAATTGTAATTAAATAATTAAACGTGGATGTGAAAGTATGATAAAAACATAAAGCTGTAAAATTCTAAAGCTGTCATAAAGCTGTCTATTGTTCGGCATATACAAGTATAATTGACGTTACTCTTTAACTTGTTTGATTGATTTTTCCATAATTCAGATCTGGGTAGTTTAAAATTTGATGGAAGTTTTTAACTTCAACTTTTTTAACGTTGAAAATAAGTATGTAAATAAAGTATGGAGTTGCTATAGAAATTTTCAAAGTTAAGTACAATTTTAATTTGTATACTCCCCCTAATGACAAATAAATTACAGTAAAATGACTTGAAACGAATTAAAACGATACCTTCATTTACCTTTTTGCTTGCATCATAAACAATTATGGCCAGCGCATAGTGCCAAAACAATCTCCATGACATAGATGAAAATTTAGTGATGAAAATGAAAAAGCACAAAGATTTTAAATAAAGGAAAGTAAGCGCAAAGGTTTAAGGAAAGTAAAGTGAGAAAAAAAACCGGTGAAAACCAAAAGTGTGTCACTGATGAAAAAAAAAAAAAGTTTTATAAGTCCAATTTTTTGTACTGTTGCAAAAGTATATTTTTTTAATTTAATTATGAACGATATTCTGACCCTTTTTTTTAATTAATTAGGTTTTGATATCCATGGGTACGACCATTCGTTACTTTTCTGACCATTACAGCAAATTTTCGGAAATACTTCCAATTATTTTATTATTAGGGCAAAAATTAATATAACTATTAAATGCCATTGCGTTCCACCCACTTGAAATATATCTAATTTATAACAAAAAAGCATTTTACTTGTCTAAACAATAAATCAAAATGTTGTTACTTCTGTGACCACTGTGACAAGAGTAACAAAATTTTCATTTATTATATGGACAAATAAAATGCTTTTTGTTAGAAATTAGAAATATTTTATGTGAGGGGAATACAATGGTATTTAACTGGTTATATTAATTTTATCCTAATTCTGTTTGGTAGTAAAATAATTGGAAGTATTTCTGAAAATTTGCTCTAATAGTCACAAGAGTAACAATGGACGTTCCCCTATGTATGTTTTTTGAATGTTTTATCATTTTCAACATTTCTATCGTATAAAGTCAAGGTGTTTCTAAATCCCGCAAAATCGTCAGTACATTTTTCTGCTGCAGGGATACGAGCAGTGAGAAGCGTTGGAATTTCGTGCGCCAAGGTCAAAATTTGGCACTTAACGTGTTTGATTGAAGGAAAATCCATACAAAAACATGCTTTTCACCAACCTCATTTAAAAAAGAAGAAGCTTCTTATTTAACAAAAACTAAAATTTGAGATTTTTTGAATAAAAATGTCTAAAATTAACAAAAACCGTCGTAATTGGGAATTGTGGGCCGACTAGATAAACACTGAAAACCGCTTTGTCAATTACTGCAAGAAAAAAAATGTATCTTCTTCAGAATGTGCGGCTTTAAGATTTGTTCCCAATTGTACAGTTTTTTTTTTTTTAAGTTAGAGATTTTTAACTGTACTAAAGCATATTTAACGGTTTTCAAAAATTTAACACGCTTTAATTTAAACTGAAACATTATCTTTAATAAAATGTACCAACGTATTTTGAATGATTTAATTAGATATTTACAATATACATACATTTCAAAATATAGCTATGAATATAGTTATATTTTCCTTGTGCTAAAAATAATGTTACCATGGAAACATTCCTGGTTTCTATTCAGGTTTGGAAAGCAAAGCGAAACGAAGTTCTAAAAATTTCAAAAGTCACTATTTTCTTCTAATTACATGAACACATTCGCTAAGCATTTTGCGTTATTACTTTCCGTGTCTCACGATATACAAATCATCAGCCAAACTTAGCTACAGAAGCAACATGATGAATTCTTTCGACCTGTTTTCGGTGATCGTGGCAGCAGAAAGAAATTGTGTTTCACGTACGGTAAAATTTATACTCAAGATTGCAAATCTTGAATAATTTGTTAATCTTGGAACCATACAAGGGAAAAAATGAAACATATATCCAACTCTGAAAATAATTGCATAATTTAAACAGCTGATCAAAAATCATTTCTCTTTTCCGAAATAATTTATCTCTTTTCGTAGAATATATCATTCATTGTGAAACTTGAAGAACTGCTTAATTTAGTAACCATGCAAGGGAGAAAACTAAACTATTATTTAAAGGGACAAAGGATCTTAAAATCCTTAAAAATAATGTTTTTTATTTTTTGTAAATTTCACCTAAATATTATTCAAGGGTACATTATATGCATTATGCATTTAGCACAAAAAAAAAATAAAAATAAAAATTAATTATTTTTGAGAAAAAAATGGAATTTTTACACGTCGCCTTAGAAATCTTCGAAATGGACCCTGCGCATTCCTTATCAATGAAAATCCCCAATATTTTTTATAAAAGTTTGGATTATATATATAAATAAAATAGAGCATCGAATTTTATATATTTGAATTTAAAGGTTAAAAAAAAAAAAAAAAAATTATTTTGAAATTTTTTCGAAAAAAATTCAAAATTTTTCATTTTTTTTTTACCTTTAAATTCAAATATTTAAAATTCGATGCTCTATTTATTTATATATATAAACCGAACTTCTATAAAAAATATTGGGGATTTTCATTGATATGGCATGCGCAGGGGGCTTTTCGAAGATTTCTAAGACGACGCGTAAAATTCCATTTTTTTCCTCAAAAATATTTTTTTTGTGATAAATGCATGCCATAATGCATATAATGTACCCTTGAATAATATTTAAGGTGAAATTTACAAAAAATAAAAAAAAATTATTTTAAGGTCCCTTGTCCCCTTAAATTACAAATGGAATTATAACAAAATAATGAAAACAATAATAATTTCTTAGAATTAAAATAGTTCGCATTATTTGACAGTAGATTTAGTTATTTTTCTTAATATACAGTGTGCTCCCGAATACATGGGCCAAACTGTAAGAAAAGGTAAAGAATACACAAAGAAGCAATTTTGGTATAGCATTGTAGGGTCGGAAAAGAAAAGTTTTGGTGAAAAACAAGAAATGCGGAGGAAAATGAAAACGGGCATTTTAGCAACAATAACAATTACAGTAAGTGCTCAAGTGTACCACTACCAACATCAATACATACCCGGTACAGTCTAAAAAGTGAGTGCCATACCCTTTTGAAGGTTCCAGGTATCTAATCTATGAGACACCACGGGATCACCGACCGGGACTCCAACCAAAGAAAAAAAATGATTTATGGAATTCAATCTCCCGGCGGAAAAGAACCCCCACTACCACCCAGAGAAGCCCAGGTAAAAACAGGCTCGGAATCAGAGCAGCGGGCCAGATCAGATATTTTTTAACATTAAACAACAAATAGTCAAACTTGACCACAGAAAAATAAAATGACTGTAAAGGCAACAGTGCCTACTGAAGTACCAGCTCTTGCTAGTTTAATAAACTGAAGCTGATATAAAATTAAAGAAATTAACACTAAAAGTACAACAGCAATAAATGTAATTAAAATCTGTGTTTGATAAACGAGAATAGTTCATTTAAGATGTTATAATTGTCCTTTAGGTTATAGTAATTAGCTGAAGAAAACAGAGTTACGTTTAAGTTCTTTCGCAATGTGAGTTCCTGATTAAAATTGAAATGGTGTTTCATTTTAGGGCAACGTTCAAAGATATAGTGAACAACATTACTAGTAGCTCCTTATGGACACTTGTTCGTTTGTCGCTATTTTTTTTTTTTTTTTTTTTTTTTTTTTTTTTTGTATAAGAAGGAAGGGAAACTTCCATGTCAATAGTACTGGATGACTTGGCTGCTGCATATGTAATCATTACTCACTTTATTTAAAATCATAAATGTGTCTCTACCATTAATTGAATTTGACCAGTGGTCCTGCCATAATTCCATGATCCCTTTATTACAGTATTTCTTAATCAAGGAAATATGATATGGAACCATTATCAGTCTTGCAATAAGGTCCTCATCAGATTCAACGGATTCAATGAGACACCAGTTGACTCTGATGAGGACCTCATTGCAAGACTTTCAGTCGTTGGTGCAAATCTTCGTAAAACACTTGGAATCTGCGAAAAGGTACTCCAATCACTTGCTAGATGCTAGCAGTGGCACATTTGAGCACTTACTGTAATTTTTATGCCAATAAAACGCTCGTTTTCACATCCTCCGCATTTCTTGTTTTTCGCCGAAATTTTTCATTTCCGATCCCACATTGCGGTACCAAAATTGCTTCTTTATGTATAATTTACCTTCCCTTACAATTTGGACCATTGGGACACGCTGTATACAGTTGGGACACGCTGTATATTAGAATATTTCTGATATCCTTAAGTATCATAATTTAACAATTTACAGAAAATAATTTTTCCTGCTACAATTAAGATAAATATTTTGTAAAACACTTTATATTTTTCTAGGTTAAACAATAAAAGTATGATGTAATCTCCAAAATTTATGGAGTTTAACAAAGGTGTCTTCGTATATAAAGTGGAAATTTTCCGGAAAATTAAAGCGCAATTAAACTCTTACAACTTAATTTAACACTAAAGTAATTATAAAGAACAGCTTTTTTTTCAACACTTCCTAAAGAAAAATAAATCCTTTACCGATTTTTTTTATTCGCGCGTTTATATATACGAATCACTTTATTCAATTCTCTTATAATATAAATGTGAATACGTAGTATATATTTTTTTTGTTTTCTGGGATTTGCAAGAAAATGCACGTATGGGATAGCGTTTCAAGTTCATATTAAATATCATTCGTTTACAGACGTTTAAAGTGTTACGAAATCATGAAATTTATAGATGCCGCGCCTGCGAAAAGTGGCAAGGATACATTCTAATTGAAATCATACGATCTATATATATAAATCGGTGTTTGAGTGTATGTTCTTTATACGAATCTACAATTTTTGTCCGATTTGCACGAAACTTATTTTAGAACAAGAGTAGATGAATTACTGTCTGCTTTTTAAAATTTGCAAGCCACTCTTTGCCCCTTCTTTCAACCACTCGCCGTAATTTATCATTATACAAATTTATTATTATTTTTAAAATTTTCTAATGCGATTTTGCCTTTCCTATTGCCACTAAGAGTAAATGAACAAGGACAATATGTTTTATAAGCCAATTAAAATTCATACTCACTTACTATATTTTCGAATCTGAAATTAGTGTTATTCTGAGCAGATAATGCAACTTAAAACTTTTACTATATGGGAGTTCAAATGACGTATTACGTTCATTTAATTGTATTTTAAGTTAAAAAATCTACTAGAATAGAAAATTTCATTACAAGCAAAATATATAAATAAAGTAAATTAAAAATAACCTTTTAACGATCACGCCATTTCCTATAAAACACTTACATTGTAACGTCAAGCTGATTTCCAAATGCTTCTATGACTACACTGACTATGTTTCATTTTCTCTTTCGTGTGTATTCTACAGCTGTACCTAATATTCTCTAACCCCTTAATTCTTGCTCCCGTGATATTCCCGGGCTGTGTATTTTATTCAGATTATTTGATTCTCACTAGTTTTATAAAATAGTGTAATTGGCTTTATTATGGTATTATTTTACGTGTCATTAAGTAAGGTGAATATTTCTTTTTCAAAAAAGTGGTGCCAGTTAGCACTTTGAATTTTTAAACCGTAATTTAATGCGACCGTTAAGGAGTTAAATGTAGTGGTAGATTTTTTAAAACAAAACTTTATTATTGACATCACCGCTGAAAGAGTGCAAGAAGTGACGTCTTTTTCATGCAATCATTGTCGATTTAATTTTTATGAATGGAAATGTAAATTTATATTTAAAAATAATAGTGTAAAAAATGCATTAAATGCTACGTCATTTGGTTGAGTTGTTTGCATGTTTTCTCATATTATCAGGTAAATCATATATTTATCTGTTACACGCGCAAAATAAATCTTCATTCTCATTTATAAATATAAAAGATTTGACTATGACTGCGCCAAAGTAATTTTTTCTAATTTTCTTTTTAATGGTTTCTTAACGCCAATGCATACAGCTCTATTATTGTCGTCATAGTATTATAGTTTAATTTAATTTTTTAAAAGCTGCCTATGGTTAACACGGGCATGAAAGAGTGGTTCTACTGGTAAATAATATCGCTGAAGTAATGTATGATTAAATAATAAATAACTAAAAGGAAGATCAGGAATCGGTTGATTTCCACTAATGTATCTAAAGCTGCAACACAACTATTAAAACTTGTGTTGCAGCATTGCAAACGGCGGCATGTTGAGACAAAATTAAAGTAATTAATCTATTTATTTTACAACTTGAATCGTCAGGGGTTAATGCAGGTTTTTTCCTTGGCGTCCATTTTGTGAAAGCAAAAGTTATTTTTTCTGAATTTTGTTATAACTTTGTTTTTATTTATTTGTATATTCGTTGTATATATTTTATTATAATTTTGAATTTTATTTTAATTTATTAATTATAAATTAAATCTAATTACTCATATTCAAACCAAGTATTTATTAATAATTTTTTTAAGTGCTTCTGCCCTTCTACTAAAGTTTTCATTTCGGATGATTTTTTTTTGAATTACACATTTTAAAACTTAATAACAATAAAAAAAAATAATTAATGGAGAGTGTATGGAATGCATATTTGTGAAGGGACCAATTTTATTGAAAAGAATTTTATGAAAAGGTCTGTTTTATAAAAATAAATTTTGTGAAAGTACCTGTTTTACTAAGAATTTTGTGAAAGAGCCTGTTTTATTAAATGGATTTTTGTGAAGGGGCTCTAAATAGCCCCCAAAATTTTGCCTGGATTGACTCCTGATCGCCAAAGAAATTGATTATGTTGTAGATGTTTACTATAAAAAATTCTATATTAAAAATGTAGTATGTATAGTTTTTACAGGGCCAGGTTATGCAACAAGAGTGAAAAAATATTATATCTACGTAAGGTAATTCTTTGAAATATGTTTTAAAAATGTACTATATTAATCTCACCAAATTGGCTACATTTTTTTGTTTGTAAATGTGTAGCCTTTTAATATATAAGACCGCACAATATAATTCGAGTACATTAATGCCTATGAGCAATTGCTACTTAAAGTGCTTTTTAATGATATTTTTCGCTTTGTATCTGAGTAAAGCGTATACTGCAGATATAATTCTTACACGAGACCACAAAAAGTATTTCGAATACACACTTAAATTATAATCTCGTTTATTGTTGGAAAATATTTCATAATCTATACTGAGAATTATTTTTTTTCTTTTAATATTTACATCAGTTTACACTTTACGTAGTCTTATGAATAGCAAGGCACGTGACAAAAGTTAAAAGAATTCACGCGTTGCGGGAAATTGGAGAGTTTGGGGTGAGGCAATCTGGCATCCCAATTCAGCAGGACATTCTTGGAACCTCTGCATGTCGGGACGTCCCATGTAAACTAGGACGTGTTGTGACACTAGGTTACCAGGAATGCATTAGTTTAAGGGGTCTCAAGACTCTTAAAGTTTTAAAATTTTAAAAATTTTAATTTTTTTTAGATGTTAAACAAATCTTCTTTCTGAATATTTTGCTATAATTGTTTCCTTGAAATTCCTATTAGAACAGAAGTTATGGTTTTTAGATTTGTACACGTTCAATAGCTGAAGCGGCGTTTCCGAAACTTTGAAATCGTTTTTCCCCAAATGATGTTTTTAAGAATAACGCGCACGGTATCTCAAAAACTTCTGAATATTTTTCCATGAAATTTTCAAAACATATGTTCCATGTTAGTCTGTATAAACGGAACCTAAAATTTTCTTTTTATTGTTCAAAAAAATATTTTTTTAGGTGATTATACTGTCGAAATTTTCTAAATTTTGCATTAGCTAAATACATCTTTATATTAAAAATATAAAAATGATTTAAATACAAATTTATTTAGATTAGGGATAATTATTACAATGTGAAGTATAAGTAGGCACCAAAATTTTCATTCTTGTTGCAAAATTTATTTTGTAATCGTGCGCATAAGATGTTATGCAATATTTATTTTCTGTTCGTCAAATGTCTGACAGTTTGGAGCCCCCTGTAAATGCTAATTCTGTATCTTGCAGTTTTTTAAATACATGAAGTGAAAGAACATACTCATATCTTTTATTCCATTAAAAATTGTGTCTTAAAATCAAATACATTTTAAGATATTAAAAGTTGAAAATTGTCTTTTTTTTTTCTTTTTTCCAATTTTAAGAGTCCTGAGACCCCTTAATATGCATAGGTTGGTTATGCATTTACTAGGATAAAACGCATCCATTTATTC
This sequence comes from Maratus speciosus, assembly GCA_963932465.1. NCBI lineage: Eukaryota > Metazoa > Arthropoda > Arachnida > Araneae > Salticidae > Maratus > Maratus speciosus. The sequence goes on from OZ010789.1 coordinate 130,710,840, forward strand.
TATTTATCCTAGATTATTTTAATACAATTATATTAATTGGTAAATAAATCATATGAGTTGAAATTTTCCAACTGGGCGAAAAATCATATCCTGTCCTGAACATTTTTCGTCCAGATGAAACATTACAACTCATATTTTAAGTAAATTCTATATAAAATGTGGTATGAGTATAATTGTCAGCAATTAAAAAAATGAACAGCTTATCACAAATGTAACTCCTTTTAAATAAAAAAAAGTGAGCATTTTAGATATATTTTTGCATTAATTAACATATTAAAAATTTTTTATTCGTACTTTTACAATAAAAGAATATTTCTGTTTAAAAAAAATATTTTTCAGAATTCCAATATTATTTCTTGCAATTTAGTTGTATTACTTTATTTATTTTCTTCTACTGGAGAAAAAAAACCCCGAAAAGCTTTCTTATAAAACAGGATATAAACAAAATTATCTGGTCTTAAATCTGTAAAATCACGCAGTTTACAGCGAAGACATGAAAACAGCTATTTTGCGTGATCGAAATACTAACGATAGCAGTTATTTTGAATACGAAATGAAGGAGGCAAACGAATCTGATCCCATTTCTCTGGGACGTCAGCAGTAAGCTGATGCGATTTTAATGCTAAAATAATTCGCAGTTTACCCGTAATTTCAATTCACCCTGCAAAATTTAACGTGGTATTTAAGGATTTTACTGATGTTGCTTTTACGGAGTTGAGTACTTTAAAAGGCATCAATTTGAATGCATGAATTATGGATAAATTATACTAAATAGATTTTTCAAGATATTTCTTTAGAGATGATTGCAAAAATGATTGTTATCTATGTCTTGTTTTTAATAATGCAACTGCAATGGTAATGATGGTTTCATATATAAGGGGAAAATGCGGAAATTTTCACGATATTTTTAGATTGAGTGATTTAGATTATTTGACTATTTAGTTTTCAAACAAAAGAATATTACTTAAAACAGAAAATGCAGAACAATATACATGGTTCCTCAAAATTAATGATTCAAACATTTATGAGAGACAGGCAAGTTCAAAAGATTAAGACATACCTAAGAACGTTCAACACTTTGCACTATGCATGGTCATAATTCAAATAGTCAAGCACCAGAGTACGCTTGAGGTAAAGTAAGCGTTAAAGTCACAGCTTCTAGTAAATTACTGCTAAAATTTGCTTTAACAACAACAGCAAAAATTCTAGTATGTTGTGGCTACCACAAAACTAACTTCTATATAAACCAAATCGTCTGGAACAAATTTATATGATAATCTACTCGTTTTTGAGATATATTTATCTGAGAAATCATGAAAAATAGAGAATAGCAGTGACATTTGTGGGTGGTTACACCCAAACCTTAAAAGGATCTAGTTATTTCAAGGTCTATCACAAAAATGAAATTTGGTGAAATTCCATGCATTAGTTCTTGAAATATAATTACGATGAAAATCTTTAAAAGTGCAGCATAGAAGCGTCAACTGCTGAATTATTTGCACCAAAACCTAATCATCGTCTATTTATGTCAAGGTCTAACAGGATATCAAGCTTGATGAAATTCCGCGCATTAGTTTTTGAGATATAACTATCGCGGAAATCATTAAAAGTGCAGCATAGCAGTGCCACATGCTGGGTAATTTTCACCGAGACCTAATCATCACCATTTTATGTGAACGTCTAACTGAATATTGGATACGAAGTTTGATTTAATTCTGTGCATTATTTCTTGAGATAGAGCGTCTACAAAATTTGTGTCACATTCAAACTGACAGACACGCGGTCAGACTCACGGAGAAGGCATTTTTTAAAACAGTCGGATCGTGTTCAGGACCTCCTAAAACGTATCAATCCGTCGGAAACCGGAAGTCAAAAATTTTTCATGAATACAATACTTTCTTCTTGTAATGATAGAATAAGGTAAAGAACTTAAATCGTCGAATGAACTTAACCCATTTATGCCTGGCGTCCCATTTTTGGAACGTTTCGAGTTTTAATAATTTTTTTTTAAATTTTCTTCTTCTTTACAACATTAAAATGGTATGAAGTAATTGTCTATAAATGTCTTTATCTATTACCGAGAGATGACAGCATAAGATGGATATTTATTTGCTTAAATGAAGGCCTTTTATCGGTGTTTATAGATTTTTCATTTTTCAAGATAACGAAATGTAAAAAGTAAGTTTATTTGTATTTTTTGTTCCAAGGATCCAAATAACTAAGTCATAATCTTAGCTTCTAGACTTTTTAGAAATGCGTATTTTTTTAAATTGCGAAATTATATGTTCAAGCCTATTTTTTATGCATGTTTGTATCGTACAAAATAGGGGACGAAAGGCGCAAATAGGTACATATTTCTATTAGACATTTAGGGAGAAGTTATTTATATAAAGTACTTTTCAAGATGATTTTGATATAAATTGTTTTTTCGCCTGAAATACGATTATTCTTAATTTATTATTAAAAATACATATAATGTTATTAGTCTCTGTAACGAAATCAATATATATTTTTAATATAGTTATATCAATATATTTTTAATAGTTATTTGAATACTTTTATTATGTTTGGCGACAGATTAAGAAATGTGTGGTTTGGTGAAATAAGGGGAAGGTATAGGATAATTCTAGAATAGATGGCCATAGAGGAGAGATGGCCAGTCTAAATATTTCAAAAACTGTATCATAGATTGCAGCATAAACTTTTTGGTAAGAAATAGTTCAACGTGTTCATTCAATGCGGTGTACAGCTGTGTTTTTCAATTATAAAAAGAAAGTGTAATTTTAATGTTTATTTAATTTAGTGGTTGGATATTTTTGTTGAGTTACGTATCTGAATGTTTTGCATTACGTATGTTACATTTGTTTTTACCATAAAGACTTTTAGGCACGTATATAATCCAATCTTTACCTTTAAGTCAAAAACAAAGACGTACAATGGCGGAGTGACAGTTTAAATTGGGTGGCAATCTGTCCATCAATTTTAAAATAGATGGCCACATCAAATCGAGGAGAAATGGCCACCTATAATGAATATTTAAAAATTATACGGAGTGAGGATTTTAACTAAATATAATTATTTTTAAAATAATTACATAATTTTTATGTTTATAATTATATTAATTGATATAATTATTTAAAATTTAACTAATATAAATATTTCAATAACAATAATATAATAGGGCCTAACGATGTACTTTTGTTTCAGAAAATATTGAAAACCTTCGGGAATGTTCATCCCAGAAACAGATAAAGTTGATAAATAAACTTAAAACCGTGAAAAAGTCTAAAATAAATGCGAGAAGAAGACAAAAACACGACACTTCCAGCAGTGAAGATGATGAAACACAATTGAAATTATTAGATTCTACTGATTCTGAGGGAATAGAATCGGATGAGGATCACTGTGTTGGTTGTGGAGAATAATATAATAACACAACCGAAAAGAATTACTGGAAACAATGCATAAGTGGTTCCATGAAACGTGTACAAACTATCAAGAAATCTGTTAAAACTTTACGAAAAGTAAAGGATTGAAATAAAACTTAATTTTTTTTTTATTCAAATTTTATTCACTGATTTTCCGTGATATAATAGCATCTTTACAAATTTCTATATGTTTTTCATCATTAACTACATGAAATATGTTATTTTTTGCTATTTTAACTTCATTTTTTCTTTCTTCTATTGGATGGCCATCACTCCTCGGCTTGAAGGAGAGATGGCCAATAGACATTTTAATTTCAATTTTGTTTCCCACTTTTTGTTCTCGATATTTAATTATTTTTTGACCAAAATATGATGAGTATATGTCTAAGGATTTCAAATATGCATAAACGTTTCTTGTATTTGCATTCTAAGAATTTTTATTTGAATCTTTATAAACTATGGCCATCTATTCTAGAGTTACCCTACAGATAAGAGAACATTTCATTTCACTTCTCGCTTGAAAAAAAGTGACAAATAAATTGTGTCGAATAATCAGATTCAGCAGGTTAAAACAAATTTAAGACTTATAATTCAAATACAGTGAAATCTCTCTGAAAGACCACCTCTATAAGGAGACCACCTCTCATAAAGACCGTTTATTTATGGTCTATAATTTTTTGCTATATGCTCAACTTTTCAGTCGAAGAGTAGGATTACTTTCTTTGAATGAAAAATCTCGAAATTCCACTTCTCTCCGGAAAACACGCTCATCTAAGTCTACTTTATTAGATTTGCGAATCAAGGTCATCATAATATGGAAGACTCAAAAGCCTCATTGCTTTAAAAATGTTGATGTGGCAAAAATAGGAGTGATTTAGAAATCTAAGAGAATGGCGTCAATAACATCTACCATTTTTGAAAATTGATTACATGACTTTGACAAAAAGATGACCAAACAGTGTAGAAACATTATCATGGAAAATTATTTGGATAATGTTCCATGCCACTTGTATGATGCACAGCTGAAAAGTGTGAAACTTTAATTTCTCTCTCCTAACACGACATCTAAAATTTAATCGTTAGAACAGGGAATTATTCATTGTTTCAAGCTGGAATACAGACGATTTGTTTTATGAAAGCGCATTTTGCTAATAGAGGAAACCAAAATTGCATCAGACATTGTTAAATCCATCAATGTGCTTGATACTATTCGATGGATAAAATGTACATGGGATAACGTAAAGACACAAACAATTGTCAATTGGTTCAGTACTTGTGGACTAAGTAATGTATCCATAGAAAAATCCATTGATGGTATCAGTGCCTTAGAAGATGGAGTGATTCAACTATCAAACGTAGCTAAAGTTGATTATGAACCCAAATCGCATGAATAAAAGGAAGCTCTTGAGTGTTACGATAATTTATCTGAAGACTGGGAGAAACGTATTATAGAAAAGTTCGACAAAGTTAAGACTTTAAAATTTTATAAAAAGAAATAAGTTCTACAATCATTTATAAAAATGAATGATACTACAATCAAAAAAATTTTTAATCTATTTTAGGAGCTCATTCTAATTCAGATGACTAGCTTCCGCCAGTTAAAGTTTCTATTTTACATCAAGAAACACTTTTTGAAATCAATAGATTGATAGAAAGTTCAATACATGATAGAGATGATACTAAAATAAATACTTTATTTAAAGAGATCAAAGAGTGTATAGAAACATAAATTGTTAATGAGAAATTGTTAAAATCAAAGAAAACTACAATTAATTCCTTCTTCAAAGCTGTATAGATATGAAATATATTAAACTACATTCAATAATAATTTTTTTGTAATATGTATTTCATGAAACTTTGCTTTACCCATTACCTCTATTCAGAGACCACCTCTCTGAAAGACCGATTTTTTATGGTCTAATGGGTGGTTTCCTTAGAGAGGTTTCACTGTATAATGCTGAGATATTAGAATTCATGACAAGGAATTATGAGGCAGCATTAGGCTTATTTAGAAAGTTTTTTCCCCACATATTTGGTTGCAATCAACAAATATTTTGACAAAAGAAAAGCATCCTAATTTTATTGGTTATGTTGAATCTTGCAATGAATGTGTGAAAAATATTATCATCTATAGGTGGTTATTTTGCGTATTATTTTACTAGATAAATTCATAATAAGTTTATAAAAATATAACATACAATTTTTGGAAGAGTGCTGAAAGAAAAATATATTTAAGGTTCCTACTTATATAATTTTATTACCTATATATATTTTTATTACTTATATAAGCTATGTAATGCATATATGTTTGAAAAGCTGCCCCGTTAGAATGTTGTAAATAGTGGTTTACCTAATCATTTTGTTTTAAGCTGAAATACAGATTCAAAGATAGTCAAACATTCAAGTAAAAGTAAACACCGCTTACTAACTCTGCAAAAAATTATCGTAGAAGAAAGTTTGTGGTACCATACGATTGGTAATAAAGTCTACTTTTATATAATGTATATAAAATTTGCTTAGGCCGGCATCTACATATTAAAACGAACCACAACTTTGTTTTTTTCGATAGCAGCGCACAGTTCTGACAGCATAAATGAACTCTACACCCTTCAATTAGCCTAAAAACAAATTTTTATGCAATTCGTATGATAAGTTTCCGAGAAATTAATTATTTTAAAACGAGCGTATTTTAGGGACTGTATCCAAATTCGGTACTCGATTATTGACTGAGAGACCCCCCTTCTTGATGAAGGCATCTCAGGCGCCACTCAAGCGGCCATTGAAGACTGCTGGATTACAGGATAGCATAAGAAATTTCAAAATATCTAGTCACTTCTATCATAGACGGCCCTTAAACCATCATTTTGCCGTTTTTTAAGCATAATTTGCAAACTACTTGGAAGAAAAATGTGAAATTTTGAATTTCCATAAAGCAGGATTTAATAAATCTAAATCCATCAAAAAATTGTAGGTTGCAATTCATAAATTTTTCAGATATTAATTTCATAATTCATATCATAAAATTATAAAAATTGCAAATTCAACGTTTTTATGTTTGGGTATTTCAGTATTATTGCTACACTAAAGATTAGCACATTAGGAGTATAATTTCAAGATATATTAATGAAAATATAAAAATGCAATTTAACATTAGAAGCACTAAATTTTGAATGTTTATAATTCAAAAACTTACCTTTCAAATGACTTGAAATTTTGTGTCTAGCCATAGTTTGAACCGAAGATTTCAAATATCTTGTTAAAATTCAGTATTGCCGTTGAAAAAAATGAAGTTTGGGTTCGTTTTAATATGTAGATGGCCTCCTAAGGAAATTTTATATGCATCATTTAAAAATTCTTGCCGGCCCGGCCTACAGGCGGAGGTAGATTTCGAAGTTAAGTATATTAATTGCACCAACAAAAAATAAATCATGATTAGATATAAATCCATATTAACAGTTTTATCTGGCCGCTTTTGACAAGTTTTTATTTCATTTTTATATAATAGCTGGTTTTATCAGAAACATGTTAAAGCGGTATTAAAAAATATACTTTTCCATACTCAACAACTTGAAATTTTCTGGCGCATTTTCAGATTCATTTTTAATAGAAAAAATACGAAACTTGCTGACATGATTTTTGAAAAGGTTTATAAGCGTCATGTGTTTTTATTTTTCTTTCAACTAATATAAACTTAATTAATAAACAATTATTTTCTTAGTAGGGCAATATCTGTAGGCAATATGTTTAAGGCAATAATGCAGTATGTTTCTAACACAATCGCTTTGGGAAATTCTGTTCAAAATGCCTACTTTGACATCATTCTTTGAAATATATTCTGCCTCTATCAAAAAATTGATCATTACGGTACATTATATAGTTTCTGAAAAAGATAATCTATCAATTGGATGCGTTTGAGAGCAAAAATGAATTTAAAAATGAGTAAGAAAATAAGCAGTTTGGATTTGAATGCACCCTTAATAAGATGATTTTTTTCTTCAACCGCTATGTATATTTAATTTGCTTTTGCTGTAAGAATTGGCCCTATCAAAAGCTTGTCTATATAAATGTTGAAGACAATATTAAGAAGATATATGATAAATTCATGGGGATTTTATATCTTGTGAATTGGCGGAGTTATAGAAATTTTTCTTCTTCCCCCCCCCCTTTTTTTTTTGTTTTCGTTTTTAATTTTCTTTTCCGATACGAATTGATCCTATCAAAATCTTGTGAATATAAAAATTGTAGATAATATTAAGGAGATGTATAATAAAATTAATTGGATTTGATATCTTGAGAATTGACAAAGTTAGGAATTTTTTTCTCCCAAAAACCCTATTTTTTGCACCCCTTGAACCCATTTTTAATTTTATCAAAAATCTGTGATACATAAATTTTTGGCCCTATTTTTAGAAGTAATAAAAACTTTAAACTGATTTGATATGTACAAAAATTAAGAAGTTATGGGTGTTTTTCGATTTTCACAAAACACCTCCCTATTTCCATCCCCTTGGTCCGATTTTGCCCATTAACGAACTTGACCGAGATTTTATGCCCTTTGATTTTATGTATCAGTTTGGATGAGATTTGTGCAGAATTGTGGAAGTTATTGTGTCCAGAAGAAAGTGATATATAAATTCGTCCATAGGAATGAAGCCAATCGGGAAAATTTCATACGAAATCTACCTAAAAGCAGACTTTATTTACAATCGTTCGGTACCAGCAACTTTCTTCTACGATCATTTGTTGAGGAGTTAGTAGGGGGTGTTTACTTTTTTTTTTTCCACGACTGTACTTTAGATTACGAGAACATTGATTCCCAGTGCTTGCAAGAATTCATTTTTCCGGAACTTTAATTCATTTTCGTATTCTGTTTATCTGGGGTGTTTAAATTGGACGCTGACTAGAAAATACAGAATTTAGACTTACGAGTGGCACTTTCCTATGGGATTTATTTAAGGCTTTCAAGGAACACCATTTTTTATGAATTGGGATCTTGATTTTCACTACGGTCCTGTTTAAGCAAATCTCAGTGATGACCGATAATTCTATGATCCTCATTCAAAAACTATTGTTTTTTTTTTCCCCAAAAGAGCTAAAGTTTTACATTATACTGCTTCATTGCAGAACTAAGTGCTATAATTTCATGTTACAGTAAAAACATGCGATTTTTCTTTTTCTCTCCTGTGAAATTTACTTTTATCGAGATATGTCGCTTTTCTTGCGTGTGTGCGATATGTCGGTAACATTGAAAAAAGAAATTATTCAGAAAGGATAATCAGACTTTAATAAAATAAAATAAAGTAAATAAAATATTAGCCTTATTATATTTTTGTATTGAATCAGTGCAGAGCAAATTTGAGCTCTTTTATTATGTTTGGCGAAAGATTAAGAAATGTGCGGCTTTATGAAATAAGAGGAAGAGAACAGAAAAGAGAATATTTCATTTCACCTCTCGCTTGAATGAAAAAGTCACAAATAAATTGTGCCGAATTCTCAGATTCAGCAGAAAATTGAGGCTAAAATCAATGTATGACTCAAACGTATGCTGAGATATTAGATTTCATGGCGGGGAATTATGAGGCAGCATTATAGGCTTATTTAGAAGGTTACTTTTCCTTGTAATATTTAAGTTCAATCAACAAATATTTTGACAAAAGAAAGGTATTATAATTTTTGCAGTTGAAACTTGCATTGAATGTGTAACGATATCATCATCTATAGAGGGTTAGTTATTTTGTTAATTATTTTACTGGATAAATTCATAATAAGTTATGACAATATAACATATAATTTTTGGAAGAGTGCTGTAAGAAAAATACATTTAAGATTCTTACTTACATAATCATATTGCTTATATATATTTTTTTATTACTTATATTAGCTATATACATACATATGCTTGAAAAGCATACGATATAAGAGGCTATTATATTCCTATTTTTACAATAATTTAATTTTTAAATTATTTTTATATGTTTATATTAATTACACAAATATGCACCAAACTTAAAAATATCTTAGAAAATAAAATTGCACTTTCTTATGTAATTACTAATAATTAGGATTAATAATAATTTTAACTATTAAAAATTAGGATTTTTTTCCTATGTTGACATTATTGAAATTTTCAATAATTTTTTTCCGTGTTTTTACATCTATGTTAATTATACAAAAAATACCCTCAAACATAAAAATATCTTCAAAAATCAAATTTTATTTTATTTTTCAGAAACTTCTATTAATTAGAATTGTTTTCCTAATTATAATTGGGATTATTAATAATTTTAACTACTAATAATTATTTATATTACTACTACTAATTACTATTAATGATTATTTTCCTTAAATCTTTAAATTGTTTTTCATATATTTATATTTATGTAAATTATTCAAAAAATACACCTCAGTCATAAACATGTCTTGAAAAATCAGTTTTTCCCCAGAAACTGTTAATAATTAGGATTATTAATAATTTTAGCTACACATAATTGGATTACTTTACCATTTTTTCAATATTTAATATTTGAAATTATTTTTACAAATGTTTGTATTTATGTTAACTATTTAAAAAAAAACAAAAACGAAAAGAAAATCCCACTCAAATATAAAAGTATCTTTAATAATAAAATTTTGTTTTGTTTTCCAGAAACTATTAATAATCGGGATTATTTTCTTAATTATAATTAGTATAATTACTATTTTGAACTACTAGTAATAAGGATTTTTTTCTTATTTTAACACTATTTGAATTTTCAAAATGTTTTTAATATTTTTGTTAATTATACCAAAAATATATCACTCAAACAGAATATTTTTTCTTTCAAAAATTAAATTTTATTTTGTTTTTCTAGAAACTATTAATAATTGGGGTTATTAATAATTTTAGCAACGAATAATCGGGATTACTTTCCTATTTTACAATATTTAAAATTTCAGATTATGTTTGTATTTTTGTTAACTATTAAAAAAAAACCCAATCAAACCTAAAAATATCCTTAAAAATAAAATTTTATTTTGTTTTTTCAGAAACTATTAATAACTGGGATTATTTTCCTATTTATAGTTAGAATAATTATTATTTTTACTTCTAATAATTAAGATTATTTTCCTATTTTAACAATATTTAAATTTTCAAATTGTTTTTTATATGATTATATTTATGTTTATTATAGAAAAAAAAAATATATATATATATATATCTTCAACAATCAAATTTTATTTTCCTTTACCTGAAACTACTAATAATTAGGATTATTTTCTTAATTCTAATTATGATTATTAATAATTTTAACTACTAATAAATATGATTACTTTCATATTTTTACAATTTATAAATTTGAAATTGTTTTTTCCATATATTTGTATTTACGTTAATTAGACAAAACAATTACCACCCAAACATAAAAATATCTTTAAAATAATTATATTTTGTTTAAACTACTAATAATTAGGATTGCTTTCTTATTAAAAATATTTAAATTTTCAGATTGTTTTTACGTCTAATGTTATTTATATTAATTATACAAAAACAAAAATCCCCTCAATCATAAAAATATCTTAAAATGTCAAATTTTATTTCGCTTTACAAGAAATTATTTATAAATAGGATTATTTTCCTAATTAGAATTAGGATTATTAATAATTTAAACTACAAATAAACATGATTACTTTCCTATTTTTACAATATTTAATTTTTCAAATTGTTTTACATATGTTTGTATATATGTTAATTATACAAAAAATAAAATAAATAAATAAATAAAATATATAAAATATATTCGAAAATAAAATTTTATTTTGCTTTTCCAGAAACTTCTACTAAGTAGGCCTATTTTTCTAATCATAATTAAGATTATTAATAATTTTAACAACCAAGAATTAGGATATTCCTATTTTTACAATATTTAATTTTTCAAATTGTTTTACATATGTTTGTACTTATGTTAATTATACAAAAAACAAACAAATAAATAAATAAAATATATAAAATATATTCCAAAATAAAATTTTATTTTGTTTTTCCAGAAACTTCTATTTATTAGGTGCATTTTCCAAAGTATAATTAAGATTATTAACCATTTTTACTACATTTTTACAATATTTAAATTTTTAAATTGTTTTCCATATGTTTGCATTTATGTTTTCAAAAAATAAAATTTTTATTCATGTTTTTTTCAAAAATCTACTAATGAGAAATCATATATTGGCAATATAGAAATTGAGATTATTTCTAAAGCATGATAAGACATGTGAAATAAAATAATGCTCCATCATATTATTGCCTTGAATCTGTACATATAGCAAATGGAAGCACTTTTATTGGGGAAAGAATCCGAAATGTACGATTTGATGAAATAAGAGCAAAGAGTATACAGCCGAGGGAATACTTCATTTCATCTCTCGCCTGAATGAACAAGTGACAAATAAATTGTGTCGAACCTTAGATTCAGCAGAATGTTGAGCGAAAATGAATGTCCGACTTGTAATTCAAAGAAATACTGAGATATTACGTTTCATGACAAGCTATAGGCTTATTTGGGTGCTTGTTATGTTTTTATTTCTTCGCTTATTTGTTTATTTAGTTTGCTAGTTTCGTATCTTAAAGGGATCAGAAAAGTTTGAAATGGCGAAAAAATTTATTTGTTATCATTATTATTTATATTATTATTATTATCTCTATTATTATCTAATATGTAAAAATGAAAATTTGTCTGTCTGTAATTCTAAACAAATTCGCAGTTTGGAAGCCAGAATTGTGAAATGTTACGAACATGTCTATTAAAACACGGCCGAGGCAACTAAAGTAACCTGGAATCGAAATAACTTATAGTTAATTTTTAATTAATACACAAATTTAACAGCCATTTCCAATCAAATTGAAGCATTTTTCGTTATAACTGTTGCCAATAATTAAAAATCCACAATAAAATTCTTACCACAGTAGTTACTTTTTTATTGCAAGATTTCCACGTGAAAAAAAGGAAATAAAATAAACAGTTTGACGAATTAAAAACAAAAGTGGATGTTAAGTCATAATTTCTGTTTTATGATTTCCATGTGAAAAATTATATTTAATTAATTTGACGAATAAGAAAAAAGGAATATTACGTCATATTGAAATATAAAGGACGTGGTGAATACATAAAGTCACATAAGTGTGAAAAAATGTATTGAAGCATGATAAAAAACTCGATTATGGAAATATTGGTGTATTTTAACATCATTGCTCCAATGATGAATGGGAATAAGTTAATTTATAGCTGTATTATTTTGCGTCTGTTATATAAATTTATACATTTTTATATCGGGTTTTCATTTGATTCATATGTACAACACTTCGACTATTTTTTTTATGTTAAATTTTGAAATTGGTTTTTCAAGACAAACATTTTTAAAATTCCGGACAATGCCGGGTACTTTAACTAGTTATCTATATTATAAGGGACAAACGTGTACATGCGTAACGCTGACGTCATTCGGACATTGGCAACATCAGACGATTAAATTTTGCTTTTGTTGTAATTTTTTTTATTTTAAAACAACACACATTTTTATATTTTTACGTCGTCTAATAGCGAAAAAAAAATTACTTTCAAATGCAATTCGTTTGAAAACTATCGAAATTTGCTCGAAGACTGTATCGCAATTTACTCATTTTTTAAGCTTTTAAAAATAATTTTAAAGCATGATTTTTTTTTAATTTATCCTTATCGCGCAGACGATCCGCTTACACTTAAATTAATATAAATATTCCATCATCTGTTTCCGGATTATATTCCATAAGGAAATTAAAACTTCCTCAATAATAAAATATAAATGAAATACAAATATAAGATATGTAATCAAACTACCACTGTTACCACAAACTACCACGTTTAACCTATATTGGACCGCTGTCCTATAAATAGGACAGCTAATAAAACATTTTTTAAAATAAAATTGTTAAGGATTTTCTGGATGCAATCTGTTATGACGTCTTTAAAATGCATAAAAAAAAAGAAAAAAAAAACAAGTAACCAATTAAAATTTAAGTGAAAAAAAATCTATTTAAAAAATCCTTTAAAAATTGTGACCTTATAATCTAGAATTTTACCGTTATTAATATCTTTTTATTGGAGAAATCATAGAGTATTTTTGTACAACATAAACAGTATTTTTAAAGTAAAATAAAATATTTGCTCATAAAATTAGTTTACGTGTGCATTTTATATATCCTTACTATGTATCCTACTGATATGTCCTGTTTATAGGACAGCTACTTAAAAAATTAAAAACTTTTTTTCAAAATTTTGCTAGTATCTACTTAATTACACCATATTAATGATATAATCGAAGTTTTCAAAATTTTCAAAAATATTTAATCGGTGTGGTCCAATATGGGTTAAATCACTGAAATTATTACAGTAAAAAAGTTTATGTAAATAGTGATTTATTCGGTTGTTAACTCCTGGCACGAGACTAATACGAAAGTATCGCTTTTAATAAATTTCAAAGCTTTATTTGAATACATAATTGGTATTTTTTATACAAAAATTATTTTTGGTATTCTTAGTAGGCGATCTAAAAAATACATTAATCGTAAAAAATCTACTAGAATAATGATAAAAAAAACTGGATTCCCTGTATTTTTATATTGTTTTAACACTTAATAAAGTCCTACACTGAGTCCGACAGGAAAAATCCTAAAATTCCAGTCGTAAAAGCCGTAAACGTTAAAGCGCACAGAACCGGTGATACCTGTGAATGACGAAAATTTAAATACAAATATCTTGAAACACCATTTTTCAGCGGTTTTGTAACGATAAATTTTGGACACGTTAAAATTTTAAATCCATTAAATTACTGGATTTACATTTTTTTAAATATATATATAAAGGAAATTAAATTCTCTACGAACCATACCAGAAAAGTAAACAAATAATTTTATTTTCAAGTTATAACAAATAAATGATCAGTTTTTATAAATTTTGAATTTCTTATCATAATTTTTTTTAATTGTTTTAGAAATATCTTTATGTTTGTGGCATAAATTAGAGACCCTGTAGTATTTAGCAGTACAAAGAAGAAATGGCGACTCAAAATTCTGAAAAGTGGATTGATAAGTGGTTTCAGAAAATAGTTTTGCAAGATTAACTTTGTCATACACTATTAAAACTTGTGTTATCATTTTGTGCAAGAAGAAGTAACAGTCTAAATTAATTTCAAGGTTCCTAATCCACGATCAAACTTCAGACAACTTTCGTCAGTTCATACTTCTTTGCCCCTCCCTCCGCTCCCTGAATATTTATTTTTCTCATACGGGAGATAAACAAATTTTCCTAATAAAGAAAAGCATTCAAATTTAAATAGTTTAAAACCTACATTGAATAGCAATCTGGAAACATATGAATGTTCAAATGGTTATTTTTCTATTTATTTATCTGTCGAAAGGTTGAATTATGCTTATGAAAATGTAATGTATTGTTCTAGTTGACTGTTAATTAAAAATGAATTCGAGGTTCTTACTGTAAGTCTTACTCATACGTAAAGGATATAACGTGCGAGGCATTAAGTATTATTTTGTTACTTTTTACCATGTTAAAATTTCCTTTTTGTATATAAGATATTCTTATATTTTATAAATATATCTTGTATATTCTTATGTATATAAAGGGTGTTTTCTAAAAATCCGTACAACTTTGCTGTTGTGCAAAATAGCAAAGGGATACGAATCAAGCGAAATCTGCGCATGAAGTGTTACGTTATTGTATATAAGGGCACGTCCAATAGCCTACAGTTCATTAAATAATCTGTGTTTTCCGATAATGGAGGAGTGAAGAAAAGGAGTGTTTGTGTGCGCGTGTGTACAAGCTTTACGATGGCAATATTCATCTCGGGAACAAGTTCGTCGTGAACCATTTTTTGACAAACATATATCCAAATGAACTATATACGATGTTCTACAACATCACTAGAAGGGACTCACGGCCAAAATGCAATCCGGTCGGGTAGGAAGGCCCAAAAACTCTCAAAGTCCAAGTTACAACAGTTGAAACGATTGTTTGACACAAGCGACCGGGTATTAATACATTCCCCTGCTGCCAAATTCAGTTTTTCACCCGGCCACCTACTTAAGGAAATCACCAAGAAGCTTAACATCAACTATCACAAAAAAAGGGTCATACCAAATTGAATAGAAAAGCAAATGGTTGCCGCGCAAACGAACTATGGCCATTTGTTCAAAAAAGTTTCTGATCGAGGATTCATCTTGGATGACGAGTCATATTTGACGCTCGCTCACTCCACTTTTAACGATACTGATAGCTACAACATATCTAACGTCTCCATGACACAACCTATCATCAAATGCGCTACTAAAGCAAAATTCGAAGACAAGATCTTCGTTTGGATTACAATGAGTCCGAAAGGCTTGAGTCGCTTGTTCATCCGAAAGTCTGGGTTTGCTATGAAGGGGTAACAACAATCGAATAAGCGCATTCGCCTCCATTTCATCCCTTACATCGGTAGGAATTACAACGGCGGTAATAACGTCTTCTGGCCAGACTTGACGAGAAGTTATTATTTCAAAATCGTTCTCAACCACTTCCGCCAGCAAAACATCACTTTCATAGAGAAGTACGTCAGACCGGCTAACGTTCCCAAAATTCAACTAATTGAGCGGTTCTGGGCATATCATAAGTTCAAAGTATGCTAAAGGCTTAAAAGCAAACAACATCCAGAAATTGATCAATCGAATCAAGTACTGTCTCAAAATTATGGATCTAAATTTTGTACAGCGTCTGGCAAGTACCACCAAAAGCAAAATCGATATTGTCCGACGAAACGGTTGAATCCCGATAACAGTTTTACAGAGTAATATGGTTATTAAAGTTCCTTTACGGTGCCCATTTGTGCTCGTTGTCTCGTTTACTCACAGTTTTCCAGACAAGAATAGTTTGTGCGGATTTCTAGGAAACAATCCTTATAGTTAAAAAATTCCAAACTGATCTAAAAATTTACCACATGAGTGAAGAATATAAAAAAAATAAACCAGAACAGAATAAAATATTTAAAATAAATTAATCCTATTTCTAATAGTGTCAAATGAAGCTTTTAAAAGTTTTGATTCATGTTTATTTTTCTCGTAGTTTTTGTATGTAATAAGCATAAAAAAGTCTTCAATGTATTAAAAATGATTTGTAAATGTTTCGATCTAAATATTACAAATGAAAAACCGTAAATCTAAATCTTTTAAGAGGTTTCATTTGACACCGGTAGGAACAGTATTAACTAACTCAAAGAAACATTATAACATAACCAGCTGAAACTTCAAAATCAATACAAGTAACGAAATAAATTACAAATTAATAGACAAACTAACCCAGAACGCAGGCTGCGTGTCTTACGACAAGTAAATGCAGGGTTAAAACAATTTTGACGCATGTAATGTTCCCCGATTTACCTGTCGAAACCAGAAAATGATTTAAAAAAAAAAAAAAAAAAAAAAAAAAAAAAAAAAAAAACGAGATCTAATCCAATTTAAATAAAGCCGAATAATAATAAAAAAAAAAATAGGCGATTTTCAACAGCGATCCATTTTAATATATATATATATGTTCTTACACTGGCTATAAAAAAGAAAAAAATTCTAAATATTGTCAAACATAAAAGTATCTGCGAAAATAAAATTATATTTAAAATTTTCTAAACCACTTATGTAAATATCATATTTATTATATCGTCCAATCAGGGAGCTAAGAATGTATACATTAAAATGTCTCAAATAAACTCATATTCCGACTTATGTTTAATCTCTACTGAGCAAATGCAAGCACTTTTATTATATATTTGGCGAAAGAATCAGAAATGTATAAGTTGGTAATACAAGAGCAAAGAGTACAGCAAAAAGCAATGCTTCATTTCACCTCTCGCTTGAAAGAACGAGTAGTGACAAATAAATTGGGCCGAATTTCCAGTTTCAGCAGAATATTGAGGCAAATTAAGTGTCTGACTTATAATTCAGACGAATACTAAAGTATTACGTTACATAGCAGCAAATTCATGAAGAAGCAATAGTCTTATTTTTATGCTTGTTGAATTTTTATTTCTTCACTTATTTATTTTACTTACTTAGCTTTTCGTATTCTAATAGTTAGTTTTCTCATATGTCCAATCGACAAAGTATCCAAGTGAAAAAAATCATTCTAATTTAAATAGTTAGTTTGAAACCTGCATTGAATGTATAAAAACCATTGTCATCCATTGGAGTTTATTTTTGCAGTTGAATCGATGGTTTAAAAAACTACATAAGTCGACTTTTTTTCGAAATGCATTGTTATTTTCGCTTCAAACTTATTCACGTAGGTAGGTCCACGTGTGTAGACAAAAACTACATAGAGTTATTTTTCCGGTTTATTTATTATTTGCCACTCAAAATTGCTGTTTATTGCAGGGGCATCATTAGTCAGTGAAAAAACCAATATATATATTGTAAAAGTTATGAACATATTCCGGCTGTGGGTTAGAGCGAGACACCCTGTATTTTTGATTGAATAAATAGATTTCAAACTAAGTTAATACTTGCTAAAAGTAATAACATATATGATATATGATTTTAAATTATTCTGATGATTTTAAGTGATTTTCGTACATAATTTTATAAATAGGTTTGGGGCATTCTCACAATCTTTTGACTTTTGGGAAAAAAAATCTGGCGAAATTAAACTTGCTAAAATAACATTTAATCTGATAGACGAATGCTTTAATGATTCAAAAATAGAGAAAAAAGGGTCAGCAACGAAAAATATTTTATTTAACTGAGGTTTAAGTTAAACTTGCGAGTTTAATTTTCCTTACCGTTTTACCCCTATAACGTTTTATTTTCTTCTAAATTTTCACTTATAATGAACTTGCATAGTACCCACAGGACATTCAAATAAGAAATAATAAAAATGTAGTACTTTTAATACAGAATTTTTGTATAACATTGTCTTAAAGGGGTGTTAAAGAAGGGACGGTAAGGTAAAAAAAGGGGGGTGGTATAGGAAAAAAGGGACGGTAAGGATGGAACGGTAAGGAAAATTACCACCTATTTTTAGGAAAATCATGTTAAGACTAAGCGATAGCCACAATGTTTCTTGATTTTTAGAAACAGTTGTTAACATTGGATTAAATTTATTTATTTTTTTTTTAATTTACCTCGAAAAGGGCAGGAATAAACCTTGGGGGCGGTAAGACTACCAATAAAGGTACGATCTTGAAATTGATATTTAAATGCTAATTTAAATTCTGCAGTCAATTTTCTGTCAAAGAATTTTAGAAATTCTTTTTCTAGCATACTTTTGCATGAGAAAAAACGTAAAAAAAATTCTGTGGCTGCATCTGAAGTGATTTTCTGTATAAGTTTAGCAAGAGGGACGGTAAGGATAAAAAACCCAGGGACAGAGTTAAAAAAATAATATCAACCGTAAAAATGTGTGCAGGTTAATTTTTTGCTACATATTTATATAAAACAATTGTCCTAGTTTCGAAAAAAAATTACATCGAATTACTTTTATTGAAACAATTTTATACGGACAGCTCCAAACTTAAAAATCAGCATCAGGTACTCGAGACGGTAGATGAGTTTTCCTGGTATTTGGACCCCCAACATCGTACAAAACATATTTATATCTTTAATATTGTTATGCAATCATGAAATGGGATGTTCCTCAGTATATGAAATAAAAAAAAAAAACACAAAAAAGTGTTTTAAATAAAAAATTATTATTCAAGAACATGAAAGTCAAAAGATTGCGAGAATGCCCCATTTCGACTATGTTTTCTTTTACCAAAATTGTTTCTCGTAGTTTTTTCTATCCCCCCCCCCCCTAAAATTTGCAAACCTGGTACTGAGGCATCTTGTAAATAGCTAACAGCAATATGTTGAACGAGTATTGTTTCAAAATAATTTCATTCAGGAAATTATTTGGAAAATTTGGCTGCATTTTCATTAAAAAAAATAGTCACACAAAGCCATTATAATATTATTAGTCCGTATTAAAGGGAGAAGATAATATAATAATCCAAAAAAATTATAAGAAAATTCATTAGGAAAAAACACGAATTGGTGATTTGGAAGGCATGACTTTTGAAATGTTAATTTTTTTTTTTTTTTCGTTACGAATAGCTGCGTAGGAACTCGTTGTGTTGCATTTGTATTATATAAGATTTTTTTTTTTTTTTTTTGAAAAGATACTTATCAGTCCAGTTTTTATCCCATTTGTGCCTAGCGTCCCGTTTTTTGGGACATTTCAAATTTAAATTAATTTGTATAATTTTCTTCGACTTTAGGGGCTTTGCATATGTAACGTTATCATTTCAGGGGGGAGCGGGGTCTGGCACATGATATCATAAGATATCTCTAGGGGGAAGGGGTGGTTGTATTTTGATATCGTTATCATTTTTGATCTAAGCAAAATTTTCTCTTTTTATTTGTAATTTGGTCTTTACATCAAAATTGTACGTTATATTTTTTTAGTATGTTAAATATTTTTTGTGAAAATACAAAGTTATTATTAAAATCATCAAATGATCATAAAATTATTTAATTCCAAAATATGGAATCCCTCAACGTTTGGCATTACTATTTTTCTGTTATACGTGTATGGATGTATAATCCGCTGTTTAACAAACCATATGCGAAGTATGTCTGGAATGATACTTGTGTTTTCTAGTAAATAAAAGAGAAAAAATATTGTCCACCTGTTTTGTTGATAAGAAGTTCTGTCTGCCCCACCCCGTGTGGTAACAAGCGCAAGAAGGCATTATTACTGTTGAAATGCATTATGTAACAAAAAACTAATATTAAATACTTTTAAACAGTAACTACTTATTTTAAGTGTTATTTGATATACAAACTGTTATTTTATTGACTTCTCTTGATTTGAATTAATAAAGTATGTGAAAAATAAAAGTAACCATATATGTATATCACTTCAAACAAAAGAAGAAAAATTTCCAAAAATCTAAAGTATTTTTATACATTGATAACGATATCATTACGGGAGAGGGGGTGTTCGAGGTATGATAACATATGATATCATAAGGGGAGGGGGTAGTGGGTCCAAAATTACCAAAAAATGGATAACGTTATATTTGCACATCCCCTTATAACATAAAAATTGTATGAAACAATTATTTAGAAATGTCTCTATCTGTTACCGAGAGATGGCAGTATAAGGTGGATATTTATTTGCTTAATTGAAGGCTTTTTTCGGTGTTTATAAATTTTTAATTTTTCAAGATAGCGAAATGTAAAAAGTAAGTTTATTTGTATTTTTTCTATCAAAGATCCAAAAACATAAGTCATAATCTTAGCTTGTAGACTTTTTTGAAATATGTAATTTTTTTAATTGCGAAATTATATGTTCAAGCCTATTTTTTATGCATTTTTGTAACGTCTAAAATATAGAGTTCTAGGCACGAATGGGCATATATTTTTGTTAGACATTTAGGAGACAGTTATTTATGTTAACTCCTTTTGAAGATATTTATGAAATAACTTGTTTTTAAGTCTGCAATATGATTATTCATATTTTATTATTAATAATAGTTATAACGTTATTAGTCTCTGTAAAGAAATTGATATATTTTTTAGTTGTTCATAAAAATACTAATTATAGTACATAATATACAATTTAAAAACTTTTTAAATATAAATTTAGACAAAATATGTAATTATGCATATTATTCTGCTAGAAATACTCATATTTAGTTGTTTTACATTTTATCAAATAAATACAAAAAATTTAAGCGTAATTTATTTTAGTATTTTTCCAGTTCATTTTCCAATATTTGAAAGTGATTTTACTAAAATATTTGAGAAAGCCAAAATTAAGGACAAATGGGTTAAATTAAGATATAATATAAGATAAAATTTAATGATTATCAGTTATAAATCTTAATTAAAGCTTCCAATTACCGAAAGCGTCCTTAAAATTGATCCATTATTTCTCGAGTTTTTGAGTATTCAAAGATTGTGTGAATGACAGATTCTCCTGATTACCCCTGTTTTCTCAAAAACTATTTTTTATGTCGTAATGCGACAAACTGATGATTGTAAGCCAGAAACATTTTCTATATACACCTGATAACTTTAGTGTTTATTATGCAATCGCTTCTGAGCCTATTTCGGACAGACAGACAGACAAAAAAAATGTTATTATAGACAATAAGTCTTTTAAATACTCGAATGAACTTATAAATAGGCGTTTTCTCTGAACCATAAGATATACACTCTAATTTTATAGGTCAGTATAGATATAGATATTCGCTTCAAACTGCTGAAATTATCATTTATTATTGTTTATGTCCAATGCCATTTAATACTGCAAGGATAATGATGTTACACTGAATGTAATTGTCAAAATATCCTTTTATGGTGTAACTAATGCCGTATTTGTGAAAATTTTACCCAATTGTCCAATCAAAGTAATAACTCATATATTTTTATGTAAATGAGTATCATATAATAGGATTTGTTTGAATGGCATTTTTTTTTATGACTATTGCATTCTAAACTGACAAATGTCATTTTACGATGAAAAAACGCATAATTATAACAAACGGTTTTATTTCTAAAGTCTAATAGACGTAATTCATACAAATGGATTTTGTTGCAAATAAATTTTACTTTGTGAAAAAAAAAAAAAAATATTCCGAATTTTTTAGAGACATAGATGGCAATTCCTAATGTAAAGAGAAATGTCATGTACAGAACATTTTTTTTCATGACTTCTAACATGAAGTTAGTTGTTTAAATAAAAAAAAGGTAAAATTGCTGCAATTACCATTTATTATTGTTTACATCAAATACCCTTTAATACTGTAAGGATAATGATGTTTCACTTAATATAATTGCTAAAATATTCTTTTATGGAGTAACTAATGCCGATTTCACCTAATTGTTCGATGTAAGTAGTACTCCCATATTTTGATGTAAATGAGTATCATATAAACAGGATTTTTATGAATAGCATTATCCTTAATGACTATTGCATTCCAAAATGACAGATGTCATTTTACGATGTAAAAACGCAAGATAAAATAATTATAACAAACGATTTTATTCCTAATGTCTAATAGACGTAAGTTATATAAATGGATTTTGATTCTGTTGCAAATAAATCACATTTTGTGAAAAGGGATTTTTTTAAGAGACATAGATGGCATTTTCTAATGTAAAAAGAATTGTCATGTACAGAACATTTTTGCATTACTTTTAACATGAAGTTGGTGTTTTTCAAAAAAGAAAAAAAAATGTAGCCATAATGGTGGCCATAAATGTAGCCACGTGATAAATGATTTATCATTGTGAAAGATGAATTGACTTACAGATCATGCTGATACATAATCAAACAGTCTATCTCTAACGTCAATCCAAAAGAAAACAAATACAATAAACAAGAAAAATACAGTCACACAAATGATCTTTAACTGCTTCATTAAAAGTATTAGATGGAAATTCAAAGGATTTATGAGAAAATCCGTTTGAAAAATATACTGCAATTGCAAGAAATTTCAAAATGATCTGTAAATTCGTATTAAAAATAGGTATCTATTTTTCTATTAGATAAATAAAAAATTTTGAAATAATCGTTTGTTGTGAAAACAAAACAATAAGTTGCTATTTAACGTACACTTTGTTTGAAGATTTCAAACAAATATGTAAAAAATTAAAATCCCAAAAATAAAAATTATACTCGACGTTTCGGTTTATCTTTAAAACCATCCCCAGGAGTTAATTTTCTAAAATACAAACCGTCAAAAAATTATTTACATGTTAAATTATCGGAGTCATATTCAAACTGAAAGAAGTAACATAAATTTCCTAAAACTTAAAAAAAAACTCTCCGTGGGGTGATCTCTTCTCCAAAAGTAGATAAAAACAAAATTACTGGAGATATTATGCAAAAAGTAAAGTCCTTTCAAAATACTGAGACCCAAACGTCTGGAATAGAAAACGAAACATTATCATTACATATTTCTTCACGTCTTAAGCAAATCTCTAAAGATTGCTTTAAAATCATAATTAATTGCTATAAATCATAAATAATTGCTTTTTTATATTATAATCATTTGTTATTTTTAACAATTAGTACGACTTCGTCTTCCAGACGATCGCTTGAGGGTACAGATGACTTCTGCATAGCTATTATATGCCATAAAATATTGAAGAAAATTCAAGATTGTTCAAACTGTTGACCTCAGTTTTCTGTGCGTACTTCTAATACAGTCGACTCTCTGTTTAACGTCACTCTACTTAACGACTATCAAAATTTTAAGGACGATATTTTGCGGTACCGGCTCCTTTAAGTAAAAAAAATCTCTATTTAAAGACGAAATTGTTTCTATTTAACGACGATTTTCACATAGTTTTTTTTTCCCGATCCCTTTAGGCATGTTAAACGAGGGAATTTCCTCTGATAGAAAAACAAGTTTTCTTGCAATTCAGATAAAAGAGAAGGGTGTAATGAACTTTACCCATGTGACGAAGACGTTTTAACAACCGACTTCAGAAATTTAGATCAAATTTATGAAGATATCGCAAATGAAAATGCAACATCAGATGCAGAAGATGGTAATGAAGCTGATGATACAGAAAGCAAGACACCACACCTCCTTCTTACTCAGATGCAAATTCTGCCCTGGATATTCTTCGCCAGTACATTATTTCATCAAATATGGAAGATGACTCATTCAACCTTCTTGAAAAGCTTGAAGCAAGGGTACTTAAAACTAGACTACCATTGAAACAATATACACTTTAGATATTCAAAAACTTAAAAAAAAATTTTTTTTTGAAAAAAATTAAAAAAAAATTAAAAAAAAATTGTTTAATTAAATGTATTATAAATATTTTTATTGTACTTTAAGTAACATTGTGCGCTATAATGTTGTTCTTGCATGCAGTGTAATTAATGCAATTTGTATTTCTGCAATAAAAATATGTTGTATATCTGTATCAATAAAAACAAAAGAAAGAAAGAAAACATAAAATAAATGTAAGTAAATAAATAGAACATTTTCTAAACACGCCAATATATTGAGAAATGTATTGATAGTCCTAAGCCTGTAAACTGTGAAGGGAAATGTCTTTCAAATATTATTTTACAAATTCTGTTTAAGGACGATCTCTATTTAAGGACGTTTTTCTGAGGTTTCTTGAATGTCGTTAAACAGAGAGCCAACTGTATTTATGTGTTAAAGTAGATTGCACTTTGTGAATTGAACTGCTTGAATGTTAAAAGTTTTGCTAAATATATATTTTCTACTTTTTACAAACTTTTTAACAAATAGCAACACCTCACAAAACATTTACTTGAACAAATAGCTATTTCAGGAAGTGTGTCATTGTGAATTACGGGAAAAGGTCATCGTGAGGGGCTTAAAATGATACAACTATTAAACGTTCAAATAACAAGAAAATCAATTGTAATTTGCGTTTAAATTAGTATGTAATTAATATATACCAGACAATCCATCCCCTGATAAAAGAACATACTGTTGGGAGAACAGAACAAAACTGAAAACGAATGAGTGAAAACTATAATAGATTTTTTATTATATTCATATTTTTGCATATTGCCCGCTAATATCACCAAAAACGTTTGCATATGAAAAATAATATTTAAAAAATTGTCTCCGTGAAATACTGCAAATACATTCAATGACTCATTATCATATAACAGACATTTTATTGAAAAATTGTTTGTTTTAAACTAAATTTTCTTCGAATTGTGCGATATAGGTAATACTCACATATTCTTATAAAAATCGGAATCAAGCGGATATAATTAAAAAAACACTTCCTTTATTATTAGAGATATTCAAAATTTTAAAATAATCGTTTGTTTTTATTTACAATTATTTCCCTGTAATATTGAAAATATACGACTCACTGTCATAAAACAGACTTTTTATCGAATAATTGTTTGATTTATACTAAATATTCTTCAAATTGTGCGATATAGGTAATATTCTCATATTCTTATGCAAATCTGAATCAAACGGATATCATTAAATGACCCCTCCTTTATGATTAGAGCGATCCAAAATTTTAAAATAATCGTTTGTTATTATTAAAAAATTATTTCCGTGTAATACTATAAACATTCAATGCCTCACTATCATATAACAGACAATTTATCTAATAATTTTTTGATTCATACTACATTTTCTTTGAATGGTGCAATATAGGAAATACTCTTCTACTGTTATGTAAATCAGAATCAAACGGATGTCATTAAATGACACTTCCTTTATGATTAGAGCTTTCTAAAAATTTAAAATAATCGTTTGTTATTATTAAAAAATAATTTCCGTGTAATACTGCAAATATTCAATGCCTCACTATCAAATAACAGACATGTTATCGAATAATTGTTTGATTTATACTAAACTTGCTCCGAATTATGGTATAAAGGAAATACCCTCCTATTCTTATGTAAATTCTAATCAAACGAATATCATTAAATGACACTTCCTTTATGAATAGAGCTTTCCAAAACGGCAGATGTCACTTCAGAGCGGAAAAAAAAATCCCCGTCATGATAAAATAATTATCCCGAACGATCTTATCCCTAATGTATAATGCACGTAAGTCATACAAATGGATCTCTCTCAGTAATGCATATAAATCACGTTTTTCCGAAGAAGAAAATTCCGAATCTTCTAGTGTCATAAATCACAACTTCTTCCGTAAAGAGACATGTCGAATCTGGAGCCAAAACATTTCTGAGTTAAACCTAACATGAAGTCGAGTCCTTTTGAGAAAAGAAATTGGCCACCGACATTCGTCATCATGAATAATTGATGGCTGTAAAAGAGGAATCATTGCCGGCTTAACGGATGACGCTAATATACACAGAAATAGACAACGCTGTGAGGAACAGATACGATGGCATTTACTAATCTGATTCACGATCCATCTTCTGCCTATTTGATGCACTTAAATATCATGTCAATGAACATTTTCATACGCTACTTCCAGAAAAATGTTTTACAGCGCGTAAAATATTACACTGAAGCATAAGTTTTAAAATGTTATCAAGATTTCTCTGAAATTTAAAATAAAGTCATAGAATGTCTGATGTGTAATAAAGGTGTTCTGAGTTCAATAAGATTTTATGTGGTATCATATCACTCAACCTTTGATCAGTTATTATAGGTTAATCTTGTGTAGTTATACTAAAACATATAACTGAGAATAATAAAAAAATATATATATTATTTGAGTTTTGTTCATGGGCAACTCGAAAGAGACTACGGCATATGCTTCCGTAGATTAGGAAAAAATTACATTTTTTTACATTGTAAACTTCTACTGTCATGTGCAGAATATTTTTGAGTTAATTCTAACATAAAGTGGTTGTTTTGAAAAACAAATGTAGCCATAAGTCATGATAAATAATTTATCATTGTGCAACATGAATCATTAATGACTTACAGATGATACTCATACATAAATAAACAGTCATTCTCTGACAATATTCCAAAAAAAAAAAAAAAATATGAATGCAATAAACGAGCAAAATACAGTCATTCAAAATATCCGTAACTGCTTCATTAAATGTATTAGATGGAAATTCACAAGGTTTATAAGAAAATTATAAAATGCAATTGAAATGTAATTCAAAACATTACATAAATTCAGATTAAAATTAGGTATTCTTTTTTTTTTTTTTCAGAGAAAACTAAAATTTTAAAATACTCGTTTTTTATTATTAACAATTATCTCCGTGCCATACTCCCAATATTCAATATCTTATTAATCATATAACAGACTTTTTATTAAATTATTGATTGGTCTATACTAAATTTACTTCGAATCGTGTGATATATATAATACTCTCATATTCTTATGTAAATCGGAATCGAACGGATATCATTAAATGACACTTCCTTTATAATTAGAGCTATCCAAAACGGCATATGTCAGTTCACTGTAAAGGGAAAAGAAAACTTAAACCCGTCATGATAAAATAATTATCCCGAACGATTTTATCCTTAATGCATAATGCACGTAAGTCATACAAATGGATCTCTCTCCGTAATGCACATAAATCACATTTTTCCGAAGAAGAAAATTCCTCATCTTTTAGTGTCATAAATCACAACTTCTTCTGTAAAGAGACATGTCGAATCTGGAGCCAAAACATTTCTGAGTTAAACCTGACATGAAGTCGAGTCCTTTTGAGAAAAGAAATTTGCCACCGCCATTCGTCATCATGAAGAATTGATGGCTGTAAAAGAGGAATCATTGCCGACTTAACAAATGACGCTAATATACACAGAAACAGACAACGCTCTGTGGAGCAGATACGATAGCATTTAATAATTTGATTCCCGATCCATCTTCTACATGTTTAACAAACTTAGATATAATGTCAGTAAACATTTTCATACACTATTTCCTGAAAAATGTTTTAAAGTGTGTAAAAATTTCACACTGAAGCACAAGTTTAAAAATATTATAAAGATTTCTCCGAAATTTAAAATAAAGCCTCAGAAGATCCGATTTCTAATAAGCCTTAGAAGATCTGATTTGTAATAATATTTTTCAAGATTTAATTGAGATATTCTATAGGGTTATCCAATCTTTCATTAGTATTGCATGTCAGTCTTGGGTAGATATACGAAGGCAGACAATAAAAAAGTATGTTATCAGGGTTATGTTACTTTTCTCCAATTTTGAAATGCTTGTGTACTATCTACAAATTATTACACGAAATTCGATTTTACTTTTGAAATTACTATTATTAAAATTTATTTCACTGTATTACTGTATATATTCAATATCGCACTATCATATAAAAAACTTTTATTAAATAAATGTTTTATTTATATAATTTTTTTTCGAATTGTGCGGTATAGGAAATACTCTTCTATTCTTATGCAAATCAGAATAAAACGGATATCATTAAATGACACTTCCTTTATGATTAGATCTCTCCAAAACGGCAGATGTCACTTCAAAACAGAAAAAAAAATTCCCCGTTACGACAAAATAATTATCCCGAACGATTTTATCCCTAATGTATAGTGCACGTATGTCATACAAATGGATCTCTCTCCATAATGCAAATAAATCACATTTCGGTGAAGAAGAAAATTCCGAATCTTTTAGTGTCATAAATCACAACTTCTTCCGTAAAGAGACATGTCAAAACTGGAGCCAAAACATTTCTGAGTTAATTCTGACATGAAGTCGAGTCTTTTTACGAAAAGAAATTGTCCACCACCATTCGTCATCATGAATAATTGATAGCTGTAAAAGAGGAATCATTGCCGACTTAACAGATGACGCTAATATACACAGAAACAGACAACGCTCTGAGCAACAGATACGATGGCATTTAATAATCTGATTCACGATGTATCTCCTACATATTTGATGCATATAAATATAATGTCGATAAAAATCTCATGCATTATTTTCAGAAAATATGTTTTACAGTATTTAAAAATTTCAGACTGAAGCATAAGTTTTAAAATATTAGCAATATTTAACTGAAAATTAAAATAAAGTCACAGAAGGCCTGATTTGTAATAATGTCGTTCAGGATGGAATGACTTTTTCAATAGCATCATTTAATTATTGGCAAGTACTATAGATTAGTCTTGTGTAGTCATGCCAAAACTGATAAAAAAAAGGTAAGATATCAGAGTTATGTTAATCTGCTTCATGTTTCATATGCATAAATACTATCAACAAAATATGAGAAAGCTCAAGTTTGAGAAAACTGATTAAAACACTATAGAAACGTTTCTGAAAATCAATGGCAGCAAAGAAACTTTGTTTCTATAAATGATTCTTTACATCGTGAAAACATATTGATTTTTCAGATTTTTAATGATAAAGAATACTTTTCGGATCATTGGTAACTCGAAAGTATTGTATATACTTTCGTCTGTGGTTATATTATGTTTTCGTATAATAGGAAACATTTATCGTTTTTTACATTGTAGATAGCAGCTTAAAGTCATATACAAGGCATTTTTTATTTAATTCGAATTTAAAGTTGATGCTTTGATAATAAAAATGTGGCTATAAATCATGACAAAGGATTGATTATTTTGGAAGATGAATCATAGTTGACATGCATATGATGCTCATTCATAATCGAACAGTCAACCTCAAATGGTATTTAAAAGAATATGAATACAATAAAGAAGAAAAATATAGTCATACAAAACATCTCTACGGTTTCATTAAAAATATTAGGCGGGAATTCAAAAGATTTATTAGAAAATTCGTTTAGAAAATATAACGAGTGCAATTGCAAGGAAATTCAAAGTATCAGTAAATTCAAATTAAAAATGAGTATAAATGTTTCTACTGGATAAATCCAAAATTTTTAAATAATCGTATGTTATTATTAGAGTACTATATCCCCGTGATACTGGCGATATGGAAAGTCTCACTATCATAAACCAGACATTTTATTGAATAATTGTTCGATTTATACTAAATTTTCTTCGAATTGTGCGATATAGGAAATACTCTCCCATTCTTATGTAAATCAGAATCAAACGGATGTCATTAAATGACATTTCCTTTATAATTAGAGCTATCCGCAACGGCAGACGTATCTTCAGAGGAGAAAAAAATCCCCGTCATGATAAAATAATTATCCCGAAAGATTTTATCCCTAATGTATAATGCACATAAGTCATACAAATGGATCTCTCTCAGTAATGCATATAAATCACATTTTCCGAAGAAGAAAATTCCGAATCTTCTAGTGTCATAAATCACAACTTCTTCCGTAAAGAGACATGTCGAATCTGGAGCCAAAACATTTCTGAGTTGATCCTGACATGAAGTCGAGTCTTTTTAAGAAAAGAAATTAGCCACCGCCATTCGTCATCATGAATAATTGATGGCTGTAAAAGAGGAATCATTGCCGATTTAACAGATGACGTTAATATACACAGAAACAGACAGCACTCTGAGGAACAGATACGATAGCATTAAATAATCTGATTCACGATCCATCTTTTGCATATTTGATGCATATGAATATCATGTCGATAAAAATTTACATGCATAATTCCCATAAATTTTTTTTAGAAGTGTTAAAAATTCCACACTAGAACACAAGATTTAAAATATTATGACGATTTCTCTGAAGTTTAAAACGAAGATGTCCTGTAGAATGATTCAGCGTTTGATTAGTATTATAGACCAGTCTTGTGTACTTATAATAAAACAGGTAAGTGGGAATAAAAAAATACGTTATCAGACTTTTGTTAATCGGCTTCATGTTTGATAGGCATGAGTACTATCTATAAAATATTACACGACTTAAAACTTTATATTTCTAATTTAAAAAAATAATGTTTATAAAACGTAATAACACAGCAAAAGTTTTAAAAATTTTCTCATGGTTTATTCTGAAATATAGAAATGTATTCATTGAGCAAAGACAGAAAATCGTGAATACAAGCTCTTGAACACGTAGCAGATGCCACATAGAATGGCACCGTTTTCGGAAAAATCATATAATTTGTCATAATTACCTATCTACGCTCTTATGAAGGTAGTTTAAAAGTGCTATTACATGAGGCTTCAAAGTTTCCTCTAATTCCGATCGAATTAGAGGAAACCTGTGGCTTTAAAAGGGTTGTTTGAAACCAAGCAACTACTCTTATCGTAGCAATTTTAACGCTTTAAATGAAACGAAACGCGAGTAATAGCCAATCAAATGCTTGAAAAACTAAAGTGGGAAAAGCTTTTTCCTGAACAGCCAATGAAATGCTTGGAAAACGAAAGAGAGTCATAATTTTCCTCGGGAAAACTGACGAGTTGCAAGCAATTTTTGTCACTTCACATTTTCACGTGTAATAGCACTTTAACCCTCTGTCTACCAGAAGGGTCCAATGGACCCGACATGTACATTCAAAATATTTATTCAAACCAGAAATTTCTTCAAAAAAAAACTAAATGTATAAATCAGACAATAATAAGTTAAATAAACAAATTAAATAGTTTTAAGTAAAAATTCTGGTGTAGAATGTTTTTATAAAACTTGAGTAAAATTTCCGGTAGTTCTAGGGTTAAGATAAAATAGATTGTTAATTTTTGTGTGAGAACGGCTCCTGATTGTAACATTGGTGCGTAAATGAGCCTCTTATACTGTCATTCTTTTGCCTGAAGTATGCCTGAATATACCTGAATCCGATTGTCATGGTTACTTCGAGCTATATTAATTAGGAATCTGTGGTCGATTAGCTGCTATAAATACAGTGTTCGAAGTTTTATGCAGCGGATTTTGTCGGATCTCGAACCCATTTCTTTTCAAAATCGGGTTGCTCTGTTATAATATAGCAGAAGGGAGATATTTTGTAAAGTAATTTTACATATTACATTTCGTGGTAGAAAAACTCTCGGGAAGGACTTTAATTTAAAAAATTAAAAATTATATTATTATAGAGCATGAGGCAGATTAAGTACACCGTAAATAAAAAGACAAATGTTTCTGAATCTAGAAAAGTATAACATAACCACAAAATAAAATATGCAATAATTTCTCAACATGGAATATAGGTTTGTTGGATGCTATCCCATTCTTTTGTAAATATTTTCATGTTCAGCGAACATGTTTTAGAGACAAACGTGATAAATTAACAGTATTAACATTAACATTAAAAGTATTATTATTTTGTTAAACTTGCCTGTATAAATTCAGTTACGCAGTTTAAAATGTTTAATTTAGAATTGATGAAAACCCGATATTTCGGTCAGAAAAAACTGATTAATACACTATAAAAACTGCTCAAAGTGATAGCACACTTATTGTTTTAGGTAATACAGTTATGTATTTCAGATATTAAGCATTATTTATTGTCTATTTTTGAAAAAAAAAAAATACAGTGAAACTTCCCTGTGCGACCACCTCCCTGAACGATCATTTTTTCATGGAACGAAATTTATTCTCATTGCGTAAATACTAATTTTACCTTCAATCAGAGGCCATCCCAGTTGAATTCCATCTCCGAGCGAACAATTTCTTTGAAGAAAATGAAACAAATTCCCTTTTTCCTGGTCGCTTGAAGAAGGTTTTATTAGAAGACTAATTTCGGAGGGCGCATTATTCATCAAACCGCTAAACAAAGTTTAGATTTTTTTTTTTTTATTCAGGAAAATTATTATTTTTATAACATATTTTAACATATTTTTATGTATATATATATATATATATATATCGTTAACATATTTTTTTATTCAGTTTGTTATTAACCCCTTTGTGCAAAAGCACAAAGGGGTAAAGGCAATGAATTTAATTCTGATGACGAATTAAGAATGGCGGTCAATAAACTCCCCTTCCCTATTCTGTTAGGAAACTCTCATAGAAATAGAAAAATTAATGAAATCGTCATTATTTGTTCCCTTCAAAGAAAAATTGCATTTATTTACTGAACTTTGAAAGGACTTGGAAATAAAAGTTATGAAAGATAAAACCGTAAAATCAAAGCAAACGTCAATAATTTCAACTCGTCAATAATTTTGACT
Source organism: Maratus speciosus (assembly GCA_963932465.1). Lineage (NCBI taxonomy): Eukaryota > Metazoa > Arthropoda > Arachnida > Araneae > Salticidae > Maratus > Maratus speciosus. The sequence goes on from OZ010789.1 coordinate 130,743,804, forward strand.
TTTTTCAACAATTAAAATCTAAATTTAAACATGACCTCTATTCAGAGACCACCTCTCAAAGCGACCAATTTTTTATTGAAATGGAACGTGGTCGTTTTAAGGAGGTTTTACTGTATATCATTTCAGTTTATATTTCAATTTCTGCCTTTGGGAGTAATTTTTAAAATTAAAAGTTTATAAATAACTATACAATAAAACACTTGAAATGGACGCCATATTTTTCAAATAGTCATGAATTATACACTTAATAACTTTTTTTCACTGCACTTATGCTTAAACCTTTCACTACGGGTTGGACACATGCGTCAAAGTGGACTATTTGTTTTATCTATTCGTACCGTTTTTTGAAAAATAATCACAGTCACACACAGCTAAGGTATTTTTAAACTAGGACTTCCCTCAGAGGGATTAGTCTGAGCGATATTACTGAGAACATAGATTTAATAATAACATGTGGAAGCAAAGAAAATGAGATGTTATCTTTAATTGTCCATATACTGCGATAAACTGAAATGATGAAAATAAACGAATCGTAGAATTACAAAATCTTATATGGGTATTTCCACGAGCACTTGTCGTGTAAGTCACACACTATGCTTGTTGGCCACCGTTATTTTATAAAAGTTTGCTTCGCCTTTTTCAATTAATAAGATATCCCCATAAAATAAGTCACATTTTTCCGTTCTAAAATACTGTGAGCCAAAATCATAGTATGTGACTTACACGACAAGTGCTCGTGGAAATGCCCATATATAAATTCGTATACACTGTTTAAAAAAATGGGAAATCAAACCATTCAAGACAGCCATGCATGGATATAAAATTGAAAGTACGCAATATATTAAAAGTAAAATAGAAAATGAAACACTAAATTACTTATATCGGAATTTTAACTGTATTAAATGATGCCAAGAGCATAATCAGACGCTCCGCACCAATTTGAGTAACTTTAAATGACAAATATATGATGTTTAAAAAGAATGGACTATACTTTATATGGTGTGTGCTCCCCCGGAATAGTTAATATTGTACAATATCTGTTTTCCATGGATGCAATGAGGTTGTCGATAACATTTAAGGAATTCTCTCCTCAAAATCTAATATAGTATCAAAGTACCGAATACATCAACAGTAGCATGCAATGCTTCGTTAGAGTGTGTTTTAGATATGCTCGATCGGATTTAAATGATGAGTGTATGCTGGCCACTACATACGCTGTATTGTTTTGTTTTCAAACATATTCTGCACAAGTTGAGCTGTAATTAGCATGTATTAAATAAAAGAAATCGGCAATGATTACAACATAAAGTATGACACAAGATCTGAATATATCGTCTGCATAACTTTTGAGCTGTCAAAGTGTCATTTGAAGTAATTTACAAATCCATACATATTTATTCAGGAAATCATGCAAGCTAACATACGCCAATATGAACCCGATTATAAAATTTCACCAGAATAAGTTAATATATAAAAAAGCTACTAATGATAATTGAGAATATGACCTTATGATAAAATGTCTAGAAAAATGAATCGGATAAAAAATTCATATCACATTTAAAACGGCACTTCCCTCTGTTAGTGGCTTTGGCGAGAGAGAGAAAAGCCTAGAGAAGGAACACTTTAACAAGTATTTTCGGGCAACCTACTCACTGTTTCATACAGGTCTTTATTCAATATTTACACAATTTATTTAATGCTAGGTGGGTATCTATCAGTTTTGTTGCATTTAAATCGCATGTTTTGCGGAGGAAATGCAGCATTATGAAATATTTAAAGTTGCTGTACCTAATAATTCCAAATTAATGGTAATTGAGATCGCTTTCCGTTCATTTCATCTTTTTAAATTTTTAATTTTTTAGAAACCATTCATAGAGACAATTGTATATTTTAAAACTAACCCGAAGCAAAATTTCAAGATTTTGGGATCAGTAGTAACACAGAAATAGAAAATTTTTGAAAGTTTTTTTGTTTTTGCATTGTTTTATATAGCGGCATTTTTAGAAATTGTTTTATTGCGAGAATTTACGACATGATAAATACAGCCATGTCAATTTTCATGTTTATATTCCTAACAATTCCATGTACTTCGTTACTTAGATCATCTTTAGATCTTTTTCCGCTTTGTTTAGTATTTCTATTTTTTAGAATTCGTTCTACAACGAGCATTTACATCTTATTAATTACTACCATGCCAAAGTTCTAGTTTCTAACCCCAACAGTATCCTAAAAATTTCAGTATTCCAAATAAATCATAGTTTAGAACCTTTCTAGAAATTCTTACGTTTATCCGTCAAATTGAACCTTTTAGAGAGCGTTCATTACGAGTATTTACATCTTAAAAGTAACTACCGCACCAAATTTAAAGTTTCTAAACCAATCAATATCACAGAAATCGCAATTTTAGAACTTTTTTGCTCCTGCAGCGATGTAGGTTTTTGCACTGACATAAAATAGTCTTTTTTTCGGAGCAGAGATGGCCACCAACATTTTTTTAAGTTGGCTATGTAGTTTCAGAGATAACACCTCACAAACGTACAAGCATTAATAATATTATATACTTTATAATATTATAACGCTTTATAATATTAGCATTAGATGTACAGATACAAAAGCCATTTATCTGTTACAAACTAAAGTGCCGGCGTTGCCCAGAATTTGAAGGATGTTTGTTCTGAAAAATCAATTTCAAAATTTAACATACAACACAAAACAAACATAAAAAAAGCAGTCGAAATGTTGTATGAATGAATCATATGAAAACGCTATATAAAAATGTATATAACAGACGCAAAAGAATACAGCTATAAATGAACATATTTCAATTTATAATTGCAGCAATAATGTTAAAATAGGCCAATATTTCCCTAATCCGGTTTTTATCATGCTTCAATACATTTTTCACACTCATATGACGTTATACTATATCCACCACGTCCTTTATAATTTCCAATATGACGTAATATTTTCCTCTTTCACGTGGAAACCTTGAAATAGACAAGTTATGAAGTTATATTCACTTTCATTTAAATTCGTCGAACCATTTATTTCATTTTCATATTTCACGTGAATATCTTGCAATAGAAAAGTTATGACGTAATATTCACCTTTTTCAAAAATTCGTCAAACTATTTATTTCATTTTCATTTTTCACGTGGAAATCTTGCAATAGAAAATTAATTGTTGTAGTAATAATTTTATTGTGTTTTTTAATTGTTGGCAACTGCTATAACGAAAAATGTTTAAATTTGATAAGAAATTGCTGTTAAATTGGTGGTTTTTTATTAATTAAAAATTAACTATAAATTATTTCGATTTCGGATTACTTTAGTTGCCTCGACCATGTTTTAATACACATGTACGTATCTTTTCACAATTTTGGCTTCCAAATTGTGGATTTTTATAGAATTACAAACAGACAGATAGACAAGTTTTCATTTTTATATATCTCTCTATTCTAAAAAAAAGTAACTAACGCTGTCACCGCCGCCGCCGCCGGTTTTGAATTTTTTGTGACCGGAGGTCTTTCTTCGTTAATATTAAGAAAACTATTGCATACAAAAATAAGAAAATTGGTGGTATTATAGCGAAATATTTGATCAACACGCTAATGCATACAGTTTTCAAAACGAAGAATTATTTTAAGATATATTTAATGCTAAAGTTGGACAAAAGCGTTCCATTAAAAAAAAAATTTATAGGAGCAAAAGCTATACATGTGAATTTAATCATTTTTAGATCATTTTATTCAATAGAAAATCCCGGTGTGGAGATTTCATTAATTTTTTTAATTTGACTCATTTTTTGAGGTTTTATTTCTATTTTAAATTCAAATATTCAGCATCTTGACTGATATTTTTTACATATTTTAGAAAATGGTATTAATTTAAACTGCTGCCAACTGTATAAACAGCGCAAACAATAATGTTTGCTTCAAATAAAAAAAAATATTTACACGTTACTATTATATACAGAAGAAAACCTTCAAATTAGAATTAAATAATTAGGTATAAAAAGCAGGCACTTATTGGAAATTACGCCATTAAAACTCTATTTACATGTGAATTTTGAAAGAGAAAGGATATTGTAAAATAAATTCATTAACATGCGTTAGAAGTCTGAAATAGAAGAAATTGCGTCACATTACACTTATTATGCAAAATGAAGAAAAAATAGTATTGCAAAACAGTTTAAATTTAAAAATTGCGCGAGACAAAATATTAGAGGTTAAATATTATATTTTTTCAAAATTTTATTATTTGTCGTTTGATGTGAGGTGTACAGCTATAAGTATGCAAATTTTCATGTCTCCAACATAATTAGGGGCTGAGTTAGAAAAATTGCTTAAAATACACAAGTTAGATCCCAGAGGGTTAAATATTAGACTTTTTGAAAATTTTATTATTTGCAGTTTGATGTGAGGTGTTCAGCTATTAGTATGCAAAATTTCATGTCTCCAACTTAATTAGGGCTGAGTTAGAAAAATTGCTTAAAATACACAAGTTAGAGTCCAGAGGGTTAAATATGACTTTTTCAAAATTTTATGATTTATCGTGTTATCGCAAGTGCTCAGCTATAAGTATGCAAACTTTCATGTCTCCAACTTAATTAGTGGCTGAATTAGAAAAATTGCTTAAAATACACAAGTTAGTGCCCAGAGGGTTAAATATTAGACCTTTTTCAAAATTTTATTATTTGTCGTTTGATGTGAGGATTTCAGCAATAAGTATGCAAAATTTCATGTCTCTAACTTAATTAGGGGCTGAGTTAGAAAAATTGTTTAAAATACATAAGTTAGAGCCCAGAGGGTTAAATATTAGACTTTTTCAAAATTTTATTATTTGCCGTTTGATGTGTGGTGCTCAGCTATAATTATGCAAATTTTCAAGTCTCCGATATATATAGTTTCTGAGAACGGGCTCTGTGACAGACGGACAGACAGACAGACAAAGTAGTGAGACAGGTAGGGTTTCGTTAGATGAACGAAACTCTAAAAACATTCTGCGGATGACTGTAACAACATCCTAAAATTACATTACCATCAGCGATCTACCAATCTCGAATTTAGTTTATATTCGTTTCATATATTCTTATTATTTTGTGTGGCCCTGTAAAATAACTATCGATATTATATACAGTAAAACCTCTGAATAGCGGACACCCCGAGAATGCAGAATTTGTCCTCTATTTAGAAGTGACCGCTACTGAGAGTAAAACATATACAGTTATTTAAGAGTTGGTAATCGAAAAAATGTCCGCTAAATAGAGGTATCCGCTAATCGGGTGTGTCCGCTATGGAGGTTTTATCAGTAAAACCTCTGAATAGCGAACACCTCGGGAGGGTAGAATTTGTCCTCTATTTGGAAGTGTCCGCTACTGAGAGTAAAAAAATGTACAGTTATTTAAGTGTTGGTAATCGAAAAAATGCCCACTAAATAGAGGTGTCCACTAATCGGGTGTGTCCGTTATGGAGGTTTTACTGCATAATAATATCATCCTTTACAAGAAAATTGCATGCTGTATGATAGACAGACAGACATCCAGAGAAAGATAACCTCCCGGAACAATAAACACTCATGTCTTTTGTTTTAATCATCCACAATTGTATGTCATACAACAGGCCAGATTTTATACAACCGGCTAAAAACGGTCACCGTGGTACGGAATACTGTACTATTATTTGTTTGCCCACCAAAACTGGTTGCCACGGGTTGTTGCAAAGTTTGTGATCACGTGGTTGAAACTGATCTATTCAATATTAATGCGTGCGTATTTTTTTTTATTTGCTCCATGTGTTCAAACCAGTTGTCTACGAAAACATCAACCGGTGAAAGTGACGCACACCAAATTTCTGTGACGTATGCAGATAAATTGTGCTTTTTTAACAGTTTTTTCTATATAATTTTTAAACGCTTTGGAACTTATTTTTCATAGTAGGTGCATTCAGTAGGTGACCCTCATAGGTACCTTCTGGTGCAATCAGAAACGAAATCCGACAAATATTTTTTGAGTTCTGCTTGACGAAAGGTTTTTATTAGGCTTTTTTTTAGTAGGACATGGCGTTAATATCCATCGTAGTAGTAATGTGTCCGGACAGTAATATTTCGCTGAGTATTAGCCTTCGCTTCGCTCAGACAATTAAAAGTGGTTACCATAGGGGGGACCCTGTTCTGTCGCCAAATACAGCCAAGTTTGTCGCCAACTTGGCGATATATCACCAAATTTGGCGTTCAAAATAAGTCGCCAAAAGTGACGCCAACTTGGCGATATTTCTAATATTTCGCCAAATTCCCATAGAATTCCATTGTAAACCTACTTGCTTATAGAAAATCAACAAATTGAGATATTTTAATGCAACAAAAACTAATATTAGCTTAAGGGATTATATTAAATTTTTCTTTGGTGACCTGAGTAGGAATTGACTTTAAAAACAAAATTTTTATATTACTTGTTATATGTTTGAGTCACCTTTTAAGTAGTTATAAGTATATTATAAAGTTTCTTAAAATTATAATAAGATTGGAAATTTCTTTTAAGGTATTTTTATATACTTATGATGAAATGCATATATGCACAACATTAAATATTTCTATGATGAAAATTAAGAAAAAAAAATTTAACGTCCACCGTCCAAAAATAATTCATGATTTTACAATGCAACTTATTTTATAAGCATTTTGTATACAGAATTAATCCTAGTGGTATGTATTATATATCATTTTAAAGCTTATTATAAGCACTTTCTTTTGCAGATTAATTGTTTTATTTTTTATTTTTTTAGACTATTCATTGACTTCAGAATCTGAGATAACAAAACAAGATTTTCGTCAATTTTTTTTTTTACTCGTTCGCAGTGCAGTACAAACCGTGAGAAGCGTTAATGAAGTTTGGTGCGAGGAAAGCATCAACGTAACCAGCGCTTCATTCTGCTGTTGACGATCATTAACTGAAGGAAATAGTCGAAGTTGATTCAACGAAAACAAGTGGAGAAATTGCAAATGAACTCACCGTTGACCATTCCAGTATCGTTCGGCACTTAGAGCAAATTAGCAAGGTGAAGAAACTCGATAAGTGGGTGCCGAATGAATTGAACGATAACTGAATCCCTCACCAACCAACTACCACTTCTTTAAGGGGGTCCGGAACACAAAAATCTTCAAATTTTGCAAAAACATTTTATTTCATTAAAAAAAAAAAAAAAAATACTTGCTTTTTCCTGCTTAAAATGGCATTTAAATCATGTTTCTATCTAAATTAGAACAAAAAATATTCATTTTTTCGTTTTGGTTCGTTTTCAAAATCTAGCTTTCAAGCAATGACTGTAATGGAAACGACTTCTTGTAAAAATGCGTTTTTCTTCATGATAGGTTTTTTTCAAACATTTCTCATATTTAAATTCTTATAACTCGATAACCGTTAAAGATACAGGGTTCAAACTTCGAATATATCTTTTTCACTTGTTTTACTTTAATTTTGATTTAGCATATTTGGAAAAAATATTTACTTTTGAAAATATGATTTTTTTTAAAAAAAGTTGCACCACTTTTTTCGAAATTTTTTCGTTAAATATTTTTAATTTTTTTTTATAAATTAATATTTTTAAAAATTCTGAATCAAAATTAAAACTTATATATATATTGCTGTTTATTTAAATGAAAAAATTGAAATTCTATAAATAATATTTAGAGTTATAACGATTTTAAATTACCCCACTTTTTTAATAAATTTTAAATTTAAATTTTTTAAAGAAATTCTGAGAAGTTTTATCATGTGATTTTGTTTACAAATGATAAGATTAACCATCACAAAAAAATTCAGAATTTTAACTCAATAAATAAAAATGATTTTAAAATGTGTCCCGGACCCCCTTAACCCTTTATGTACTAAATTTTGAATTCATGAAAATTTTATTTTCTAAAGCATTTTTCGTGAATTGTTTAAACTACATTAGAAGATTTACATAGTCATTTAATAAATTGTAGAAGGATTGGAGGATTTAGAAAGATTAATTAAATTTGAATTTATATGGATTTTTTGCAATATTTATAACCCCACTCAATTTGTTTTATTTAAAAAATTTTTCTTAGTATTTTGTAGGATTAGGAAATGTACAAATGTCATGTTTTTACAATAGAAATATTGAAATATTTCTGAATTGAACGCCCCCCCCCTCCCCCTACACACGCAAGGCCAAGAAAGCCGAAAACGATGCAAAGGCAAAAGAAATCCTTCTTTTAAAAATATTTTTGTTTTGTGTAACCAATAATGCTTTTGGAACAAGATAAAGTAATGTATCTATATTTCATTCTAATCTGCTGACTTTTATGTCACAGTCATCACTAAGTTCGTTTCTCGTTTTCAGAAATTTATTGACTACAATGTCTCTTACTTTGGTTAAATATATTTAGTTCGAAAAAAGTTATAGCTTTTTAAATTTGAATTGAAAAATCATACACTATTTATTCACCAACCTAATATTGTCAGCATTAAAATTGTTTCTATGAAAGAATATTTAAGCCACCAGTTAACGAAATATTAGCCCCCGATATGCTATTTCTTTTTTCCAGCAAATAAAGTGTCGTCTCAAAAAATAACGTTTCGTCGCATAAGTTAGCCGTAAAACAAAGCAGATGTATCATTGTACTGTTAAGTACTCAACTGTAATTTTTTAGCGTCTAAGCATCGCACATTTTCGATTTTTATACTATCGTATTGGCGGAAAAAAATACTTTTTAATGCAATTTGCTTGACTAGTGCATATCAATTTATTTTTGAGATATTAATTTTTTTGTAGTTTTTAGCGCCATTTGTTTAATTTTGGCAACTCAAGTATTCCATTTCTGTAGAAAGTAAAGAAAAATAGTTGGAAAATAGTAATTATATCTTTTTGCTGCCTTTTCCCAATAACTACTGAAAATAAATGTAATTAAAATGCGTGCTATTTAAAAAATATATAAATGAATGATCTCTGATAAAACATGGAGCTATTATAAATTATATTTAATTTAATTATCTATATTACAAACAAATGAAGGCATATGAATCATTAGATAGCCGATTTTTTTTCTCGAGTTTCTTGAATGACATCTGTTTTTTTTTTTTTTTTTTGAAATGTGTATTATCCTGCGATAGTGACGTCATATGAATACTTTACGAGGCTAACGAAAAAGACAGGCGACCGTGGTGCATCTTACGTGTCTTTTTTTTTACAGACCGCTAGAATGACGTGATGCTCTTTTCCTATACTTCATTGGTGCATTCGAGCATCACGTGACTCCAGCGGTCTGTAAAAAAAGATACGTGGAATGCAGCGCGGTAGCCTGTTTTTCTCGTTATCCTCGAATATTTTACTGTAGATGTTGTTTACGACTGGATCGTAATGGAGGAATTCTTCAGAGGATGCGAATGACATCATTTTATATAAAATAAAAACGTGCGTTTTAAGTTTTAAAACTGAAATATGTTTTGTATAATCTGTCTGAGCAGCAGTCTTGTATACTGTGGTCCCGGGTTCGATTCCTGGCTCTGGCTAATTTTTCACTCCAGTTGGGTTTATTGTATTTATTGTATGTATGCCTGTAAAATATTTATATATACCTTTAACTGTTGAATGCAGGCGTTATTTATGTGTGTATGTGAGTTTTAATATATATTGTAGTGTGTGTGTTTTATTATAATTATCGTAGATCGATGTAATAGTAAAATCTATTCATCGTTGTCCGGTCATCCAAGGCTATCGTATAGATGGCTGGTGACTTCCCAACATGGTTTATTAGTGAGAAATTGTATTTATATACATTTTTTTTTTCATCGGGGGCGACACTAAATTCTGAAAAAGCAGAATTCCTGTTTTCTAATTATTATTTGTTCTTTAAAATTGAGAAAAGATAAATAATAAAAGAATACTGTTATGAATTCAATTAATAGTTTTTCAGATTTGTACATATTTAATAGGAAGTGATAACTTTGCCACTGCATTATAATAAGCAGTCATCCGATTTGCTACTTCTACAAACTTAGTACATAACATTTTACACTATTTTCGACATTCATAAGATTTAGACATGAAACAGCACTTTGTGTCATGATATAATGTCTTATTTGCATTTCAGTTGTTAGAAATTCTGACAAGTAACTGTAAGAAAATTTACATTATCGCTTTGTAGCGTAATAACTCGGATTTCAGAAGCTATTTACGTACTTTAGCAGAAATGTAATTCAAAGTAATGAAAAATGTAAAGAATTAGTGATTAAAATGTGATGAAATATTTGACCCAAATAAATTGTATAAGTATCACTCGCTCAGTGCGGTTTCGATTAGTGCTATTATCAATTAGTGAGGTAATTTTTTTTTAGATACTCCCTGCATTAGTGCGGGTAAAATTTCGATTAGTACGCTACAGAAAATGCCGGAGAAAGAATCAACAACAAAGAATTTCCAAGAAGATTTTCATCACCATGGCAACTTAGAATCATTACCTATCATGGGGTATAGTTGAATTCATTATGTATGATAGGATTTAATAGAATGAAGAAAACTTTTATTAATATATGTTTAAGTTTTGATTATCATAAAATTTATTATTTGATTATCATAAAATTTATTCGATTATCATAAAATTTGAAATGACTCGACAAAATTCTGAAACGATTCTATATGTTAAATTTTAAACTATTCGGTTTTGTAGATTTTGGGCTGTTATACGCGGATAGAAGGACGGACAGACCAGAAGACTACTATAGGTGCTACGCATTTATATAATTATGAACGCTCCTAAAAATGGTTTTGACCTTGTACTGGTGTGCTTCACCTGTACCCGGTATACCAGTTCTGTACACCGGGCCGTAAGTTCTGTAATCAGGGAATCCCAGGTTGGATCTATTTGCTTACTTTAACCCTTAAATGCCTGATTTTTCAAAAATCATTGTAATAATGTTTTTCGGCTTTCATTTTTTAAATAAATCATGGAAAAAATACTTTAAAAAAATCATATTTTGTTTTAAGTATGGTTTACGGCTAAAAAACAGTTTGTTACTAATCGGCAATACTGGTCTTTAATTGAAAAAAATAATTTTCCTTGATAAAATTCTATAAAATTAAACACACATGAATTTTAGGAACTGTAATAAGAAATAAATTTTTCTTGCTCCCTGCAGAACAAAATAGGGTATTTCACAAGCTTTCAAACAAAACAAAAAGAACAAGTAGCAACAATTGAAAAAAGAGATCTATTTTTATTCTTAAATAGCACAAGTGCTGCCATCTACATGTTGAAAATTGATTTAATAATATTTTAAGAATGTATTTTATTGGCAACATTAAGCATTAGCTTCAATATTATTCTAATAGTATTTTAGAAGCCTAAATTTGGTATGTTGCCGGAAAGCAACCCGGCATTTACGGGTTAAATACAAATTTCCTTTGCTGTACGATAAACAAGTTAAATATGAATTGAAATCTATTCAGGAATTGTGTTAATATAGAGAAATGGGTTTTTGAAAACTAAGTGATACACTACAGCGGCTGTTAATATCAAAATAATGGTAAAACATTTATATGTTAACCGCAGTTACGATGGTCATGTAGATTCTAATGTGCGGATGTTTGTTTTTTGTGTAAGTATATAAATAACAGAGTGAAAAGGGAAAATAATTATAAATTATTTTTAAAGAGCATAGAATATGCATGAATGATAGGGTAACTCGAGCATAGATGGCCATACTTTTTAAAGTTTGAAATAAAAATTCTTAGAATGCAAATACAAGAAATATTTATGCATATTTGAAATTATTATACATATACTCATCATATTTTGGACAAAAAATAATTATATATCGAGAGCAAAAAGTGGGAAACAAATTTGAAATTAAAATGGTAGATGGCCATCTCTCCTTCAAGCCGAGGAGAGATGGCCATCCAATACAACAAAGAAAAAGGGAAGTTAAAACAGAAAAAAAAAAACATTTCATGTAATTAATCATGAAAAACACATATAAATTTGTAAAGATGCAATTATATCGCGAAAAATCAGTGAATAAAATTTGAAAAAACAAAATTTGAAGTATGATTTCAATTCTTCTCTTTTCATAAAATTTTACCACATTTTCAACAAAGATCTTTATGGTTTGTTTCATGGAACCACTTCTGGCACCTTATGCATTGTACACAGTAACCCTTTTTGGTCATGGTATTATATTATTCTCCACAACCAACACAACGATCCTCCTACAATTCTATTCCTCGGAATCTGTAGAATCTAATAATTTCAAATGTATTTCATCTTCTTCGCTACTGGAAGTGTCATACTCTTGTTTTTTTCTCGCATTTATTTTAGATTTTTCACGGTTTTAAGTTTATTTATCAACTTTATCTGTTTCTGGAATGAACGTTTCCGTAGCTTTTCAATATTTTCAGAAACAAAAATACATCGTTAGGCCCTATTATATTATTACTATTGAAATATTTATATTAGTTAAAATTTAAATAATTATATCAAATAATATAACTATAACTTAAAGGCAAAGATTGGATTTTATACGCGCATTAAAAGTCCTTATAGTACAAAAAAATGTAACATAGATACTGCAAAACATTCAAATACCTAACGCAAGAAAAATATCCAACAAAAATATCCAACAAAAAATATCCACTAAATTAAATAAACATAAAAATTACACTTTCTTTTAATAATTGAAAAACACAGGTGCATGTCGCAATCAATGAATACGTTGAACTATTTCTTACGAACAAAGTTTATGCTGCAATCTATGGTATAGTTTTTAAATTATTTAGGCTGGCCATCTCTCCTGTATGGCCATCTATCCTAGAATTACTTTATTAAATTTTTCGAATAAAAATAGTAATCAGAGAGCAAAAAATTAATAATAATAATTACAAATTTTTATTATAATCTAGAATTTGCATGAACGATGTAAAAATTTTTTGCATAAACATATTAATAATGTAGAATCTGCATGCATGATGTAAATTTATTTGCATAAATATATTAATGAGATAGTGTAAAAGGAAAATATTCAAACATTTATATAACGAATATAGAATAAGAATGGAAAATTTTTTCCGTAAACGTACTGATAATAGAGTGAAAACAAAAAATAATTACAAATTTATATTTAATAAAGACAAAATGCATAAACGATGTGAAAATTTTTGTTTTAACACAGTAATGAGAGAGTGAAAAAGAAAATAATTACGTTCATATTTATAAAGTATATAAAATGTGCACGAATCATATGAAAATGTTTGCGTAAGTATATTAATGAAAAAGGGAAAAAAACTTACAAAATTATATTTTAAGAGTCTGAAGTATTGAGGAATGATGGAAAAAAATGGCATAAACATATTCATGAGAGAGTGAAAAAGGAAAATAATTACAAATTTATATATTTTTTAAAATATAGAACATGCATGAATAATATAAAAATTTTGTGTATATATAAATATATGTTAATGAGAGATTGAATGATAAAAATAAATACGAATTTTTATTTGTAATAACCAAATGCATGAATGATGCGAAAATTTATGTGTTAAAATACTAATGAGAGAGTGAAAAAGAAAATAATTCAACTTTTTATTTATAAAGAAAATGGAATACATATGAACGATGTCAAAATTTCAGTCCGAATGTTATTTTATTGAAATGATAAACATAAATATATCACTAAAAATAACGAAATTTTTTGTAATAAAACAATTGGGAAATTAATTAAATATTATATATTTTCTGAAATTTTTATATCGCGTTGTATAAATGCTAGTATATAAACATGAATTATTTCGTTGTTCGTTTAATGAGCATAAAAACGTCAGACAATTATTCAATTTCTTTAAACTGCACAAGAAAACAAAGACATAAAGAAAGAAAATTTTAATGTTATGTGCATTTTCTCTCGAATAAAGATAATAAAAAGAGCAATCTAAAGCTGTTTAAAAAACAAATGAATAAAGCTAAAATTTTAAATCATAAATGCAGTTAACTATATACTGAAAATGTGTTAAAGATAATTGAGCCCACTTTTTCAACAAAAGCTCATTAGGTTTATTTTTAAATATATGCATATAATTGCTACTCATTATGATTTCACAGTCATTATGTTTTAAGAATCGTAAATAAACGATTTAATTTTAATAAGAATTATATTGTTGTTTGAAGTAGATATCAACAAGTATTTTTTATTATTAAAATTTTTTATTAGTAAAATAAATTTTTATAGTATGATTTCAACATTCTATTTAGAAGATCCATAGTAATTATTCTGTATTACTGAGATCGTTTGTCTGATGTGAATTATTTTATTTGCAATTAGCAAAACCGTGCCAGCCCTCCGTTTTAATACAAAAAAATTATTAGTAAAATTAGCATAGTGGAATCGAGATAAGTACTTCTGGAAAAAATAAATTTAAATAGGAATATAGAAAATGCAATATAAAGTGGAGGTTGGGAAAAGCTTGTGTTACTTTAAACAACTTTTGAGACACACGTAGAAAAAAAATTCTGAGTTGTGTTTACATCTCTGATCGAAAAGCAAATTTTAGAGCTTTACAAGCTTCCTGCTCTTCTACCACTCCCCCAATTAAGGGGACAAGGGGCATTCAAACGTATTTTTATTTTTTTGAATTGCACCTTAAATACTATTCAAGGCCACACTATATAAATTATGTCATATATTTACCATACAAGAATTTTCTCAGAAAAATAAGGAATTTTTCTGAATATTTTAACGTTATCAAGAATTTTCAAAATGTCCCACCTCACTCCATATCAATTAAAATCCTGAATATTTTTTATGCCAGTTTGGTTTACTTATACAAATAAAACTGCGCATTGAATTTTATATATTTGAATGTAATGGTAAGGAAAAAAAAATCTAAATTTTATTAAATTTTCAGCATTTTTGTATCATACTTCTACACTTATTTAACTCTAACTTTACCTATTACATTTAGTTTTAAAAAATATGCACAGTTTTATTTGTATATGTAAATCAAACTGGGATAAAAAATATTCCGGATTGTAATTGATATAAAGTGAGTTTGGGACATTTTGAAAATTCTTAATAACGCTTAAAATATTCAGGGAAATTTCTTATTTTTCTCCATTTTTTTTTTAATTTCTTGCGTGATAAATGTATACCATAATTCATATAGAATTGAATAGTATTTAAGGATCAATTAAAAAAAAATAAAATTAAAAAATGAGTTTGAAGATCACGTGTCCCCTTATACGCCTTTTCTTATTAACAGTCAAATATCCACAAAGTCATGTTCCAATTTACAGATGCAAAATTTTGCATATCTGTGTATTGAAAGTTGAACTACGACCACTGAACTACGCGATAACGTTGACGTCAAACTATCAACCTACTTACTATCATACACTGGCGTCACTTGATAAATTTAGTATAAAGTATCGTTTTCACAGTGGATCATTTATTTTTTCCTCCGTCAATATACAGTCGTGGGAATAAAAGTGCATACCAACTACTAACTTTGCAACTAATTATAATAAAAGAAATTTACTTGTACCAAACGATTGTAAATAAAGTTTACTTTTAAATGATGTATATAAAATTTGCTTAAAGGGCCATATACAAATCAAAACCAGACCAAACTTTGTTTTTTGCAATGCCAACCCCCAATTTTGAGAATATATTTTAAATCCACGGTTCAAATTATGCCTAGAAACGAAATTTCAAGTCATTTGGAAGATAAGCTATTTTATTATAAACATTAAAATTTAGAGCTTCAAATGTTAAATTACATTTTCGTATTTTTATTAAGATCTCCTGAAATTATAATCTAATGTGATAATTTCTTTTTGGCTATAATACTAAAAAACTCAAACATAAATACAGTGAATTTGTAATTAAAAAAATTATAATATGAACTCTGAATTCTGAAATTAATATTCGAAAAAAAAAAAATCAGAATTGCAACATACAATTTTTTTGATAGATTTATATTTATTATGTTCGGCTTGATGCGAAATCTCAATTTTAAATTTTTCTTCCAAGTGGTTTTCGAATCATGAGAAAAAAAACGCCAAAATGATGGTTTAAGGATGTACAGAAAAGCATAATTTGAAAAAAAAATATATTTTACTCATTTTATTGAAACATTTGGTCTAGCAATAGTCGAAACATAATAAGCGAGTGAAATGTTCACATTAGCAAGGAATAATACATAAGTAGAAGTGACATAGTCATTCTGTAGCATTTCAACAATCGGGAACCGAACTTCAATTTGGATACAGCCCCTAAAATAGGCTCATTTTAAAATAATTAATTCCTCGGAAACTAATCATACGAATTTCAGGAAAATTTGTATTTAGGTTAATTGAAGGGTGTAGAATGTATTTATAGTGTCAAACTTGGGTACTGCTATTGTAAAAAAACAAAGTTTGGGTTAGTTTTGATAGATAGATGGCCCCCTAAGCAAATTTTATATACATCACTTAAAAGTAAACATTATTTCCAATCCTTTGATACCAATAACTTTCTTCTACAATAGTTTGTTGCGGAGTTAGTAGGGGGTGTTTACTTTTTTTCCCACCATTTATATCATATCATTTTTTTAAATACAGGGGGATTACAAAATGACATGGAAAATCAGGTACACAACAAGGATAAAAAATCGCACAGGGACATAGGGTCACAAACCACTTATTCAGTCACAAATACAGGATGTTTCATTCAAACTGAACACGGGTTGACGGACATAATTTCGAGAAAAATAAAAACATGGTAATGAAAATGCAACGATATGTACCTTGTTTTGTGTGAAATGTGATAACAGCACCAAAAGGTCTGGAAAAACATGTTGCACAAGCAATCGATGATACAGTATGAATTGATAATCACAGTCCAAAATGTGGAGCGTCAAGTGCATACAGCTGTCGCGTATAATGCAAACTTCTACCACTTTTGTTGGGTGTTGTCACATTTAAAACAAAGGTGAGAATGTCTGTTAAACATTTTATTATAATATACTTCAGTTTTCTGAAAGTTATGACGTCAACCCAAATTGAGTTAGGATGAAACACCCAGTATTTGTGACTCAATAAGTGATTTCCGACCCTATGTTTCTATGTGATTTTTTGTCCTTGTTGTATGCCTGATTTGCCATGTCATTTTGTAAACGATTTTTTTAATCACCCTGTAGATACTATAAATTTAACCCTTAAATGCCTGGTGTTGCTTTTCGGCAACATACCCAATTTAGGATCTAAAATACTATTAGAATAATATTGAATCTATAATGCCTAATGTTGCAACAATACTCATAAATTGCCTAATGTTGCCAATAAAATACATTCTGAAATTATTATTAAACCGATTTTCAGCATGTAGATGGCAACACTTGTGCTATTTATGAATAAAGATAAATTTATTTTTTCAAATGTTGCTACTTGTTCTTTTTGTTTTGTTTGGAAGCTTGAGAAATACCCTATTTTGACCAGCAGTGAGCAAGTAAAATTTATTTCTTACTATAGTTCCTAAAATTCTTGTGTATTTAATATTATAGAATTTTATCAAGGGAAATTATTTTTTCAATTAAACACCAGTATTGCCGATGAGTAACAAACTGTTTTTTAGCCGTAAACTATACTTAAAACAAAATATGATTTTTTTAAGCATTTTTCCCATGATTTATTTAACAAATGAAAGCCGAAAAACATTATTACAATGATTTTTGAAAAGTCGGGCATTTAAGGGTTAAATCTAAATCCATATTTTAGCATTTTGTAAAATATATATTTAGGGTGTTTTTTACACAATTTTATTCAACTCAACTTTGATTTTGTATGTAAAAAGTAAAATTTTGTAATCGATTTTGACTCACTTCATCAGAAAGTAGAATTTAAAAAAAATATATTCGCAACTGTGTTTCCGAGAACAACACAACATTTTAATAATATTTTTATAACTTAATTATAACTTAATACATTAATTTTGAGGCATTTTTCTTTAAACTCGCTACAGGTGATAAATCCCACAATATTCCTGAGGGTTACAAATAAAGATCGACCGAAAATTCGGTTTCACTTTCGGCCCAAAATCATAGTTTCGTCGGAAATTCGTTTTCGGTAGAAATGCTGCCGAAAATTCGGCCGGGCCGAAACTCTACTGAAATTATCTGTATTCCAAAAGTCTCGATTCTTCCTTCGGAAGTTTTCAACATTACTCATAAATTTGAGCTGTATAGGCCCAAATGAGACACTCTTTATTGATTCCTATGAACTTCACTGTTTATAATGATCAGTCATGACTGACTCAAGATGTGAGTGCAAATTATAAAGCAAGCAATGCCTATATGACTAAACTTTGTATACGCTTTTAGCGTGCTCAATAAAAGTTCCAGACTTAACAGAAATTTAAAATGTTTAATTTGAAACCGCAGAAGAGTTTTGAATACTCTTTGAGAAAGTTCTAGTATAGCATGACCATTTACAAAAATCATTATAAAAGTTAAATTCAGGTATGTATATATAAAACATTTTTTGATTAGATGAAATTCGTACAATTAAAAATCATTTTGTGTCCTTGGTGAATTAATTACATTTTAGGGGCAGATAGTCAACTTGGGCCACACATTTAACTAATTAACACACATGTATATTTATGTATGTATTAATTACTTTAAAAAGAATTGGGAAATTTTCGTTTTCGTTTTTGGTCGAAACTAGGAATATTACCAAAATTAGCTTTCGGTTTCGGTCTTAAAAGCCTGTTTCGGCCGATCCTAATTACAATGATATAAGACTTACAAAAACAACGGATTTAATGATGCCACCTAACACGCTCACCAAAATAAGCCAAATGCCTGTGAAACTTCAAAAATTCAATTTTAAACAGTAAAAAAGAGAAAATAAAATTAAAATAAAAAATAGCGCGTAATAATTTTAAAAGATACGGTGTTATCAATAATTTGTCTCATCTTAATTAAATTATGATTATATGTTGAGAAATCCATTCCAAAATCTTAAAAAATGTTTTAAATAATGTTCGCTTTTCTTTCCTGTTAGGCATATTTGAAAAAAGAAACAGGGCAAAAATCGTATTTATAAAAAAACAGAAGATCGGACTTTCTACTAAACTTAAATCAAAGTGGTGAATTCTCAGGTTTAATGTCCATATGATATTCACGTATTTTATCGGAATTTTTTTTTGAAAAAATCGCGAATTAGGAATGCGTTATTTTCATGATAAATATTGAATGTGTAAAAAAAATTATTTTTGAATATTTTTTGTTTTTTATAAAATTTATTTTTGCTTAAATATATATTTGTCTGTCCGTATTTTATTTCCCCACTACTGCTACGTAATTGAATTCCAAATACATTAACTTAAGCTAATATAGGAAAAAAATTCTCTAAAGACACTAGAAAGAAATAGAAAGAAATAAAAATTTTGCCTTATAAACAAGCCAGAATTTTTCTTTACTGCAATAAGAGAAAAGGAAGAAAAAACTGACAGCTATTAAAGCACAAATGTCAATTACGTATTCCTGATAAAACTCTTTTGTTTTATCTTTTCGATTATGTTCTCAATAATTTGTTTAAAATGATCTTGTTAATGCAAAAGTTATTTTATAGAAATTGCTGTCATTATAATTTAAGTATTTTTTTTATTATTTCTTTATATAATTTTTTTAAAGATTGGCTGATAAACTTTAATGAGCTGCCTTTTCATTTAGAGTTTTTTCTTCCTTCTATATTTTTTTCTGTCTGGAAACCTTTTGTTATTGGTTGCAAAAAGAATATGTGAAGAATCGATATTTCTTTAAATGAAGCTTATTTTGTTGATTTTTTTATGCTAAGTGAAATAATCTTTTTAGTTTTTGTTGGCTTAAAAGAATTAATTACCTAAGGTTTATTTTCTTTTAAATTTCGTATTTATTATTACTTTTTACTTAGAGGCTGCATCGTGAATTGATCTTTATAAAAGATAATAAAATTAGATAGCGAGAATCTGTCATTTTATATATGAAAAAGAATATTTTGTTCTACTCATTAGTAATTATAGATGAAAGCTTATAAATGAAATCAGATCGCTTTGTAACTAAATATCGTTTAATGAATAGAGGAACAAAAATCAATGATCTTTCTTTTATTTACTTCTGTAAATGTGTTTTTCGCAGCAGTTAGGAAAAACAATTGAACTAAAAAAAATATTTTAACTAATGTGAAAGAAAAGAAGAACAAAAGAAACTTTCATACGAATTGAATATTCCCAACGGAGCTAAAAAAAATGCCCAAGCCGGGAATCAAACACATATCCTTGGCTTACATTGACAATTCGATATGGAGTTCCTTTACCTTCGGTTTATTCTGTTGAGCTGCCTACATGACAGATCAGAAGTTATTACCAATAAGGTTATCTGAGCGAAATGTGCTCGCCGGTCGTCAGCCCAGATAGCTTAAACGGTAGAGCATTGGTCCCGTAAGCCAAGAATCTGGGTTCGACTCCCGACTTGGGCATTTTTTTGGTCAGTTCGAAATATGCAATTTTCATTGGAGCGTTATTCCAAGGATTCGGGTTCGATTCCCGGTTTGGACATTCTTCACTCTGTAGGTTGTACGCTTAGTTAGCAATTGGATAATTCTCGTATTTAATATTCACATACATATTTAATATTCACATTATTTTTCATTTAACGAAAAATCACACGAGGAATTTAAGACAGAAACTAAAGATATAGGGTATCCTAAAAGAAGGATTTTAAAAAAAATGATAGTTACTAAAGATATAGGATTTCAGAGTTTGGTACAATTTGAGTATGAATATGATTCCCTAAGCTTATTTCTTTCAAAATAAATTGAAACATGGCATAATTTGGGGTGGAATGGCTATTTCCGTTTTTTCGCTGGGGCAATTTGGAGATTAAAATATACGACGTGTTATCTTTTTCTTTTTTAAGTAATATTACTTAAACTGTTCTCATAAACGGTACTGAAACTGTCTGGAGATGATTGTCATTCCTCAATTTAACTTTCCCATTTCGGATTAAAACCAAATCACTGACAAGCCCGTATTAATACGTTCACTAAGCTCCAGGTTTCACTGCAATACACGCAATGTTTAAAGTAATATAATTTTATTGATTTAATGTATTTTTAATACATTGAATAATGAATAATACTTCCAAGAATTGCATTCATATTCGTAATTAAGTTTTTTATAAAATGTTGAAAGAATCATCTTTTTTTAGCATTCAAAACAAAATGCTGAGAAAACAACATTACAACTTTTCCCTTTTCCAAGACTGTCAAAGGGTTAAAACCGGTAATTGAAACGATTTTCAATAAAATTTTGTGCGCCTTTGATAAATTTGCTTCGAGCAGCAAAGTAGATAAAGGAATTAATTATTTCACATTTTAAAGATATATTTTTGCAATAGCTTAATAGATATTTTTTTACGCCGAGTTTTTCTTTTATCTTATACAGTATAACAAAAATCATTTAATAGAATTTCTGTTAATTATTTTTAAAAAAATTTGTAAAATTGTTCAATATACCGGGTGTCCTAAAAAGGACTGTCTGATTTTAAAATTCAATAACTTGCAAACGGTGATCGATATTTAAAAAATTCTTGCAGGAGCGTCATTGTACGATGTTAAGAGTTTTTTTACAGTTATTGTGGAAGTTAGTTCGAATTACAAACAATAGGTGGCGCTGCGAGCAATATGCGCTAAATCCAGGTTTGATTTTTGGTACTTTGGAACCCACTCAATACATTTTAATCTCCCTTTTTTTGGCATGGAAGAAGAGAAAGGCCAAAAAATCCAACTTGAATTTAGCGCATATTGCTTGCAGCGCCATCTATTGTTTGTAATTCGAACTAAACTCGTGAATCACGGTAAAAAAAACTTCTGACATCATACATAAACCTCCTGCAAGAACTTTTTAAATATCTGTCACCGTTTGCGAGTTATTGAATTTAAAAATCAGTCAGTCCTTTTTAGGACACCCGGTATATTTCACGACCATCCAGAAGAGTCTATTGAAGATGAAAATTTTTATATTTGTACGGATAAAGCAAAATGGAGTAAAATAGAAAATACTGCGACTTCAAAAACGAAAAAAATCTACAATGTAAATATTCTTCCTGCTATAACAAAATTGCAAAAGATACAGAAGATAAAAGTATGACATCTTTTGCGAAAATATTAGATCTTTTTCCTTTAAATATCTATTGCAATTAATCATGCTTGATATATACTTTTAAGAAATTGTATTATTGTTAAATGATTAGTAAATGGTACAGTCGTGGGAAAAAAAGTAAACATCCCTACTAATTCTGCAACTAATTATAATAGAAGGGAGCTACTGGTATCAATCGATTAGAAACAAAGTCTATTTTTAAATGATCTAAACAAAATTTGCTTAGGGGCCATCTACAAATCAAAACCAGACCTAATTTTGTTTTTTTTCAATGGCAACACCCAAATTTGACATCATATTTTAAATTTTCAGCTCAAACTATGCCTAGAAACGAAATTTCTAGTTATTCGAATGATAAGTTTTTGAATTATAAACATTCAAAATTTAGAACTCCTAATGTTAAATTGCATTTTCATATTTTATTAATAATTCCTGAAATTATATCTTAATATGATAATTTTGTGTGTGGTTATAATACTAAAAAATTTAAAGTAAAGACATTGAATTTGTAATTTAAAAAATATTATAATATGAATTATGAAATTAATATTCGGAAAAAATATGAATTGCAACCTACAATTTTTTGATAGATTTTTATTTATTATGTCCTGCTTTACGAAAATTCTCAATTTCAAATTTTTCTTTCAAGCAGTTTTTGAATTATCATTAAAAAACGTGAAAATGATGGTTTAAGGGGTCGTCTATAATGTGCAGAGAAGCATAATTTGAAAAATATATACTTTACTCATTTTATTGCAATATTTTGGCCGTCAATAGTCGAAACATATTAAGCGAATGAAATAGTCATATTGGTAAGAAATATTGGAACAATAGAAGTGACATCAGCATTTCAAACTTCAATTTGGATACAGCCCCTAAAATAGGCTAATTTTAAAATAATTAATTTCTCGGAAACTAATCATAGGAATTTCATAAAAATTCGGATTTAGGCTAATTCGGAGGTGTAGAATTTATTTATGATGTCAAACTGGGGTATTGCTATCGAAAAAAAAAAACAAAGTTTGGTTTAGTTAATAGATGTAGATTGCCCCCTAAGCAAATTTTTATACATCATTCCAGTCGTTTGGTACCTGTAACTTTCTTCTACGATAATTTGTTTCAGAGTTAGCAGGGGCTGTTTCCTTTTTTTTCACAACTGTACTTGCATTTTCTGACCGTTTATAGCTGGATATTATTTTTCTCATGCAAATATTATTAAAATTTCGTTTTCTCTCTCTCTCTATATATATATATAAATCCTTATCTAATTTACCTATTTTCTTAACATTCGGAAGTACCTTGCATTTGTAACAGTGTAACAAAACGAAACAGACCCTCCACCCCTTCTTGTCGTAAAAAGTACGACACGGTTAATTAAGCTTTAAAAATACATTGAAATTACATTAGTTTCTATACACCACAGCATTATTGCTATCGAAATTAGAAAAAAAAACAGAGAAGCAATGTGATAAAGCTTGCAAAATTTCACTTAATAAATAGTTGCATTAAAAATAATAATAAAAAAAATAAATCTATATATATTTTTTAAACATTTATTTATTTATTTAGTTTTATTTTTTGTTATTTATTTAAAAAAAAAACCCTAAAAAATACTAGAACTGTTCTATGTTATAATAAAATGTAACTGTAACAAAAGAATGTTTTTTATTTCTTTTTATTTAAGTTATTGCGTGAAACGTCAAAAATTACTTACATTCATACAATAGCCCCAGAAGAAAAAAAAGAAAATTAGGCACAGAAAAAGAATAATTTAGCTAAACAGATTAAATACAGCCGCTTCATTTATGATCACCAGTTAATGTTTTCAACGGCAAATAAAATACATGCAGAGTTTTAAACATAAAAATTATCTCAAAGTAATGAAAGCAGTTAAACCATTTTTCTGCGCCGATGGTCTAGATACTTGTTTAAGTTTATTTCAATGCATAGAGCTGAAGTAAATTTCTTTCTTTTTTTTTAAATGCATATATTCAGCAATATATTCTAGTCAAAAATGAAGTTATTATCTTTTTTTAAAAACTAAACATTACTTTAGAAAAATTTGCATTCAGTTACTCTCTAAGTAGCTTTTAATTACACTTGTGATAAGTTGTATGAAGGAAAAAAAGTACATTTATGTTGCGAACTTTTGTCTTTAATAGATACTCTTAGTTAGATTTTAAAAACTTAATATATTTATGTGTACGCAGTAAACATTATAAATAACTTATAAAGTAGATAAAGGAAAAGAAAATAATTGATTATAAAATAATATTTGTAATAATTTTGCTTGATTTTGCTTAACGTATATTTCATACATTTGATAACGTGGAAAAAGTTTGTAATTTATACATAATATACATGTGATACATCTTAATTAATAAAACTTTTACTGTAAAGACTCAAACTCAGTATAAATTGATTACATTTCTATAAAACAATCAACCGAAACCTCTAGAATCTAATTTATCCTGTGCGGTTAGCTTAAAGTGTTGATTAAATGAAAAGTTCAAAATTGTACGTCAAACATGACAAATAAGGTGCGTTCGTACTATAACTGGTTTTATATATATTCAGCTCTTGGTGTAACAGGTATTGCACAGGTGTAACATGCATTCTTATTCAAAAATGCATGAATTCAAAATTTATTACAGTTCTATATATTAACTTTAGTAATACAGAAATAATAGGACTCCATGTTAACCCTTTATCTACTGACGGTACTTATAAGTACCATTAAAATAACTTGTTATAAAATTCCTTTAATGCATCGATTGGTTGTCATACAGTTTAGAATGAATTATAGATACATTACTTTATCTTGTTCTAAAAGCATTGTTGGTTGGCACAAAACAAAAATATTTATAAAAGGTGGATTTATTTTGTCTTTGCATCTTTTCAGCTTTCTTGGCGTTGGTGGGTGGGGTGAGGGAATTTTTCATTTCGGAAATATTTCTATATTTTTATTGTAAGAACATTATATTTGTACATTTCCTAATTCTACAAAATACTAAGAAAAATATTTAAAATAAAAGATTTGAGTGTGGGGTTATAAATATTGCACAAAATCCCTATAAATTCAAATTTAATGAATCCTTCTAAATCCTTCAATCATTCAAAAATTTATTAAATGATTATGTAAACCTTCTAATGTAGTTTAAACAATTAGTGAAAAATGCTTTAGAAGATAAAAATTTCATGAATTCATAATTCAGTACATAAAGGGTTAAATAAGACAACATCACCATGCCAACCTAGAATCGTGACCTATCACGTGGTATCATTGAAGCTATTACGTATGATAGTATTTAATAGTATGAAGAAAACTTTTCGAGTATTAATATCTTTTTTGGTTCGATTTCCATAAAATTTGAAATAACTCGAAAAAATTCTGCAACGATCCTATATATTAAATTTCAAACCATTTTGTTGGGTAGTTTTTGCGCTGTTGTATTCGGACAGACAGAGAGACTATCGGACGGGCCAGAGCTATTAAGTATTTATATAATTACGAACGCACCTAATAAGATGTGATCGAGGACTCCAGTCGGAATTTGAAACAATGAGCAAACATTAAAAAATTACTCTAAAACTTAAAAAAGAAATTAATGTATAATTACGCATTGCGTTTTATTCTTGGAAATTCTTGCTTGTAATTACTCAATTGGCTAATTGATTACCATAATCAGTACCAATGACTCTAAACATAATCCAACTAACTTAGTCACATGATACATAAAGAATCGGCACATAATTAAAATTAACAAAATAACTATTTATTTACACATATACAAGTATCACCAAGCAAATAAAGAAAACGATAAACATTAAATTCAGAACACTACTTCGTAGAAAACTTGAAAATCATTAGGTTCTACCAATTCTGAACATATAAAATTCCCATTTGGGATTGTATGCAAACATTGTATATTAAATTTCATATCAACTCTTAACATGTTCGCAACTGTTGGTTGCGATAGATTTAAAATTATTCTTAAAACAATTATGGTGTTTGAATTAAATAAATTATATAATTAAGATTAAATTATCTTTAGTTATTAAATCAATATATAATAGTTACATGAGCATTACATGTCCAACTCTTTATGCACCCTAACGATAAATTAAAAAAAAAACCCAGAAAAACATATAGAAGGAAGGGTACCTGGAACCTCATATAGATACACAGACCAGTAATGGGTATCATAGTGATCTCCTGATTAAATTATGTTGCAACATCAGAACATTGATGACACAAATTATAAACATTCTTTACGTAAGGCTCAAGTGGTCAAACTTTTATGAAAATAGCTTCAAAACTAACAGCGCAAAAATCTGCTTGTAAATACTCCATTAGGAAATAAACCTCACTAAACTGCAACCATGCACAATGGAATGAATATTTGAGGCAAGAACCTGGCCAAAAATGCAAAAATTAAAATTTGCTTAACAACTATAAAACGCATATTGTATAACGAAATATTTTCCTAATTATATAAAATTTTGAATTTTCTTCATTTTCTGAGCAATAATTTTCTTTTATATTAAACAAACAACAGAAATAAACTCAAAAAAATTTGAATTTATTCTTTAAGCATAACAATTTGTATTTGCATTTTATTCTAAATCTTTCATATTAGGAAACGTTAAAGGCTTTTGGGTCCATATTGACATCTGTCAGGAATTTTAGAATTTATAGTGAAAGCTGTCAGGAACTTTAAGTTCATGTTTACAGAACTTCCCTCGTGGGACGTAGTTCAAAACATGGGACAATACTGAGGAGTGCCATAGTGTTAGGACACTGAATATTGATTTCTCTCTTTACTTTTGTATATCTATCCCTGTATTTTTAAACCTCAAAGACTACACTGTAAAAGAAAGGACAAATTCTTCTCAATCTACGGAAATATAAGCACATATAACAATATACAATAACCTATTCCGATTTTGAAATGCGTTCTTTATCTTTAGGAACCTCATGAACTAATATATTTTCGAAACTTAAAGAAGTATTAATCAAAATGTAAAGTTTCTTTTGCTGCCAGTGATTTGTAGAAACGTTTCCGAATAGTTTCTATTGTATATTTAGTAGCATATAGATATTTATATAGCATATAGATATCAAGAAAACATTTTCGTGTTCAAATTACATGCTTGACAGACAAACATGATAAATTACACATTAACATTAAATATAATATTATTTTCGTACTCTTGCATGTATAAATTCAATTACGTATCTGAAAATGTTTAATTGATAACTGATAGTATCCTAAAAACTGTATATTTCGGTTTGGGAAAAATGTAGAATGTAGCTATATAAGAAATAGACAGTTGCGGTCAAAAGTTTCCGACCAGTGAGTTTCTTTGATTTGTTTGACAGAACGTTTCATCGAAGAAGAGGCACAATTGCTCCAAAAGTTAGGAATAAGCAAATTACCTCTGACCACGTGATCATTTTGATTGGTTACTGAAGATACTTGATGCAAAGGGAAGGAATTCGAAATTCGTGTGTGCAAATGTATCCAGCCATTCGTCATCCGTTAGTTTTTGCTATCAGTAAAGTGTCTTTTTGGCCTTGTTTGTTAATTAATCACCGTGAATCACGTATTTGAAATTAAAAAATGAAAAGTTGAACAATTTATTATTCCTAAACGAGCGATTTGTTTGTCGTTAAAGGGACAATCCTCTCGTGAGATTGCGGCAAAGTAGTTGATCGGAAAATTTGCTGTGAACTATATTAAAAAATATATAAAGATGGTCATGGCCTTCGGAATTTGCCACGGTCCGGAGGATCCCGAAAAACGACTAGTCTTGTAGACAGAATTATCAGGAGAAAAGCAGTTGATCATCCGTGTACGGAGGTGTTCTAAATTAAAAGAGAAATTAGCGGACTGTATATATAAAAGTTTAATGAAGGCTAATGGCGGCTTGTTGCCGCAGAGTTTGTTACTCTTACACTGCTGCGTACTCGATCCCTGATCCGGGTTCAACGAAAGGGTTACATTAAAGGATTGCCAATTGGCATAGATGCGGGGGTGGTGTTCCGACACCAAAGGCGAAATTACAATGTTTGTTACAGGCACGGAACATCCCGACCGGCGTTGAAATATTATATTTCAATATGTATAAAATCCAATACAGATAAAAAAAAGACCCAACATAGTACAGGCTATAGACCAAAATTAAACACAATGAAACACAATTACAGTTCAGATTGTTGTCAATTATTATTATTTATAGGTAATATACTAATATTATCAATAGACCGTTTAAAAATGCCCTTAGCGGTGCGTAGTTCTACTACTCTGACCATTGTGTCAGCACCTGTGATTACCATAGTAATGCGACCTAGAGACCAGGTGCAAAGTGGGAGTTGAGTGTCCTTTAATAAGACCAACATGCCTGGCAGAATATTTGATTTTTTAAACATCCATTTGCTTCTCTCCTGTAAATTGCTGAGATAATTATTTTGCCAGCGTTTCCAAATCGTTTGGGTTAATTTTTGAGTCCTTTGCCACTTGTTAGGCAAGTTATCCTTTACCTCCATCAAATTAGGTTCAGGAATTAAATTAAGAGGCCTGCCTATGAGAAAGTCGTCTGGAGTCAAAACCTGAAGGTCGCCCACATCTGTGGACAAGGGACAGAGCGGTCGCGAATTTAAAATCGCTTCGATCTGTGTTATTACAGTTGGAAATTCATCGATCGTGAGTTGAGCTGAACCTACTGCTCTTTTTAAATGGTATTTGATAGCCTTATCTCCTGCCTCCCAATGGCCACCAAATTTGGGTGCTCTTGGAGGGGAGAATTTCCAGTTGATGCCTTCTGCAGCTAAAAAGTTACAAACTTTATCACTGGCTACAAGTTTACGCAAACGCTTCAGTTCTGCTGAAGCCCCAACAAAATTTGTAGCGTTATCGCTAAAAATTACCGAGCTCCTCCCACGACGAGCGAAGAATCTCTTTAACGTTGCTATTAGAGTCCTGCATCGGGTCGGGTTACCCGCTTTTACCCGAACCCGACCCGACCCGCGGTTCGAGTCGGGTCGGGTTGACTATAAATTATTTTGGTGCGGGTCGAGTTCGGGTCGGGTTGGCTTTCATTGTTGCGGGTTCGGGTCGGTTTCGAGTTGGCTTTTTTACTCTTGCGGGTCGGGTTCGGGTTGACCCGCTTTTTTAAAAGAATGTGGAAAATATTTTTTCCCGTTAAAAGCCTATATAAACCGCAGATCAAAGTTTCACAAAAGCAGAATGTGTGCTTGTCTGTTTTGTATTTAGTCATCCTTTCACCAGTCTTCGAAATAACAAACTACATTATATTTTTATCGTAAATTAAAAATACAATACGCAGCAAAACGCTAAATGGTCCTTCCTGTCTATCAAGGGAATGATTTAATTGTGGTGATACGCGATACAGTATGTTAGACGGGAAATTTTTCAAAATAATAACTGCTGATAAACTAAAGGCAGATGGCTTGTGTAAAACAAGGTGTATCGTTATAAATGGAACTTTTGAAACCGCAACTAATTTTAAAGCATATTTAAAGATTAGATTTTTTGTTTTATACCATTTAGAGTCCTGCATCGGATCGGGTCAAAGGTTTTACAATAGTTGAATATTAAAGAATATAGATTTGTTCATTCTGCTCTGTAAAACATAAAAATGATATTAGATAATTAGAGATCTGCACGTTCAGGAATTACCAGGCCCGGAAATGGCCCGCCCCGTCCCGTCCCGTGTAAAACTTAAAAGTTCGGCCCTAGCCCGGCAAGGCCCATTTATAATTTTATCGGCTTCGTCTAAATATTTATATCGGGCCGGTAGACCGGCTTAATTGTAGCCAACGGCCCGGCCTGGTAGGGTCGTTCATTTTTTTTGCCGGCCCGGACCGTTTATTTTGTTTATCAGCCCGGCCCGTTGAAAAAACTGTCCTAATAAAGCGGCCTGGCCACTTTTGAAATTTTGCCGACCCGCCGCGGCCCGAGGGCCGAACCGGTGCAGACCTCTATTAGAGATACGTAGATAATTTTTCATAACGGTATTAAAACATGATTTGCTTTCCTTACATTGCGGGTTCGGGTCGGGTTGCGGGTTGAAATATTGCGGGTTCGGGTTGATATACTTCGGGTTCGGGGTCGGGTTACGGGTTGCCTGAAATTATTTTTGCGTGTTCGGGTCGGGTTGCGGGTTGCCTGAAATTATTTTTGCGGGTTCGGGTCAGGTTGCGGGTTGCCGAAAATTACTTATGCAGGTTCGGGTCGGGTTGAGGGTTGATTTAAAATGGAATTTGCGGGTTCGGGTCGGGTTTTACCCGACCCGCGCAGGACTCTTGTTGCTATTATCGCCTCGGGGACAAAATCCAAGTGTACAGCTTTAGAGGCCATATACACGAAAATAGCAACGTAGATTTTTTGGAAGGCACCCTTTCTCTGACCCTTATATTTTATTTCAAAAGGGCCACACTGATCTAATCCTACTCTTGAAAATGGTGAACTGGGCTTTATTCTCTCAGGAGGGAGATCTCCCATTACTTGATTAGCCAGTATAGGCTTAATTTTAAAACATTGTACACATTCATGCACTACCTTGCGAGCTGTGTTTCTGCCGCTAAGAGTCCAATATTTTTGGCGCACAGTGTTTAAAAGAGCCTGGAGCCCGACATGAAAATCTCGTACATGATAATGCTGGAATATTACTCTCGTTAAGCGGCAGCTCGCTTGTAGCACTATAGGAAATTTGTGATCAAAGGGTAAGTTAGATTTAGCCAATCTGCTCCCACCCTTATCAAACCATTCGAATCAATAAAGGGATTCAAAAATTTTAACTTACTTGAACTATGCACCGAAGATCCTCCTTTCAGTGCGGAGATTTCCTTTGCAAAATACATTAGCTGCACAAGCTTAACCAAGAACACTTCTGCCCCCATTAATTCCTCCAGTAACAGAGGGCCTGTTGCAGTTGCTACCCTTTTACACTTTAAGAAAAACCTAAAAATATATGCTACAATTCGAATCAATTTAAGAAAATTATTTGTTAGAGTCAACAAATTATCAAAGAAATTAATGCCCATATTGTTCATTAAAGTCAATTGTCTACTGGCTTTAAGTTCATTAGAATAATAACTGTTCGAGCAGTCAGTAAGACTAGAAGCAGTTTCCTCCACTGATTCCTTAAGAATTTGAAGTGGAGGCCCATTCCACCATAGTTCACTGGAGGCAAGGTTTTTCACATCCATTCCTCTGAATATCAGGTCTGCTGGGTTATGCTCCGATGGTATATGGGTCCATGGATTGTTCCTTGAAATGTCCTTTATTTGCACTACACGGTTGCCGATAAATGTTTTAAGTAAATGTCGAGCAGTGTCCATCCAAGCTGAGGCAATGGTCGAGTCGAAAAATAGTCGCACAGCATTCACCTGTTAGTTTAAAGCATCTAAGACCTTACAAGTTAATTTTGCAAGAAGAAGACACGATGATAATTCCAAGCGGGGTGCGGTTATCACCTTTGTAGGGGCCACTCGTGACTTGCTACAAAGAAGTTGACTAATCGTTTCGTTGGAGCTAGATATAGTTTGCACATAAATAACAGCACCATATGTCTTTGAAGAAGCATCTGCGAAGCCATTTAGTACCACTGATTGGACGTGCACATTTAAGAAGCCTCTCGGCACCTTGATGGACTCGAGCTCTGGCAATGTCGTAATAAAGTTTTCCCATTGTTTGGAAATTTCCGAATGTAAAGTATCATTCCATTGTAATTTAAACAACCACAATTGTTGCATGAATATCTTTGCCTTTGCAATCACTGGTCCTAAGATACCAAGAGGGTCATAAAGGCGGGCAATTTGCGATAGCACCTCTCGTTTGGTGAAAGTACTTGTTACTGTAACGTTGACTTTGTATGTAAATGTATCGCTAGAACAGTTCTATAGCAAACCCAATGTTTTAACTGTTATCTCTTCTGAATTTCTATCCAAGGGAAATATCTGATTGTCAGTAGATTGGATCTTATTTGTACACCATTTATGCAAAATCATTCCCCTCTCTGAAGGAGTTGTGTTAATTCCGCTTGCATTAAATTAAATTCCTCTAAATTGGATGATCCCGACAAAAAATCATCCATATAGAAATCTTACGGCACAATACTGGAAGGTAATGGAAAAGCCCTTTGCTCATATAAGGCGAGTTGTTGCAAGACCTTGGTGGCTAAAAATGGAGCGCAAGCCGTACCATGTGTGACCGTTGACAATTGAAAGACCTTAACCGTGGATGATGCACTGTCTTTTTACAGAATTTTTAGGAATTTGTATTGGGACGGATTTATCTCTATCATTCTAAACATTTGTTTGATGTCGGCGGTAAATTCATAAATGTGCTTTCTAAATCGAAGCAATATCGAAAAGAGATCTCAGTAGCACCCCACTTTTATATAATAAATCATTCAAACAATATCTATTACTACTTTTTGCTCTTGCGTCATATATGACGCGCAATTTAGTCGTCCCGCTAGATGGTCGTAAAATTCCGTGATGGGGTAAATAATAGCCGTCCTCAAATTCATTAGTTTCCTTTATTTCATGCATGTGATTAAGAAACTGATATTCATTAAGAAATTGTGTGTATAAATTACGCATTATAGGGTCACGATCTAGACGTTGCCATAGATAATTTATTCTTTTCAATGCAACGATTTTTGAATTTCCTAAATTGGGCTCAGAAAATTCTGGTTTGAAAGGCATTTCTACGACGTATCTGCCATCCGAATGTCTAAAATGCGTTTTATCGAAGTGTCTGTTACAATATACTAACTCTTTACTATCACAAGGTTTTAAATTTCCCACCTCTTCTATCTCCCAGAAAGATCTTAATGTGTTATCTAAAGCTTCAAAATTTTTCTTAAAGAAACAATATTTTTTCGTATTGTTTATTGCATTGTTAAATACACAACCTGAAATTAAATACCCAAACACGCTTGCTTGTAAATATAAGTGCTTTCCCAAATTTATTTTGTCTGCCTTTAAGAATTCAAAGAACACTTCAGCACCTAATAAAATATCGACCTTATTTGGAATAAAAAACTGTGGTTCAGTTAAACAGATGTTCGAAGGAATGTTTAATTTCTTTATATTTATTTCCTTTCCAGGAGTGAAATCTGTGATTTTCGGTATGATCAACAAGTCCACATTCCATTCCAAGTCGCCCCTTTTATTATTAGAGACACAAGCCTTCACTTTAGATTTCAAGGACATCGGTGAGTTATTAAGACCTGATACGGGAATGTTAATAGATTGTTTCTTCAAACCTAAAGTTTCAGCTGCTCTTAAACTTACAAAATTAGTGTGTGAGGCACTATCCAGGATAGTACGAAAAGGCTGATTTATTCCATTAATGTCTGCTATATAAACAATCGCAGTATTTATTAAGACAGATTTATGGCTCTTTTCATATGAGAAAAAATGAATGAACTGCAGTTTCATTTTGCGCTGAATCTTAGGAAGCTAAATTTCTATTAATTGCCTCTTCGACATTCGAATTGTTTATAGATTTTGATGGCTCGGAAATTCGAACGTCTATGAGTAATTATGCAACGAGGAATGGTGTTTGAAGCTACAAACGAGACATCTGCTTTTTGAATTACATTGATGAATCATATGAAAAAAAACTAAGGCAATTAAAGCATAACTTATTTTTCTTTACAATATTTAGGCGATCGCTTAGTTTCATACTTTTATACTTCTCGCAATGATATATGGGGTGACTTTCTGTTTTACATAAAATGCCCATTTTATTCTGTGGTTTGGTGGTACGGATAAATAACGATTTATTAGTGGGTATTGAAGCATTAGCAGAAATAATACTACTTAAAATTTGGCATCTACGTTCTAAAAATTCATCAAAATTGGGCGCTTCTTTATCCTTTAGTGTTAACTCAAATTGCTTACGAATTTCTCGATCTATTTTTTCTAATATTATGTTCAACAAAATAGCATTTGAAAAGGTCTCTCTATCGAATTCGAAGACCTTTAACGCTCTCAAATTCTTTTTTACCTGATCTAACAGGTTTCGAAGTTTTTTAGCTGATTCTTGTTTCATTCCATAAAGATTTTAAATGTTTTTTATGCGACAATCAACTATAATTCTTTTATTTTCATAACGTTGTTCAAGCTCTCTAAAGAATGAGCTAAAAGTATCGTCAGAAGTTTGTAGACCTTTCGGTTCACCCGTTAATGCTCCTCGCAGATAAAACTGTTTTTCGTTATCTTTTAAATCTGGGTTATTATTGATTAATTCGTTGAAGGTGGTCTTAAATGTAGACCACTCATCAAATTTGCCACTAAAAATCGGGAGTGGAATTTTAGGGAGTTTTATGCTGAACCCTCTGGCCTTACCTTGATCATTAACATGTGATTTTGATTAAGACGTACAGTCTATTTTATTATTTTTTTCTTCATGTTATTTATGAATAGATGATTTATGGTTTACCTCTAATTTCTGTATCTCCTCATCCAATTGCGAGAATTGTTCTTCCGCTTCCTCAATCTTTTCTTCGTCCATAATTTTGTAAAATATTCCTGTTTGATAACTTCGAATTTATCCTCAATATTGTGAAGGAGCTCTAGTTGAGCCTTGGTTCCTGCAATTGTAAAGATATTGCCCTCGGTGGCGTTTACGATCTTTGTTAGCTGGGCCTTGATGTTCCCACGCCGACGATTTAGAGCTGTGATATCAGAGTCTGCCATCTTTTCGTCTTGTTGACGAAATTGAAATAAATTAAATTAAATTTGTTAGTGCTGGTCTTACCTTCGGTTCGCTAGGACCAAAATGTACGGGGGTGTTTTAAATTAAAAGAGAAATTAGCGGACTGTATACATAAAAGTTTAATGGAGGCTAATGGTGGCTTGTTGCCGCAGAGTTTGTTACTCTTACACTGCTGCGTACTCAACCCGTGATCCGGGTTCAACGAAAGGGTTACATTAAGATTGCCAATTGGCAAAGATGTGGGGGTGGTGTTCTAACGCCAAAGGCGAAATTACAATGTTAGTTACAGGTACGAAACAACCAGCATAAAAATGCCGCTGCAATTCCCCGAGATTTACGGTGTTAAAATGTTTCTGAAATAAGTCTGTGTCAAGATGTTTACGTGACGTAGAACTTTATGGAACAGTCGGTGTTAAAAAACCATACATAAATTTAAAAAAATCAGAGGGGCCCAACTGGCGTTTGCCAAGGAATGCAAAGACTGGTCAAGTGAAAACTGGAAAAAGTACTATTTTCCAATGAATCGACGTTCAATCTTTTTGGGATTGATAACAGACACTACAACCGACGACCTAAAAACAAAAGATAAGATTCGAAATATATTATTCCTACAATGAAGCAAGCATGGTGGAGGACACGCTATGCTGAGGGGAGCATTTTCTGAAAAATGTCCGTTATTTGA
Source organism: Maratus speciosus (assembly GCA_963932465.1). NCBI lineage: Eukaryota > Metazoa > Arthropoda > Arachnida > Araneae > Salticidae > Maratus > Maratus speciosus. The sequence continues at coordinate 130,779,432 of OZ010789.1, forward strand.
AATACGCGGCAAGATGGATAGTGCAATGCATAAGGATATCTTGTAAGATCATTTGCTAACTTATTGGAGGAAAAATTGTAGTCGCAACTATTTGTTTCATCATGATAACAATTAAAAGTATACATGTAAGCTCGTCAAGCAGTTGTTTTCGCACACAAAAAATTCCGCTTTTGAAATGGACAGCCCAGTCACCCGATCTGAATCCAATAGAAAACCTTTGAAACTAACTTGAAAACATGTGTGGATTTATAAATATTCCAATTCAGCAGCATTCTCACAAAAACTGCAAGAACTGTGGAAAAAACTTAACATTGTCGATCTACAATCGTTCATTGAATCGATGCCACGTATCTGCGTCGCTGTACTTATTACTAAATGTATGAATACAAAATACTAATTGTAAATGTTGTTGATCACTGTTATTTTCTGTTATAACACCATTTTTTTCCAAACTTGCTAAGGTGGCCGGAAACTTTTGAGAATATGCGTTTTCTTTTGCAATTAATTTTGTCAATTAAATTTATTAATATTTATTTTTTATTTCATAAATAAATTCTTAACTGTTATGTCAATAAAGTGTATAAGTATCACTTTGAGATTCTTCTTCATATGGGTATACTTACAAATTAACCAAAAATTTTATGCTGACCGGAAACTTTTGACCGCCACTGTATAACTGCATATGCAACTGTATAACGTAACCATACGTAATTGCAACTATAAAAACTACTCGGAAGCGGTTATGAAAATCAATAGCAGTAAAACAATTTTGTTTTTATAAATGATTCTTTCAATCTCGAAAATGTATTAGTTTCTAAGGAAGATAAAGAACGCATTCCGAATTGTGGGTAATTCCGAAGAAATAAATAAGTTATTGAATATTTTCATAGATTAAGGTACATTTATCTTTTTTTCAATTTCTACTATTAGTTCATAATCTTCCTATATTTATTTATATATCTTGTTCAAATTTTCAATCGTTAATAAAATACTTATTATTCATCCTATCAGGTTGAAATAACTTGTTTTAAACTTGTACTGGATGACAATTGATGTTAATACAGATTTTTCAAATATTAAATTATTAATTAAATTTTAATTAATTAATTTTAGTTTTATATGGGAGACAAAATGGCGGCCATTGGTTATTGAACAGCATTTAATGCATCTTCATATCTATAAGGGGGGGGGGGGGTTACCATAGGGGGGACCCTGTTCTGTCTGCAAATACCGCCAAGTTTGTCGCCAACTTAGTGATATATCGCAAAATTTGGCGTCCAAAATGAGTCACCAAAAGTGACGCCAACTTGGCGATATCTCTAATATTTCGTCAAATTTCCATAGACGTCCATTGTAAACCTACTTGCTTATAGAAAATCAACAAATTGAGATATTTTAATGCAACAAAGACTAATATTAGCTTAAGGGATTATATTAAATTTTTCTTTGATGACCTAAGTAGGAATTGACTTTAAAAACAAAATTTTTATATTACTTGTTTACAGTATAGATATGTAATTTGGATCTAAGTGCTAATGTTTGGGATTAACCGTTTAAGATCGAAAATACATGATCGTGGCGGGTTAGAATTTATTAAGTTTTGTGACTGTCCGGCAAGACATTCAGTATTTAAAGATTGTGAAACTTTGAAATAAAAAACATATAAAAGGACATTTTGAAAGAATAGTTTAATATATACAAAATAATGTACCTTGCTTTAAAAAGTTATTTTTTCCGCTACGAAAATTGCCACCACCGATCTTAAAGTATTAAGAGTGGTTGCAAGAGTACTTCGGTATAAACTTATAAAATTGTAATACAAGAGTGACCACAGTTCAACTAACGCTTTTCAAAGTTCTATGTACCATGATTATAACAATCGGAATATTCCGAATTCTGGAAGGATGATTAACAAAGACAAAGAAATCCGATATGTGATTTAGCAACAATTTTCTACCGGAAGTGTCGCAATATCTAGCACAATGGATCATTAAAGGCACAAAAGAAAGATATGCTTTAAGATATGCCCAAAAAATTCCAGAAGCCTCCGAAAGGGATAAATATGGTAATTAAATTAAGAGTGACTATAATATAAAGATACTAATACCTATATATGATCATACAAAATATAATGAATATATTATTTAACCCTTTCAGAGGCAAGGAATTGTGTTTCTGTAATGTTTAATTCATATCAGAATTTTCGAAAAATAAAATTACCTGAAAATAAAAAAATGCAATGTTACAGTTTTTTTAAGTTTTAATTAAAGTTATAAATTAAGGAAAATAATGCTAAAAAGTGATAAAATATCTTTATTAAGATTGACGATCGTTTCGTCGCACCAACGGCGACATTTTCAAAATCATTTATGATAGAATACATTTTCACAAAATTTAAAAACAATAAACTTAGTAAAGAATGTCACGAGACGTGATGCATAATGAAAAATATTGCAAACCTAAAATTAAATGAATATTAAATTAGCTATTTGTAAACGTGGATACATTACAGATTGATTTTAAAAATAGCAAGTTAATTTATAAATCAAGATTTTATTTATCATCCATAATCCGAGAATCAATAGAGATATTTTTACGCAACAGGAATATTTGCGATGATTCAGTGTCCCTTGATTTACCTAAAATTTGGAAAGAGATGCTATGTAATTTTAATAACAATAGTCAAAATTAATCCACACTCGCAAATAGCCAAGATAATTTTATTTTTATTTCATGTTTTGCAATGTTTTTCATTATGCACGTTGTCTCGTGATATTGTTTACCATGTTATTGTTTTGTTAAATTATGTGAAAAAAAAATTAATCCACGCTTACAAATAGCTAATTTAATTTAAATCTAATTTTAGGTTTGCAATATTTTTCATTATGCATCACGTCTCGTGACATTGTTTACTATGTTTATTGTTTTTAAATTTTGTGAAAATATTTTCTATCATAAATGATTTTGAAAATGTCGCCGTTGGTGCGACGAAACGATCGTCAATCTTAATAAAGATATTTTATCACTTTTTAGCATTATTTTACTTAATCTGTTTATAAGTGATTTTTATACATGTTTTTATAAAGTTATAAAGTAAAATTTTATTCAAAAATTCTAGTACAAATCTTAATTAAAATTAAATGGTATAAAATATGTACCACCGGGTTAAGGTTACGCACTTATGTCATAGTTGGACATCACATTTTTTAAAATTTAGGAGACACAAAATCTGTCTGATTTTGTGCATATCAGATTTTGGAACATATAAGAGCTTAATTAATGTATGTCGGTGAGGGTAAATGGACCAAAAAATGAAGGGGAAAAGGGGGGGGGGGGCATTTAACATTTTCAACTGCTTAAGTGAATTTATATATGCAAGAGTAACAAAATACTATAACTTTTAATTTTAATGCTAATGTCATGAATTAATCATGTTTGTCTGTTAAACGTGCATCTGGAACATGGAAATGTTTACTTGAGAGTGTATAGCATCTGTTAAACCTATACCTTCAAGATGAAAAAACTTATTAATACATTATAAAAACTACTCACAAGGGAACCACTTTTTGATGTTGCTCGCACCTAGCATTGAGACCTGGTACATTATAAAGCCTTATATCACGAAATTTGAGAATCAATAAAAATTTTCTGTTAAAATAATATTTCTTGATTTTACAGCAGCATAACTTTTTGAAAATGCAATTTTTGAGACTATTTATCGGACTATTAACATTAAAGTTTTTTAAAGAAAAGCATTTAATAATAAAAAAGTTTTAAAATTCCTTCAAGAACCCACGATTTGATTTTGAAAAAGTGCAACATTATATTCACATTTTTGGCGGGGAAACAATTGGCGGGTTTTTTTTTCAAAAGTAGAACTCTGCGGCAACCCTAGCCAAATGTCATACCTGTTTGTCTTGTGTGAGGAGAGGTTTGGACTTCAGTAGAAATTGAAATATCTGACATAATTAGCCACAGTAATTTTTCTAATTTGTGTAAAAATGTTAATTTACTTTATAATTACTTTTACCAAAAGATCAGTTAATGCAGCAAGATTTCATTTTAAACATTCGAAACTTTATTCCATTCGATTTCAAAAGGAAATAGTTTGCTTATTTTGTATTTCACTAAAAAATAGTTTTCTATGATCTTGTAAGTTTTTATAGAATTATATTTACTATTTATATATTTATCGTCTGCATAGAAAAAAAAACGAAAAACCTAATATTTGTGTCTTATGCTATCAATTATAAAAAGGAATCTCAATCTGATGTAATTTGTACTAGTAATATGTACTGTACATTTACTCTTCCGGTAAAGGTGAGCGGAAAAATTGTAGCTCCATATTTGGCGACTTAATTCACTTTTGGCGTGAAATAAACAAATAAAAATGTAATAATAAAAAATTAAAAGTATTGAAAAGTATATGAAATATGATTTTAACAGAGAAATTTTATCTGTTCTCTAACTTTTATGTATAGGTATAAAAAATGCACCAGGTCTCGTTGCTAGGTGAGAACAACACCAAAAGGGGTTCCCTTGTCAGAAACGTTTCCGAAAATCAGTGGTACCAACAGAAACTTTGTTTTTATAAATACTCTTTTAAAACTAAAAAAATATATTTGCCTTCGAGGGTTCTAAAGATTAGAAAAAAACACTTTTCGGAATCCTGGGTAAACTCCGAAGAGATTATTGTGTTATTACGTTATGGTTATAATAAGTTTACCTAAATTAAGAAACCTTTGGATTTTCTTTTTCTGTGCATTCTGGTTTAAATATTTTTGTTATTAAAAAAAAGTCCATACCCCTTTGTGAATTCTGTGAAAACTGTATCGTAAACTATCTATATTTTTCGAATTATTGATTTTTTACTTTTTCTGCTAACTTTGTACTATCAAGCAGGGTTGGCACGGTTTAAATCAATCGGTTTTAACCACGGTTTAAACCACGATTTAAACCAACTGATTTTTTTTCTCAAAGAAACCAATTGGTTTTTTTAAAAGAAATCTAATGACATTTTCTCTTAATTTAAGTGTTTCAAATTAATGGATATAAATAGCTTCTACTTTTAACACTTTATTTTAGCAATAAGCATTAGATATAGTGGGTCTAAATGAAGTTCCTTTATGTAAGTACAGAATGAAAATTAGCATGTGTTGATGAACCTATTGCTCTAAAGAAAAAGCTTAAAACATGTGAATTTATCAAAGATAAAATAGATTTAAAATATTCAATATTTAGTATAAAATATTTTCATTTAAAAAAATTTCAGATTGTTTAAAGCAATTAATAATATAATACGATGATCTTTAAGATTTTGGTGAAGCTGTAAAAGAAAATTTTCTTGATTGGAGAGATTATCTTTAAGAATTAAAATAAAAATATGAAGTCAAGAGTATTCAAAAATTGTGTGCTAGTTGTAGCATTTTAATAATACCAATCTATTTTTTTTTTTTTTTTTTTTTTTTTTGTTATCTGCTGAATCTAATGACCAAAAATGTTTACTTCGAATTGTTGCTCAAAAAACAAAACCCCAAGAAGTATTTGAAATTTATTTTTTTGAATAACTGTGGAAAAGAGTATTATATTCATCAAACTACATAAAATGCTTATTATTAGTAATCAAAATATTGTTTATAAAGATTTTCAGGGCATCAATGTTTCACTGTGTACAGCAATTTGTTCTTTGAACATAAGACTGTTACTAATACTGTTTAAATTAAAATATGAATTTTTTCAATTTTCTACATAAATTGACTAAATTTTTAATTTAAATTATTATCAAATGTAGTTATACTACTTATATATCCAACAGTCTATTTTTATCAATAAATATGCATGTATATGTAATAAGAAATGATGTTTAAAAAAACCGGTTTAAACCAAATAAACCGTTTTTTTTTTTTTTTCCCGAGAAAACCTGGTTTTTTGCCAACGTGCTATCAAGTATATACAGTTTTGAATTTACAAATAAATAAATGTAGAAATTAAAATGTAGCATGTTTCTTTTTAAATGATCTTTTGCTAAATATTATATCAAAGTATTCAAAAAGAGCAATCTGAGATTTTAAAATCAAAGGCAAAAAGAAAGGGAAGTTTAAGGTTTCATCAAATTATACGCTTAAATACAAATCCAATTTTTCAGTTACTTTTCAAATGGTTAATTTTCTGAATTTCTGTTATCTTTTTCGTAAAAAAAAAAAAAAAATTAACAAGAGCAAAAATTAAAATAAGTTGAAACATGGTAAGAATTATGTTTCTTTTCATTCATTTTCTTTTCGTCATAGTAAAAATCAACCATTACCACATTTATTTATTTAATGGTATTTATTCGAAAGATTAGAGAAACTTAAAATAAAAAAACAGGTTGAAAAATAAATTTAAAACCAAAAGATTAAAAGCAGAATGGGAAACGAAAGTTTTTCGCTTAGAATAAAATTTCCAATCTTAGAAATTTATGTAAAATTTTTCTAAAACGGTAAATAGCAATTCATTAGAGATCGTGAATTTTATCAGGATATAATTAAAGAAATACTCAAATTGCTTGAATGCAAAGTGGATATTGATTAAAGAAGCTTCAAATGAAATTATCTAACGAAAATTATACTTGATTGGATTGTAGAAAGAGAATTTAAAAAGAAGATTTCATTTGTTTTTGCAAAATTGATCCATTTAGTTTCCAGTTTCAGAAATGTATTTCTTTTAAGGATTTATTAAAATAATATGAATTTTAATTATTTATAAATTTTTGAATTGAAGAGCTAAGTGGAAGAACATGTTAAATAACAAAAATTACATTTCAAGAAATTTGACGTGAAAGTTTTTGTTGTCAATTTCAATGATTTATTTTCTGTTTGATACCATGTGTTTAAAATATTAACAGGTGTGATACTAAACTCTATCAAAAAAACTTTTTCATATTTAAATTTTAAATATTAAAAAAATATTAATATTATTTGCATTATTAAATATTAAAATATTAAATATTAATGAATAATGTCTTAAATCTTCAAGGCTAAAATAGAACTTTGGTATTTTAGCTTTACCATATGATAGAATACCTCATAAAGCCTTCATTCAAAAGATAACATTTTGTGAAAATGTAGCATAAGAGCATAGTTAAAGAAAAGCATAGTTTTAAGAAAATGTAGCATAACATGTTCTTCCACTCAGCTCTTCAATTATTTTCTGTTTTATTTAGGAATATAAAAAATTACGAATAAGAAGGGAGTAATTTTATGTAATATTTTCTAGTAATTTATTTTCTAAAAAAATGTTTTAAAGTTACGTCTTTATATAAAAATCCGATAATGTAATAAATAACTCTATTAGGCTAGTGCACAGATATATTTATATCTAACATGATACAGTAACACTTTTTAAATGATGAAGTAAAAAGATGAAAGATGTAAAAAAATTTTGTATTTATTTCATGCTATCTTGTATCTAAACCTGTTTCGAGGTTACCATTTTCAATAGTATAAACGAAATAAAACATTCTATATACAAAAAGGAACTCATGTCCCTATTCGTCTTCCTTTGGTTAAATAAAATGTTCCCCTTTCAAATAAGCTGCAAAACAGTTGAAAATTCAAGAACCCTCCTTCCCCCCTTCTATCATAATATTATTTTATTTTTTAGCCCCCTGTACGGTATACTATTTCTTTCTTCCAGCTTATTTTGTGTATTCCAAAAAATAATGTTACCTTACAGAAGCCAGCCGTAAAACAAAGCAGTACGATTAAATACTCTATAGCAATTTTTTATACCTCTAAGCATCGCACATTTTCAATTTTTATACCGTCGTATTGGAAAAAAAAAATTCTTTTAAATGCATTTTGTTTGAAAACTGTATCTCCATTTATTTTTGAAATATAAATTTTTTTGTAGTTTTTAGAGCCATTTACTTAACATTGGCAACGGAAGTACTCCATTTCTGTAGAAAGTAAAGAAAAAATAGTTGTAAAATAGTAATTATATATTTTTGTAGCCATTTTCTCATAACAACCAAAAGAAAATGTCATTAAAATACTTGCCATTTTGAAAAAATATATAAACGAATGATTTCTGTTAAAACAATGGAGCTATTATAAACTATATTTAATTTTAAGTATCTATGAATCATTAAATAGCCATTTTTTTTTTGTCGATTTTCTTGAATGACGGCCTCTTTTTGCTGCATTTGTGCATTATTTCGCGATAGTGATGTGCCATGCATGCTTTACTGTAGTTGTTTAAGAGTGGATCGTAAATGTGGATTCTTAAGCGGATGCAAATGACGTCATTTTACATAAAATAAAACGTGTGCTTTAAGTCTTAAAATTGAAATATGTTCTGTACTGCAGTAGAGTCTAGCTTAACCGAGTTATTTTCTTCTGATGGACTGGTGGCTTCTATTATTATGAAACAGCCATTGTAAATGAAGTGTTAGGTGAAGATGAAAGAGCAGCCGTAAAAAGTTAGAACTCTGATTTTATGGTCAGAATAGAAACAAAAAATGGCCATAATTAAAAAAAAATAAATAAAATTAAGGCCTTTTTTTTCCATTCTGACCAGAAAATTAGAGTTCTAACTTTTTACGACTGCTCTTTCATCTTCACCTAACGCTTCATTTATAATGGCTGTTTCATAATATTAGAAGCCACCAGCCCATCAGAAGAAAATGAAGTAATGGAAATGCCGGGGGCGACACTAAATTCTGAAAAAGCAGAATTCCTGTTCTCTAGTATTTATTTATTTATTTTGTAAAAGCACGTAAAGCGCTAAAATGTATTTAATGGCTCTGATACCTTTTAACTTTTAACATTTCTAATTATGAATCAAGAAATTATTCCACCCCAAACGTTACCTTCTTTAATGTCTGAAGGCATATTAGAAAATTTATATAATAATAATGTGAATTTAGATAAGTTTTTCATTACAACTGATTCGATAAATCAGTAGTTATATGCTTTTTTTGTTGTTGTTGTTTTTTGTTTTTTGTAAAATATTTACAAGAATAAATAGATTATTTAACAAAACATACTATTATGGAAATTTCGCAGTTCTTATTAAAAAAAAATGTAAATGAGCGTATCGTGATCCTACCTGTGAAGGGGAAGGTTTTAGTAGCTGTAAAGTTTTCATATAACTTTCTTTAGTAAGAAAAAAGCTGCACCTATGTAAATAGTTGAAAAAACAAAAACTTAAAAAAACTTATCATCGACTGTTTCGATGTGCAATCTAAATGTGATACTGCGAAGCATTTTGTACAAAAATGAAAACTATTCTTATAGACAGGCGGTTTAAATCACATAAAATTTTCGGTACTCTTGGGTTATAGCGAATCCCGAGGATGAATCGCCAAGCGACCGAGATTTACCGCCAAATTATAAACCATATACAGGGTGACAATTATTCAGGGGTGTAGTCGTAAAAAACAAACAAACAGAGGGTATACGTTCTAAGCAGAGGGTATACGCTCAAGGCAGAGGGTATGCCCTAGTGTGTATATACTATAGCTTTCTTGAGAAACATAGGTATACGGTGTTCCTTAAAAAATATCCAGAGGGTATATGGCGTATACCCCCGTATACCCTCCACTACATCCCTGCAATTATTGAACTATATGAAATTAAACCGTCATAACTTCTGAACGGTTTGCTTGATGAAGTTCAAACTTCGTGGTTGACCGCAGGGCATGATGGGAATTAGTATTCATATGCGCAAGCAACTTGTTGTTATCGGCCTTTTGCAAGTGAAAATGTCACGGTACAGCGTGTCTGAGCGTATATCGCTTGTGAAGGCCTACTTTGCGAGCAATAACAGCCCGATTGCGACTCAAAGGAAGTTTGCGACCGAGTACAAGCTGAAGATAACCGGTCCAAATGTGCTAATAATCAAGAATTTGATTCGCAAGTTTGGAGAACTAGCTGGTAGTGTTTGTGATGACAGTGTTGGAAATGTCGGTTGACAAACAAACGTGAGAATGCCTGAAAACATCCGGAAGAAATGCTCTGTGTTTCAAACCATCTCAAGGAAATCGATTACGAGAGCTACACAACAGGTGGGAATCAATCTGGAGACCCTGCGAAAAATTGTTGTTGAAGATCTGGATCTCTTCCCTACAAAATTCAAACCCATCAGCCATTAAGCCCCATGGCCATGGAGCAGCGGTTGTGTTTCGCCAGCACTATTGTCGACAGAATTGATGAACAGGAATTTGATGCGAATATGGTTTGGTTTAGCAGCGAAGTCTACTTTCATTTGGAAGGATTCGTAAATAAGCAAACTTGGGGCATTTGGGCCAAATACAGTATGGCAATATTAACATTTAAAGTGGTTATTGAACATTTTGTCCATTTTAACTTTTGAAACGTTCTATGACCATTCCTAATTATCAGATTCTTTTGAAATTTATATCGTATGTTCTCTATACAATATTAAATTAATGTTAGCGCAAAAAGTGGAATTCCCGGTGTATTTTCGTGTTTAAATTTATACGTATATGATAATATATAGCTAACTTTTTTAGAAAAAATAAAGCATAGCTATAAAAATTTATTTTTTTCTGATTACATAGTCAGCGAACTTTTACAATTCATGACAATTGCCATTGCAATATATAATATGTATCTCTTAAATAAATATTGTCATATTTTACGCAAAAGAAATGCGCATGGGACGTTTTAAAATCTGACAATAATTCGTTATTTAAAAAAAATTAAATAGTAAATAATTTTAAAACTTTTCATTTTTTTAGAACAAATTTTAATATAAATATTTAAGCTTGCCATTAACAAGTCTTCCAATTTTCAAATGAATCCATTGAAAATTGAAGGATTTGATTTTTAACGTCCACTGTCCCTTTAAACTACGAAAATATATTATAACTACGAACGAAAATTTAGAATTACGCCTTCCGATTTACCCACGTCTTCGAAAAGGGTTCTTTATCTTTTGAAACTTTAGAAACCAATCACTTTTCGAGATTTCAAGAAGCATTTAAGGGGGTCTGGGACACATTTTAAAATAATTTTTATTTATTGAGTTAAAATTTTGAATTTTTTTGTGATGATTAACCATATCATTTGTGAATAAAACCACATGATAAAACTTCTCATAATTTTAAAAACAAATTTAAAATTTATTAAAAAAGTGGGTTAATTTAAAATCGTTATAACTCGAAATATTATTTGTAGAATTTCATTTTTTTTTTTCCATTTAAGGGGGTCCGGGACACAAAAATCGTCAAATTTTCAATTTTTAAAAAAATTGGATTAAAAATTTCTCTGCCGTTTTCTGCTTAAAATGATGTTTAAATCATGTTTCTATTTTAATTAGAACAGGAAATATTAATTTTTTCGTTTTGGTTTGTTTTCAAAATCTGCCTTTCAAGCTATGGTTGTCAAGGAAACGAGTTCTTGTGAAATCGCGTTTATCTTCATGATAGGTTTTTTCACCATTTCTCATATTTAAATTCTTATAACTCGAGAACCGTTAAAGATACAGGGTTGAAACTCGGAACATATCTTTTTCAATTATTTTACTTTACGTTTGAGCCAGCATATTTTAAAAAAATATTTACTTTTCAAAATATGATTAAAAAAAAAAAAAGTTGCACCTTTTTTTTTTTTTTTGTAATTTTTTCGTAAAATATTTTTATATTTTTTAAAAATTAATATTTTTTTAAATGCTGGCTCTAAATTAAAAAAATATATATTTCTGTTTATTTAAATGAAAAACAATTTAAATTCTACAAATAATATTTCGAGTTATAATGATTTTAAGTTATACCACTTTTTTCATAAATTTTAAATTTATAATTTTTTTAAAAAGCTATGAGAACTTTTATCATTTGATTTTGTTTACAAATGATATGGTTAACCATCACAAAAAAATTCAAAATTTTAACTAAATAAATAATTTTTTTTAAATGTGTCCCGGACCCCCTTAAATGAACAGAAATATATAAATTTTAATTTTAATTCAGAATTTTTAAAAATATTCATTAAAAAAATTAAAAATATTTAAAGTAAAAACTTTTTTAAAAAATGATGTAACTTTAAAAAAAGTAATCATAGTTTCAAAAGTAAATATTTTTTCGAATTTACTGAATCAAAATTAAAGTAAAACAATTTAAAATGACATGTTCCAAGTTTGAACCATTTATCTTTAACGGTTCTTGAGTTATAACAATTTAAATACGGGAAATGGTGAAGAAACCTATCATGAAGAAAAACGCATTTTCACAAGAAGTCGTTTCCATAACAATCATTGTTTGAAAGCTAGATTTTGAAAACAAACCGAAGCGAAAAAAAATTAATATTTCCTTTCCTAAGATAGAAACTTGATTTAAACCTCATTTTAAGCAGGAAAAAAAACAGAGAAATTTTTCATGCTGTAAAATGTTTTTAGAAAATTTCAAGATTTTTGTATGCCAGACACCTTTAAAATATCTTTCTTTTTGCTTCCGCTGATTTTCGGAAACTTTTCCGAGAGGTTTTGGTACTGTATTAATCCAGTTTCTTAACCCTGATTATGTTTTTTTTTTTTAGGGTGCTATTTTAGGGTGCCCAAAAATATTAAAATTCAAATGAGAAATTTGAAAATAAAGACCCCATATAAACATTAGTGTTTTCCTTTCTTCCCGTGATAGTGCGAGCTCTTAAGAGGCTACTCCAGACACGCGAAAACACCTGTTCGCTAATGTTAATCCAATGGGAGAAAAATTTTAAGATATCTCGTTTGCATTTGAATATCTTTCATTTTTTTTTTTTTTTTGGCATTGGATAGCTGAGGTAGATCTATACAACAAAGACCATTTTTCGATTTTGTGTACCTTTAATTAAGACACTTTCACAACCGCTTTCACAAATGAAAGCATTTTCATAAAAAAACTTGCAATCAAAATAGCAAAAGTAAAAAACAGCCTTTGTGGAGATCTACCTCAGCTAGCCAAAATAATAATAATAATAATAATAATAATAATTTTAAAATGTTCAAATGCAAACGAGATATCTTAAAAAATATTCTCCCATTGGATTAACATTAATGAACGGGTGTTTTCATGGGACTGAAATAGCCTTTTGCTATGCTTATGTTTTACATATAAAAATTAAATGCAGCTGATGTTAAAGTAAGTAAGTACATAAATTAATTAATTATTCATATTTTAAATTTGCGAAAGAATTTTTAAAAAGTGGAAAGGGGCGGGGGAGCAATAATTGAGTGATACATACTCCTATATATCTGTAAAATACAGTTAAATATTAAAATTTATTATTTAAATTCAATGCAAAAAACACCAATTTAAAAAAAAAACAAGAAATTAAATTAAACTCAATTAAACATTTTCAGCTGCGTAACAGCATTTATACCTGCAACTGTAAAAAAAATAATATTAATTCTAATATCAATTTTCATAGTATTAATTTATCATGTTTGTCTGTAAAATATTTTTGTTGAACATAAAAATGTCTACTTGAGAACTGATAGCATCCGTAAAAGTTCCTGGTTGTGAAAATTGATTAATACACAATAGAGTCTCCTCCGAAAATCAGTGGCAGTGAAAGGAACTTGTTTTTATAAATACTTTTTTAAATCTAGAAAATATATTGGATTCAAAGGTTATTAAATATAAAGAACATTTTCCTGAATCTCGGGTAACTTGAAGAGGTTATTGTATATTTTCGTTCGGGGTTATATTATATTTTCCAATAACAATAATAAACGAGAGTAAATAAAAAAAATTGATTTTTTTTTAACAACGTTACAATTTTACTTCTTTACTGGACAGTCAGAGGGTTAATGAATAGTGTAAGTCTATGACGACTTTCCAGGACATAATATACAAGGTTAACATAAATTAAAGAGCGAATTAAATATATATATATATATTGTCGAAACTACGCATATTATAATAAGTGATATGTGAAAATAAAGAAAAAATGTTACTTTCTTTTTCAGTTACAAATGTCCGATATGTGAAGCTTTCGAAACACGGCAAACATCTAATCTGTTTTCAAGTTCGTTCCACATATTTTGCAGTTTTACGCTGTCGGCGTTTTTAATGCAGCAGGTATGGAGACGTTTGATCCTCCATGCAACGATGGTTCAGGGGTTCGATGGTATTGTAAGATTAAAAAAAAAAAAAAACTCCAACATTATAGGTGGAAGAAATGAAGTCAATATTTATTCATTTCACATGAAAAACAGACAATTCGTAAGAAAAATCACATATCTGGAGATCTGGAGATATATATATAGCTATCTATGGCGAAGTGCTCCGTAACGTCAGAAAGGAATAAACAGCGGTCCTTTATCGGACCTTACAGTCACAGGGAGGAGAGCAACTGAACTTTTTGCATACTGATTCACATGACTTGGCGTAGTACATTATCGCCAATCTACAAAGTTTTTGACGCCAGAATAAAAGCAGACAAAGCATTGGCGAGAGGTTTAGCAGAAAATAATGTGGCAGCCCCCACAGCACAACCTACCGGGCTGTAAAGCAACCCTACTTTATTTCATAAGTAAGAGCGACATGAAGTCTGGGATTGTTTACTTTAATACCAACAAATAACTTATATGTGATTGTGAAATCTTTAACGAATGTATGGAAATGCAGCGAAAAAAAGCATATGTGCTAAAATAAATGAAATATATTTGAAACCGCAATTCCCATAAAATACATTTATTTTTTTTTATTTCATTTTATCCGTCAAATTCTAACTGCAATTAAGAGTGACTTATTTACAACGCAGATAAAATACGATAAAAGAAAATGTAATGTTAAAAAGGGCAGATGCACTTACGTTTTAGGTAGCTTTCTTTACAAAAAGCTACCTATTGCAGCCGTTCGGAGGAAAGCGATTTCAAAAAATTTTGGTATATTTTCATCAATCATGACCCCCAGACCCCGAAACCACCCTCCGTTCAAAATTGATATATATATATATATATATATATATATATATATATATATATATCAATATATATATATATATATATATATCTGACCTATGTCACACTGTAACTCTCGTATTTATGAACCGATTTGGATGTAATTCGGTGTGTACATAGTACATACCAATGTCTCGACCGAGTTCGTTGGCCAGCTTCATCCGCCATTTTGTTTCAAAATGGCGGCCATTTAAAAATTTTAAAAAAATTTAAAATTTAAAATGTGGTACCAAAAAATTGAAAATGGAAAAATATTTTTTTCTTATGTATTTGACCTTTATACAAAGACTCCGTAGCAGTTTTTGTTTCGTCTACATCTTAAAAAATGGCTGAGTTATAGCATTTTGAATTTCTTGCGAAGCTGACATTTTGAAACGTCCTGAATTTTGTCACGCGATAAAAGGCGTATTTATGAACCGATTTGGATGTAACTTCGTTTATACATAGTACAGACCAATGTCTCGACCGAGTTTGTTGGCCAGCTTCATCCGCCATTTTCTTTAAAAATGGCGGCCATTTACAATTTTAAGAAAAATTTAAATTTGAAATGTGGTACCAAAAAATTGAAAATTGAAAAAATAATTTTTTCTTATGTGTTTGACCTCGATAAAAAGATTCGGGAGCAGTTTTTGTTTCGTCTATATCTTAAAAAAGTCCTTCCGGCTAGTGCCGCGAGGAAGAGGTAGCTTTCATATTCTTTATTTTAAAAAAGCCAACTTATATTATTCAAACACACAAAGCTCAATTAAGTGGAAACCGAATGTAGGAGATTCAATACTAATTTTTATCGATACTAAATCATTATGAATGAGAATTTCGCGAAATTAGTCAGCTTTATCCAAGCTGATTTTAATTAAAGTAACTTATATTTGGCTGCCAAATTCGGCGATTTCTTAAAGTGCCTGCCATTTTAAGACAACATGGTGGATGAGGCTAACCAGTGAGCTTGGTCGAGACCTTAGTAATTGCTGTGCACATGCTCACTCACATCGGAATCGGTTGATATATACGAGTGCTGTCGCAGGCAAAAAATCAGATTTTTCAAAATGTCACCCACGTCAGGAATTGAAACTACTATATCTAAGCCATTTTTTAAGATAAAGGCAAACAAAAAATGCTCCCGAATCCTTATATCAAGGTCAAATACTGAAGAAAGAAACCTTTTTCAATTTCTAATTTTTTTGCACCTCACTTTAAATATAATTTTTTTTAATTTAATGGCCGCCATTTTGAAACGAGATGGCTGATGAAGCTGGCCAGCGAACTTGGTCGAGATATTGATGTATACTATCCACATGCCTTCTTCCATCGAAATAGGCGAATACGTGTGGTATCGCGTGACAAATACAAGATCGTTTCAAAGTGTTAGCCATGATAGAAATTCAAAGTGCTATAATTCAACCACTTTTTAAGATATAAACAAAAGAACAAATTTTCAGAAACAAAAACTGCTCCGAAACTTTGCATCAAGGCCAAACACATAAAAAAAATCTTTTTCATTTTCCAATTTTTTAATACCTCATTTTAAATTTTAAAATACATTAAAAAAAAAATCGCAACCCTTTTGAAACAAGACGGCGAATGAAGCTGGCCAACGACCTCGGTCGAGACATTGGTATGCACTATGTACAGACCAAGTAATATCCAAATCGGTTCATAAATACGCCTGTTATCGAAAGACAAAAATCAGGTCGTTTTAAAATGTCAGCCACAATAGAAATTCAAAATGTTATAACTCAGCCATTTTTTTAGATGTAGACAAAACAAAACCTGTTCCGGAATCTTTGTATTAAGGTCAAACACATACGAAAAAATCTTTTTCCTTTTCCAATTTTTTGGCATCTCATTTTAAATTTAAATTTAAAAAAAAAATTTTAAATGGCCGCCATTTTGAAACAAGATGGCGGATGAAGCTGGCCAACGAACTCGGTTGAGTTATTTGTATGTACTATGTACACACCAAGGTATATCCAAATCGGTTCATAAATAAGTCTGTTATCACGTGGCAAAAATCAGGGCGTTTCAAAATGTCAGCCACGCTAGAAATTCAAAATGCTATAACTCAGCCATTTTTTAAGATATAAACGAAACAAAAACTGCTCCCGAATCTTTTTATCAAGGTCAAACACATAAGAAAAAAATATTTTTTCAATTTTTAATTTTTTGGTACCACATTTCCAATTTAAATTTTTCTTAAAATTTTAAATGGCCGCCATTTTTAAACAAAATGGCGGATGAAGCTGGCCAACGAACTCGGTCGAGACATTGGTCTTTACTATGTATAAACGAAGTTACATCCAAATCGGTTCATAAATACGCCTTTTATCGCGTGACAAAATTCAGGACGTTTCAAAATATCAGCTTCGCTAGAAATTCAAAATGCTATAACTCAGCCATTTTTTAAGATATAGACGAAACAAAAACTGCTACGGAGTCTTCGTATAAAGGTCAAATGCATAAGAAAAAAATATTTTTCCATTTTCAATTTTTTGGTACCACATTTCAAATTTTAAATTTTTTTAAAAATTTTAAATGGCCGCCATTTTGAAACAAAATGGCGGATGAAGCTGGCCAACGAACTCGGTCGAGACATTGGTATGTACTATGTACACACCGAATTACATCCAAATCGGTTCATAAATACGAGAGTTACAGTATGACATAGGTCAGATATATATATATATATATATATATATATATATATATTGATATATATATATATATATATATATATATATATATATATATCAATTTTGAACGGAGGGTGGTTTCGGGGTCTGGGGGTCATGATCGATGAAAATATACCAAATTTTTTTGAAATCGCTTTCCTCCGAACGGCCGCAATAGGTAGCTTTTTGTAAAGAAAGCTACCTAAAATGGCTGAGTTTTAGCATTTTGAATTTCTAGCGTGGCTGACATTTTGAAACGCCCTGATTTTTGTCACGCGATAACAGGCGTATTTATGAACCGATTTGAATGTAACTTGGTCTGTACATAGTACATACCAATGTTTCGACCGAGTTTGTTGGCCAGCTTCATTCGCCATCTTGTTTCAAAAGGGTTGCCATTTTAAAAAAAAAATGTAATTTAAAATTTAAAATGAAGTATTAAAAAATTGGAAAATGAAAAAGATTTTTTTATGTGTTTGGCCTTGATACAAAGATTCTGGAGCAGTTTTTGTTTCTGAAAATTTGTTCTTTTGTTTATATCTTAAAAAGTGGTTGAATTATAGCACTTTGAATTTCTATCATGGCTAATACTTTGAAACGATCTTGTATTTGTCTCGCGATACCACACGTATTCGCCTATTTCGATGGAAGAAGGCATGTGGATAGTATACATCAATATCTGGACCAAGTTCGCTGGCCAACTTCATCAGCCATCTTGTTTCAAAATGGCGGCCATTAAATTAAAAAAATATATATTTAAAGTGAGGTGCAAAAAAATTAGAAATTGAAAAAGGTTTCTTTCTTAAGTATTTGACCTTGATATAAGGATTCAGGAGCATTTTTTGCTTGTCTTTATCTTAAGAAATGGCTCAGATATAGCAGTTTCAATTTCTAACGTGGGTAACATTTTGAAAAATCTGATTTTTTGCCTGCGACAGCACTCGTATGTATTAACCGATTCCGATGTGAGTGAGCATGTGCACAGCAATTACTAAGGTCTCGACCAAGTTCACTGGTTAGCCTCATCCACCATGTTGTCTTAAAATGGCAGGCACTTTAAGAAATCGCCGAATTTGGCAGCCAAATATAAGTTACCTCAAATAAAAGCAGCTTGGATAAAGCTGACTAATTTCGCGAAATTCTCATTCAAAATGATTTAGTATTGATAAAAATTAGTATTGAATCTCCTACATTCGGTTTCCACTTAATTGAGCTTCGTGTGTTTGAATAATATAAGTTGGCTTTTTTAAAATAAGGAATATGAAAGCTACCTCTTCCTCCCGGCACTGGCCGGAAGGACTTTTTTTGTATATGATTACTTTTAAATAAAGACCATTAAGAAATAAAATTAAATATGTGAGAATGGGATTTTGAATAAGTGGAAAATGAAATAATAAATCTTTGTATTTGACCGTGTTGAGTTAAGTTCGTTGCGAAAAGGAGAGAGAAAAAAAATAATATATATACATGAAGATAAAACTATGTATTGTTTTAAGAAAAAAGAATTAATTTAATGATTTTACTTGTTCAAAGTAGATTTTGAGTAACGGGGGGGGGGGGGGGGGGGCTGGAAATTGACATGTTGCAGGGATGCGTCCTTTAAGCTCTTTGTGTGTTTTCGGAAATGTTGGTTTATAAACAAGGTCTTCGATGTAACCTCTCTCTCTCTTACACACACATAAATCACATGGCGTAATTACATCCGGTGATCTTGGGGGCACATGAATAAAGTTAAATCAGCCTTACCAGCGCATCTAATTCATGTTTTAAGTGGCAGAAATAATAATAATAACAAAAATTTGGAATATTTTTCTTTATTTTTATATATCACTTATTTGTAATAGTTTTGAAAATATAATTTTTTTAAATCCAGTTTTATGATAACTTTGTATTACAACCCAGAGATAAAGCAGTTGATTCTGGAATTGTTTGTTTTAATGGGTAAAATTGATTCCCAAACTTATAAATTGCTCTTAATTATTTTGAAACATAATTATCAAAAAAAAAAAAAAAAAAAAAAATCCACACATTTTTTTAAATTATTATTTAGAAAAAAGTACTCAGTAAAACTACAATGACCTTTACCCATTTAATAAAAATAATATTATGTCTACAATGTTTCATTTCATTTAATATTTCTTTTCTAATGATGCTTTCAACAAACCGACAACAAAAAATGTTTCAATTCAGATTTATTTCAAACTAAATAGCATTTAGAAATAAGTTTATTTCAAACAAAAAACTATATAAAGGTTTCTTTTGTAAAATAATTTTTAATAATCTCCTTTTATAACTTCTTGTTTTGATTTGATTAATATATTGCTCTGAAAAATCGCTGAAAAATTAAAATTTTTTATGCGTACTTATTGAAAGAGCATGGTAACAAACTCTTATTTAAAGATTTACTTTATGTCATTAAAGGAAATCGCTTTAATTAGGTGCAAGTAGAACAAGTTATTTTTCCTCTCAAATTTTTATTCTTTGCGAGCAGAAAAATTGAAAGAAGTCAATTAAAGAGATCTAAAGACATTTCAAAAAATATTATTTGTTTTAAATTTTAGTTATAAGCGTATAAATTCTAAAGTTCAGTTGCAGTTAAAGATTCTTTTGTTACAATAAAAGAAAAGTGTAAAATTCTCATAATCCACTGTTTTATTTTCCATTTAAAGCTTTCGACAAACAAGTGGGTGAATTTAGAAAATTAAATATCTGGAATACAAATAAGGTAACTGCATCATTAGCACTGTTTTGATAAGAATTTTAAACAGGAAAATTAAAACAAAAGAGTACAAACCTTTGAAATCAAAAGAAAAACAGTCTTCAGTTTATTGCATTACGTTTGCAATAAAATAAATATCCCCCCCCCCCACACACACACACACTCACCCAAGAAAAAAAGTTAAAATCGTGAATTAATGAAAACATTTTATTTTATTTAAAAATGTGTTGGACTGAAAAAAGAAAACTTGCGAAATTTATTTAACTCAGTGAATTAAAATGCAGCTCATACTTGATATTATTTATAGAATTACAATCTTTTTGACACCAGATTGTTGCATAGAAAAACTGTTACATTATATCAACAGATGACACACATTGTAGATTATTTAATTTTAACACTATGTGTACCGATGCGACGGTTTTTGTAATTGTTAAATTTAAAATGTTATATAAAATAACCATAAATCAAAATCTTAAATGTATCAAACTGACAATGATAGAAATAGTATTATATGCAATGAATGCATTTTCTGTATTTACGGGTATATCTTTAAATTACTATCAACAGTTCCGCGCGTGTGCTAAAATTTTTTCAAGGGTGGTCATAGTCGTATAGTGTTTCGTTTTCTAACACTGTTACAAATGCAATATATTGCATAATGCCAAAAAATAGGTAAATTAGATTAGCAATTATATGTATATATATATATATCAATACAGGAAATAAAAATTTAAAAATATTTACATCCAGAAAAATATCAAGAAATATACGTTTAAAGAATGTAAGTATCATTTATTAATAATGCAACAATAAGACCATTTAATAAAAAAATATATAAACGATTTAATGTAATAACACAGATTTATAAAAAAAAATCTATCAACGTAAAAAACGATCTATTATTATTTTTTAATGATCTAGTTTTATCTTGTATTTATTTCGCAAATTTTTTTACGCCTGAAAAATCTTTTACAATGTAAAACATTTTTCGTTTTTTACTTCGTGCTATAGTCTATTTTACTTCATTTTGTTTTATCCGTATAAAATATCTATCTATATCTAATTCTTTCGGATCGACGAGAAATATATATTGAGTATCTTCTTATTTTTCCATTTTCCGCAAAAATTCAAATAAATGTTTTTCTTTTAACCAAAATAATAATAATAATAATAATAATATTAACAATAACGCAGTGTTAAACATATCAATTACATTTATGCAGAAATAAGCCTTTAAAACGTGAAATAATGAATTAATTTTTCTACTTTACTACAGCACCTAAGCGAAACAAATTTATGAAAAACTCACAAAACTGTATTGGACCCGTTTTATTCCAAAGAAGAAAGTTCAATCGTGGAATAACAATGATCTTCTGATACTTACAATGACGTATTTGAGAAGGGTTTAAGCCAGGGTAAGACTCGCCAGGGTTTCCCAAACTATGGCACGCGTATCAGTACCGGTACGCGAACATCTGGCTACTGGTACGCTAAAGTCCAATGCTGGTACGTAAAATGAAATACTGCATTTTACTATAAAACAAAAAAAGGCGTGAATTTATTACCCTGAAAATTTTCGAATGCAAATAAGAGACTGTAAACACACTTTCCTTTTTTTTAAATATATAAATTTTCGAATGCAAATAAGAGATTGTAAACTTTCTTTTTTTTGGATGCTTTGCTAGAATTTTTTATTATTAGTATATTCTCTGAAATCCGCGCCCGGTAGTTATGATATAACCCGTATCATTAACAACCCGCAGAATTAAACTCATGTAATTATTACATTAATATGGGAAAAACTAAAATTTGTAAGCGAAGAGCTTATTTTAAAATTAATCAGGGAAACAAATTTAATTAGCAGAAGAACCAATTTTTTTTGTCCATTGTATTATCTGAAGGTAAAGTCTGAATGTTCGGAAATTGGAGCAGCCTGTTCGAATAGTAGTAGTTATAACTATTTTTTCCCAAGTGTATTTTATAACGCCCTTTCTTTCTTTCTTTCATTTTTTTGGTCCTGAAAGAGCTGGTAGGGGGTGTTGAAATTTTATTTCAGTGTTGAAGTTGTACAACACTGAAGCTGAAACCCAAACCAATCCGAATATCAACCAATTAGAGTCACAATTACTGATTACCTGTCTACCTGTTCTTAGCCAGACTTGTTTGTTTTGTTTGTTTTATTGGACACATACATCAGACTTGTGTGCTTGACAACAAGGCCCATTTATAAGTCATCGTCGATATACAGGGACGAGATAGCACAAGGAAATTTACAACACAGAGAATTTTTACATCCGAAAACTCCACAAAGAGTGTGCAATGGAGCCAGCGGGAGTCGAACCCGACAAGCCTCCTACGCTCTAAAGCGATTAGCAGCGTGGTGACTTAACCACTCGGTCGCGGAGGCCCCCAGCGAGACTTGCGGTTGCTTTCAATGTTTTCAAAGGACTTCAAAGAATGTTTTCTCTCCGTCTGATGAAGCATAGATCTTTCGAAAGGCCTTGCGCTATTTAGTAATTTTATGGTTTATTAAGAAGTTCTTCGAATTTATACAATTAGAGTCAACCCGAACCGAGACCGATCCGCGACGAAATCTATAAGCTCCAGATCGGACCGACCCCATGTAGGACTAGTATGAAACGATGAATAGAATGTCTGAAAATTCCCGCGGAAATTTTCTGTCCAGAGACTTTTTTCTCAATCTTGCCGAGGCTGCTATAAAAAAAAAGTACCCAATATTTTTTTTTCCATTTTGATGCGCAACAGATAATTTCCCTTTTAGTATATTTTTATGTTATTTCATCTCTCGGTGCACATTGCGGTGTTGATGTGTTATCGCTGTACTTATATTAAATTTTTAAAACAGTCGTTAATAATTGAAATTCGTATAACGCACAAATAAAATGTACTAAAATTGCTTTTAGGTACGTATGTATAATATAAAATTATTTAAAATACCTTAAAAAGTCATTAAAAATAAAATTAAAATCTCAAAACCTTTTCGGACAAATTCACACGCCCATCGACAGTTGTTATTTAAATGCTGTTATTTATCTTTGCGCTTATTCGTCAAGGGGAGACCATAGTAATTTAAGGGTTGTATGGAAGATAAGTTGAGAGGAAAAGGTATTAAAATTTTTAACAAAACAAGCTTTCATCTACTATGTAGCAATACTTATTTGAATACCCTTTCCTCTCAACTTATCTTCCAAACCCCCTTTAAATGACAGTGGTATTTCCTTGGCCAATAAGTGCAAAGAGAAATAAAAACATTTAAATAACCATTGTCGATGGCCGTAAGAATTTGGCCGAAAACGCTTTGGGATTTTAATTTTATTTTTAACGTATTTTTAAAGTATTGTCATGGTTAAGGTGCGTGCTTAGCTTCAGGGTATTTTTTTTTTTTTTTTTTTTTGAAAAATATGAAATTGTTATCAAACACATGTGTTTTAAGTTAAAACAGGGAATAAAACTATGAATTCATATACATTTTTACAGGAATTTTTATTAATTTTCCAAATATAGGCAATATTTAGTCAAATTTTAGTAAAAAAAAATGCGTTTATGCCAAATCTTCTACAACAAAATCTATTCAATATATTTCACTTTTTTTTCGACAATATATTAGCAAACCACTCACCTGTGTTATGAAGCAAAATATTTGCAAAACCTTTTAAATTTACTAACTTATGCCAAATTTTGTATACAAAACATGATTTTTTTTTAAATCAATAAAAATGGCTCTTAAATTAATGTATACAAACTTACAAGCTATATTTTTCTTCATAACATACCTATAGATGAGCAGAACCTTGTCACAAAATTTTATTTAAATATCTTAAAAACTTTTTAAGAAACGATGTTTCCCGTAAACGTACACAATGAAAAACGCAGTTTTCCAGAAAATGCAAATTAAAATTTTGATAGAGCACAAAAAAATATGTATAAAGTTTACAGTTTTGAAATCCGCCCTATTTGTAGAAGTTTATATATTTGTGTTATGTTATATGTTATATATTTGTGTACTAAAATGTATTCTTTACCTTTTTGTGGTTCTTTAAACGATCACTTCCGGTTTCAGAAAGTTCATTTCCGGTCTATATTTTGGGCTTACTTTGCTTCTTATTATCGCTGAACCAAAAGTAAAGCATTTTTGGAAGCCTAAATGTTTCAACCTTAATTTAAAATAATAAAAAATAAATCGAAAAATTTCGCAAAAACAGCAGTTTGTGGGTATGTGATACCCTTAAGGAGGCTGGTCACTCAGCTTCCGAATTCTCCGTAATGTTAAGTCTATGGACATTAATATGCATTCGTATATTTAAAATATCGTCTCAGGAAATTCATATTTTTAACATCTTTTTCAATTCCTACTATTAGCTTACACTCTCCCTATATTTATTTATATATTTATATATTTATCTTGTACAAATTTTCAATCGTTAATAAAAAACTCATTATTCATCCTATCAGGTTGAAATAAATTTTTTTAAACTTGTACTGGATGACAATTGATGTTAATAAAGTTTTTTCTAATATTAATTAATTAATTAAATTTTAATTAATTAATTTTAGTTTTGCATGGGAAACAAAATGGCCGCCATTGATTATTGCATTTCAATGAAAGTATTTTCAATAAGGGTTACCGTAGGGGGGGACCTGTTCTGTCGCCAAATACCGCCCAGTTTGTCGCCAACTTGGCGATATATGGCCAAAATGAGTCGCCAAAAGTGATGCCAACTTGGCGATATCTGTAATATTTCGCCAAATTCCCATAGAGTTCCATTGTAAACCTACTCGCTTATAGAAAATCAACAAATTGAGATATTTTAATGCAACAAAAACTCATATTAGCTTGATTATATTAAATTTTTCTTTGATGGCCTAAGTAGGAATTGACTTTAAAAACAAAATTTTTATATTACTTGTTTCTGTGTACTTTTCTTAAAGGATGTCTCATTTTTTTCTTTGTTGTCAAAATATTTCTAAAATCTGTGCTTAATTTAATAGGAAGTGTTAAAATCTAACTCACTGTTCGCCCACTTTTAACACATAAAATATTAAATTAAGCATAAATTTTAGAAATATTTTGAAAACTAAGAAAAAAAGAGACATCTTTAAGAAGAAAAAATATGTTAGAAAAAATATGTTAAAATATGAATTTCCCCAGAAGATATTTTAAATATACGAATGCATATTAATGTCCATAGACTTAACATTACGGAGGAGAATTCGGAAACTGAGTGACCAACATCCTTAAGGTATGTGATCTTATTCTGATTTTTTGTCTTTTCTCTGTGCCCGTGTATGCATAGTGAAAACAACAGCGTTCTGCTGAAAAAAAAAGAGAAAAAAACCCCTCAAAAATCATATTTGATTTTAATAGTATTGTACTGAAAATATCAGATTACACTAGTCTGCGAAATTTGGGTTCCGCCATGTTTTTTAGCTTTTGATAATTGATTCTTATGTATTTAGTAGCGCGGAATCCAAAAATTACCTTCATTTTTAATCTTCACGTCAGGTTTTTTTCGAAAATTTTAAAGTTAAAGAGTAAATAAACAATTAAATTTTAAAAAATCAAAAAATCCGACTACGTAAAAAGCGAACTAATTAATTATTTCTCATCAATGTGAAACTATTTTTTTTTCCAATTCCTACTATTAGCTGACACTCTCGCTATATATATCTTGTTCAAATTTTCAATCGTTAATAAAATACTTATTATTCATCCTATCAAGATCAATTAAAATTTTTTTTTAACTTGTAGAGTATGACATTTGGTGTTAATCCAGTTTTTTTCAAATATTAATTCATTAATTAAATTAAATTCATTAATTTTCAATAATCGAGAGAGCCCTCTTCTTGATCAAGTTATTTTAAGACCGAGAGAGCCCTCTTCTTGATCAAGGCATTTTAAGCGCCACTCAAGAGGAAAGAAGAATGAAAGAAAACTGTTATTGACCTAAGTAGGAATTGACTTAAAATATTTTTTATATTACTTGTTTATATTACTTATCTATGTTTTTTTATTTACTTGTATTGATGACTTTTAAGTTGTGTTTAATTGTTAGTTCCTATCTATAAACACTTGTTTTGATGAGGTCTATAGATGTCTATGATGGTTAGAGTTGCAGTAAACCTAGAGATCCTACCTAGCTTCTGACTGTAAAATAGTCAATGAAACATCGTCTTCATTTTGAGAGACCTATCCAATGATATTCCACTCAATAGGGTGTGTGAATTTTTTTTCGTATCTACCTCCATTTTGTATTTTACGGCCGCCATTTTGAATTTATAAAAACAAAACTTAGTCTGTAGTCACCGGGCTGTTCAGACGAATTGATAGAGACCTCATTCTTGAAATCCATCCATCCGTCGGAATGTTTCGAGGGTATAAAGTAACCCACATGCAGAGATGCGCGTGAAACACATAACCCTTCTTTTCAGTCGGGTAAAAAATATAGCGAAAATCGGACATTATAAAATAGATGTGATGTTTGTGTTTTTTAGTTTTTGATAATTGATTCTTATGTATTTTGTAGCACTGAATCCGAAAATCACCTTCAAATGTTTACCACCACGTCACGATTTTTCGCAAATTTTAAATTTTTTTAAAAATGGAAATATTGCGAAAGTTGGATACCGTAAAATAGACGTAAAACTTCTTTTTATTAATAATTTATTAATATTTTGGCTTATACTATGCATTTTTACAGATAAATATCTAAAATATTCTATATTTAAAATTCTTACACTTTTATACGAAGTGTGGAAGTTTCTTTCGTCTGTTCTCTTTTATTTTGGCGGTTAATAAAGCTGGAAATTTGTCGTGGATGTATTTAAAATATTTTCCTTTATTTGATAAGGCTTTGGCAGATTTTTGCTTTTTTTTTTACTTTTCAACTTTGAAAGTTACTATTTGAGAAAAATCCTGGCGTGATCGTTAAAAAAGAAGGTTATTTTCTGATTCAGCGTTAAAAATTTTTAAAAATCAATTACAAAAGTTAAAAAACACAACCATCATATCTATTTTATAGTATCAGATTTTCACTATTTTTTCACTTTTTATCTTTGAAATTTACGATTTGCGAAACATCCTGACGTGATGGTTAAAATTGAAGGGCATTTGTGGATTTAACGCTAAAAAATACATAAAAATCAGTTATCAAAAGTTAAACAACATAACTATCAAATCTATTTTACAGTATCAGATTTTCGCCATACTTTTTTTATCTTTGAAATTTACGATTTTCTAAAAATCATGGCGTGACATGGTTGAAAATGAAAGTCATTTTAGGATTCAGCGCTAAAAACTACATAAAAATCAGTTAACAAAAATGAAAAACAAAAAAACATAACCATCACAGGCTTATGTTATTTCATGATTTCTGGTTTTTTTTTTTTTATCCTCTAAATACACATCAATTCATCATTTATCATTACAATATACGTCAACATCTTCAGGGATAATGTCCTTGATACTACTTCGTGAACTTTTTTTTTTTTTTTTCTTTACGCATACTGAAAACAACAGCATTGCATTGAATAATGAAACTAAATAATCACATTTCATTTCATGAATAACATTTTCCGGAGTTATCTATCTGATCATAAGGCATATTATTTCATTTTGATGTTGCACGTGTAAGAATTGTACAATAAAACTTTACTTCCGAAATATCAAAAATGCATATCAAATGTAAATTTTCCGATACCACATCTTCTCCCGTAACAATATAACTATTGTGTTGTCTTTCAATAAAATGCAATCTTTACAAATGAGACGACGGAAAACTTCTTAGATACTTTGTATATCATCGAGAATTATTCATTCAATAACTTAAAATTCTATAATAGAATTAACGCCATTCTTCGCAACAAAGCTATAAATATGAAGGAGTAAGAAATGATTCATACGTAAGAATTTCCATCAATTATTCATTCCATTCATTAATTACCGAGCGAGAAGGGATTGAAGATATTTCTGACTTTGTTCATTAGCTAAAATTAATGAAGGGTTTACTAGAAATTGACGAAAAGGGGAAACTTTTCTTGAGAACACAGAAAGAGATAATTCAAAATTCATGCATGTGGCTCATAAAATAAAAATCATATTCAAAGAAAGGATCTAATTTATAACGCTAAAAATCAATAAAATGTTGAAAACTAATTGTATCTTTTAGAAATTTTAGACAAAAGGAAACCTTTGAGATTACATTCTCTGGAAATATAATGTTTCTGTAGAAAATTAAAATGGGGGTTCTTCTCAATTGATGTCTTATTTCGGTGTTTTATTACTAATGAGAATTTTCTTTTTCAAATTACAACGAGCTGTTAGCTGATAGAAAAAATATAATTGTTTTATAATTGCTTTTAATGGTATAGAAATTATCTTTGTTTCTAAATTTTTGATACTTTTGGATGACAATGTTTTTTTCAAAAAGCAAAATATATTTTGGCATAATTTATATAAAGGTATTTAGAAGTGTGCTTTTCTTTATATATGTATATATATATATATATATATATAAGAAGATGTTTACTGAAAATACATATTATAATTGTTGGTACTACTTGATTATCCCGTCGATCAATTTCGACAAATTACATAAATCGCCAAACTACTCGCCAAATTATACAAATTGACATTATTTTAATTTTTAATAACGAAAGAACAAATAAATTAGTAAAACATTAATAAAAATACAAATAAATCGAATTAAAAATCATTTGATGATATAACAAACACGTGTAACATATTTAATGCCAAGTGAACGTGACATTTACGATCAGTCATTATTGGCATGTAATCTTATAGTTTGGCGATAGTTTTTTGGTCGACGGGATAATCAAGTAGCATCTAATTGTTATATAAGTGTTTTTATGGGTATAGAAATTATCTTTGTTTCTAAAATTTTGATGTTTAATGTTTTAATGATTGTTAATGTTTTTTTTTTTCAAAAAACAGAATGAACATCGGCATAACTCATATGAAAATATTTAGAACAGTGCTTTCCTTTTTCTGATTATAAGGAGCTGTTAGATAAAAAAATATATATATATAGATATTGTAACCGCTATATTATTGATTTTTAATGGTATAGAAATGATTTTTGCTATTTTTTTTTTCAAAAAACAAAGTGCATATCGGCATAGCTCACATAAAAGTATTTAGAAGTATGCTTTCTTTTTCAAATTATAACCAGCTGTTAGCTGATAAAAAATATTACAATTGTTTTATAATTGCTTTTAATGGTATAGAAATTATCTTTGTTTCTAAAATGTTTATACTTTTGGATAACAATGTTTTTTCAAAAAGAAATGTATATCGGCATAACTTATATAAAAGTATTTACAAGAATGCTTTTCTTTTTATATGTATAAGAAGAGGTTAACTTAAAATAAATATTACAATTGTTATATAATTGTTATATAATTGTTTTTATGGGTATAGAAATTATCTTTGTTTCTAAAATTTTGATGTTTAATGTTTTAATGATTGTTAATGTTTTAATGATTGTTAATGTTTTAATGATTGTTAATGTTTTTTTTCCAAAAACAGAATGCACATCAGCATAGCTCATAAGAAAGTATTTAGAAGTATGCTTTTTTTTCTGATTATAACGATATGTTAGATGAAAATAATTGTTCCAACTATTATATAATTCTTTTAATGGTATAGAAATGACTTTTGTCATTAAAATTTTAATACTTTTGGCTAACAATTAAAACAAAAAGTGTGCAACGGCATAACTCGGGGTTCGCACGTTATTAAGCCACGCCCCATTTTGTAATGACTCTACCACCAGTAATCGCATAAAACTATCTTCTAGCTAATGATTCGTGACGAAAATGATCTTTATAATAATACTGGTAGTAGGAATCCTTACAAAATGGAAAGTAGCTTAAAATTGTGCGAACCCTGTAACTGAAAGTATTTAGAAGTATGCTTTTTTTTTTCTAGTTATAACGAGATGTTAGCTGACAAAAATATATAATTGTTATATAACTGCTTTTGTTGGTATAGAAATCCTATTTTTTATAAAAATTTTGATACTTTTGGCTAACAATGTTTTGTCGAAAAACAGAGTGAAAAGTATTAAAATTTGAACAATGAAATTATCACAAATTACGTCCACAATTCAGTTAATTTGTTTAGGTTTTTTATATATTAAAATGTTTTAAGGGATATCTTATAAACCATTACCCATGAAATTATTGAAACCAACACCTAGTTATCTTCTAACTTTTTCAAAAGAAGATGTAAATTTTTTATCAAACGAGCTTGTGTTTCAGATGGTAACTTAGTCTTTTATAACCTTCATCCAAAAATTTACTGTGGCACTCCTTTTAGTCTGTCAAAGTGGGCGTTTTGAACCGAATTTTTCGAAGCGGGAGATCTGGGGATGAAAAAAAGGGTCATACTGAGAAAATAATTGTTTAAAACTCAAATTCTAATTAATTGAGCGAAAAATGAAATCACACGGCCTCTAATACATTTCTTCAAAAAATCACCTCAGCAAGTTTCATGTTTTTACTTTTAAAAATGAGTCTGAAAATGTCTCAGAAAATTTCGAGCTGTTGAGGGTGGAAAAATATTTTTTTCGAATAGACCCTTAATGGTGCCAAAAACAAATTCCACATGCACCTTTTGATGATGCATAAATGCGACACATGTCCCGAAACGGTTAATTTTGTGTGATACTATGGGCATACTAGCCAATCACCAAAAATTCTCCCTAAAAAAGTATCCCTTAAAAGTTTATTTATAATTTTATAAATGACTACTGTTGCATGGATTTGAATCATAACCGTTGACAAAAAATAACAGCTCTTAACTTACCCAACAAGTGCTAAAATTATTTCTCTGAAAAAATCTATCTTGGTTATTGAAGAAGAGAAAATCATTTTTCTAAATTTCTTTTCTTCCAAAACGTTCTAATTGTTACGTTCGACATTTCTTCAGCGTAAACAATTAACGTATTTTTTTTTAAACTAAAGTATTGAAATTTAGATTTTGCATTGTTGTTACATGCTTAGAAAAACATTTCAAAAAATAATTGTCCATAGACAAAGCTTTGATGCAAGATATGTCCACTTAACAAGTTATCTAAACATAAGGGTCACTCTTACCTATTCTTTTGCTTTTTTATGTCACTTAAAATATTGTTTCAGAACTAGAGTGGTTTATTAAGAAACACACTGCAGCTCGCTTCTTAGAAGAAAAGACAAGAAAATATTTTTAAGAGCATCTTTTTATCTGGAGGAAAATTGCAGACACGCCTTTCAACCTCTTTGGTTGCATTTAAAATTTTTAAACGCTCTATTAGCTATGTTGAGATAAGAAAGATAAATACTTTTTTTTTCGTATCCGTATTTAAAATTTTATCTCCTTTTGAATTAATAAGCAGTTATGTAAAGCATGTACCTATTTAAAGCTCTCATAAGAGATTTTTATAATAGTTTAAAAAGTAATTTACTGTTTTCTATGATAGTTGCTCTGGAAAAAACGGAAATTTTAAACCGGAACGTACACTAAATATTAATAACGTCAAAGCTTTGAACACAGAAAAATAAATGCATATGAAGATAAAAGAAAATTGATAAATGGAAAGAAAGGCGTTCGTTTCGAATAAATTGTAAATTACGTAAAACCTTTCTTTCTCTCTGAAAGATAACGAAAATTTCTGTAATGTTTTTTATTTGGTACAGCGTTAAGTTGGAATTTTTTAAAAACCATAAAAATGTAAATACGTAGAGCGAAAATTGAAATATTTCATAAAAGTCGTATATCTAAAAATGGATAATGCATGTTTTCGAACTAACTCATGTAATACTTTAATGACTTGTTTTCTCAAAATTCAGTTCATAGTTACTTTTTAATGGCAGTTCGGAAATTAATTTGTAATGCTTATTGAGTATCTCTAAATCATTTTATTAAAATTGGGAATGGCAGCTAACTATTCGACATCAACTTCGATGCCTTTTGGAATCGCTGTGAATTTTCGGTTAGCTGGATGCGGAGTGCGGAGTGTTGGAAAGATACAAAAACTTTCATGCAGTTTTGCATGCAGCTTCAATGCAGTTTTTTGTTCGTGTTTTTTTTTAACCATTTGGAAAAATGGTTACTGTCCTCGTCAAGATAGAAAATCAAAAGCTTATCTGAAGGTTTTTATCGGTTTAATCATCATTTTATTCGTTTTCTGATTGTTCTATACAGTAATCTGTATTTCTCTTTACTTTCAACAGAGATAGGCAACAGAGTGTTGCCACTATGACAAAAAAGTAATAAAAACTGCAAAAAAAAATTAATAACTCAGAAACAAATTGTGATACAGCTTTCAAACAAATTGCATTTAAAAGTACATTTTTTTTTCTATACGACGGTGTAAAAAGTAATATTGTGGGATGTTTAGAAGTTTAAGAAATAAATTTCATTTAAAATTGGCCGTCAGATTTCTTGGAAATCTGACGGTGGAAAAGTATTTTCCCGAACAGCCAATGAAATGCTTTGATAATACGTAAGTTTCTGGTGGATAATACGTACGAGTCGCAGACGATTTCTGTCGCTTGCTATTTTTACGTGTAATAACAATATAAATGTTTAATTCATGGCGTACGTAATGCATGATCAACTCCGTGCTATATTTTATGTCTTAAATTTTAGTCTTTGAAAAAATCCTTTTCAAAATGGTCGTTGTAATTTGTTTTTTATTTCAATAACTGTGAAAGAAAAGTGTGGTACAATTTTTTTTATTTAAGCAGAGATTAAAGAAGTTAAGTAGTTAAGTAGCTTAAAGAGCTGAAGTAGCTGACCTCTAGAACGCAGCACATAATTAGAAAATCACTTTTATCTCCTTTATCTTCAAACAAATAGCCTTATTTCCTTTTACATGTGCTGTGCACTTAGCACAGTTTTTACTTTCTTCTATCTTCAATAGAAGAAAGTAGTGTAATCGAAATTTTTTTCGACAGAATTTAAATTTCGTAATTTTTTAATAAATGTTTTCTGGACCTAAATCGCTTTAAAAATAATTCTTTACCTTATTTAAACCCTTTTTGTAATTGGAAGTATGCATCTAGGACCAACAGTTGCGAAAATAAAGGTCGGTCAGGTTATACATGGACACACTGTATATTCGGTTTTCGACGGATTTACAGATTTTAGGGGTCAGAGATCACAAAAATATGTTTATACAAAATGTCTGTCTGTCAGTCCGTGTGTTCGTGTGTCCGTCTGTCCGTGTGTTGCCATTGCACCATCAAAAATTGTATGAAGTTGTGCACAGAATTGAACCAATTTTTTTTTAAGTTTTTGGCTATGGCAAGCAGGTCCTCCATTAATTTGGAAAAAATACCCGGTAGGGGGCGCTGTAATAGCAATTTTTGTGCATTTTGAATGTTGTACGATCGAAAAGTGTATGAAGTTATGCATACAATTGAACCAATTTTTTTGTGCATGTTTTTGGTCATAGCAAGAAGGTCCTCCCTGAATTTGGAAAAATTCCGCCGGAAGGGGGCGCTGTAATAGCGATTTTTGTGCAATTTTCAATATTATACCATTAAAAAGCGTATGAAGTTATGCTTAATTCTAATAAAAATAGTAATAAAACCAAAACATCCAACTAGTTTCAGTTTTGTCAGTTATACATTTTAGCTTCTGGGGCCCTCAATTATTCTTAAAGATTGTATTACTATTAAACATGTGATTGAAACATAACAAAATTCAAACAGATCTGGCGATTTCAGACTGTCGCCGTCACGATAAAATATGTATCTTTACATTAATAATACATTTGAAACAACTCTTTTTTATATTTCCATTTATTCAATGTACTTACAGGATAAATAACTATACTTTAATATTTATTTGTTAAAAGGTATTATTATACAACTATAAGTATCTGATTCGTTTATCTTGAGGCCTATTTCGCCTTTCATTTCAAAGAATGCCTTTTTACCGGTCCGCTTCTGAATAAATCTTTAGAAAAAACAAGCCAATTCTTCTCCTGAAATAAATATGTTCATCTTCAAAAGAATATTTATGTTTTTCTTTATTTGTTTCCTTTTTCTGAATAATACTACGAATATCTCAAGATATCTATAAATAGAAGAACATTTTTGTAATACATAATTATGTATTGACATGAATTGCTATGAAAAATGCGCAGTTTATTTCCATGAAAAACGTAACATAAAGCTTTACTTTAACTGCCACGATTAAATTAAGCTAAATTACTTTAATTTCATTAAATGTATTACATTGACACAGGGCCCGACTTATGCAGGGACATGCGGGGCAGGTGCCCCGAGCCCCCCCCCCTTCTTAGGTTGCCCCCCCATGAGCGTAATCAGGATTTTCATTAAAAGGTGCCAAATGATTAAAATTAGCCAAAAGTGACCAAAATTCATTATTTTCAAACATTTAGGAAGAAGAGCGGTTCCACTTGCCAGTACCCCCTGCACCCATGCAAAAAACAAACTATTTAATTAGAAAACTAATGATTAAAATTTTGTTATGACTTTTCAGTATTCTATTGTTTTTAAAAGAAATTCTTTATTAACGTTTTACTCCTAATGTGGCATGTTAAAACCATTAATTATGATCAATTTGGGGCATTTTCTTTTAGACATCTTATAACGTAAGTAGATAAGCAAAGTAAAAGTTTGCAAAAATATACTCGTGTCTGCATATCTATCATTTTTTCTACTATTGTCCAACTATTATTTTTTTATTCTTAAAATTGTGACCATCATTTTGTGATACCCTGTTTACAGATGTGAGCAGTACCGGTTACAAAATTTATGCATATATACAATATGTATGAAATTTAGAACTAGCCACTTCCACATTATTCAAAAAGAATTCTGTAGATATATAGGAGGGGGGGGGGGGCAGAATGATGCTTGCCCCAGGGTCCCCCATAGCCTTAGTCGGGGTTTCCTTTGACACAGTGCGAAAACATTTTAATTACATGATTGTAGGTCAGTACCAGAGAAGAAGGGTGGTATTTGGCTTCCGTGTGTTAAAAATACCTGTAATGCCATAAAATTAACAAATTAACTGCAAGGTAAACTGTATTAGGGTCTTAAACAGCTGTAACATAGTTATTAACTCTTTCCGGCTTAGTTGAAAGTTGTTTATAAATTTGGTTTCTCTGTTTGGCGCTCTAACTCTCGTAAATATAGACGGATTGCCATGAATTGTTTTACCATAGAATGTTCGGTATTGAAAATGAAGTATGTGCCATTTACATTTCGTTAACAGGAAAACACAAAAGAATTCCGTTACATTATGGTTTATGTAAAATATTCGTTTGTAGTGTTTATTGATGTAACGATATTTCAAGTTTACGGTATTATCATTATTGTATACTGAGATTGATATACACTGTAAAAAAAAATCTGTAAAGTTACTAAAGTTTTTTTAGGAAACTGGGATTCCTAGAACAATTTATGTAACGGCAACAACAAAAATTCATGTAACAGACACATTTTCGCGCCGAAAATCAAACAATCTGTAAGGTTACTAAGAATTTTTTAGGAAACTGGGATGCCTAGAACTTTTCATGTAACTGCAGCCAGTGTTACAGATAAAATTTTAGTAAGATTACTGTAATTTTAGCAGATTCATTTGTAAAGTTACAGATTTCTGTAGCTTTACAAAAACTAGTTTTGTATATTTGCGGCTTTTTTTGTACAGTTACAGATGAAAGTTTAGTAAGCATGTAACTTTACATCTGTAGAACTACAGATTTTTTTTTTACAGTGTACATCACTGAGATGTGCTGAAACATGCTTTCTTAGGAACGCAGATTAAGTAGCATTTGTAGTTTCTTTACAGGGGCTCACAAATGGGTTCGATTACATTAAATTGTATTTTGGTCAATTGAATTATGTTATGATGCTTCAAACATAATAAAATTAGTAAAGGGCAAATAAATATTTTACGCAATGAACACTTGCTATTCACTGTTATGCTTAAAATAATTAACAAGCTTCTCTTTTACAGTAAATATTCCGTTTTTGCTACCTGTTGAGCAGGATAAAAGTTATTATTTTTTGTCAACGGATATGATTAAAATCCTTGTAACAGTAGTCATTATAAAATTATAAATAAAAAAGATTGCAACTGAGTCTTAGATTAGATTTACGAATCACCGAATTAAAAATAAATAATGTATTATGAAAACAAATTTCAACTTTATAGATCCAAAACAAATTAGGTACAAACTAGAACAGTGACAAGCCACGAACATGATATATCTTTTTGTAAATAATTGTTTTGTGTCAAATCGTTTCTGAGAGAATGCATACCCATAAATAAAGCATTTATGCAACTGACATTAAAAATTATGAACTATTTAGATACAAATTGCTTTATTAACCAAATATAGATTTATTCGATTATATATTAGAATTATATATATAATCAGGAATATTGCATAAAATGTTATAACAAATTCCTTTCGGCAGTGAAAAATAATATCTTCAGCTTTAATCTTAAAAAAAAAAAGAAAGAAAGAAATATCAGTTTCTTTTGAGGAAACTATTCTAGAGATAGAAAACTAAAACCATTTTTATTAAAATGATTTAGAGATACTCCAAATGCATTTTCGAACAGCCATTAAAAAGTAACTATGAACTGAATTTTGAAAAAACAAGGAATTAAAGTATTACATGAGTTAGTTCGAAAACATGCTTTATCCATTTTTAGATATACGGCTTTTTGAAATATTGGAATTTTCACTCTACGTATTTACATTATTATGGTTTGTAAAAAATTCTAACTTAACGCTATTTTAAACAAAAAGTATTACAGAAATTTTCGTTATCTTTTAGACAGAAAAAAAGGTTTTACGCAATTTACAATTTACTCGAAACGAACGCCTTTCTTTCCATTTATCATTTTACTTTTATCTTCAGACGCATTTATTAAGGCTGTGTTCAAAGCTTTAACGTTATTAATATTTAGTATGCATATCGGTTTTAAATTTGCTTAATTTTTTCGGAGCAACTATCATAGAAAACAGTAAATTAATTTTTAAACTATTATAAAAATCTTTTATGAGGGCTTTAGAAAGGAGCATGCTTTACATAACTAGTTATTAATTCAAAAGGAGATAAATGTTAAATACGGATATGAAAGAAAAGTATCCCTCTTCCTTATCTCAACATAGCTAATAGAGCGTTTAAAAATTTTAAATGCAACCAAAGAGGTTGAAAGGCGCGTCTGGAATTTTCCTCCCGATAAAAAGATGCTCTTAAAAATATTTTCTTATCTTTTCTTCTAAGAGGCGAGCTGCAGTGAATTTTTTTAATGAACCACTCTAGTTATGAAACAATATTTTAAGTGACATAAAAAAAGCAAAAGAATAGGTAAGAGTGACCCTTATGTTTAGATAGCTTTTTAAGTGAACATGTCCAGCATTAAAGCCTTGTCTATGCGCAATTATTTTTTGAAATATCTTTCTAAGAATGTAACAACAATGCAAATTCTAAATTTCTATATTTAAGTTTTGAAAAATACGCTAATTGTTCACGCTGAAGAAATGGCGAACATGATAATGACTATGTTTTTAAGAATAGAAAATGATAAAAAAGATTTATTGTTCTTCAATAACCCAGATAGATTCTGGCAGAGAAATATTTTTTAGAAATGTAAAACATCCAATTATGTATGCTTAGTTATAAGGAAAAAGAAATGAAACAGAAGATTTTATATGAGATTTGAACATTATGTGAAACATACAGATTTGTGAATTACAATCCATTTTGTTTCCCGCTGCTATGTTTAAAATGACTAATAAACTTCTCTTCCACAGTAAATTAACTTTTTTTGCCACCTGTTAAGCAAGTTAGCAGCTATGTTTTTTTTCGTCCACGGATATGATTCATATCCTTGTAACAGTAGTTATTTATAAAATAAAATTAGAAATAAAGAAGATTGAAACTGACCCTGAGATTAGATTTACAAATCACCGAAATAAAAATAAATAATACATTATGAAAAAAAAAAATTACCTTTACAAACCCAAAACAAATTGGGTATAAACTAGGCAAGCTGAAGATCGCGGACATGATGTATCTCTGTGGACACATTATTTATATGGATTTTATTTCTATTATTATTATTTAATTATATACACGTATTGTTCATTTATACTACACTACATTTATTAATAAGTCTATTTAAATTGAAATTTTTGTAAATAATTATTCTGTGTGAAATTGCTTCTAAGAGAATGCATACCCATAAATAAACAATTAAATTTAAAAAATCAAAAAACCCGACTGCGTAAAAAGCGAACTAATTAATTATTTCTCATCAATGTGAAACTATTTTTTTTTTTCAATTCCTACTATTAGCTCACACTCTCTCTATATATATCTTGTTCAAATTTTCAATCGTTAATAAAATACTTATTATTCATCCAATCAAGCTCAAATAAATTTTTTTAAACATGTAGTGGATGGCACTTGATGTCAATCCAGTTTTTTCAAATATTAATTCATTAATTAAATTAAATTAAATAATTTTTAATAATCGAGAGAGCCCTCTTCTTGATCAAGGTATTTTAAGACCGAGAGAACCCTCTTCTTGATCAAGGCATTTTAAGCGCCACTGAAGAGGAAAGAAGGATGGGGGAAAAATTCTCTTATTGAC
Organism: Maratus speciosus; assembly: GCA_963932465.1. Classification (NCBI taxonomy): domain Eukaryota; kingdom Metazoa; phylum Arthropoda; class Arachnida; order Araneae; family Salticidae; genus Maratus; species Maratus speciosus. Next base: position 130,818,436 of record OZ010789.1, read on the forward strand.
CTAAGTAGGAATTGACTTAAAATATTTTTTTTTATGTTACTTGTTTACATTACATACCTATTTTTTTATTGACTTGTATTGATGACTTTTAAGTTGTGTTTAATTGTTAGTTACTATCTATAAACACTGTTTGGATGAGGTCTATAGATGTCTATGGTGGATAGAGTTACAGTAAATCTAGAGATCCTACATACACAACTTACAGGTTGTATAATACTTTAACGGAGCTTCTGACTGTAAAATAGTCAACGAAACATCGTCTTCATTTTGAAAGACCTATCCAATGATATGCGCTCAGTAGGGTGCTTAAATTTTTTCGTCTCAACCGCCATTTTGTATTTTACGGCCGCCATTTTGAATCGATAAAAACTAAACCTAACCTATAACCATCGGGCCGTTAAGACGAATTGATAGAGACCTCATTCATTAAAATCCATCCAGCCATACTATTTCCAAACAAATTGCTTTATTATCGAAATATAGAGTTATTCTATTATATAAGAATGATATATAACCATGAATATTGCATAAAATGTTATAACAAAATCCCTTCGGCAGTATTATAATAAAGTTAAACTTAGCTTTAGTCCTGAAAAAAAAAAATGAAACGTCAGTTTCTTCTGAGGAAACCGTTTTACAGCTAGAAAAGTAAAACCAGTTTTAGCAAAATGATTTACAGGTACTTCAAGAAGCATTAAAAATGCACTTTCGAACAGCCATTAAAAAAGTATCTATGAACTGAATTTTGAAAAAACAAGGCTTTAAAGTATTACATGAGTTAGTTCGAAAACATGCTTTATCCATTTACACTTAACGCTATTTTAAACAAAAAGTATTACAGAAATTTTGTTATCTTTTAGAGAGAAACAAAGTATTTAGAGAGAGAATGTAATTTACAATTTACTCGAAACGAATGCCTTTCTTTCCATTTATTATTTTACTTTTACCTTCAGACGCATTTATTTTTGCTGTGTTCAAAACTTTGACGTTATTAATATTTAGTGTGGGCTTCGATTTAAAATTTCCTTTTTTCCGGATCAACTATTTTAGAAAACAGTAAATTAAATTTTAAACTATTATAAAAATCTGTTATGAGAGCTTTAAATAATGCTTTACATAACTGCTTATTAATTCAAAAGGAGACAAAATTTTAAATACGGATATGAAAAGAAAAGTATCCCTCTTTCTTATATCAACATATCTAATAGAGCGTTTAAAATTTTTAAATTCAACCGAAGAGGTTGAAAGGCGCGTCTGGAATTTTTCTCCTGATAAAGAGATGCTCTTAAAAATGTTTTCTTGCCTTTTATTCTAAGATGCGAGCTGCAGAATATTTTTTAATTCACCACTCTAGTTATTAAACAATATTTTAAGTGACATAAAAAAGCAAAAGAATAGGTAAGAGTGACCCTTATGTTTAGATATCTTGCTAAGTGGACATATCTTGCATTAAAGCTCTGCCTATGCACAATTATTTTTTGAAATATCTTTCTAAACATGTGACAACAATGCAAAATCTAAATTTCAATACTTTAGTTTTAAAAAAGACGTTTATTGTTTACGCTGAAGAAATGGCGAACATAATTATTAGTACGTTTTAGAAGAATAAAAAAATGATAAAAATGATTTTCTCTTCTTCAATAACCAAGACGGATTTTGGCAGAGAAATAATTTTAGAAAACTAACATACCCAATTATGTATGCTTTGTTATAAAAAAAGCGATTCTGACAGATGATTTTATATAAGCATTGGACGAAAATGGAATATAGACATTTATGAATTGAAGTCCATTTTTCCAGCCTAACCCAGCCTAATTTTGGTTACACAAATTACGTATTTTTATAATTATCTCCTGTTAAAATTTTTCACTTTATAATTATCTTCGTATAATTTGAAAGAAAAATATTGTTTTTTATCAGTCGGACAGCAAAACTGGCATTTTGAATTTTTTCAAAACTTATTTAGCAAGCAATATTCTGCATACGTGATAACTTACTATGAATATAATTAACTTTATTTTGTTTAAAAGAAAAAGTTAGTTTTTTTCTGTGGAAACTGTTTTAGAGATAGAAAAGTAAAACCAAATTTAGTAAAATGATTTAGAGGTACTCCAAGAGGCATTACAAATGCATTTTCTAACAGCTATTAAAAAGTAACTATGAACTGAATTTTTAAAAAACAAGGCATTAAATTATTACATGAGTTAGTTCGAAAACGTGTTTTATCCATTTTTAAATATACGGCTCTTTGAAATATTTGAATTTCCGGTCTACGTATTTACATTTTTATGGTTTTAAAAAAATTACAAATTAACGCTATTTCAAACAAAAAAAGTATTACAGAAATTTTCATTATCTCTCAGAGAGAAAGAAAGTTTTAACGCAATTTACAATTTACTCGAAACGAACGCCTTTCTTTCCATATATCATTTTACTTTTATCATCAGACGAATTTATTTTGGCTGTGTTCAAAGCTTTAACGTTATTAATATTTAGTGTGCGTTTTGGCTTAAAATTTTCAATTTTTTCCGGAGCAACTATCACAGAAAACAGTAAATTAATTTTTACACTATTATAAATATCTTTTATGAGAGCTTTAAATATGCTTTACATAACTGCTTATTATTTCAAAACGAGATAAAATTTTAAATACAGATACCGAAAAAAAGTATCTATCTTTCATATCTCAACATAGCTAATAGAGCGTTTAAACATTTTAAAATTCAACAGAAGAGGTTGACAGGCGTGTCTGTAATTTTTCTCCAAATAAAAAGATGCTCTTTAAAATATTTCTTCGTCTTTTCTTCTAAGAGGCGAGCGTTTGTTAATGAACCACTCTCGTTCTTAAACAGTATTTTAATTGATGTAAAAAATAGCAAAAGAACAGGTAAGAGTTATCCTTATGTTTAGATATATTGTTAAGAGGACATGTCCTGCTTTAAAGTCTTGTCTATGCACAATTATTTTTTGAAATATCTTTCTAAGCGTGTAACAACAATGCAAAATCTAAATTTCAATACTTTAGTTTTGAAAAATACGCTAATTGCTTACGCTGAAGAAATGTCGAACGTAGTAATTAGAACTTTTCGGAAGAATAGAAAATGATAAAAATGATTTTCTCTTCTTCAATAACCGAGATGAATTTTTCAGAGAAATAATTTTAGAAAAGTTAAATATCAGCTATGTATGCTTAGTTATAATAAAAAGCAATGCTAACAGAAGATTTTATATGAGTTTTGAACATAATATGAAACATACAGATTTGTGAATTACAATCCCTTTTGTTAACCACTACTATGTTTAAAAAAATTTAAAAATCATAAAACCCGACTACGTAAAAAGCGAACTAATTAATTATTTCTCATCAATGTGAAACTATTTTTTTTTCAATTCCGACCATTTTTACAAACACATTGTGTACAAACTAGGCCAGTTGGAGGTCGCGGACATTATATATGTCTGTGGATACATTATTTATATGCAATTTATTATTAGTAGTATTGTTTAATTATGTGCTACACTACAATTATTAATAATACTTTATTAATTGAAATATTTGTAAATAATTATTCTGTGTGAAACTCCCTGTAAGAGAACGCATACCCATAAATAAAACCTTTTTGTAAGGCACATTAAAAAGTATGTACTATTTCCAAATAAATTGTTTTATTACCCAGAAGTGTTATTATATAAGAATGATATATAAGAATTATATAAGAATGATATATAACCACGGATATGAATAAAATGTTATAACTAAATCCTTTCGGCAGTGCTATAATAAGGTGAAAAATAATCTTTAGTCCTGAAAAAACAAAATGAAATGTCAGTTTCTTCTGAGGAAACCGTTTTAGAGATAGAAAAGTAAAGCCACTTTTAGTAAAATGATTGAGAGTTACTTCAAGAAGCATTACAAACGCATTTTGGAATAGCCATTAAAAAAGTAACTATGAACTGCATTTTGGAAAAAAAAAGATAAAACCAAGGTATTAGGGTATTACATGAGTTAGTACGAGAACATGCTTTATCCATTTATAGATATACGACTTTTTGAAATATTTCAATTTTCGCTCTACGTATTTATAATTTTATGGTTTTTAAAAAATTCCAAGTTAACGGAAATTTCTGTAATACTGTTTTGTTTGAAATAGCGTTATGTTTTAGAGAGAAAGAAGTGTTTTACGTAATTTAAAATTTACTCGAAACGAACGCCTTTCTTTCCATTTGTCATTATACTTTTATCTTCAGACGCATTTATTTTGGCTGTGTTCAAAGATTTAACGTTATTAATATTTAGTGTGCGTTTCAGTTTAAACTTTTAATGTTTTTTCCCGAGAAACTATCATAGAAAACGGTAAATTAATTTTTAAACTATTATAAAAAAATCTCTTATGAGAGCTTTAAATAGGTGCATGCTTTACATAACTGCTTATTAATTCAAAAAAAGATAAAATTTTAAATACAGATACGAAAAAAAAAGTATTTATCTTTCTTACCTCAACATAGCTAATAGAGCGTTTAAAAATTTTAAATGCAACCGAAGAGTTAGAAAGGCGTTCCTGGAATTTTCCTCCCGATAAAAAAGATGCTCTTAACAATATTTTCTTGCCTTTTCTTCTAAGAGGCGAGCTGCAGAGCTATTTTTAATGAACCACTCTAGTTATGAAACAATATTTTAAGTGACATAAAAAAGCAAAAGAATAGGTAAGAGTGACCCTTATGTTTAGATAGTTTGTTAAGTGAGCATGTCTTGCATTAAGGCCTCGTCTATGCATAATTATTTTTTGAAATACATTTCTAAGAATGTAACAACAATGACAAATCTAAATTTTAATACTTAAGTTTAAAAAAAAAAAAAAAAGCTAATTGTTTTCGCTGAAGAAATGGCGAACATAATTATTTATACATTTTGGAAGTATAGGAAATGATAAAAATTATTTTCTCTTCTTCAATAACTAAGATGAATTTTGGCAGAGAAATAATTTTAGAAAAGTAAAATACTCAATTATGTATGCTTAGTTATAAAAAAAAGCGATTCTGACAGGAGATTTTATATAGGATTTGAACATAAAATGGAACGTAGAGATTTACGAATTGCAGTCCATTTTCCCAACTTAATCCATCCAAATTTTGATTACACAAATTAAATATATTTATAATTATGTCCTGTTGCAATTTTTCATTGTATAATTATTTTCGTGTGATTTGATAGAAAAAAAAAATTGTTTTTCATCAGTCGGATAGCAAAACGGCGATATTGGATTTTTTCAGCACACGTTTAGCAGCCAATATTCTGCATACGTGATATCTTACTATGAATATAATTAACTTTATTTTGTTTTGAAAAACAAAATCATTTTCTTCTAAGGCAACTCTTTTAGAGACAGAAAAGTAAAACCAATTTTAGTAAAATGATTTAGAAGTACTACAAGAAGCATTACAAATGCATTTTCGAACAGACATTAAAAAGTAACTGCAGACGGAGTTTTGAAAAAACAAGGCATTAAAGTATTACATGAGTTAGTTCGAAAACATGCTTTATCCATTTTTAGGAATACTCTTTGAAATATTTAAATTTTCGGTATACGTATTTACATTTTTATGGTTAAAAAAAAATTCCAACTTAACGCTGTTTCAAATAAAAAAAAGTATTACAGGAATTTTCGTTATCTGTCCGAGATAAAGAAAGGTTTAACGTAATTTACAATTTACTCGAAAAGAACGCCTTTTTTTTCCATTTATCATTTTACTTTTATCTTCAAACGCATTTATTTTGGCTGTGTTCAAAGCTTTATCGTTATTAATATTTAGTATGCTTTTCAGTTTATAATTTTCTTTTTTATCCGGAGCATCTATCTTAGAAAACAGTAAATTAATTTTTAAACTATTATAAAAATCTTTTGTGAGAGCTTCAAATAGGTGCGCATGCTTTACATAACTGCTTATTAATTCAAAAGGATATAAAATTTTAAATACGGATACGAAAAAAAAAGTAATTCTCATTCTTGTCTCAACATAGCTAATAGAGCGTTTAAAATTTTTAAAAGCAACCGAAGAGGTTGAAAGGCGTGTCTTGAAATTTTCTTTTGATAAAAAGATGCTCTTAAAAATATTTTCTTTTCTTCTAAGAGGCGAGCTGCAGAATATTTTTTTAATGAACCACTCTAGTTCTGAAACAATATTTTAAATGACATAAAAATAGCAAAATAGTAGGTAAGAGTGACGCTTATGTTTAGATAATTTGTTAAGTGAGCCTGTCCAGCACTAAAGCCTTGTCTTTGCGCAATTATTTTTTTTAAATATCTTTCTAAGAATATAACTACAATGCAAAATCTAAATTTCAATACTTTAGTTTTAAAAAATACGCTAATTGTTTATGCTGAAGAAATGGCGAACGGAATAATTAGTACGTTTTAGAAGAAAAGAAAATGATATGAAGGATTCTCTCTTCTTCGGTAACCAAGATGGATTTTGGCAGATAAATAATTTTAGAAAAGTAAAATACTCAATCCAATTTTGCATGCTTAATTATATAAAAAAAAGCCATACTAACAGAAGATTTTATATAAGATTTGAGCATAATATGAACCATAGAGATTTATGACTTGCAGTCCATTTTTTCAGCCTAATCCAGCCTAATTTTGATTACACAAATTACATATTTTTGTAATTATGTCCAGTTAGATTTTTTCATTGGATAATTATGTTCGTTGAATCTGAAAGAAAAAAAAAATGTTTTTCATCAGTTCATCAGTTCCACAGAAAAACTGCCTTATTGTATTGTTTTAGCATATGTTTAGCAGCCAATATTCTGTATACGTGATAACTGACTATGAATATAATTATCTTTATTTTGTTTTTAAAAAATCAATTTCTTCAGAGGAAATTGTTTTAGGGAGAGAAAAGTAAAACCATTTTTAGTAAACTGATTTAGAGATACTCCAAGAAGCATTACAAATGCATTTTCGAACAGCCATTAAAAATTAACTATAAATATTGAAAAGACAAGGCATAAAGTATTACGCGAGTTAGTTCGAAAAAATGGTTTATCCATTTTTAGATATACGGATTTTTGAAACATTTCAATTTTCTCTCTACGTATTTACATTTTTATGGTTTTTAAACAAATGCATTACAGAAATTTTTGTTATCTTTTAGACAGAAAAAACGGTTTTACGTAATTTACAATTTACTCGAAACGAACGCTTTTCTTTCCATTTATCATTTTACTTTTGTTATCACACGCATTTATTTTGGCTGTGTTCAAAGCTTTAACGTTATTAATATTTAGTGTGCATTTCGGTTTAAAATTTGCTTTTTTTTTTCAGAACAACTATCATAGAGAACTGTAAATTAATTTTTAAACTATTACAAAAATCTTTTATGAGAGCTTTAAATAGGTGCATGCTTTACATAATTGCTTGTTAATTCAAAAGGAGATAAAATTTTAAATACAGATACGGAAAAAAAAGTATCTCTCTTTTTTGTCTCAACATAGCTAATAGAACGTTTAAATTTTTTTTAAAGCAACCGAAGTAGTTGAAAGGCGTGTCTGGAATTTTTCTCCCAATAAAAAGATGCTCTTAAAAATATTTTCTTGTCTTTTCTTCTAAGAGGCGAGCTACAGCGTATTTTTTAATTTTAGTTATGAAAAAACATTATATTTTTTATGAACTCCACTCTAGTTATGAAAAAATATTTTAAGTGGCAAAAAAAAAAAGTAACAGAATAAGTAAAATTGACCCTTATGTTTAGATATTTTGTTAAATAAACATGTATCCACTCTAGTTATGAAAAAATATTTTAAGTGGCAAAAAAAAAGTAACAGAATAAGTAAAATTGACCCTTATGTTTAGATATTTTGTTAAGTAAACATGTATTGCATTAAAGCCTTGTCTATGCACTTTTATTTTTTTTTTAAATATCTTTCTAAGAATGTAAAAACAATGCAAAATTTAAATTTCAATACTTTAGTTTTAAAAAATGAGCTAATTGTTTAATTAGTACGTTTTGGAAGAATAGAAAATGATTAAAAATAATTTTCTCTTCTTCAATAACCAAGATGGATTTTGGCAGAGGAATAAATTTAGAAAAGTAAAATACCCAATTATGTATGCATAGTTATACAAAAATAGCATTACTAACGGAAGATTATGTATAAGATTTCAACATAATATGGAACATAGCGATTTATGAATTGGAATCCATTTTTTTTCAACTTAATTTTGACTACATAAATTACATATTTTTATAACTATAGCCTGTTAAAATTTATCATTAGATAATTAGCCTCGTTGAATTTGAAAAACAAAAATGTATTCATCAGTCTGACAGCAAAATTGTTATCAGCCATATTGGATTTTTTTAGCACATACTTAACAGTCGATACTCTGCATACGTGATAACTTACTATGAATACAAGTCACTTCAGTTTGCTAAAAGAAAAGAAAAAAACCCGGCCTTTTTCGCTTATTTAAACAGACATGTGTCTCTTATGTTACAGATTTCAGGAATTTTTTCGTTGCCTCCAACGCAGCGATCAGAAAATGTACTTTATTAGGTCTTCATGTTTCAATAACGCGTTTCTTCGTTTGGAATTGCTTTTTTTCCAGAATTTATTTTTTTTTATATTATGACAGAGAAAATTAATATGTATTGCCTTTGTCGGCATATAATGTGTAATATGCGTTCAAAGCCGCATTTTAGAGAATAAAACAAAACATTTTCTAGCATGATATTTTTCTAAATATTTCTAATATTTAAATATATCTAAATATTTCTAATCTAGTATGATATCTGTCTTCAGTTTTATTGAATGTGTTTGATTGCATCATGGCAAATGCGACTTAACATTGTATTACTTAATCCATGTGCTTAATTTCAAGTGTAAATTGAATCCTTACACAAAATTTGAAATTGACATAGTAGCGACTACTTTTGAAAAGTGCTTTGTTGTCGCTACGTTTAGAAACAAGTAGTTGCAGTTTTATATATCTAAGTTTTCAATAAAGTACTTGTAGTTGTAGCTCGCTGCAAAAATAAAGAAGTTTTTCTGACCGCTGCATTTGAGGACTACAAGCTACTTTTCAAAAGTAATTTCTACTTCGCTACTTTCAGCTTTTGTGAAAGGATTCAATCTACACTTGAAATTAATCGCACGGATTAAGTAATACAATGGCCCCACATTAAATCGCTTTTTCCGGAATGCAATCAAGTACATGCAACAAAACCAAAGACATTAAAAATTTTATAAATATGTCATAAAAGAAATTGTTTTGTTTTATTCTCTAAAATGCTGATTTAATCACATATTTCACATTATATGCCAACAAAGGCAATTCCATATTAATTTCCTCTGTCATAATATCAAAAAATAATAAATTCTGGAAATAAACAATTCCAAACGAAGAAACACTTTATTAAAACATAAAGATCTAATAATGGGTAAGTAGACAAGTGTTTCCAGCAAGAAAATTAATTTCTTTGATTTCGGTTTTGCCATTTAACGTTACCAGCAAGTATCAATAGAAAAAGTCCTTCCGGCCAGTGCCGGGAGGAAGAGATAGCTTTCATATTCCTTATTTTTAAAAAGCCAGCTTATATTATTCAAACACACAAAGCTCAATTTACTGGAAACCGATTATAGGAGATTCAAAACTAATTTTTATTAATACTAAATCATTATGAATGAGAATTTCGCAAAATTAGTCAGCTTTATCCAAGCTGCTTTTATTTAAAATAACTTATATTTGGTTGCCAAATTCGACGATATCTTGAAGTGCCTGCCATTTGAAGACAACATAGTGGATGAGGCTAACCAGTGAACTTGGTCGAGACCTTAGTAATTCCGGTGCACATGCTCACTCACATCGGAATTAGTGATGGGCGATAACGAGATGTTTTTCTCGATTTTCTCGATTGTATGGACATCTCGATAATTTTCGATTGTGTAAATTTTTTCTCGATGACTGCAGTTTGCAAATTTTTTTTATAAATCATATATTATGTATTATATACGTCATACATTTACCAAGAATCGTCTGCGGGTGAACTGGAATGCGTCGATGTTAATAAAGACTAGGTGACTTCAACCGCTAGCGGGCCCCTCCTTTAATCGGGGCCCCTAATTTATACGTAATCTTGTAATATGAAATCACGAACAGGTTACCCGCTATATACGGCACTGATATATGATAGCAGGCGGGTGTGGTGTGCACGCACTACAAAATCTTGTAAAAAATATAATATCGAAACGAATGAACCTCGGACCAGATCTCTTGGGGGAGGGGTCAAAGCGAGCGGAGGGACACAGCAGCTGCATAATATGATTAAGTCGTCACAGGTCTTTAGGCCTTTCCAACCATATGTCACATGAGAAGTCTGGATCTGAATTTATAAAAAAGTCCTCCCCGTGGGGGCAAAGGGGGAGAGGGGTGCGGGAGGTCATAAGCCTTTCCAACAATATGTCACATGAGGGGTCCCGGCTAAATTTAGAAAAACACCCCGTGGGGGAAAAGTGGGGTGGGGGCGGTCACCGGAGGTGCATTACATCAATAAGTAGTCACAGACCTTTCCAACGATATCTCACATGTGGGGTCTTGGCAAAATTTGGAAAAGTGTCCCCCGGGGGGGTGCAAAATGGGGGGATGGACACCGGAGGAGCATAACATCAATAAGTAGTCACAGACCTTTCCAACGATATCTCACATGAGGGGTCTTGGCTAAATTTGAAAAAGTGTCCCCCGGGAGGGGCAAATTGGGGGAGACTGTCACCGGAGGTGCATAACATCAATAAATAGTCACAGACCTTTCCAACGATATCTCACATGTGGGGTCTTGGCTAAATTTGGAAAAGTGCCCCCGGGGGGGGGGCAAAGTGGTGGTGGGGACACCGTAGGTACATAACATCAATAAGTAGTCACAGACCTTTCCAACGATATCTCACAAGAGGGGTATTGACTAAATTTGAAAAAGTGTCCCCGGGGGGGTGCAAAGAGTGGGGGGGACTGTCACCGGAAGTGCATAACATCAATAAGTAGTCACAGACTTTTTCAACGATATCTCACAAGAGGGGTATTGACTAAATTTGGAAAAGTGTCCTCCGGGGGGGGAAGTGGGGGGGGGCGGCCACCGGAAGTGCATAGCATCAATAAGTAGTCACAAACCTTTCCAACGATATGTCACATGAGGGGTCTTGGCTAAATTTGGAAAAGTGTCCTGAAATTTCATATATTATAAATAATATTTAGCGGAGGGCTCCATAAAAAAATCTGATCTAAAATGATAAAAACGGAAAAAACTACCCTCGCAGTGGAGGCCAAATTGGGGAGGGGAGGAAGAAAGTCTCATAATATGAAAGAGTCATCCGAGAGCTTACCGATGACATATCACATGACTGGTCCAAAAAAAGTTTGAAAATTGCTCCCCCTCCCACCCCCCGTGAGCCCACTCTTTCGCCCCGGAATTCACACTGCCGCCACTTTAAAATTTTTATGTTCAATAATTAATATTTACCGGAAGACTACATAAAAAACCCACATCTAAAGTGATATTTAAATTTATTATAGAAATCGGCTACGGTTTTAAAAATTTGTTCGCCCCTTCCCCATCCCCCTTTGGGCGAAGAAACGTTCATAGTATGAAAGAGTGGTCAAAGGGCTTTTCGATTATATGCCACAGGAAGGGTTCGGTAAAATTTTTAAAATTGCACCCCGCATGATTCCACTCTCACGTCCTCCTTCCTCGAAATCACCCGACCCACCTTCCTCTTTGAAATTTTTATATTTAATAAATAATTTTTATCGGAGGGCTCCAGGTATGTGACATCTTGGTAGGGCTAAAATAAGAGAAACTTTGAAAATTAGGGCTTCATTTCACAGCTCATTGTCATGCCTCTTTCTCTATCTCGTCCCTTGGTACTCTCGATAAATTTTCTTACTTTTCTTCTCTGCCGAGGACGAGAGAAATCCTCGAAAAGCATCTCATAGCGAAATGTTGAAAAGCGCCAGCGAAATCCTCGAAAGGCTTTTCGTTGGGAGATTTCGAAAAGAACGAGAGAAACCAGCCACCAGCGAGAGGCTTCCCATCGGGAAACGTTGAAAAGGGCGAGAGACACTCTCGAGAGACTTCCCATTCCGAAAGGTTTAAAACCGCGAGAGAACAAACCATCGAGCAGCTTGCCATCTGGAAGCGTCGAAATGCTGGAAAAATCATCGAGATGAGATTTGCCGAAATGCGAGATGGAAATGAAGCTTTTAGAGTCAAACTTACCGGTTGGTTTAAGTAATAATTTCTCAAAGGAGTCCATCTGCTTATCCAATCTCTTTTTAGCTCACAGGCTATCTAAGCCTGAGAGCTAATGTACCCGTCGGTTCTGTGTGTATGCATGTAAGTACGTACGTACGTACGTATGTACGTAACGCGATAACTCTTGATTAAAATGTATGATTTGCTTCAATTTTTTTAATGTTTATTCTGATAAGGCGTTCCGCTGATTAGTTTTGACGGTTCATTGGTTAAGGATAAAGGGAGAGAAGGGGGGCTGGTACCCCCCCCCCCTCCTTAATTTAGATAAATAGTTTTTTCATGCAGAATTATTCGATTTGCTCCAAATTTCGTATACCGGTTTATTATGTTAAGGAGCTTCCCTGATTAAACTTGGAGGTTCATTAGTTATGTATGAAGGGGGGAAAGGGGGATAGACCGCCTCCTTAATTTAGATAAATGGGTTTTTCATGCAGAATTATTCGATTTGCTCCAAATTTGGTATACCGGTTTATTATTTTAAGGAGCTTCCCTGATTAAACTTGGAAGTTCATTGGTTAAGGATAAAGGGGGAGAAGGGGGGCTGCCCGCCCCCTCTTAATTTAGATAAATGGGTTTTTCATGCAGAATTATTCGATTTGTTCCAAATTTGGTATACCGGTTTATTATGTTAAGGAGCTTCCCTGATTAAACTTGGAAGTTCATTAGTTAAGTATAAAGCGGAGAAAGGGGGGGGGGGTAGACCCCCTCCTTAATTTAGATAAATGGGTTTTTCATGCAGAATTATTCGATTTGCTCCAAATTTGATATACCGGTTTATTATGTTAAGAAGTTACCTTGATTAGATTTGGAGGTTTACGGGTTAAGTATAAAGGGGGAGAAGGGGGCTGGTCCCCCCTTAATTTAGATAAATGGGCTTTTCATGCAGAATTATTCGATTTGCTCCAAATTCAGGTATACCGGTTTATTATGTTAAGGAGCTTCCCTGATTAAACTTGGAAGTTCATTGGTTAAGGATAAAGGGGGAGAAGGGGGGCTGATTCCCCACTTAATTTAGATAATTGGGTTTTTCATGCAGAATTACTCGATTTGTTCCAAATTCAGTATACCGGTTTATTATGTTAATGAGCTTCCCTGATTAAACTTGGAGGTTCATTACTTAAGTATAAAGAGGGGAAAGGGGGAAAGGGGGTAGACCCCCTCCTTAATGTAGATAAATGGGTTTTTCATGCAGAATTATTCGATTTGCTTCAAATTTGGGATACCGGTTTATTATGTTAAGAAGCTGCCTTGATTAGATTTGGGGGTTTATGGGTTAAGTATAAAGGGGAGGGGCTGGCCTCCCCCATAATTTAGATAAAAGGGTTTTTCATGCAGAATTATTCGATTTGCTTCAAATTTAATATACCGATTTATTCCGATATCGCGCTTCCTTCATTAGATTTGGAGGTTCATTGATTAAGTATACAAGGGCGAAAAGGGGACAAGTCCCCTCCCCTTAATTTAGATAAATGGATTTTCATGGAGAATTATTCAATTTACTTTAATTTTTTTTTTTTCTATGTTCGTTCTGATAAGGAGCTTTCCTGATTAGATTTGGAGGTTCATTATTTAAGTATAAAAGGGTTAAAGGGGTTAGACCACCCTTAATTTAGCGATATGTATCTCTTTTTCATGCAGAATTATCTGATTTTCTTCAAATTTGATATATTGATTTATTATAGTTAAGGAGTTTCCCTGATTTGATTTGGAGGTTCATTGGTTAAGTATAAAAGGGGCAAACGGGGTATATTTCCCTTCATTTATTTTTTGAGGGGCATTATTCTTTGAAATAAGAGTATAATATACAATTAATGTGAATAACCTGTGAGCTCAATGCCATCAGTTTAACTGGCACTTATCTTTTTATTGCTATTAACCGATGTGGGTTATGAAGCATAGTGGTTTATCGTTTATGTATTCAGTTCTGTATAGTCCTAGTTTCAAACTTTACTGTTAAATTTAGTGTCATTTTGCCCCGAATTTTCAATGTTTCTCTTATTTTAGCTCTGCCAAGCTGCCCCATACCTGGAGACTCAGATAAATACTATTTATTAAATATAAAAAGTTCAAAGAGGAAGGTGAGGGAATTCTGGGGGCGCGAGAGTGGACAAAGGGGGGGGGGGGGGGTAATTTTCAAACTTTTACCAAACCTCTCCATCGGAAAGTCCTTTCACCACTCTTTCATATTATAAACCTTTCTCCTCCCAGACTTGAATTCCGGAAGGGGGCGGGGGGGGGGAGCGGTGCGGGGTGATTTTTTTTTTAATTGTAGAGATTTCTACAATAAATATCATCAAATGAGGTTTTTTAATGGAGCTCTCCGATAAATATTATTTATTAAATATAAAATTTTGGTGGCTGCGTGGGGGGTGCTGTGGGTGAAAAGTGGGGCTGCGTGATTTCCGGGTATATTCTGGGATAAAAGAGGGAACCCACGTGGGAGGTGTAGATTTCAAACTTTTTTTGGACCAGTCATTTGATATATCATCGGAAAGTTTTCGGTTATCATCGGAAAGTTACTCTTTCATATTATGAACCTTTCTTCTTCCCTCCCTAATTTGGCGCCCCGAGAGAGGCACTTTTCGAACTTTTTTGAAATCGTAGCGTTTTTAAACATTTTAGATCGGATTTTTTTACGGAGCCCTCCGATAAATAATTTTTAATATATGAAAATTTCAAAGAGAAGGATGAGCAGGGTATATTTCGGGGGAACGATAATTGGAATCCTGGGAGTTGGGACTCTTTTCTATCTTTTGCTGATACCCCTCATGTGATATATCATTGGAAAGCTCTGTGACTACTATTTCATTTTATATATCGCCCGCGCCCCTCCCTTTAATTTGCCCCGCGCGGGGGCACTTTTCTAAATTTAGCCGACACCCCTCATGTGACATATCGTTGGAAAGTCCTGTGACCACTTATTCATATTATGCACTTTCCTTGCGCCTGCCCTCTACTTTGCTCCCCGCGGGGGTTCGTTTAATGTATTCCAGTCGAAGTCTTTCTAAAAATGGGGAAATTAAAGATCCAATCTCAAATGACGTAGAAAAATCAATAAAAAATTTTGATCCCTTTTATCATCCTTTAGTTCATGTTTTTGCCACTAGGGGGTACTTTTGATTCTTATTTCTTTGGCCATTTTGGTGCTAATTGCCGAAAAGTTCTAATTTTTGATACTTAAACTTCCCTTACCGCTTCATAGCTACTCGCGTTTTTTCAGCTTTTTTCAACCAGGGGGCACCCTTACAAGACTTTTCCAGTCTTATGGCTCCTTTATAGCCTCCCTTTGGTTTGTTGTTTTTTTATTCCATCTGTTTTCAGTTACCCTATATTTAATAAAATCTGCCTTATATATATGTAAAAACAATGATTTCAATAATCGATTCTAGAACATCTCCTTTGTAGATTCTCGAAAATAATCGATGACTGTATCGATTGTGTATTTTACGATAACGATTTTTTTCGATTGGTAAATTTTAGAGAATCGCCCATCACTAAGCCCTATCACTACTATGAAATTGTCGGCCAGAATAATAGCTAAGTTTTCCAATAACTGTTTTTAGCTTTTCTCGTTATAATCGATTGTAAAACATCTCGATTGTAGATTCTAGGAATTAATCGATGGCTGTATCGATTGTGATTTTTTACGATGACGATTTTTCTCGATTGTCGAATTCTCGAGAATCGCCCATCACTAATCGGAATCGGCTGATATATACGAGTGCTGTCGCAGGCAAAAAATCAGATTTTTCAAAATGCCACCCATATTAGAAATTCAAACTGCAATATCTGAGCCATTTTTAAGATAAAGACAAAACAAAAAATGCTCTGGAATCCTTATATCAAGCTCAAATACTTAAAAAAGAAACCTTTTTCAATTTCTAATTTTTTTGCCCCTTACTTTAAATATAACTTTTTTTTTATTTACTGGCCGCCATTTTGAAAAAAGATGGCTCATAAAGCTGGCCAGCAAACTTGGGCAAGACATTGCCATATACTATCCACATGCCTTCTTACATCGAAATAGGTTAAAAATACACGAGTTATCGCGTAACAAATATCAGATCGTTTCAAAAAGTTAGCCATGCTAAAAATTCAAAGTGCTATCCCACACAACACATACGTCCAGATTATATTCAGTTTTCATCCACCATTTCCGAAATACGTCTATATATGTAATTTGGACGTATACAGCGAGCTAAAATACGTTCAGAATTTGTTGAATGTTTGACATAGACGTAACTACGAAATAACTACAAAATATGGACATCAGTTTAAGAACATAAATTGGATGAAAACGCAACTAATCCAATTTTCGTCAACTCCCAAACTAAACCTTCACCTGTTTGTCCAATATTGTGTTTTAATAACTTAAACTGGATGAAAACAGTACTAATCTAATTTTCGTTAATTCCGGGACAAAAACCTGACCTCGCCATGTACGGACATAATCTGGACAAAAACTTAACCTATCAACCGCCATCTTAAAATGGCGGCATATACAGACTTAGGCCTAATTGACCGAAACTTGTATTATTTATTTTTGTTTGTTTTATTAATTTTTTATACAGTTTTCAACAAGTAAGGAATTTAATGCATTTATTTTTATCAGAATATCACATTGTGGAGTTACGCTCCACATCAATCAATCAACGTGTGGAAGATTTGTTTATCTCATCGCGGAAATGAAAGCCATGCCGAAATAGTGAAAATGAGTGTGAATGCTGGTAAGTAAATTGACTTTGTTTTCTAGATTTATTGTGTTTGTGTGCATACTTTACATAAAACATTTCTGTCACGATTCTGTGTTTTGTTATTTATTTAATTTATCAATAGTTTTGACTTTAGTCTGGACTTTTTGATAGGAGAAATCAGCGTTTGATTACGTAAATAAGAATGCTTTGTTTACATGATTTTTCTCGGTCATAATGCAGTTTTATAAAAAGTAAATAAAAATTTATTGGGTTGAAACGAATTTTACATTGATTTAGGGGCATATTAAAAAAAATAATTCTTTGACAATTAATATATTATGTGTTGCAAGTACGTAATTTCTAAAAACTTCCCATTTGATAGCAACTTCTTTTTTTGACATTTAAATTTATGTGATATCCAGTTCTTACTAAGACACCAGACTTTTTATATTTTAAATTTTCTAGTGCTCTAAGGAAAGATCATTACTCAAATGTTATTCATTCATTATCATATTGTAATGTGAACTTATTTACTTAATACTAATAATTTAAAAAAAAAAAGTCTGAACTATTTTGCTGAACAACATGAATTGTTTTATTATTGTGTGCATGAAAAATGTATGAGGAAAATTTTTACTAGTATGTTCTAGATACAACTGGAGGTTCATTTCACAATTTTTAAAAAGGACAGGATGCATTTTGTCAATTTTAGAATAAGCAGGGTGCTGCGCCCTTAAATGATGGCCTAAAAGAAACAGTACTACTAATGCTCATATATATGTGTCTCATATGTATCATTATATGCATATTATTTACTTCCTGGATGCCATTTATACATCTTATATCATATTTTTATTATATAGGGCTGAAACTAGGGGGGTACAGAGAAGCAGAGGGGGTATATGCTCCGGGTGCCAGAATGAAAGGCGAAGGGGGGCACAAAGTGAAGATTTTGTTTGTCGTTTCATACAAAAATGTATATATCCCCAAAGCAGAATACTTTGCAATGTTCTGCAACGAACTTCATCTGAACAGAAATGTTCTGTGGGAATTTAAAAAAAGAAAGTTGCGGGGAGATTTTCTTAATACATGAAGAAGTGCAATGGCATCTTTTATAGGAATGCAAAATACATTTTGTAAAATGCTGACATACTCAACCGAAAGAAACTATTGGCAAATTTTGTGATTTTACTGTGGTCAAATGATGAATTTCACTGTTTTTTCCGACAGTCAATTGATTTTCGCAATATTTCAGAATTTTCCCTCTGTCAACTGGCGGATTTGACGTTTTTTTTCTCGGACCCAATTATCGAATTGTGGGATTTTTTTTCCCCACAACTGGTTGAACAATTTCGAGATATTTTCTACAATTCACTGACAAATTTCGCGTTTTTTAACTGCAACTGGTGGGTGAATTTTGCGATATTTTTCTTTGACCGTTTGGTGAAAATCGTATTTTTTTTCACATAACTGATCCATGAATTTCATGTTTTTTACCAATAACTGATTGGCAAATGTTTCAACTTTTTCCTGCTACAGATTGGAAACAATCATTGTTTTTTTCGTGACTGATCAAAGAATTTTGTGATTTTTCTGACAATTTTTTTTTACACGTGACTGATTCAAATTTCATTATATTTTCTTTTTATCGATTGGCAAATTTTTTCTCTTTTTCTTGCGACTGATTGAATCAACGATTTTCTGATTTGTTTAAAAGATCAACAAAAGGATTTTGCAATTTTTTAGCCGCGACTGATTGGCAAATTTTGCGATATTTACTTTCTACTTATTGGCAAACTTTGTCGGTTTTTTTGCGACCGATTGGCAAAAATTGTGGATTTTTCCATGATTGGTCGATGAATTTCCAATTTTTGACGATTTTCACAGGCCGTTTTCATCACAGATTGGGGAATTTTGAAAATTTTTCCTTGTACCGATAAGCAAATTTTGCAGCAGCTTCTTGCGACCAATTTTAGAAAATCGTACATTTTCTCTGCTACTGATCAACGAATTTTGCAGCTTTTATGACGAGACACTGATGAATTTCACACTAGTTTCTTTCTACTGATTAGCAATTTTTTCCGCTTTTTCTTGCGAACGATTGGTAAAAATCACGTTTTTTTTTTTTTTTTGTGAGTGCAACTGATCGACTAATTTTGCATTCTACCCACGACAGATCAGTGAATTCCGCAACATTTTCTTTCAGTCGATTGGAAAACTTCATTGCTTTTTTGTGATTCATCGGCCAAATCTCGAGGAGGGGGGGGGGGGGGGGTGCACGACTGATCAATGACTTTCTGATTTTTCCTGACAATCTGCTGATGATTTTTTTTTTTTTTTTTAACCTGTGACCAATTTTTAAATTTCGCAATGTTTTTCTTGAACCAATAGGCAAATTTTTGTGGCTTTTTCTTGAGACCACTTAGAGAAAATCATGAGTTTTTTCTGCTACTGATCTATGAATTTCGCAGTTTCTTCCAACGATCTATTGACGAATTTCGCGATTTTTTAAACCGCGACCGATTTGCAAATTTCACGATTTTTTTTCCTTGTATCATAGGCAAATTTTGAGGCTTTTTCTTGAGATCGATTAGAGAAAATCATGTTTTTTTTTACAGTTTTCTTCCTTGGTGCACTGACAAATTTCACGGTTTTTTTTATCTGCAACTGATTGGCGAAAATCGTGGATTTTTTTCCTGCAACTGTTTGTTGAATTTTTTGTTTTCCCACAACAGGCTGAAGAATTTCATGATTTGTTCTCCATGATGAACTGACGAATTGCACGAGTTTTGCATGTGACCAGTTGTCATTTCACAATCTTTTTAAATAAACAATTAAAGAATTTTGCTTTTTTTTTTTTTTTTTTTTTTTTTCCAGCCATTGAGTGCAAATTTCACAATTTTTTCTAAGACTGAATGGTGAATTTTCTTGAAAATGAGGATTTGAAATATTTTGTGATGTACATCACATTTATAAGCATATTCTGCTTTGATGGTATATATATATATGAAATACAAAGAAACTAAAAAAAATAATATAACAGATTCTGTGGTTTTAAAGTAATTTTCTTGAATTTTGACTGCTTCCCTGTTCTTATCATGAATAATTGGTGTGTATAAAACTCTGACTTATGGAAAAATATGTATATATACAACAATTATAGTTTATGTAGATGTCAAGAAAGTTTGAAACATTATAGTTGCCACTAACTTTAAAAAGTAGCTACTAATGAAACTGAGTCTACCGGCCACTGGCTACTAACTCAATTTCCCAGTTTTTACCTATAATATATTTCCAGAAATGTTTCAGCAGAAGGGAAGGGGGGGGGGAAATTCTCCCCCAGCGCTAATTACTTTTGTTGCAGGTCGGGTTAATTCTGTGTTTGGTTGGGTTCGGGTAACTTGATTTTTCAAAAGTTAGTTCAGTATGTATTATTTCAGATTAAATATATCTATAATAATAAAACTAGATGTTTGTGTATAAGCTGTTTTCTAAAGAGACCGCTGTGTTTCTTCTGTGATCCTTTTATGAAATTCACTTTTTTTTCACGATCTTTTAAAGAAATTTGCGTTTTCTCGTGATCCTTTGAAGAAATTCGTGTTTTTTTTTTTTTTTTTTGCAATCCTTTGACGAAATTAACCTTATTTACGTGGTCCTGTGATGAAATTCAAATTATTTCAATGTTCCTTAGACAAAATTCGCTTTTTCCCACGATCATTTTACAAAATTTGCATTTTTTTGCGATCCTTCGACTAAACTTTCTTTTCTTCAACGGCCCTTAGATGAAATTTGCGTTCTTTCTGTGATCATTTCTCAAAATGTGTTTTATATGCAATTCTTTGACGGCATTTTTTATGCGAGACTTTTGCGAACTTCATGTTTTTTCTGTGATATTTTGACGAAACCGCATTTTTTCTTCAATCATTTGACGAAATTCGTGTTTTTACCACAATCTTTTTACAATATTCGCGTGATTTCTGCGATCCTGTGACGAAATTCGCATTTTTTCTGCGATCATTTTGCAAAATTTGCATTTTTCCCACGATCCTTCAGCTAAATTTGCATTAATGACCCTTAGACGAAATTCACGTTCTTTCCGCGATCATTCCATGAAAATTGCATTTTTTACGCAATTCTTTGATGAAATTGGCATTTTTTATTAGTCTTTTAGGAAATTCGCACTTTTTCCGTGATCCTTTGACGAACTGTGCATTTTTTCTGTGATCATTTGAAGTAATTTGTGTTTTTACTGCGATTTTATGGCGAAATTTGCGTTTTCATTGCAACCTTTTGACGAAATTTGCATTTTACCGCAATCCTTTGATGAAATTCGTGCTTTTCCTAGATCCTTTTCAAAATTCGTGTTTTTCTGCGATCCTTTGACGAAATCTGCATTTTTTATGTGATCCTTTGATGAATTCAGCGATTAATCGAGATTAATTGACAAAATCCGTGTTTTTTTTTTGCAATTATTTGATGAAATCTGCATTTTTCTGAGATAATTTAACGAAATTTGCATTTCATGAAATTGCCCCTTTTTACGCAATTTTTTGAAGAAATTTGCATTTTTTTTTTTTTTTTTTGCAATCATTTGACAAAATTTGTTATTTTTCTGCGATTCTTTGTTGAAATTCACATATTACTGCGATCCTTTGCCAAAATCTACGTTTTCCCGCTGTGGTTTGCAGCACTCTGTGTTTTTCCGCGGTCATATGCCGAAATCTGCGTTTTTTCCGCAATCCGAAATTTGCTTTTTTCCCAGCAATCCTTTGGCGAAATTGGCGATTTTTTCTGCGAATGATTGACGAGAAAGGCTTTATTTTGCAATCAGTTGTCATAATTCACTATATTTTTCAGGGATTTCTTTTTTATTTCTGAATGTTCGGGCCGATAACCGATTTTTTTTTAATTTTCAGAAAATTCAGAGACGAACTGTCCCTGCCATAGACCCGTCTTAGCGAATTCTGTTTGGCTTTTCATAAAAATATCGCTTTCCCCTCTTTTTTTTTCTTTCCGCTGTGTATTATATGTTTTTAGTCTGAAGCCCAGTAGCAGAAAGTTATGGTTGTGTCTGCGACAGCAATTTAGTGGGATGAAAATTGTCTGCGGGAGTAGCGTATTGCGTTTTCTTATGTACAAACATTATGAGTGTTAAAATAAACAGCGTTCTTACTGATTAATACCATGAGTGATTCAGAGTGAAAAAAAAAAGAAAAAATTCTGAAATTCACAGCAAAATTTCCAAAAGGTTACAACAGAGGAGGGGGGGGAAGGCGAAAATCCACTACCGGCACTAATTATGTGTTTTTCTTGCGCACCTTTGATGAAATTTGGGTTTTTTCGCGATTTTTTGACGAAATATGCCGATTTTGGCGATCTTTTGACGAAATCTGCTTTTTTTTGCGATCTTATGAGGAAATTCCTCGTTTTTTCGCGATCTTTTGACGAAATTTGCCGTTTTTTCGCGATCTTTTGACATAAATGAGCTTTTTTCTCGATTCTTTGACGAACTTCGTGTTTTTTCTGCGATTCTGTGACAGAAATTTGCGTTTTTTCGGCACCTCTGGGACAAAATTCACGTTTTTCCCGGGATCTTTTGACGAAATTCGCGTTTTTACAGCGATCCTTTGGCAGAAATTTGCACTTTTTGCGATTTTTTGACAAAATTCCGCAAATTTAATTACGATCTTTTGACAAATTTTCCTTTTTTCGCGATCCTTTGAAAATAATTTGCGTTTTTCGTGATCCTTTGACAGAAATTTGCGTTTTTTCGCGATCGTTTTACAAAAATTTAAGTTTTTTCGCGATTGTTTTACAGAAATTTACATTTTTTTCCACGATTTTGTGACAGAAATTTGCGTTTTTTTGCGCCCCTGGAACGAAATCCACGTTTTTCGGGATTTTTGGATAAAATTCAAGTTTGTACAGCGATCTTTTGGCAGAAATTTACGCTTTTCGAGATCTCCTGACGAAATTCCTCCTTCTTTCCGCAATCCTTTGACATAAATTTGCGTTCTTTCGCGATCGTTTGACTAAATTTGCGTTTTTCCCACAATCGTTTGTCTAAATTCGCGTTCTTTCCGCGATCCTTTTATTAAATTCGCATTCTTTCCGCGATCCTTTGACGAAATTCGTGTTTTTTCCGCGATCCTGTGACAGAAATTTGCATTTTTTCTACAACCCTGGGACGAGATTCATGTTTTTTTTTTTCCGGTCTCTTTTGACGAAATTTGCGTTTTTAAAGCGACCCTTTGGCTATAAATGACCATTTTTTTTAAGCGAACGATTGCCGAAATTGATATTTTTCGTCGACCATTTGTC
The DNA here is from genome assembly GCA_963932465.1 of Maratus speciosus. Classification (NCBI taxonomy): domain Eukaryota; kingdom Metazoa; phylum Arthropoda; class Arachnida; order Araneae; family Salticidae; genus Maratus; species Maratus speciosus. The sequence goes on from OZ010789.1 coordinate 130,841,757, forward strand.
GAATTCGCGATATTTTTTGTCAGAATTTTCGTACTTTTTTTTTTTTTTAAGGAAATACTTTTTTTTTTCAAGTTGGCAAATTTATCTGCAAGGTCCAAAATAAATCTGCGACGCCCGTCGCGCGTCTCGAACTTTCTGCTACCGGGGTCTGAAGAAGCCCTAAAACGTCTGCGACGCTCGTCGCGGTGTCGCGCACGTTCTGCCACAGGGTTCGTGATTCATTCTCGGGGGACATTATGTTTAACCCAAAAGTATAAAAAAATTAAATCAAGAAAAATAGATGTTTACTTTTGAATAACATAATTTTGTTATTTTCTATTTTTGTGTAATAATGTAACATTATGTTATGAAGCATTATAAGCCTTTAATGCAATTAAAAGAAAATTTTAATATATATATTTTTTTAAACAACATTATCATTATTAGGTATCATTATTAGTAATTAAATAAGCAATCAAGTAATTAAGTAAAGTTATGTCACTCATGCATTTTGCAGATAATTTATTTCAATATTTTCATAACCCCTTTCTAAAGAGTATTAAATTCATGAATCAAGTTACATATGATTGTTATTATATAACAAGAGTAAGTGGTGGCATCTGTTGGTGTTGATTCTAGTAAAAAAATGTCATCAGGTGGTAATTTTTAAAAAAGGCCATACTGTTTTCAAAAAGGCACTCTTATAGCTCGTCAAAAAGAAAAAAAAATTGAACTGGTTTAAAGTTACCTTTTATCAGTAGAATTTTGTGATATTTTTCAGTGACCGATTGAATTTTGTGATCCCTCCCCTTACCCCCTGATCAACTGACGAATTTTGTGATTTTCCCCACGACCTATCGAGCAATCTCTCATTTTTTTTTCTACAAATAACTGATGAATTTTCAGGGGTCGATGCAGACTTTTATTCTTGGGGCCCATTTTGTGTAAAGTAGAAGTTATTTTTGTGAAAAATAACATTTTGTAACGAAAGTTGAAATCCAGTTCTAAAATTCGAACCCAGAATTTATGAACAAAAACATACTTTAAATCCCTTTGCTAAAGTTTTTGTTTTTCGTGACGTGGTTTATTTACAAATTACACATTTTAAAACAGTTTTTATGAAAAAGAATGTTACATAGTATACGTATGTTACATACTATTTTATTAAAAGAAATTTTGTGAAGGGGCCTGTTTTATTAAGTTTATTTTTGTGAAGGGGCCCATTTTATTAAATTTATTTTTGTGAAGGGGCCCTAAATAGGCCCCCAAATTTTGTCTGGATCGACCCCCGATTTTTCAATATTTCTAACGATAGACTGATGAACTTCATGATTTTTTTCCTGTGACAGATTGGCAAATTTTGCAATATTTTAAAGCAACCAACTGAAGTATTTTTCAATTTTTTTCTGAGGATCGACTGGCAAATCCGTGATTTTTTCTGACCAGTAAATGACAATTTTCGCTTTTTTTTTTGCAACCAATTGATGAATTTCACAATATTTTATCTCTACCAGTTGTCAAATTTTGCATTTTTTTTTATTTCCTCATGACCGATTGGCAGGGTTGCAAAAAACCCGGGTTTTTTATAAAAAACCCAACCCAGCTGGGTTTTATTGGGTTTTTTCGGGTTTTATTGGGTTTTTTAGGGTTTTATTCAATTTCTTGTTTTTTTAAGAAGTGGGGGTAGGGGGAGTCCCTTATTTTTTATAAGAAATCTTATTATATTTTTATTGATTAATTTAATATACAAGTAATTTTAATTGAAATATAAATAAATCAGTGTAAAAGTCTGGAAAAAAGCTTTTACTTCTGACATCATATAATATTATGTAATAACCACATATTTACAAGTTACTTTAATAGCTTACGTTTTATCTGTATTTCTCACTAAGAACACATTTTTGAAACAAATCTTTAATCTTTTATTATTTATTAATCAAATAATGCTTTATAATATTTTCAACTATGTTTCATTGTATATTTTGAAAATATCCAACACTGTTTATTTTTATCAACAAGCATGCATCTATATGTAATAGGAAATGATATTTAACCCCCCCCCCCAAAAAAAAAAAAAAAACCCAGGTTTAAGCAAACAAACAAACAAAAACCGGTTTATTTGGGTTTTTAACCCCCCCCCCCCTTTTTTTTTTTTTTTTTTTTTTTTTTTGCCAATCCTGGCCAAAAGTGAATAAGTTAAATTTGTATCCAGTTGGGAATTTATGTTATGAAGTTTTATATTGTTAAATCTTGATAAAAGACCTTGTCATTTTTTAGCTAATGCGAAAATGTTATGATTAGCTCTGTATATTGATTTTGGCTTCTTTTTTTCATAATATTAACAGGCTTTTTAAAAAAAAAGACTTTTTTTTAAAAGCACATTATTTCATTTTGACTTTGTCAGATTTGGATTTGGCAGTACACCTATACAATAAGTTTTAATAGGACAGTGTAACTCTTGAAACACAAATGTTAAAAAACTAATATAAAAGTTACTGAATATTAAGTAATATTATCATGAATTGTAAAAAACCCAATAAAACCCGCTTTAACGTGGGTTTTATTGGGTTTTTTAGAGTGGGTTTTACCCAAAAAAACCCGGGTGGGTTTTTTAGGTAGGTGGGTTTTTTGCAACCCTGCCGATTGGTGAAATTCGCAGTTTTTTTTTCATTTTTGCAGAATTTTGCAGATCTTTCTTGCGACTAATCCACAAATTTCATGATTTTCTTTTACATGAACAGTTGGTGAATTTCTGAATTTTTCCCTTTGACTTAGTACTGGCAAAACTATCAAGGTTTTTTTTTTTTTATGCGATAGATCTATGGATGAGTATCTTGATTTTTGTTTAATGCATCTGATATATTTCACGTTACTTCCCTGCAACCAAATAATTAAATTAATATTTCTTATAATCAATAGATATAAAATAATTAAAATGGGCCACTAGGTGCATAAAGGGCTGCCGACCCCTGCCAAATTGGCCTAGAGTCAACACAATCATTACATTACTGAGTAGCTTTATGTTCTTTTATAGTAGAATGCACATAAAACATTGGTTGTGGAAAGCACATTTATCCGTTGCTAATTTCTTTTGTGAACAAGACAATCGAGAATCGATCAATACTTGATTCTCGATCAGAGAAGAAAAAATGGTGAATTAGACAAATTAATCTAATGTTGTTATTTTTTTATGTGTGTGTGTATGAGTTAAAGTAATCACAATATTTGCAAAATTCATGCATTTTAAAATTGCTTTAAAATAAGATTATACTGGATCCACTCATTTTTTTTCCGCCTTTTTCTCCCAGTAGATACAAGCTTCTTGTCTTTGGAAAAACAACTGTTTTGTAGATAGATATCATTATTGATTGAATAAAAGTTGGACTCAGCAGGACTCAACTCTTTTCAAGCATGATTTAACTTTGAGTAAGGTAAATTTTCAGTTAAAGTCCATAAATGCTGTTATTAAATAAAATTTTCAATTTATATGTCTGTGGGTATTTGATTTTACAATTGTCAGCTTGCATAAAAAATGAATAATGTGGTACTTTTATGTTAGTCAGGTGCAAATTATGTTAACAGAATTTTTTTTTTCTTTGCCAGTAGCAACTTTTTTTTCCACATAGTAAATATTAGAAACAACGATTAGAAATTGAAATAAAATGTTTTGGTTTGTGTTATTGTTTCTTATTAAATCTTTTTACTTCAACTGTAATGATGAGTGAAAAAAAATCTTTTATTTTATTTTATTTATTATTTACAACTCTATTTACAACTTTTTTTTTCTATCTCTAATCTCTTTTCTTATATTCTGTTACTATATAACACCATATGTGTGTGAATGTGTCTATCTATCTATCTACTATCAATTCTAATGTGATATTATGTTTAAATTTTTTGATTGAGATACTTAAAGAAAGGGCTATTTAAATTCAAATTATTCAATTTTGTGGCAGGCAGCATCACCCTCTTACAGCACAGTGTATAATCTCAATTTCGGAAAACATATATAATTTATAACTCATAAAAATTTCTGTTTGGAGAATAAACAGTATATTTTTTTAAGGTTAAATTGAAATATATTGGAAGGTAGTATATATATATATATATTAAAAAAAAAAAAAAAAAATGCAAGCATTTCCATTTTTAAATAATATTTTAATGCCAATATTTTATGTAGTCCTTGGATACGTAAATTTAAAAACATAAAACAATTTTACATGCCTGGGGGTTGGGATTTCAGCAGGTGTAGCGTGCCTGAATTTTAAGGTTTAGCCCACAAACTAATAAAAATGTTGATATTAAAATTAATTGTTTAAAATTGTGAGAGTGAATAGTTAAATGTAATGCAATTATAAATAATAGTTCAGGGATGGCAAACCTTTTCACATTCGCATGCCAACGGTTTCCAAAAATATATTTTATGTAACTGTAATGTGCCAACCCCCCCCCCCCCTCCCTGCCTTATCTAAAAATAATCAATAAACAGTAATGAATCAAAGAACTTGTAATTAGGGATGGGACAAATAGTGATTTGGCCAAATAACCAAATATTCGGCAGTCGAATACCAAGTTTTTTTTCCAATAAAGAAAATAACTTTCGGTTATATATGCATACATAGTTTAAAATTTTAAAATGGAAAAAGTATTAAAAACAAATTTATGTTCTATTTAATAATCTGTTTAAATTTCTTTATTACTTGATTTAGGGTGAAACCCCCAGTAACTGACACATTAAAAATTAGTGTTCAAATCACTATTACAAAATTTTAAATCCATTCTACACTTTTTTTTTTTTTTTTGAATGGGTGGTAGAGATACATTTAAAAATTACTGTTGACAAAATTTTGAAAAATTATATATTGTATTATTAAAAATAAATGTTTTTCATAAATATGGTGAATAACTTCAGTAACTGACACAACCCCATTTTGAAAAACCAATAACTGACACAAAATGAACCAGTGTTTCACACTTTACTTGCGACGAAAAAAAAAAAAAAATATGCTTTAAAAATACTTTAAATATTTATTATAAAAACAAATTACTTAAACCTTATTTATATATGATACAATACTATAGATGTGTCTCTCTTTTCATGTTTTAAATTATTAATAATGCAAGTATTCAATAACTGACATTTATGAACCAGTAAACTGACAAATGGTGTTAGGCTCTGATAGGACAACTTAAAATGTAATGGTGTTGATTACAAGATAAATTTATTTATTTTATTTTATTTATTTATTTATTTATATATATTTTTTTAAGCAGTTCAAAAAGATTTCAACTTTCTTTAATATTACCATTAATTAACTCCTCTGTCAGAGACTGGTGAAAAGAAATTAATTCACTCACCGGCCTTCCCAGTTCAGAGGTGAAATGTTTCAATGCCGCAGAATTGCCGTTCATAGTAGCATAAATAACCAGCAAACATGCAACACAATTTACTTTTGCATTCATAGAGACCACTACCAGTGGAAAATTGGATAACCAAATTTAAGTAAATTTGATTTTTTTGTTTTTATTATGGATTTTAGTTACATCACAAATTGTGATGCAATACCCTATATATCCAACCCTAATTATAACATCCTCTATTAATTTTGTAATGAGTTCCTCTGAATTGCACTAGTTATAAAGCTTGACATATTAAAAAAAACATAATTTGCAAAACAACAACAACAACAAAAAAAAACCCCTCATTTCATGCATTGTATAGTCCCAAGAAGTGATAGATATTAGAATTTTTCTTCAGCTGCTTCTACAGTAAATGTTAAAGTTTTGCAACAAATACGTTTAAACCAATTGATCTTAAAGAAATAAAAATAAAATTCGAACAATATGATACTTAAACTAATCTAAAAACTTACATTCCATTCGAATGAAATGGAAATAAAGCTGAAACTTTTTTAAAGGTTTGCATTTTCCATGTATCTTTGTAATTTAAGTTTTTAGGGTAGTTCAAGTATCCTATTGTTCGAATTTTATTTTTAAAAATTCATTTGGTTTAAACATATTTTTTGCAAGACTTTAACATTAACTGTAGAAGCAGCTGAAGAAAAATTATAATACAGGACTCCCTCAAATCTGCAACCGCCTAAAATCTGCACATCATCGCAGATGTAAACAATGAAAATTTCAGTTAAGCTGTAGAGGCAAAGTAACAGGATTTTTTAGTTTTATATCATTTCGTATGTATTTTAATATGTAATTCTCGATAATATGATGAGACTAAACTCGTTGTTTTTAATGAAGGAAATATAAATTTATCACTGAAAAAAAAAAAGGATATTGTTGATATCACTGCTAATCAGCCTTTTTACCAAATATATATATGTATTAATCAATTTTTTTTTCTATAGTTATTAACACTGGCAAACCTGAAATAAATCTTCCTTACATTTTGATTTTGATGTTAATTAATAGGGTGGTACCTTTATGAGGGAAGTGTCATTGAATGATTCAAGGAAAATGTATCTCATTTTTATTATGCAATTTTAATTATACATTATTAATTACTATTTATTTGACCTTTACTTTTAATAATTTAATCATTTTTTAAATTATCTTATTTTTTATTATTTTAGTTTATTACTTAATCATTTTAATATTTTGCTGTATTGCAAACATTCATTATACATTTAATTGCATTATTACATTCAAATTATTGTCTAAAAAATGTAAACAAACCAGAAATCCACAAAATTCTAAAATCTACACAACCTTTGGTCCCAAGCTGTGCAGATTTGAGCGAATCTGCTGTATCTATCCCTTCTCGAGCATAAACAATGTGTAAAATAATTTTTTTTTTTGTTCTGTAAATTATGTTTTTGTTTAATGATCTATATGACTGATATATGATATAAATATTACTTATATGGCTCATATATGAGCATTTGGCTTATACATATTGTGCATGATGTTTGTATGATGTATATACAGTCGGACCTCGATATCTCGAACCTCCTTATCTCGAAATCCTCAATATCTCGAAAAAAGAAATTTCCCCTGCATTTTCATCAAAATTCTTATGTATTTTCCATATTTATCTCGAAAAATATTTTTCAAAACCCTTGATATGTCGAAATTTTTTCCACAGAAATTAGTTCGACTTTTTACTTTTGGCTATTGTCAGCTGTAGAATTTGATCTGGATGCTGGTTTCACATTCTTTTATCGCTTTGTTGATACAAAGAACTTAAAGTGTAAGAATGGAAGGCGTTTGAAACTGAAAAAGGGACAACACAGGGCTCCCACTCAGTCCGTTTTTTGAACACCACTTTTATTTAAAGAAAAATATTCTTTATAAATTTCGCAGCAACCTACCGGGAAGTGCGTTTTTCTTGTAATTGTTACAGAAACCCTCCACGAATTTCTTTCTAAAAAATTATTAGTTTTCAAAAAATGGACCAGTGAGAGGCCTGGACAACATCGTTTTTTGGAAACTTTGCTGTGAAAGGGCATCAGGTTTTTTAGCTACCTGTGAAGAGTGGCTTTCAGAACTTCCTTTTCTTTTAAAGGACTATAAAGCAGATGATGTGTTTTTAACGCAGATGAAAGTGTATTATTGTACCAATGTTTTCCCAACAAAACGGCTGCATTTAAAGGTGAAGAAATCTGACATGGAAAACAGTAAACTTCGTGTAGCTGTGCTTTTGGCAGCAAATCAAAGTGGTAAAGGAAAGCTTCCTTCTCTTATGATAGGACGATCTAAAATCCAAGGTGCTTTGCTAAAATTAAGTAATTTCTAATGCTGTACAGATCAAATATAACGTCTTGTATGGCAAACGCAATTTTTGCTGATTGGCTGACAGGAATCCGTAAAACAATGGCTAAAAGTAAAATACGCATTCTCCTATTCATAGACAATTGTAAAGACCACTCTAATCTTCCAACGCTAAAAAATATCACTTAAATTTTTGCTGCCAAACAAGATTTCGAAGCTTCAACCAGGACAACCAGTCAACCAGGAGATAATCCTTAGCTTCAAAGTTGATTATCGAGCTCAAATTGTGAGAAACTTCTGAATAATATCGGTGAAGGTAAACCTTCTAGCGCACCTATCACCATCTTACAGTCAATGCGAATGGCTCACTATGCATGGAAAAATGTTACAGAAACAACAATAAGAAATTGTTTCATAATAGCAGAATTTTTAGAATATGTAACTTTCAGTGAAACTGAGGAAGTTGATTCCATTAAGCAAGCAACTGAAGAAAGAGAACTGAATCCAGAACAGTGGGAATCGATAAAAAAAGAGTGTCACACTGAGATTTCATTCGAAGAATTCTTGAATGTAGACAATGAGCTTGAAACATGCGACACTATGACGGATGAGGAGATTGTTTCGAGTATTAATGCAGAAATTTCTGATGAAGAAATTAAAAGACTTACATGATCAACAACAGCATGAAAAAATTACAGTGAAAGAAGCTGAGACGGAAGTTTAATTGCTGCAGAGATTTCTTGAATCAAATGAAAATATCAGAACATCAGCATTTGGTACCATTGCTATGTGAGAGGAGACTGTGCGATTGCAAAAAGATTCTGCGAGACGGCAGACTTCAATTAAGAACTTTTTCTTCCGAAACAACAGCTTGCGTTTCTTAATGACAAATTGGATATTATTTAATCGAAACAAGTTTGTGTGTAACACAATTTTGAAATTATTAAGGCTTTGAGAAGTGTAATTTGTTAATTATTAATAGATTATGTGTCGTTTTTGATGAATCCTGTTTTTTACAGCAAAAAGCAGTTTGTGAGATTAAATTTTGTCAAAACCTTGATAACCCGAAACCTCTATATCTCGAATTATTTTCAGTTCCCCACAGATTCGAGATATCGAGGTTGTACTGTATAAGCTTGGTGTTGATCTTTTGCAAATTTGAAACTGCTACCTTGACATAATTGTAAATGAGGAGGCTGCTATAACGAGAAAGCACCAAATTTTGATTTTTCTTTTCTTATCCTTACTTTATATAAATATAGATCTTTAAATACTCAAAATAAAGGACACAATAGAACATTATAAAGTACTTTTTTATATATTTTGTAAACATTGCATCAGTAGTTGTTTGTTTAAAAAATAATAATAAAAATTTGATAAATAGATTAAATTAAACACCGGCTAGTAATTTTTAAAAATATATAAAGGTTTTTTTTATATCATTCAAAGCTGGATGAAAAAACTTCATTTTATTATGAAATAATACAAGATGTCTGATGATGCTATCTATCTGTAAGCAAAAATTAAAACTAAAATTAAATTATTTTTAATTTGCATCTAACGTTATGAATTATTGATATGTGCTATTTAATGAATTATTATTCTTTTTATTTATAGGCTTTGAAGCTGCTGTCTGTTAAATATACTGAAAATAAATCTGAGAAGCATTAACGTAGAACAGAGTTTTCCCCAAACAGTTTCCGCAGGATCATCCTGCCTACTTTATAGTAATGAAATATAGCACCCTTTTTGCCTTTCTGTGAAAAATATATTTTATATATGAATTGTAAAAAGAAAATATTGTTGTCAACAAGAGCCAAATTGGAAAATAAATAAATAAAACTTCATTTTTGAAAATATTTCTTGCATCTTTATTGTATATTCTTTTATAACAATGATAATATATGTACACTGTTCACTAAAGATTTTGAATAATTTTAAACTAAAAGTTTGTACATAATTTTTAACCATATTTTATGCATGAAAATATTTCATAAATTTCATTTTTTATGCTTAAGCAATGTTTTAAATAAACTTTGATTTCAAAACATTACTTAAATACACTGAATGTATTGTTTTTGTTATTTTATAATGTACTACAAATAATCAGGTTAATCTGAAATATATTTGATAATTTACATATTTAATTGTACAAAATGTAAATTCATTTATAAATAATTATTCAATATTTAATTGAATGATATTTAATTAAAAGCACAGATTAATTTTTTAAGACTTAGTTTGGTGATAACCTAAATAAAAATCAGTATTTTAATGAATAAGTTTTGATCATATACTAAATTTTGTACTCTTACTCATATTGTATTCTGGCATGTAACACATACATATACTTTTAGATTTAATTTTTGTATTTTTTATTATAATTGCCATATGTTGTGCAGATTGTTCGCAAAAACTTTCATGAGATACATAGTGAAAAATAAGATTTAAATTATTTTAAAGTACAATACTATTATTTTTCATATACTCTAATAGCAACATTTTTTAAACATAAATTGCATGTTTATTAAATCAAAAATCTTAGTTCTTATGATCATATTTTTTATAATTTATTTTTAAAATTGATTCATAATATGCACCTATAAATTTTGATAATTTTTCTTCTATCAAAAATTATTGTTACATACCAGAATATACAGTATGTATTTTTACATTAACCAGTGAAAAGTCAATTACTAAAATAAATAAAATGGAACTATTTTTAATAATCCATGCATGAGTAATGGAAAGTTAATCTTGCAGTCTAGGGATATTTTTTTTTTTACATATTATGATGGAGCAGTAGGGAGTAGGTCTGCTTATGAAAAACAAAGTTCACGCTCATACTACATTTTAAATTTCTTTAATGATATTTCAAAATAATGTTTGTTATTATTATTAAAAATGTAAAATATTTTTTTTGCACACCTGGCAACAAATGCAAATTTCAGTGTGTAAAATTTTATTCACAATACATAAAAGTTGTTAGGGAATATCACATTTTCTTCCATGAATTAGCAGCATTTGAAAAACTCAAAATTTTCAATTTCTTTGATGCATTCCATTCTTAAGTGGATCCTTAAAAGGAAAATCATATTCCCTGTTAGAGCTATTTTAATTCAAGTGAAAAAAAAAAGTGGAGTAGTTGAATAACACTGATTTTACAAAGAATTTAAGAGAAAAAATCCATTGTTCACAAAATGTAAAACTTTGCAGTTGACGATATTGTATGCTAATGAATAATATAATAAAATTTCAAAATGCAACGGCAAAATTCTACGAGTTCTAGCCATCACTAATTTCTTTTAAAAATCTTCATCTGATTTAATTATAGATATATGTTATTAAGTAAAGCGAAGATTTCCATTAAAAATTAGTGCTAGCTAAAAATTGTAGCAGTTGGCAGCTATGCAAATATAAGACCTTTTTAGAAGCATTATCATCACCAATGATAATATAAAAGAAAACCAAGAAATATATATATATTTTTTTCCACGAGAAAAAGTATATAAAATAAAAATGTGAAGAATAGCAGAAATGCATAGATTTCTAGAATCTAGTAATGCACAAAACATAATTCTTTTAATAGGACGCTATTCTTTTCATTGAGTGTTGTTGAATTCATAGAGTGTTATCTTAATGATTAGTTTTGTTATTACCTCCATGTAGTAATCATAGTATACTAATCCTAATATTATAAATGTGGAAGCTTGAAAATGTTTGGCTGTACTTAACGTCAAAACAAATGATTAAATGTCCTTGTATTCATTATCCATTATATTCATTTCTTTCCAGTAGTGCAAAATTTTCATTTAAGTTTAAAAAATTTACGGCTTATGTTAAAGCATTCTGATGTAGCATTTAATTGTATTAAGAATTAAAAACTGTATTACTAAAAATTTTCTTCTTTTTTCGTGAAAGAACGTAGTTGTGTTTGGGCCGAATGTAACAGATTAAAGTCTCGTATAGCCTCTGTTTTTCAAATCAAGCTATAACATATACTTTAGGAATTAATGTATTTTCTTTAAAGATCTTAGAAAATTAAAAGTATCATAAAAAAAAGTTTATTAGCAATATGTATAAAATATATATGCTTTTACTGATTTATATGAATGAGTCCTGGCAAGGAATTTAAAATATTTAAGTATTTAATATGATTTTGGGAAAAAAAGTTCTAAGTAAATTTCTATCAAAATTATTTATATTAAAAGTTTTTGTTATTTCAGTTTTTTAATATAACGTCATCCTTGCCTGAGGGAGATAACAGATTCGTCTCATTTTGGTCCAAACTACGTATTTTGGATCAATAAACACATTCATATTAAGGCTAAAAGGGGTCTATATTTCGTCCAAATGTGGTTGGTGTTTTCGGATGTAATATGGACAAATTTTGGACGTCTATATTACAGCCAAAATTCGTGTGTATTTCGTCCGGATGGAGGTATTTTTTGAACGTAATATGGACAAATTTTGGCCGATCCAAATTTCGTTCATTTTATGTTCATTTTATGCTCATTTCATGGCCCAAAAGACGTACTTCTGACGTAAAGGTGGGTGACATTTGGACGTAATTTGACGAAATTTAGGTGAAGTCCGGAGGACTTTTAGACTTCAAATGGACACGTCCATTCATCCAAATTACGTACTTTAGGCGAAAATTGGACGAATCTGTGTTGTGTGGGATAATTTAACCATTTTTTAACATATAGACGAAACCAAGCTGCTACGGAATCTTTGTATCAAGGTGTCAAACACATAAAAAAAAATCTTTTTCATTTTCCAATTTTTTGATACCTCATTTTAAATTTTAAATTATTTTTTTTTAAATGGCAGCCCATCTGAAACAAGATGGCGAATGAAGCTGGCCAACAAACTCGGTCTAGACATTGGTATGCACTATGTACACACCAAGTTACATCCAAATCGGTTCATAAATACGCCTGTTATTGTGTGACAAATATCAGGTCGTTTCAAAATGTCAGCCACAATAGAAATTCAAAATCCTATAACTCAGCCATTTTTTTAGATATAGACGAAACAAAAACTGTTCCAGAATCTTTGTATTAATGTCAAACACATACAAAAAAAATCTTTTTAATTTTCCAATTTTTTGGTACCTTATTTTAAATTTTTAATTAAAAATTTTTTTTTAATGACCGCCATTTTGAAAAAAATGGCGGATGAAGATGGCGAACGAACTCGGTTGAGACATTGGTAGGTACTATGTATACACCAAGGTACATTCAAATCGGTTCATAAATACGCCTGTTATCGCGTGACAAAAATCAGGTCGTTTCAAAATGTCAGCCACAATAGAAATTCAAAATCCTATAACTCAGCCATTTTTTTAGATATAGACGAAACAAAAACTGTTCCAGAATCTTTGTATTAATGTCAAACACATACAAAAAAAATCTTTTTAATTTTCCAATTTCTTGGTACCTTATTTTAAATTTTTAATTAAAAAATTTTTTTTAATGACCGCCATTTTGAAAAAAATGGCGGATGAAGATGGCGAACGAACTCGGTTGAGACATTGGTAGGTACTATGTATACACCAAAGTACATTCAAATCGGTTCATAAATACGCCTGTTATCGCGTGACAAAAATCAGGCCGTTTCAAAATGTCAGCCACGCTAGAAATTCAAAGTGCTATAACTCAGCCATTTTTAAAGATATAAACGAAACAAAAATTGCTCCGGAATCTTTGTATCAAAGTCAAACACATAAAAAAAAAATATTTTTTTAATTTTCAATTGTTTGGTACCACATTTAAAAATTTAAATTAAAAAAAAATTTAAATGGCCGTCATTTTGAAACAAGATGGCGGATGAAGCTGGCCAACGAACTCTGTCGAGACATTTGTATGTACTATGTATACACGAAGTTTCATCCAAATCGGTTCATAAATACGAGAGTTACAGTGTGACAAAGATCAGATATATATATATATATATATGTATCTGATCTTTGTCACACTATATATATATATATATATTATTGGTCTGGGGGTCATGATCGATGAAAATATACCAAATTTTTTTGAAATCGTTTTCCTCCGTACGGCTGCAATAGGTATCTTTTAGGTAGCTTTCTTTACAAAAAAGCTACCTATTGCAGCCGTTCGGAGGAAAGCGATTTCAAAAAATTTTGGTATATTTTCATCGATCATGACCCCCAGACCCCAAACCACCCTCCGTTCAAAATTTATATATATATATATATATATATATATATATATATCTGACATATGTCACACTGTAACTCCCGTAATTATGAACCGATTTCGATGTAATTCAGTGTGTACATAGTACATACCAATGTCTCGACCGAGTTCGTTGGCCAGCTTCATCCGCCGTTTTGTTTCAAAATGGCGGCCATTTAAAATTTTTAAAAAAATTTAAAACTTGAAATGTGGTACCAAAAAATTAAAAATGGAAAAATATTTTTTTCTTATGTATTTGACCTTTATACAAAGATTCCGGAGCAGTTTTTGTTTCGTCTATATCTTAAAAAATGGCTGAGTTATAGCATTTTGAATTTCTAGCGTGGCTGACATTTTGAAACGTCCTGAATTTTGTCACGAGATAAAAGGCGTATTTATGAACCGATTTGGATGTAATTCGGTGTGTACATAGTACATATCAATCTCTCGACCGAGATCGTTGGCCAGCTTCATCCGCCATTTTGTTTCAAAATGGCGGCCATTTAAAAAAATTTTAAAAATTTAAAATTTGAAATATGGTACCAAAAAATTGAAAATGGAAAAATATTTTTTTCTTATGTATTTGACCTTTATACAAAGATTTCGGAGCAGTTTTTTTTTCGTCTATATCTTAAAAAATGGCTGAGTTATAGCATTTTGAATTTCTAGCGTGGCTGACATTTTGAAACGTTCTAAATTTTGTCAAGCGATAAAAGGCGTATTTATGAACCGATTTGGATGTAACTTCGTTTATACATAGTACATACCAATGTCTCGACCGGGTTCGTTGGCCAGCTTCACCCGCCATCTTGTTTAAAAATGGCGGCCATTTAAATTTTTAAGAAAAATTTAAATGTGAAATGTGGTACCAAAAATTGAAAATTGAAAAAATATTTTCTTCTTATGTGTTTGACCTTGATAAAAAGATTCGGGAGCAGTTTTTGTTTCGTCTATATCTTAAGAAATGGCTGAGTTATAGCATTTTGAATTTCTAGCGTGGCTGACATTTTGAAACGTCCTGATTTTTTTCACGTAATAACAGGCGTATTTATGAACCGACTTGGATGTACCTTGGTGTGTACATAGCACATACAAATATCTCGACCGAGTTCGTTGGCCAGCTTCATCCGCCATCTTGTTTCAAAATGGCGATCATTTAAAAAAAATACCAAAAAATTGGAAAATGAAAAAGATTTTTTTTTGTATGTGTTTGACTTTAATACAAAGATTCCGGAACAGTTTTTCTTTCGTCTATATCTAAAAAAAAATGGCTGAGTAATAGCATTTTGAATTTCTCTTGTGGCTGACATTTTGAAACGACCTGATTTTTGTCACGCGATAACAGGCGTATTTATGAACATATTTGAATGTAACTTGGTCTGTACATAGTACATACCAAAGTCTCGACCGAGTTCGTTGGCCAGCTTCATTCGCCATCTTGTTTCAAAAGGGTTGCCATTTAAAAAAAATTAAATTTAAAATTCAAAATGAGGTATTAAAAAATTGGAAAATGAAAAAGATTTTTTTTATGTGTTTGGCCTTGATACAAAGATTCCGGAGCAGTTTTTGTTTCTGAAAATTTGTTCTTTTGTTGATATCTTAAAAAATGGTTGATTTATAGCACTTTGAATTTCTAGCATGGCTAACATTTTGAAACGATCTTGTATTTGTCACGCGATAACACACGTATTTGCCTATTTCGATGTAAGAAGGCATGTGGATAGTATACATCAACACCTCGACCAAGTTCGCTGGCCAGATTCATCAGCCATCTTGTTTCAAAATGGCGGCCATTAAATTAAAAAATATATATATATTTAAAGTGAGGTGCAAAAAAAATTAGAAATTGAAAAAGGTTTCTTTCTTAAGTATTTGATCTTGATATAAGGATTCAGGAGCATTTTTTGTTTGTCTTTACCTTAAAAAATGGCTCAGATATAGCAGTTTCAATTTCTATTGTGGG
Organism: Maratus speciosus; assembly: GCA_963932465.1. NCBI lineage: Eukaryota > Metazoa > Arthropoda > Arachnida > Araneae > Salticidae > Maratus > Maratus speciosus. Next base: position 130,857,633 of record OZ010789.1, read on the forward strand.
TGACATTTTGAAAAATCTGATTTTTTTGCTTGCGACAGCACTCCTATATATTAACCGATTCCGATGTGAGTGAGCATGTGCACAGCAATTACTAAGGTCTTGACGAAGTTCACTGCTTAGCCTCATCCACCATGTTGTCTTAAAATGACAGGCACTTTAAGAAATTGCCGAATTTGGCAGCCAAATATAAGTTACTTTAAAGAAAAGCAGCTTGGATAAAGCTGACTAATTTCGCGAAATTCTCATTCATTATATTGATAAAAATTAGTATTGAATCTCCTATATTCGGTTTCCACTAAATTGATCTTCGTGTGTTTGCATGATATAAGTTGGCTTTTTTAAATTAAGGATTATGAAAGCTACCTCTTCCTCCCGGCACTGTCCGGAAGGACTTTTTGTAATGAAAGCTACCTAAAATGCATCCCGTCATACGATACGTTGCTAAATGCTGCAGAGTTGCTAACACTTGCAAATTGTTTCACAGAACAAACACATCTTGCACAAAAGAAGAAAGTTAGGGTCATGTGACTAAAGGAATAAAACATTTTTTTCCTTTGAAGTAGCGTTAAAAGTAGAGCCTGTGCACGCTACAAAATACTGATAATTTGTAACTCTACTTCCTACCTTACACTTTACAAAATTTTGCGACTAATACACTTTTACAGCGCAATACTTCCGATCACTGCTCCTACATTACGATGAAAAAACAAAGATATTAACAGTTATTTCAAAATTTAGCATTGCTAAAGAATTGACTAACAGTCTAGCTACTCTTTCGATAAATTTATACTATAATTAATAGATTAAAATCGATTTATTAAATTTTTACGATGAGGGACAAGAATGGAAGGGACGAATAAATGATTGATAGGCTGATAAACATGTAATGCATCATAATGTACAGTTTATTGTGTTAAAAGATATTTTATTTTAAGGGGAGAGTATACATAAAAATTGGTCAAAAAATTGATATTTCTTTTTTTAATATTAATTGAAAGCCTGTTTAATTGTGAGTATTTTGACAACTTATTTTTACCCATACGGTAATTATATCCCGAGATAGTGTAAATTTTGTTAATATGCTCAGGGCAATGACCCACACAAATTAAAACTTTAAATGGCTTTTTCTCCATGTTCATATTTCCTTCACTTTCCTGTTTTAAAAATGCTAAAGCTGTTTTTATCCGACTGCCAAGAAGAGTTATGTGTTTGACGCGTATCTGGGTATGTGGATTTCTTTATACCTTCGAAACATCCCAACGACAGGATGGATTTTAGTGAATGAGGTCTCTATCGATTCGATGGTTATACACTGTTAAAAATTTGCAGCATTCTGGCAGGTCATTTGACCGTTTTTTCCGAAAACGGTTATACAACCGTAATTTAACACTATTCTGACCATATTATTGGCCATTTCATGGTCAGAATATAGATAAATTATGGTTATGAAACAGTTTTTTCAAAAAAACGGTCGAATGACCTGCCAGAATGCTGCATATTTTTAACAGTGTAGGCAAGGTTTTGTTTCTATAAATTCAAAATTGCGGCCGTAAAATACAAAATGGCGGTAGAGAAAAAAAAAATTACGCACCCTATTGAGTGGCATATCATTGGATAGGTCTTTCAAAATGAAGACGATGTTTCATTGACTATTTTACAGTCAGAAGCTCCATTTAAATATTACACAACCTGGAAGTTGTGGAGGTAGGATCTCTAGCTTTACTGCAACTCTAACCTTCGTAAACATCTATAGACCTGATCAACACAGTGTTTATAGATAGGAACCAACAATTAAACACAACTTAAAAGTTATCAATATTAGTAAATAAAAATCAGTTTCGCATTGATGAGAAATAATTAATTAGTTCGCTTTTTACGAAGTCGGGTTTTTTGATTTTTTAAATTTAATTTTTACTTGTTATATTTAAGTTAGAGATTTAAACTTTTGGACATGTTTTTTATTATATGTGATAAATCTGCAAATGGAATGCTTCAGGTTTTTTGTTATTTAAAAAAATAAAATAAAAGTATATTAAGATGTGTTAGATCTCAACGTTTTGCGCTATATATATTAGTAAAAAAAATTATACTAAATGTGATAGTATATGTATCTAAAAATCAGCTCAGTCTTGTGTAATACACATTTGGAAATCTTTAAAAAAATTAGGCAAAAATATAAGTTTAAAAAAAAATAGTAGGTATTTTAATAAATTTTTGTAAATTTTTTAAAATTTTTAATTAAATATGCAGTTAATTTTTCTTTCGAAATGTACTTTTAGTTGAACATTGAAATGCAGTGAGATGATTTTAATCATATTTTTCAAAATAAACAAAATTGTTGAAAAGATAAACTGCCTCCTTAATTGTATAATGAACATGGATAGAAATTTCCACGTATTCCACGCATCTGTCAATTCGGAAACGTAGGAGAAAAATATAGATTTTCACGAAGCGAAAAAAGGGCATTGAATAAGAACTCTCAAGGTTTCTTTGAACAAAATACAGTGGTTTGTACCCCTATTAATGTGTCACGAAATCAGAATACTCAGGTTCTTTTTTATATATTTTTAAGAAGATATATGTATGCAAAATACATATATCTTCTTTATATATGTAAAAGGGACAGGTCAGATTTTACATTTAAATGATTAAATTTGTGAACGGTTTAATTTAGTGCCGGAAATTTTTTTGTAAAAGGTCTATATTTAAAAAAAAAAATTGTGAAGGATCCTTTTTTAAGGTGAAAAATTTTGTGAAGGGTCCTGTTTTAAGATGAAAAATTCTGTGAAGGGTCCTGTTTTGAAATGAAAAATTTTGTGAAGGGTCCTTTAAAGGACCCGATTTCTTCCTAAACAGATCCCTGAAGGATATCTCTCGTTAAAAAACAATGTAAAAAAAGCTGAAGTTTCCAGTAAGTTTCCAGTAATGTGTGGTAGAAACCAGCCAATGTGTAGTTTCTACACCTAATCTGTAATTTCTAAATCTAATGGGTAGTTTCTACCCCTAACGTGTAGTAGTTCGCAGCGCTTGTATCTTTATATAATATTCAGTTTGATTGACAATTTGCTCTCGAATCGTTTTATAGTTACTTAATTTTAAAATTGGAGTTCCTATCCTTTTATGAACACCTTCGCAGTACGTTTTTAATTCCCATATACAATAACATAAAAAAATGGAGAACTGAAAATACGTTTAGATTTTTCCTAGTTATATCAAGGAAAAATTCTTTAGACCCTATCCAATCAGTATAAACTTTTACAGATACAGAAATAAAACAAATCTTCTTCATTTAAGTATGTTCTTGTGTGTCTTTTTAATACTTCTTTCTTGAAAGTTTGTCGATTAACTTCAACAAACATATTTCATTAAAAAGAAGCATTTACGACAAATTCTTCACTTGAAACAAATTTAATTTCTGAGTCAGACGAACATAAATCACCATTTTTCCCAACAGGATCTCGAAGACATTTTCGGCGTTAGGGAAAGCATCGCCTTCATTTCATACAAAAATTATCTGTATAATGTCCTATCTTTTCCCGTAATTAATGAAAGGTGCTCCCCGGAGTCGCATTTGAATGAAAAATGAATAAGAAACAACAGACGAAGCCAAGCCCTTTCTTTTTTGGAAAGAAAGGCCGTTTAAAATTTACAAGAAAAGAATGGAGGTGAAAAGAGAATGGTTAAAGCTCATTAAGTTCGGGTATATTATAAGGAACATAGATATAATGGAATTTAATATGAGGTGAATATTTGAGCTATTAATAACTTATACAATATATTCCGGACTGAGTTTTTAATATGCCTTAAACAAGTAAGTTACAAATAATGTCAAGCAAATAAAAAATAATGTGAAATAAAACAAATAATATCCAAAACAATGAAGAAATTGGCTTCTGTTTATTACTCAATAAGAAACCATGTTGAGGAAATATATAGAACAACTAGAAAACAGGAATTCTGCTTTTTCAGAATTTAGTGTCGCCCCCGATGAAAAAAAAAAAATACATGTATATATAAATAGTACAAAACATATTCCAATTTTAAGACTTGAAGCACACACTTTTATTTTATGTAAAATGACGTCATTCGCATCCGCTTAAGAATTCCACATTTACGATCCACTCTTAAACATCTACAATAAAGCATGCGTAGGATGTCACTATCGCAAAATAATACACATATGCAGCAAAAAGATGCTGTCATTAAACAAACTCGACAAAAAAAAAAAACGGCTATCTAATGATTCATAGGCCTTCATTTGTTTGTAACATTAGTACAGATACTTAAAATTAAATATAGTTTATAATAGCTCCATGTTTTAACAGAAATTATTCGTTTATATTTTGTCAAAATAGCGCGTATTTTAATTACATTTTCTTTCGGTTGTTATGAGAAAAGGGCAACAAAAAGATGTAATTGCTGTACATTTATCGAACAACAAACTTATGACTTTTGTGCTTGACATGAGAACCCGCTTATAAGTCAGAGACAAGATAACACAAGGAAATATCACAACACAAGAGAAATACATCCTGGGAGTCCCGCACAAAGAGTGTGTGCAATGGAACCAGCGGGATTCCAGCCCACAATCTCCTCCGCTCGCAAGCAATTAGCATCGTGGTGCTTTGATCACTCAGCCACGGAGACCCCTATAATTGCTATTTTCCAACTATTTTCCCTTTACTTTCTACAGAAATGGAGTACTTGAGTTGCCAAAATTTAAAAAATGGTGCTAAAAACTACAAAAAAATTAATATTTCAAAAATAAATGGAGATACAGTTTTCAAACAAATTGCGTTTAAAAGTACTTTTTTTTTTTCCCAATACGACGGTATAAGAATTAAAAATGTACGATGCTTAGAAATTTAAAAAATTGCTATAGAGCATTTAATCTTATTGCTTTATTTTACGGCTGGCTTCTGTAAGGTAACGTTATTTTCAGTGGTGTAGTCGTAAAAAAAACAGAGGGTATACGTTCTAAGCAGAGGGTATACGCTCAAGGCAGAGGGTATACCCTAGTGTATATATACTATAGCTTTCTTGAAAAACAGAGGGTATACGGTGTTCCTTAAAAAAATCCAGAGGGTATACGGCGTATACCCCCGTATACCCTCCACTACATCCCTGGTTATTTTTTGGAGACGGCACAAAATAGGCTGGGATAAAGAAATAGCATACCGTACCTGGGGCTAATAAAAGGTACAGTCGTGAAAAGTAAACACTCCCTACTAAATCTACAACAAATTACTGTAGAAGAAAGTTAATGATACCAAACAATTGGAAATAAAGCCTACTTTTAAATGATGTATATAAAATTTGCTTAGGGGCCATCTACATATCAAAACAAACCAAACTTTGAATTTTTCCAACAGCAATACCCAAGTTTGACACCATAAATAAATTCCACACCCATCAATGAGCTTAAAAATAAGTTGTTACGAAATTCGTACGATTAGATTAAGAGAAATTAATTATTTTAAAATAAGCCTATTTTAGGGGCTCTATCCATCAATCTATATTTTAGGGGCTTTAGGGGCTTGAAGTTCGGTAGTCTATTGTTGAAATGCTACAGAATGACTATGTCACTTCTATTAATGCATCATTTCTTGCCAATATGATCAATATATATAAATATGATGATGATGCCAATATGACCACTTCACTCACTTAACATGTTTCTACTATTTCCAGTCCGAATGTTTGAGTAAAATGAGTTAAATATATTTTTTTTTCAAATTATACTTTTCTGCACATCATAGACGGCCCCTTAAACCATCATTTTGATATTTTTTAATCATAGTTCGAAAACTACTTGGAAGAAAAATTTGAAATTGAGAATTCGTATAAAACTGGACATATTAAATATAAATCTATCAAAAAAATTGTAGATTGCAATTGATATTCTTTTATGAATATTAATTTTATAATTCATATAATAAAATTTTAAAAATTACAAATGCAATGTATTTATGCTTGGGATTTTTAGTATTATAACCACACACAAAATTATCACATTAGGATTATAATTTCAGAATATATTAATAAAAAATATGAAATGTAATTTAACGTTAGAATCTCTTAATTTTGAATGTTTTTAATTCAAAAACGTATTATCCAAAATGATTCGAAATTTCGTTTCTAGTCATAGTTTGAACCGAAGATTTAAAATATATTACCAAAATTGGGTTTTGCTATTGAAAAAAAAAAAAACCCAAAGTTTTGTCTTGTTTTAATTTCTACATGGCCCCAAAATTTTTAATTTTGGATTTAAAGCAAAATTTTTAGACATCATTTAAAGGTAGGCTTTATTTCCAATCGTTTGATACCAGAAAGTTTCTTCTATTATAATTAGTTGCAGAGTTGGTAGAGGGTGTTTACTTGTTTTCCACTACATCACTCCCGACATCCTTTCTTTCATCTATTTTTCACCACTTTCTGTCAAAAAAAAGAAACTCTCACAAACAATGTAATTTAAGTAAAAAATTGTAATTTAAGTAGTAGTTAAGTAGTAAGCAATGTAATTTAAGTAGAAAAGCGTGACGCCATGTTTGATTTTAAGTGCAACTCTTAACTCGCGTTGCACATATACCATTCTGTTTTATTTGTGGATAAACGGATTTAGTTTTTCTTATAAAGGATTGTAAAATTAACCGTTACTTGTCTGTTTTCTCTTCCATTTTGAAAGAAAATTGACAAAGATATGTGATTTTTTACCTACATATTTGTATGCAATAAACTAATTTCATGGTTATGGGGTTCTGCTGTCAAAAATAAATAAATAAATAAATAATAAAAATGTGAAATAATAGGCATGATATGAGATTTTATCTGCAAACAGATAAACAATGGCGATGAAATTAAAAAATTGTGAAAATCGAATATCTATTTAAAAAGGAACGCCGTTCGTCTGTTATTTAAGATTGTTGTATTTGACATGTTTGTTTTACCGTTTCTGACTAAGTAAAGTACAATCTGTCCTTTTCAAACTTCCCTTGTCAGGATACACGGGGTCGCGGTATTCGTACATGGGTATTGACCAAAAATCGTGAACGTAATACAAATGTGACGCCCAGTGAATGTGATGTCACGTTTATACTTTTTTGGCGTTAAATCTCATTATTTGGCGAGAGTTTTTTTTTTATAGCAAGTGGTCGACGAGAAAATAGACAAGTTCCCAATAAAATATTTCGGTCGATTTGGTTCGAAAAAATGGCTTAATCTTTCTCAGACTTACTATATATTTGTAATTTTAATTTTGAATATGAATTTTCACTTTAAAATCTAACTGTAATGAAAGACTCATCCGAAACGGAAGTGTAAGCCACACTTCCTTCTAGCAACATTGGATTGGCTGTATCGTTGAAAATGCAGTACTGGCTGTCACGATAGTAGTTGTGGATCTCATCCAGCGATAATGGCGTAAAGAAGTAGTCAGAACAGATAATTCGGATCTGTTATATTAGTAAAACAAATTGCTGAAATGCAGTTGTCGAGTGAAAACAATGGAATACATCGTTCCGTGAAGTTTACCCAGAAGAAATTGAAACAACTCATAATATCAGCTAAGCACTTTATTAGAACATCTTGCAAAAGGTGCAGTTCCCACCAAGATAATTAGCCATCTCTCCGTAGTAGTAATTAGGTTTAAACAAAGTTCCAGTTAATCGAATAAAAGGACGGTGACCAGGGGATGGATGTAAACTGGAAAATTGACTCAAATCTTTCAAAATCTGCTGAAACACAGCGAGTATCAACTTTTTGTTCCTCACGTGTAAGAATACAAATATGACGTAGGTCGCGCTCTCAACCAATGAATAATTAAGAATGTCATGTCATATAAAGAGTGCGGACAGTGCACGCGAATGAATTTGAAGGGAAGAAGGATAACCTCAGAAATGCGCGGGAAAGTAAAAATGGAAGCTAAAAGAATATTCTCGAAAGAAAAAAGCGCGGGAATGGAACATTTAATTTAAGAATATTAAAAGCGTAATATTTAAGCGATTAAGACAAGTGAGACATTAAATTAAAGGGAATTTAACAGAGTTAACGATAGAGATTATTTAATAATAAAGATTTAGTGAATATAAAGTAGTAATTTAGAATAAGATAAGGAAATCGCGGAATTAGATCTAATAATGTAACATGTATTGTAGTAGTTGCGTGCAGTCGTCGCATACATATCGTCGCCTCAGAGAAACAGTAGGACATCTAGTAATAATCAGAAATGAGACATCTGACTTACTGCTATGAAAAAATTGTGTCTGCATCTAGTGAATCAGTAGAGAATTTTTATAAAACACATATCAAATATAGTATTAAACATAACTTTGTGTTTCAGAAGTTCCTCCACTAGATGCAAACACAGTTATTCATAGCAGTAATTCAGACATTTCATTTTTTATTATTACTAGATGTCCTAGTGTTGCTCTGAGGCGAAAATATGTAATAATGTAACATGTATTGTAGTAGTTGCGTGCAGTCGTCGCATACATATCGTCGCCTCAGAGCAACAGTAGGACATCTAGTAATAATCAGAAATGAGACATCTGACTTACTGCTATGAAAAAACTGTGTCTGCATCTAGTGAACCAGTAGTGAATTTTTATAAAACACATATCAAATATAGTATTAAACATAACTTTGTGTTTCAGAAGTTGCTCCACTGGATGCAAACACAGTTATTCATAGCAGTAATTCAGACATTTCATTTTTTATTATTACTAGATGTCCTAATGTTGCTCTGAGGCGACAATATGTGGACTCGGTTACAGAAACATCGTCGAATCACGCGTAAAAAAATTCTATAAAGAAAGTCAAGTTTTCACTAACTGTCTACTTTGGTGAAATTCCATTTCACGTCATGTGTCCAGATTCTTGTTTTAAGAAGGATTTTAGATTGTTAAAAGGCTAGCTATAGATTTTGTGTTTCTGCTTTGCTGTTTTTCTGTGATATACTTACTTCGCACATTATTAAATGAATTACAGTCGAACCTCTATTTAACGAAGTCGCTAAATCCCGGAAAAAAGTTCGTTATATGGAAAATTCGTTAAATAGTGATTCACCTTTTAAAATGCTTTAAACTACATAAAAAAGATTTTAAATTCATAAACACTAAATATTTTTACTAAAAGTAATTAATCACATTTTTTTAAAATAAATTATATCGATTTGTTTTATTTATTTTATCCACCAATATCCATCATCAATTCATTTTTTCTATGTGTTTAAATCTTTGAAATCTGCAAGGAAAACAAAGCAGTGTCCGGGAATACACTGCATTTTCTGCTTAAAGTAAATAGTTTTACATTAAAATTAACGAATTTTAATGACATTATCGTATTTATTATTATTATAGCAAAGAATTTTAACCATACATTAACATATGTGTCCTTAAATTTGATTTATGAAAAACTCTGTTAATTTTGCCTGAGTTTCTTCTTTAAAAAAGTGCTTTCTCTCATAATACGTCTCGCATCTTTGCAATGCACCAAAAACCCCTTCATGCGTATTGTCTTCTCGTCGGATTCGCGTCGGATTGTTTCAAATGATTTTAGCATTTCGTCATACGAAGTTTTGTTAATTCCTGCATAATGACCATTTTCATCACCATCATATTCGTCTTCATCGCAATTCATTGCTGTATTGTTTTTATTTTTCACACTGTCGAAAATATCAAATTCGGATAGTGTTTCCGAGGTCTCAATTTCAGAATTAAGTAAAATAGAATCATCAATCAGCACATCATGGTTAATTTCTGCTTTTATTCTCACTGTATCCACATTTTTTAAAGTTACTCTAAAGGATTATCGTCTTCGTCCTCCGTACTTACCGAATTCTCACTGCTGACAAAGAAGGAGCCTGGTTTTAAAACCTGTTCAAGGCCATTGAACATCATAAAATGTGTTTAAAGAAAGAATAAGTTTGAAATGTCCAGAAATATTTTGAGAAATAGGGAGAAAAAAAATTGATCACAAGAAAAAGTTCGTTAAATAGAGAATGCACTTCGCTATTTGGAGGTTATTTTACGAAGATATTTGCAAAATATTTTTGGTTCCAAGGAAAAGTTCGCAAAATAGAGGTTCGTTAAATAGAGGTTCGACTGTATTAATTGGTCAAAGAAAAATAACTTTAGCGGGCAAAATTTATGTATTGGAAGATCAAGGAAAAAAGCAAAAGACTATGTCAACTCAGGGATGAATTTCATATCCTGTTCTGGTTTTTTTGGCGATAAATGTTTCGATGTGATTGCTGCGATTGTTTGTAAGCCGTTGGGATTGTTTTTTTTTACAACTGGAATGGACTTTCTTTATGTGGGTTTTTATGTGTGTGTGTGTAATTTTTTGTATTTAATATGTTTTTTCGAAAAAATTTAGGTAAGGTACTTTTTCTTAAATGTTCCATTTTAATGTGTTTTAAGTGCATATAACATTAATGCGTAGAATGTAATTTTATATTTTAATTTGACAATAATAAATAGATAAAATATGAAATACATAAAATTATATATATATATATAAGTATATAGTATTTATTTATAGATGTGTATATTATATATTTATATATTTATATATGCATATATCTGTCTATAATTGCATATATAAACATAATATACACAAAAACAATACATATTTATAGAAACATCGTACTTATTTGTCTAGCATATCACATATTAAATAAATATATTTTTATAAATATTTACAAAAAAAAAATGTCTTTCTGCAATCTTAAAAAAATTAGTACAAAGCTAAACCGGCCGTTTGGCGCCATTTTGAATTTTTTCGCCAATCGCCCTAACCAGAACAGGATATGGAACTCTTCCCTCAACTCAAATTAAAAAGTAATAGAAAATTATGAGATTATCGTTCATTTCAAATTTCATTGTGTAATAAATGCAACAATTTATCTTTGAAAAAAAAATCCTTGGCAGGAAAGTTGTTGCTAAGAAAGTCTGAACAGAGATAACTGCAGTTTTCTTATGTAATAGTCAAGTTGTGACACTTTTGAATGTTTCTTGCGCAAAACTTCCCAGAGTTTTCGAATTTTCGTAATGCTTTGTAGAATGTATCTTAAGAAAAGGAAGTAAGCTCAAGGATTTATGAAATAATTTATCCAAACTTAACAAAGAACTACGTTATCTATCACTGGAATAAAAATATATGAAATAATTTTGATGCATTAAGTTTAATTCGCAGGAAACGATATTTTACTCAATGATTTAGTGTTTGTTCAGTCGGAAAAATCAGATTCGCAACGGAGGAAATGCTTTCAAAGCAGAATTTCTCATGAGAAATGCCACATCGCCATCATTAATCATTTTGTCAAATTGAATAACTATTTACCAAATGTCAAGACCGTTGGAAAATTGTATAAAATATATATGTATTAATTTTTCGGAAGCATTTTTTTTTTTTTTTTTTAGTTGACGGATAGTATAATTGATTTTAAATCTACTTTTTATTCTAAATTTTATTCTGAAACAATTTTTAATATTTTACCAATATGATGTAATGTTTTATGTGTCCAGAGAATGTATCTGAATTTATAATATACTGTTTTTTTTATTATTTATTGTCAAATTGAATGACTATTTACCAAATGCCAAGACCATTGGAAAATTGCATAAAATATATATGCATTAATTTTTCGGAAGCAATTTTTTTTCTTAGTTGATGGATATTATTATTGATTTTAAATTTACTTTTTATTCTAAATTTTATTCTGAAATAATTTTTAATATTTTACCAATATGATGTAATGTTTTATGTTATCCAGGGAATGAATCTGAATATATAATATACTGTTCGTATTATTATTTATTGTCAAATTGAATGACTATTTACCAAATGTCAAGACCATTAGAAAATCGTATAAAATATATATGTGCTAATTTTTCGGAAGCAATTTTTTTTCTTTTACTTGACGGATAGTATAATTGATTTTGAATTTACTTTTTATTCTAAATTTTATTCTGAAACAATTTTTAATATTTTACCAATAGAATGTAATGTTTTATGTTATCCAGGGAATGAATCTGAATTTATATTTATTTGATAAAAATACGACTAATATAAGTTTATTTGATAAAAATACAATTAACCACTTACGCACCACGACGTACCAGCGAGCGTCATGAAATCTTCTATAACAATACCTTCACGTACGTCCAGACTGCAATGTTCTAAGCATCTGTTTTTTTTTGTTTTGTTTTTTCAGTGGCTAACTGTTATTGTGATTGGTTTTGTACACTTTTTTAACATAAACGTACACAGCATATTTTTTTTATTTTCTACATTTCTGCGCTTTATTGTAATGTAACAATAATTCGAAAACTTATGAACTTTACATACGTAATAATTGTTTATTTTGAACCTTATTTCTGTTTGTATAATATAAATAAATCTTGATTTCATCTCCTCACATTACATGTAATTAAATAATTAACATGTAATTAAAAGTAATTACATAAACTACTTTTTGACGAAATTCAATACATCTGGTATTCAGTATACTTTCGCTAAAATTAATCTGGTACTTAAGGGGTTAATTTAACCTTTCTTAACTCTTTTGGGTTTGGTGGCCTAACGAGAGTACATGTCTTTATGCCTACTGGTTATTCTCTCTTCACAATTGTTATTGCTATTACATGTATGTAGTAATGATGATATCGCTCACCCTAAAAAAAAATGACACATCTTGCAAAAATTCATTTTGCGTTTTATTCCTAATAGCTTTGTCATAGGTATATCCTGCTACACAAACAGTTTCATAAGTGTAATTATATGGAAAATCACTTTATTACGCTATATGTACATTTGTGACCACAGAAGAGGGGTAGATTGTGTGAGGAGGAAAAGTTACCCAACCCTCCAAACCACATACTAAGTCATTCATAAGGGGTTTATGCTTTTATGCACGTTTTTATTCCTGCATGCAGAGCTAAGTGCTGCTATTTCATGCAGAGTTAAGTGCTGCAAGTTCATCTTGTAGTAAAATTCAGCAAATTTTCTTTTGAATGTTTTGTGAAATTTACTTTTGTCGAGATGAGTCACTTTTCTTGAGGGTTCAGCGATATACTGTTTTACATTTATTATTATTATTCCTTTGCAACTGCTATTGTTTGTTATTTGCAAGTAGTAACGATAATATATGGTTTTATATTTATTATTATTAACCCTTTCCAACTGTTATTGCTTATAATTCGCATGTAGTAACGATTATATATAGGTTTTATATTTATATTATTCTCTATTTGCAATTTCTATTGTTAATGTATCTATACAGTGATGGAACAGCGTAGCACCAGAGAATTAGTTGACACCGCTAAATTTTAATTGTATTCTTCGTCTTATTTCACAACAAAATTTCTGAGATTTTTTTAAGCCGATGAATACATTTAAAATTTAGTGGTTACAATCGCACAACTGCTGCGCCACTGTTCCATCACTGTGCATGTAATAACGATAATATATGGTTTTATATTTATTAACCCTTTCCAACTGTTATTGCTTATAATTCGCATGTAGTAACGATTATATATATGGTTTTACATTTACAATATTCTCCATTTGCAGTTGCTATTGTTATTGTATGTATGCATTGATGGAACAGCGTAACACCAGAGAATTCATTGACACCGCTAAATTTTAATTGTATTCTTCGTCTTATTTCAGAACAAAATTTCTGAGATTTTTTAAGCCGATGAATACAATTAAAATTTAGTGGTTACAATCGCACAACTGCTGCGCCACTGTTCCATCACTGTGCATGTAATAACGATAATATATGGTTTTTTATTTATTAACCCTTTCCAACTGTTATTGCTTATAATTCGCATGTAGTAACGATTATATATATGGTTTTACATTTGCAATATTCTCCATTTGCAGTTGCTATTGTTATTGTATGTATGCAGTGATGGAACAGCGTAACACCAGAGAATTAATTGACACCGCTAAATTTTAATTGTATTCTTCGTCTTATTTCAGAACAAAATTTCTGAGATTTTTTAAGCCGATGAATACAATTAAAATTTAGTGGTTACAATCGCACAACTGCTGCGCCACTGTTCCATCACTGTGCATGTAATAACGATAATATATGGTTTTATATTTATTAACCCTTTCCAACTGTTATTGCTTATAATTCGCATGTAGTAACGATTATATATATGGTTTTACATTTACAATATTCTCCATTTGCAGTTGCTATTGTTATTGTATGTATGCAGTGATGGAACAGCGTAACACCAGAGAATTAATTGACACCGCTAAATTTTAATTGTATTCTTCGTCTTATTTCACAACAAAATTTCTGAGATTTTTTTAAGCCGATGAATACATTTAAAATTTAGTGGTTACAATCGCACAACTGCTGCGCCACTGTTCCATCACTGTGCATGTAATAACGATAATATATGGTTTTATATTTATTAACCCTTTCCAACTGTTATTGCTTATAATTCGCATGTAGTAACGATTATATATATGGTTTTACATTTACAATATTCTCCATTTGCAGTTGCTATTGTTATTGTATGTATGCAGTGATGGAACAGCGTAACACCAGAGAATTAATTGACACCGCTAAATTTTAATTGTATTTTTCGTCTTATTTCAGAACAAAATTTCTGAGATTTTTTAAGCCGATGAATACAATTAAAATTTAGTGGTTACAATCGCACAACTGCTGCGCCACTGTTCCATCACTGTGCATGTAATAACGATAATATATGGTTTTATATTTATTATTATTCTCCCTTTGCAACTGTTATTGTTATTATTTGATTGTAGTAATTATAATATATGATTTTACATTAAAATTCATTCTGGCTTTATAATGGTATATGGCTATTGGTATTGTTTTCGTGTAGCAATGCCTGTATGTGGTTTTACATCTACTATTATTCTCTCTGTGTTATTGATATTGATATTATTTGTATGTAGTACACTCTAAAAACGACGTTTTCAAAAATGAGTAAAAAATACTCAAATCTGAGTATGCCGCATCGTCAAAATGGCTCCGAAACAAAATTACTCAAGTTTGAAACATGTATATACTCATTTCTGAAAACATGCACACACTTAATAATGAAACATCATGTGCTCATTTTTGAGTATGCCAATGTTTCAAAAATGAGTATGAACTGACCACTATGTGCTCATTTTTGAGTATGTCCATGTTTCAAAAATGAGTATGAACTGACCTCTATGTGCTCATTTTTGAGTATGTCCATGTTTCAAAAATGAGTATGAACTGACCTCTATGTGCTCATTTTTGAGTATGTCCATGTTTCAAAAATGAGTATGAACTGATCTGTATGTGCTCATTTTTGAGTATGTCCATGTTTCAAAAATGAGTATGAACTGATCTGTATGTGCTCATTTTTGAGTACGTCCATGTTTCAAAAATGAGTATGAACTGACCTCCATGTGCTCATTTTTGAGTACGTCCATGTTTCAAAAATGAGTATGAACTGACCTCCATGTGCTCATTTTTGAGTACGTCCATGTTTCAAAAATGAGTATGAACTGATCTGTATGTGCTCATTTTTGAGCATGTCTATGTTTCAAAAATGAGTATGAACTGACCTCCATGTGCTCATTTTTGAGTACGTCCATGTTTCAAAAATGAGTATGAACTGATCTGTATGTGCTCATTTTTGAGCACGCCCATGTTTCAAAAATGAGTACGAACTGACCTCTATGTGCTCATTTTTGAGCATGTCTATGTTTCAAAAATGAGTATGAACTGACCTCTATATGCTCATTTTTGAGCATGAAAATACTCAAAATTTACATGTATTTTTAGGTTTAAGGTGCATTGGCGAGATATAAAATAATTACCAATCCTGCACGCCTCCTAAGAGAAAACTGGTTCACTTAATAAAATGAGCATATATTTGAAGCCTGTAAATATATTGAAACTATTTTATAAAAAATGTATCAGTCGGTCAAAAAAAATAAATAAATAAACCGTATTAACTCTAATACAAATTATAGAAGTGAAATAAAATTGCTGTCTACTTCAATTTTAAGACTTTAAAATTTTTAATCAAGGGGTCATCTACATATTAAAATGAACAGTAACTTTATATTTTTAATATAACCCCCCCCAATTTGATAACAATCGGAAAGAAAACAACTCAATTTAGCCCAATTACAAATTTTTAAGACATTTCACAATTAGTCCAAGAGTTAGTAGACATAGGACTAATGAGTTCTCAGAGTGAAAGATTTTTCTCTTAAAAAAGTGTTTATAAAATTCGTGTTACTTATAATTCCTACCTCTAATAAATCTTCAATTGTAGAAACGTCTCTTAAAATAGTACTTCGGGTAGTTGAGTGTGTTCTTTCTAACTGCATTGTCAAATTTGGAGGTTTACATTGAAAAAATTAAAAATTTGTGGTCAAATTTGGAGGTTTACATTGAAAAAATTAAAAATTTGTGTTCACCTTATCATGTAGATGAAACCCTAAGGAAAGTTTTAATAGGTTAAATTGAAATAGACAATCCATGTTGATTGATACCAGTTTCATTTCTCTATGATATTTTTTATTCAAATTAGATTTTTTTTTTTTTTTTGACCAACTGTACATAAAGCTTCAAATGCATGCTTGTTTTAATAAAAGCGCCAGTTTTTCTATAGCAAGTTGTTTAGAAAATTAGCAATTTCTCTATACCTCAGCATACACATTGGTCGTCCATCAGTTTATATGTGAAAGTTGAAAAAAATGTGATGTGTGATACAGTTTTATTGGTCCAGCAAGAATAATTTAGTAATGAGTTTTATCAATTATGTAAATCTTTAGTACTATGGTTTCTTTCATTTGTGGTTTACTTCATCAGTGCAGATGTCAGAAATACACTACACTAAATCAAACACTTATAAGTTGATGATGGAGCACAAACAGAACACAAAAACGCATCTGACGGGATGTGTTAATTTTAAAAGTTTTCATAAGAGCAATCTCATCTTTTTTCTCCAAAAAAAAAAAATATGCTCTGAAAATTTTTATTAAAATATATTTATTTTGCAGATTTCTAAAATCTAATGTTGAATTTTTTTTTTTTTTTTTTTTTTTTTTTTTTTTGTATACATATGATGTGAATGACTGATTTGCATAACAAAAATGCTTTTGAAAAATAATTTAAAAACCAGTTGTAAATTCAAATCATTTAAGTTTCAAAGAAGTCCTGAAGTCAAAGAAGTCTGAATCTTAATTTTAGAAATGTTTATTATATTTATATAAATAAATATTTAGTTTTTATTTGAAATTACACCCACATTTAAAAAATGGTTGGGTCCCTGGGACATTCAAAGAGTCCATTCACATCACTGTCCTTGCAGTCTATTCATTTTGACAGTCTTTCATATAATGTAGGATTTATCCAAATCCGCTAATGATTTCATGTAACATGTTCAAAATTTTATATTTCAGAAAAAATGTACTCATTAAATTATATCATAATTGTCTTTAATATCACTTTCACCCTAGAGATTAATTTGAAAATGCACTTCTGCATTTTACATATATTGACTGAAAATGGACCAGCACCCATTATTATAACTTGTCAGAAAAATTTAAAGTGAATATTTCCTCAAATACAATCATCAATCCTTTTGAATTGACACTTCTAAATTACTAAACTGAAAAAAAAAAGAAACCAAATACAGTAGACTCTCTCAAATCCGCACAGCTTGGCACCAGAGGTTGTGTGGATTTCTGGTCATTGATTTGTTTACTTTTTTTAAAATGTAATTTGAATGTAATAATGCAATCAAAATTATAATGAATGCTTGCAATATAGTAAAATAATTAAGCAAAGTAATAAACTAAAATAATAAAAATCAAGATAATTTTTAAAATGATTAAAAGTAAAGGTCAAGTAAATGATGTACAATTAAATATCCATAATCAAGATGAGGTACATTTTCCTTGAATTATTCAAAGAAACTTTCCTCTTAAAGGTACCCAATTAATTTATATCAAAATCATGAAAAAAGGAAGTTTTGCTTCAGGTTTAGCCAGACTTAATAACAGAAAAGCTCGATTATTACATAAACATATTTGCTAAAAAGATTGTGATTACCATTGATATAAGCAAAATCTTGATTTTTTTTTTCAGAAATAAATTTATGCTTCCTTCATGAAAAACCATGAGTTCAGTCATATCGAGAATTACATATTAAAATACATACGGAATGATATAAAACTAAAATTTTTTGTCATTTTGACCCTCCATCTGAAAAAGTTTTATTGTGTACATCTGCGATTATGTGCGAATTTGAATGAGTCTACTGTACTATGAAATCATTGCTTTCTTTTGTAATATGTTTGATTTCAAACATTTTTATGGTATGTGCCAAAGCCAATTCTTGTTTATTGCTTCTGTGTTTTTTTAATAAATAGTCACAGCTAAAAGCAATGGGAAGTTAAGGCTATTCTCAACTGCTCTGCTCAACGAGCACAAAACGTTTTGACACATTTACAAATTCATTTTTTAACGGAAAGATATAAAATTGGAAAGCCTCACCATGGAAGCGATTTGGAATCGAACTGTGTTTTCCATTTTTTGATCAACCAGTTACCTATTGAGTTATAAGAGATTTTGATCACGTGATACGGCATTTTTCTCCATTTACTGACTGGATTTTCTTCTTTCGTTCGGAAGTTCAGTTCTAAATGCCAACTTTGACAGTATTTTCTGAAAGATCTATTGCGTTTACAAGAAAACGGAAAAAAACAGTTTGATCACATAGTTTCTGAATAACAACACCTGCTAGTTTCATGCGTTTGCGAACAAAAATGAATTAAAACTTATGTCAGAAAGTTGGCCCTTTGGATTTGAGAACAGTCTTAAATAATTTTTAAGCAAAGCTTCTGCTACTGACTATACATATTTTTTATAAATTTTCTAATTGAGCAGTTTATGATATTTGCTTAAAAATCACTCAATTGTAAACTTAAAATTACACGAGGCTCTAACTTTTATACATGAAAAGAGCCTTTCTTTTTTCAAAAAGATTACTACACGTTCTTCTGCTATACCTTAAAGTTACTAGAAACTCATTATGCCCATTATAATTAATAAACATAAAAATAAAACTAAAGTAATATCAAAATTGTTTATTTTAAATCTAACAAGTATTTTTACAATCGATAAAACACAAAGCATCAGTACAAAAATAGAAACTTAATCTCTCTCTCTATATATATGTAAAACAGTTAGTACAAAATTGCCAAGTGCTTTAAATACTACAAAACTCAAAATATAGCAGAAAGTATTGAAACCAAATTATTTGTTATGACATTTATTCATTACAGGTCAAATTCAAATCTATTATTATTTGATTTTTTACTTTTGTTCTTATTCAGTCAGGTGCTTTCGATGGCTATTCCCTGTCTTCTTGGGGGCTGTTATATTCCTTGCAGGCGTGGCGTATGTCTGCTTTCCCCCCTTTCTCGTTTGTGGGCTTCTCTGTCCGGTAAGCATGCAGTACCGCCTTCCGTCCAATCTGTAATGTTCGGTTTCATTTACTGTATTTCCAAAATTACAGTGGAACGGAAGGCGGTACTGTATGTCCACTAGAGAGAGAAGCACATAAGCCAGAAATGAGGGAAAGAAGATACATTCATCCCGGTGAGAGATATATCAGCCCTCAAGAAGAGTGGGAATAGTGATTGAAAGTTTGAGGCTGAATAACAATTCAAGTTTAAATAAAATGATAAACATAAAAAGTAAACAATTTATTGCAGAGTAGTTTTGTATTAGTCTCATATGCTACCATTATCTCTGACTAATGTGGATTCTAGCAAAAAGCTACTAAATTGTTTCAGGAGATAAAAGTTGCAAGATAACATTCAAAATTTTGAAAGTAAATTAAAGAATCTTAATTAAAAAAACATTAAACTTGACTTTGGAGTTGGGAGGGAGATCCATCAACATAAAAATCTGGCTTACAGGCAATGTAATATGATTATATATGCATAAACTCGTGTGGAAATTAAAACCGTTAATTATCATAAACAATTTATGATTAAATATGGTTCCATCGGCAAAAGGGAAACGAGTCAGAGATTCATTCGGCCCCAGGTCAGATTTTAGGAAATTTTTTTATGTAATGAGGGGCTTACCACAGCAGGGAGACGAGACAGTTTTGTTTGGTTTGAGGTTAGTTTTTCGCTAGAGGTTCTGGGGCCCCACTAGCCAGCGAAGCCAGCTAGTCCTTTTTTATATGGATCTTTTGTTCAATAATAACCTATTAAAACACAGATGCAGGTAAAAATTCAGACAAATATACATGCACATTGCCATACAATCATACTTTTGAATACGAAACTGTTACAAAGCTGCCAAAACTTTGTATTTACCTAATATATAGCTGGATCCCCTTCAATTAGTTTTAGATAAATGCCTGCTAACTTCTTAACCTAATCTCCTTAATATAAATCTTTTTTATAAAGTTATACGTAGAGAGATAAGCAGAACACCTAAGTGAAGGAAGTGGTTCAGATGTATTTGCAGTAAAAGAGCAGACACATTCAGCATTATCTGGGCAGGTATAATATCAGATACATTATTAGCTATGGTAAAACATCACATGTTTCTATTTCCAAACCGGAAAGAACGCTTTTGGGATTTGAAATGGTGTCAAAATTTATGTCTAAACCAGAAAATTTTCAAATAGACCAAGATGGTCATTGAAACGAAAAGATGCTGGAATTTTATTATAATGTTATTGCTATTGTTGAACCTTTCAACAATGTAAAACTTTCTTTGTTGATTCCTTTACCTAAAAAAGTGCATTGATGCAAGAGAGTTGAGAAAAGACTGTGAAAGCAGAGACATTAAGAAAAGTATATGAAGTATGGCAAATAGATAAATAAAATGGACAAGATTAGAGTTTGCTGCCCATAGAAAAAACAGCTGGATGCAACCATAATAATATTTACATAAAATGCAAAAGTCTTTTCAAAATTTTCCTTTTAAATGTTATATTTTAATTACACAACAGTTTAAGTTAGATTTTTTTGCCAAATTTAACAACTTTGGACAATACATTCTATGGTTATTATTTCAAATTATGAAAAATAATGAAAGCCAATCAGCTATTAAAATAGGTGTTTTACTGCTGCTTTGTATTGTACAATATAAAAAATCCCTTACCACAAAACATATGATACAACCCCATACAAATTAACAAATTTTTGGCCAACTAGAAACATAAAACTGACTGTACTACAAATATAAAGAAAACAATTAGTACTAAATTTTACCTCACCACTGATCCATAAAACTATTTCAATTAAATACTGAAGATTTACAACAATAGTTTCCTGATATTCATAATTTTAACAAAAAGAACAAAACAAAAGAAAACTAAATATAAATTTATTTAAAAAACAAGCAATCTTTTAAATTATTTCAAATTTTTCATTTGTACAGCATGGATTATACCGCAGTGTAACATACACTGATTTGTCATTTAAATCATATGAGTTTCTTATATGCAATGGAACATAGTTAAATAAATCTTTTATGTTTATTAGATTAACAGCACCAGTAGAACTTACAACATATCAGTGAAAATGGCTGTCAAAACCTAAAAACTCAAACAAATCACAAATTAAAAATGCATTATTATTAAGGACAAACATTTTTTTTTTATTTTACCAAAAATAGGTAACTCATCAATGCAAGAAACAAACACAACCATATTTTTTTAATATGTTGTGCCATTATAACGAAAACCATTACACTGCATTACTTCCGAATTGTCACTCAAACCGTTTACTTCAAGTTTCAAATTATGTTCCTTTTAACTATGCATTTTTCCATATGTTGTTTCCAACACATTTGATATTGCATTGCATTTAAAATATTTCTCATGTAAAGTATGTGCAATTTATAACTGATGGCGTATGGCTACTGTTTTAGCAACATTTACAAAATTTTTGCTAGCTGATGCACATCTTTTTGAAGGATAATGTTTGCTTACATATCGCATGCTCCAATACATAACTGGAGGCCCTAGCTGCCTTATGATCCTAGGATAGTGTACTGCAAAATGCATTTTTGGTGATAAATGTTTATCTGGAAAAAGCTCTAAAAAAAGTTTGTGATGATCTGCTATATTTTCTGCTAATTTAAAAGTTTCAGGTAATGTCTGGAGCCATAATAGTATCAATTAATTTCAACATAAGATTAAATAACTGCCAAAATTCGTTATCTTCAGAAATTTTGTCACCAATTAATAAGGGTATGTTTCGAATCAAGGTCCACATTTGAGATGCACTTTGCCCATTAGAACCATCAAGATTTAAAAGTTTTTCTCTGTTTATTGACACTGGTTTAGAACTTGATTCATATTTACCATAATTAAAATTTATTATCCTATCATTTAAAAGACTAAGTGAAAATTTTGGCTTTAAAAACAAACTGATGTACTATTAAGAAGGTTTCACTAGCACACCAACCTTCAAAAAGATCGTGCATTACATCTACAATCAAATTATTTGTCACATGCCAATAACTTAAATCATTTAGGCAGCAAGGAGTTTTAACACCACATTCTGATACTGTTATGTCACCAGAAGACACTTTATTAACATGCATGTCATGCTCAGTTTTATTACGTAGTAAACTAATATCTTCCTTTATATTTTTATACAAAATATATTTTTTTGCTAGACAAAATCTACAACAAAAAATAGCAGTAAAGCTCTCAACAAACCCCAGCAGTTTATTCAACCCTAAATTATCACCTACCACTTGCCAAATTACAACTTTGTATATATTTCCCTGAAATTCTATACCTTCATCTGAAAGCTTTTTCAAATCATGAACAAGTCTATCTAGTATTGTCCGATAACCATATTTTTCGACATCAAGAGAATAGTGTATGTTAGTTATAAATATTGAATCTAACAAAGATTGAAGGTGCACAGGCAAATCTTTAATTTTAAAATATACGAATCCCAATTTATGTACACCGGTATGTGACCCCAATGGATTTTGTAAGCTCCACATCATCTATATACAACTCGATTACTATTGTATCCACAGAGCTTAAAATTGCATTGGAATAATAATAAAATCCATCTTGGATACTACAAAGGGTTGCATTTCTAAGACTTTTGTTTTGTTTGTATGTTTTGAAAATATGCAAAAATCCATCAATAGAAATAATTTTTTTCATTGTGTCTACTATACTTATGTATTGGCATGTGTCATTTTTAAGAATTTGGTGAGGTAGCCATCTATAAACTTTTGTTCATATCGTGTACCTAAAGCAATCTCCTTTGGCTCAACATAGCGACCACTTGCTTTAATGGCATTGACTATTTTATGTTTTGAATAAAATGTAGACAATGAAGAAGCAGCAAAATCAAATGTTGCCATCAGTGATTTTGTGTTTTTTTCACATTTCATTCCATTTTCAGTTAAAAAATTCACTGTTTCTGATTTTAAATAATTTACAGTATTGTACAGAAAAGATGAAGTACTATTGATAGATGAGATAATACTAGAACAGTAGTACACTGCTTTTGCTACATGTTTCACTGCAATATTGCAAAATATCCTTTTGAAATTGTTCATGTTTACATATTTCTGAATCACCCAAAAAATTGATTTGAAAATATCAATTTGAGGGTAAATCATCAGAAGACAAATCACCATCTTTACTATTTATCGGCTGATTTGAAAAATTACGACTTTCTGAAATGTCTATTTCTACGTCACTAGCATGAAATCTTTTCAGATGTCTCTCATAGTTAAACAACTTCATAAATGCTTGTCTACAGCTTTCATCATAACACACATACCGCTTAAGTATACATGTCTTATGATAATTTCGAATGTGACGGCAAAGATCATGTGGATTTTGAAATTTTTTTTTGCAAAGTGAGCAAAACATGGCTGCAAATTTTTAAATACAAATTGTAGCTGATAAAATATAAGAAAAAAACAGAATTTAAATGTTCTTTTAATTCAGTCTAAAAACAAGTGCAGAAATATTAAAGTCCCTCTCCCAACTCCCTATGAGAATATTTATTTCTCAAATGACAATTTACATTAAGATTAAAATATTATATTAATAGTCCTTTTTAGTTCACTGATATAGGATGTCACTTCATTTTGTTTTTTGTGCATCACATTTAGTATAAAACAGGCATTGAGAAAGTTTCATACATTACTACAGTAAGGAGATGAAAGGCTTTCCTACACCAGCCCCAAACAAATGACTATCTCAAATGAAATAAAATTTACATTAGATTAAAATATTATGACATTCAGTTGATATCTATAATAATAAAAAAAGGATAACTAGGATGAAAAGTTTCATACTGGTACAATGCAAAGTAAAAATATGATATTTACACACTTAAAAAAATCCGTTCTTTCAGTTCTCTGATACAAGATGCCATTTCATTTTGTGCATCACATTTATAAAAACAGACATTTAGAAAATTCCATACATTACTACAGTAAGGAGAAAATTCCAAGTTTAAAATATGTTATCTTAAAGCATAAATCAACTGCTTTTAACATACTACTTGTTTTTATACAATGGTTTTCAAAAATTAATGTTTGTACAGGGTTTAACTTCCCAATAGCTAATACAAGCGGTTGTTTACAGTCTCCACCCAATAGTCTGTCTTCTTTCATAAACTTTTCGATGCCTTGGCACTACCTATAAACAAAAGAAAAACATTTTAAAAATAAGTGCAATAATTTCTTGATTGTTGTCACCCTGTGAACAATTTACAAAAGCAGCATGATTTAGGGCACTTCAGAAATATATACAGATTGTAAGAACTTTGTGTCGTGTAATGAACTCTTTTTGTGAGCTCCTGTAAGTACTGTATCCCATGCATAAATACTACACACTTAATTTTCAATAGCAATCTTGCTGCAATAATCCAATAGCATATATCTTTCACAAGATTTGGATGTAAATACAGAATTATCAGCACTTACAAACTAAATTCAAAAATAAATAAATAATGAGAAGTGTTACATTTTTGTGGGGTAACATTTATGTAGTAATTTTAGAATTCATTACAAAATATTTTTTTAATTGAATAGTTTTAAAAACAAAAACGTGATAATTATCCTACTGTTGTTATCATATAAACCTCACAAAAATACAATACTTGATATTTATAATAATACAACTAATATTTTAATGTAAATCAACAATCACAAGAGTTATTGGCAGACCCATAACCAGGATTTTCCTTCGGAGGGGGCTCAATCTTGGAATTTTTTCTGATATGATAGCAATAATTTGCACACTTTAAAGTGTGAATAAAAAAATAAACAAGGCTTAAACTAAGGTGTATTCCTCCTTATAGTATACTTGATACCCATGTCAAAAATTCTATTTTTTTTTTTTTTTTTAAGTGAAATTTTATTTTATGATCAAAAAGACAGAAAACGTACTGGTGACTATTTTTATATTCTATTCGTATCACTATTTTAAAAGATAAAACTTTTTAGTACATTTCACTTGCACACATTGTCAAAGTACACTATGTGACATTGAACATGCAACACCAAGAAGTAGGAGAGGACAGATATTTATTCAAATTTCAGGATAGATGCATGTGATAGAGTTATTTAAACGATATGAAATGCGCAGCTCTCCAGTGCATGTTGAATAAGATATAACGGAAGGAACCTGCAAAATGGGCAGTATTCGTAGCTTTACTTCTGCTAGGGAAAGCATCGTAGAAATTTTGTTCTTGTCTCCCAGGACGCGTGTATTAGCAGAGAATGCCAGGCCACTGTCAACGGAGACATTTACAGCAGACAGACGATTTTACGAAGGGCATGGTGATTGGACTGAGACGGACAGGTTGGTCCATATGTCATATTCGCAGCTGAGACACATCTGTATGCATCCACAGTGCACCGCTGTGGCGAAGGTGGTTGGAACGAGGAAATGTGGAAAGTTTGAAGGGTGCTAGTGCAGCCAGAGTGACGTCAGCACATGTGGATAGACGCTTCCCCCGAAAAGCAGTAGTGAACCCGCAAGCCACCTCTACCTCCACTTTGCAGTGTGTTCAAGACACCCTGAATGTTCCCATATCGACCAGAACCATTGTAGTACTCTCATTGACTCTGTACCTAGACGTGTTGCTTCGTGTATCGTTATCCACGGTGGTCCTACATCCTACTGAGCTGATGCTATTCTCGCTTTGTATTATGGCTATATTTTCGAAATATTGTTCAATTCAACTACTGTCCGTTGCTGTCTCTCTCTGTTTGTCGAGTTTCATCATTTTCTGGCCACTCTTTCCTGGTGTTGCATTTTCAATGTCAGGTAGTGTATATGTGAAAATATTTTGGTTTGAGAAAGTGGTGCAAGACAGAATTAAAAATTAGTTACCAGCGGATATTTTATTATCAATAGAGATCTATCATCATTATATCTATCATAATTAGAGAAAGATTTTTTAAACTTTCGGGGGTGCTTCAGCCATCTCTCTGGCTATGTGATTATGTAAATTATACAATAGAAGGATACATACAGACAGAAATTGGATGAAATGATCAAGAGACTGGGTCCCAGTGGGTTTTATTATTATGTGCTTAGAATTTTTGGAACCAGATTTTCTAAATACTCCTTGGTAAAGTAACATTGGGAGTAAAATTAATGCACAAAAAATTTCTGAAAGAGGAAAAAACTTTGTAAATACCAAACTTTAGATTTCTCTGAAATCATAATCTTAAAAATAACACCTACTAGCTGAACTGCCATTGCCCAGGCATATGATAACATTAAATAAACCTCAAAATTATGATTTTATATATTTGACTCTATTTTGTCTGAATTTATATTTTTAAATGAAAAAATTCTTGAAAAAATATTTATTTTTAGTGATAAAACTACTTTTAAGAAGACATTTTTTCACTTGGTTTATTTCACTAGTTCTTGTCTGAATTGTTTAAGATATTCTGTAGTTATAATATAAATATGAGAGTTATAGATCCCATAACAAAAATTCGAAAACAAAAATACTGATATCTAGTTGATAAAGAAATGTGTGTTTTTTTTTTCACATCAGCTCCATCCGTACAAAACTGTGAAAAAACACAAAGTAAAATGCATGTTTGGATCTTCCTTTCATCCTAATGCACAATCTGATACTAGGCATGCATTACTGGTTGACGCAGAATAAGAGATGAGGTTTTGATGATAGTTCATTATCATTTTTAATTAATATCTTGACTAATTAACAAAAAATTGAAAATTCTCTGGTGCATCAGAAAAGGTCTTGGCATGGTTCCAAGTTACAAAATGTGCCAGGACTGAAAATATTTTTGATTCCCCCTTTCCCCCAGCTGAAGTTGAAAGGCTAAAGTATATAAAATTTAAGAATGTGTGCAAATACGTAATATTAAAAAAAATTCATCTTGATACTGCTCTAGGGAATTTTTAAAAGACAAATATGTCATGTCCTGGTGACAGCCCACGGAAGACTTGCACCCATGAGCCTTGGACTACCCTCACTCAAATTTTCAGCCTTGATGTACAGTTCGTAATTTTTTTCTAGTCATAGCGCACAGAGCAAAACTTTGTTTCATTAGAATAAGATATGGGTCAATAAGAAAAAAAATGGTTCATTTTAGGAGGGGTTGGCACGGTTGAAACCGTTTCTTTTTTTTTTTTTTTTTTTTTTTTTTTTTTTTTTTTTTTTTTTTGGTCAAAAAAATCATTTGGTATTTTTAGAACAAATTTAATATAACATTTTTTCTTTTTTGTAATTTAAGTGCTTTTAATTATTAATAGAAGTAATTTCTACTTTTAACACTTCATTTCAGCAGACAACATGAGACATAACGAGTCTAGATCATGTTTCCATGCATGTGAAAGGAAAAATAGCATGTGCTGATGAACATGTCTTGTCTGGTACTCTAAAAGTTTATCTTAAAACATACAAAATTAGAAAAGATAAAATAGATAATAGTCCAGGCAATAGGGAATTTTACCTAGCAAAACTAATGGTAGTTCTGGAAATAGGCTTACTTATGTTTTTTGGGTCGCTGAATCCGAATTTGTAACTACCCACCAAAATTTCCCCCGGCAACACCCCCAAATTTTGGTAAAAAGCCCCCCAAAAAAGTTTATTAAAAAATCAATTTTTTTATTGTTTTAGGGAAAAAGTATCTAGAAATTCAGAAAGTAGACAAAATTTGCAACAAATTAGATATATGACATTATGACTTAGGATGAAGGGGAAGGGGGGATCTACCTCGGAACATGCGCCGCGGTGCTGCGTGGACTAAGTTGCACAATTCCACTTAACCACTCACACGTTTACATTCGCCCTCCCATGTCCCCTACGAACTTTCTCTATAAGGTTTACTTTAAGTTTGTTGGGTCGCTGAATCCGAATTTTTAACTTACCCCCAAAATCCCCCACCGAAAACCCCCCAAAATAGTTGTTTTTAACTTTAATTTCTTATTTTTTTAGTGGAAAAGCATTACGAAATTCAGAAACTAGACAAAATTTGCAACAAATAGGATATATGACATTATGACGTAGGATAAACAGGGAGAGAGGGGGCTGCCTCGGAACATTCCCCGCGCGCTTTTCTCAAAAACCAAATTTTTTCAAAAAAAACAATTTTTTGGGAGGTTGCCGGGTGAAATTTTGGTGGAAAGTTACAAATTCGGATTCAGCGACCCAAAAACCATAAGTTGAGTCGAAATCCATAACTAGTATTAATTTTGCCAGGTAAAATCCCTATTGCCTGGACGTAATAACTTAGTGCATGTAGCGCCGCAGTGCATGTTCAGAGGCAGCACTCCTTCTCCCCGTTCATCCTACGTCATAATGTCATATATCCTTTTTGTTGCAAATTTTGTCTAGTTTCTGAATTTCGTTATGCTTTTCACCTAAAACAATAAGAAATTTAAGTTAAAAACAACTATTTGGGGTGGAAGTTAAAAATTCGGATTCAACAACCCAAAAAACTTATTTTTAAGTAAACCTTTTAGAGAAAGTTCGGAGGGGAGATGGGAGGGCAAATGTAAACGTGTGAGTGGTTAAGTGGAATTGCGCAAAATAGTCCACGCAACACCGCGCGTATGTTCCGAGGCAGATCCCCCCTTCCCCTTCATCCTAAGTCATAATGTCATATATCTAATTTGTTGCAAATTTTGTCTACTTTCTGAATTTCTAGATACTTTTTCCCTAAAACAATTTTTTTAATAAAAACCTTTTTTGAGGGGCATTTTACCAAAATTTGGGAAGGGGGGGTTGCCGGGCGTAGCTCATAGGGGGCAGAGCCCCCTAGTATCTTAAAACATACAAAATTAGAAAAGATAAAATAGATAAATAATTTTCAATATTTAGCATAAAATATTTTCATTTAAAAAATGCAGATTATTAAGAGCTGTTAATAACAAAATACAATGATCTTTAAGATTTTGTCAAGTTGTGAAAGAACATTTTCTTGATTGGGGGAGATTATTCTTAAAGAATTTTAAAAACTAACTTAAGATATGAAGTTGAATAATACAGATTGCAAAAATTGAGTGCTAGTTACAGTATTTCAATAATGCCAACCAATCTTTTTTGTTACTTGCTGAATCTAACGGTAAAATTTTTTAACTTGGACACTTGGAGTATCATCAGAAAACAAAATAACCAGAAGTATTTGTATATTTAAAACAAATAATAATAACTACAGAACATTATATTTTCATGAAAAAGCATCAAATATTTATGGATTATTATATTATTAATCAAAAGATTCTTCATGCGATTTTCAAGGTATCAATGTTTCACTATGTAGAACAGTTTACTCTTTGAATATACAACATAGCGTTACTAATAGATAATGTTTAAATTAGAAATTTATTTCAATTTTCTACTTAATTGACTACTATTTACTTTTAATATTTTCAAGTGAAGTTATATTTCTTATAGATACAATATCCAACAATGTTTATTTTATCAACAGATATGTAGTTGTATGCAATAGCAAATTATATATAAATCTGGGTTTTTTACAAAACAGTTTTTTGCCACCCCTGATTTTAGGACCCTTCACAGAATTCCATTTCCTAAAATGAATCCTTCACAGAATTATATTTCACAAAAAGAACCATTCACAGAATTGTATTTTTTACACAAGGACAACATCATAAAATTTGCTTTATTTTCTATTCTATTAAAACGGCCCTTTCACATGTATTTAAATTTTTAACTGTGTATGTTGAACAAGACATTCATACTTTTTGTGGAAGATTCATATATAGAAATGTAAATGAGTCTGTAGGTAGAAAATGCACCCCCTCCCCCCACCCCCCCAAAAAAGGATCATTTTTTTATTATGCTACTTTTATTTTCACAAGTATTAGGGGACAAAAAATCGCAAAATTTCACAAAAACACCCTGTCAAAAATGTTAATAGAACAGTTAAATTTATTTTAGTAAAAGTAATGAATTTACTATAGAATATACATTTAGAAATTTACTATACATGCACATAAATATTTACTGCATACTTTCATTGCAGGGTTCAGCTGTACTCATATCTAATTCAAGCCAATTTGCAAATTCCTTAGCTGCGGACCTTCCGCAATGCCTACCTTGTAAGATAATGGAATTTGAAACTATTCCAAATTCTGAACAAAAGCTGTCGCCTTTCCTTTCATCAAAAATTAATTTGAATTCAGAATCAATCTATAAAAAAATTAATATACAATAAGAGATGGAATTATAATATTAAATACAATTATATTAATAGCTATGACAATAAAAAGATAAAGCAAAAATTTTAAGCTTTTCATTATGATTGTCACACTACATGTAAGGATAAACCAAATCTCCTGAATTTCAAAGCATTTTCAAAATGTTAGGAACTTAAAAAGCATCCTACCTTTATGAATTGCTAACTTGTGCAAAACTGATGTTAACCTTGAGAGATCTAGGTAAACTGTAACTTGTATGCAGGGGTGATTCTGAGTAAAAATAAATCTTTTGAAATTCACAGCAAATTATCTCAATGGTTACAATAGAGGGCGGGGGATCCTACTCTGGGGCTAATTATGCGATCCATTGACGAAAATCGCATGTTATATGCAATTCTTTGACAAAATTTGCATTTTACATGCGATTTTTTGATAAAATTCGTATTTTCTCCGGCAATCTTTTGCTTAAATTCGATTTTTTTTGCAATCCTTTGACTAAATTCAGGCTTTTTTTTGTCACGCTTTGATGAAATTCAGGCTTTCTTCCATCATCCATTGATGAAATTCAAGCTTTTTTCCATCATCATTTGATGAACTTCAGGCTTTTATCCATCATCCTCTGATGAAATTCAGGTATTTTATACAGTCCTTTGACAAAATTAGTGTTTTTTTGTAATCCTTTGATGATATTAGCATTTTTGTGTGATCCTTTTACAAAATTTGAGTTCTTTTTCAGCGATCTCTTGATGAAAAGCACGTTTTTTCCACGCGATACTTTGACGAAATTCACGTTTTCCCCTGTGATCCTTTGACGGAATTTTCATTTTTCACTGCAATGCTTTGACAAAATTCGCACTTTCCCCATGATGTATTGATAAAATGGATTTTTTTGGTTCCCATTTGTCAAAATTTAGGATTTTTTTATGTCTGAATTTTCAGACGGATGGCCGATATTTTAAAACTTTCATAACCGAAGATTTAAATTTTCGAAAAATTTAGAACAGAATCACCCGTGATTGTATGTTTTTATTTTTATTTATTTATTTTATTTTGCTAATTTATAGGGATGCACCGAATAGTGATTTTGGCCGAATGTCGAATATTCGGCCTACAGGCGAACCGAATTACCGAATATTCGGCTGGACAAATAATTTTTTATTTCAAAGGCATTAAAATATTAATTTAAAAAAATACATAATACTTAATACAGAAAATAACATTTGGATAAACAGGAGCTTTTTATAAGTAAACTTTATACTGAAACAAAAATCTACTTTGAGTTACTTAAGAATAGGATAGTTATAAACTTTTTTAATTAATAAAATTTTAAATTTCATGACTTCATCTGTGAATTAAAGCAAATGAATATTTTCTTAAATTCTGAAACAAACATTTTAAAATCAAAGAGAAATTGTGAAAAAAATTGGAAGAAAAACTTCACAGGGTCATATATACTCTTTATTTGTCCGGAAGCGACTAAAGTAAAAATAAATAATACAATCTATACAAATGATGGCAACTCAGCAAGGAAAATTTTAAATGGCATCCTAGATTAGTCTCTGAAATTTGCGATCCTAAAATCTTTCAACAAACTTTTAATAAAGATAATGTGGTCAAGAAAATCTTTTTTTTTTAAACATTAATTTACTAATTTTCTTAACTTTAATTTTACAAACAGCAAATAATGTAAAATTATTATTTTTTTTATTTAAATATAATTCTATTTATTTAATTGTTCTGGATATCATTATAAGTCGACAGTTAAAATTAGAAGTTGTGCAAGGTTTTTTTCAGTATTCGGTGCGCCAATATTCGGTGAGATGTCCGAATACCGAATATTCGGTGCATCCCTATCACTACTAATTTACTTACTGTACAATAAAGTGTCGTGTAATGTTTGCATCTTATAATACAGGGTATATACAATGATCCGTTTATATGTTTAAGTTAATAAGATAACAGATACTGTATGAACATTACTGAAATTGCATTTTTTAGCAATGTCTACATGGGGTGTCCATTACTGGAAATTGACTAATTAAGTGTTCCAGTAATGGACCTAAAAAATAAATGATAATAAACCTAAAAAATAAATGAAATTTTGTAAATGGCCATTAGTATATTCATAAAATTTAAAGTTTTCTATTACTATAAGTTATCTATTACTATAAATCAACCATCTTGTGCGAGTTTTAATGCATAAGCTAAAACCTTTTACAATGTTCAAATGCACAAATACGTACAATACCATGACACAAAAAACCACATACGGCCGTTTCAAAGAGTATTCTTGAATCCCCTTTCTCAGTGTGATAAAAAAAAATATTAAAAGATTAAAATGAGGTCAAAGAATCCCTCGGTTATAGACCCTGGCTATTTTTGTGATTCACCCCCGCGCCCCTCGCACTGAAGAAGGAGATCCAAGAATCCTTGGAACGGCCGTATGTAGTTTTTTGTGTCATGGTACTGTATGTGTTTCAGCGTTCGAAATCCTTGGTGGTCCGCTGGTCCGAGATCACTAAAAATTCAATCGGACCACTAATTTAAAAAATTTAGTGGTCCGAAGGACCAGTAACTAACAGTAACTTTTCCCCCTCTTTGACAGGTAAACGTAAATTTTCCCATCCCTGAGAAAACTGCAACCAAACATTACAATAAGCATAAAATTTGCATAAATACTTAGTCAGTTAAAATAAATAGACGGAAATAAAAAACATAATAATTTCAGTTTTTGTTTATGTACTATTTATTTAATTTTTAGCAAATTATAATTTTACATTTTATTATGCCGAAAATTTTGGGTAACTGAAAGGAAGTTTGGTTTATATTCTCGGCGGAGGAGAGGGGTGGGGGGTGTCACTCAAAGGGTTAAGGTACTTATATAATTTTATGTAGCAGTCCAGTAACGATGTCTGCAGACCAGTAAACTCTGATGTTTACTGGTCCTTGGGATCAGTGATTTTTTTAAATCAATTCTACCGCTGAAAATAGTCAGGGTTGCAAAATCGCTAAAAAAAATGTCGGTCATAACAAAAAAGATGACAGACGATCAAGGGAGAATATGCAAGGGATATTCAAAAACTCATTCAATTTCATTATAAAAATTAATATAAGGTTAACAGATAATATTAAAAATTCAAAACAATATTCTTGTATTTAATAACATTTGTTATAATACTTGTCCCCAAGCAGCATTAGCGATAAATACAAAATATTATTTTGTCTTCAAAAGCATCGGTAAATTAGAAAAATTTTGGTTAAAAAAAAAAAATAAAATAAAAAAATAAAGATCTATTCAATCTATCTTTTAACATGCTTTTACAAACAAAATACCAAAGTTCTCCAAATGTTATTTTATGAAAAAAGAGAGAGCGAGAGAGATGGGGGAGGGGGAAGAGAAATTTGTAAAAAGCAAATAGTATAAAATTTTGTAATGATAATGATTCTGAGATTCATATAAATATTAAAATTGATCTAAGTCCAATCAAAAACAATGATATTTTCAAAACAAAATACCAACATTTTCCAAACGTTATTTCTAAAAAAAGAGAGGGGAAAGGGAATTTGTAAAAAGCAAATAGTAAAAAAATCAGGGTTGTCTCGGTTTTAACCATGGTGGTTTTAACCAGCGGTTTAAACCGGTTTTAACCGTCCTGGTCAAAATCAATTTTGACCATTTTGACCACTGAAATTGACTATTCAATTTATTTACTACTAATCAAATATATTTTACTAGCATATGTTAAAAACAAAGTTAACATTTGTTAAAAATGTCATAATATAAGTAACATAACACCAGCAAATACCAAATTTAAAAAAGCCATAACATAAATTACAACACCAAGATACAACACAAATGTTTTAATTATTTTTTATACACAAGCTCTTTTATCGAGACTGTATCATTTTAGAATAAGTTTCAAGATCTTTTTCTTTTAGCAATCTTAACCATTCGTCGCATGCATCAGATATAGTAGCATCTTCTTTTTTAAGTTTATCTAAAGCAAGGGAAATAGGCTTAAGTTGATTTTATAAATGTTTTACTTCTTTGTATACGTTGTTAATGATTTTAACAATGTTATCAATATTATCTTCATGCTCATC
Source organism: Maratus speciosus (assembly GCA_963932465.1). NCBI lineage: Eukaryota > Metazoa > Arthropoda > Arachnida > Araneae > Salticidae > Maratus > Maratus speciosus. Next base: position 130,892,453 of record OZ010789.1, read on the forward strand.
TGCAATTTTTCATTTCAATAACATGCTTCATTATTGAATTAACTTTGTTTGTGTTTGTAATATCTTGTCCTACAAGATTCAAGTAATGTGCAGCACCAGACTTAGATAAAATGCAAAACTGTCTGTTTTTTTAAATATAATTTCCTATTGTATACAGATGCATATCTGTTGATAAAATAAACATTTTTGGCTATTATGTAAGTAATATAACTTCAGAAAATATTTAAATTAAATAATTACAATCAATTATATAGAAAATTGAAATCATTTCTAATTTAAACATTATTAGTAACACCTATGTCTTATGTTCAAAGTAAACTGCTCTACGCAGTGAAACATTGATACCTTGCAAATCGTATGAAGAATCCTTTGATTAATAATATAATAATCAATCAATAAACATTTGATGCAATTTCATGAATATAATATATTATTCTGTGGTTGTTATTATTATTATTTTTTTTTAATATCCAAATACTTCTGGTTATTTTGTTTTCTGAGTGATAACTCCCAGTGTCCAAGTCAACATTTTTGGCCATTAGATTCAGCAACTAACAGAAAAGATTGATTGGTATTACTGAAATGCTATAAATAGCATTCAATTTTTGCAAGCTGTGTTGTTCAATTTGATATCTTAAGCTACTCTTTTAAATTCTTTAAGGATAATCTTCCCCAATCCCAATCCAGAAAATTTTCTTTTACAAGGCTGTTCTCAAATCCAAAAAGGCAACTTCCTGACATAAGTTTTAATTTATTTTTGTGCGAAAATGATCAAAACTAGCTGGTGTTGTTGTTCAGAAACTATGTAATTGAGCTGTTTTTCCATTTTTTTGCTAACTCAATAGATCTTTCAAAAAATAGTCAAAGTGGGCGTTTTGAACTGAATTTCTTCGCAAAGGGAGAAAAAGCTCTCAAGAGCAGGCGAAAAACGGGTTTGTCACGTGATCGAATTTGCTGATAACTCAATAGGTAATCGATTGATCAAAAGATGGAAAAAACAGTTCAATTCCAAATCGCTTCTGTGGCCAGGCTTTCCAATTTTATACCTTTCCGTTAAAAAATGAATTTGTAAATATGTCAAAACGTTTTGCGCTTGTTGAGCAGAGCAGTTAAGAACAGCCTTAACCAAAATCTTAAAGATCATTGTATTTTGTTATTAACTGCTGTAAATAATCTGCATTTTTAAAATGAAAATATTTTATGCTAAATATTGAATAATATTTATCTATTTTATCTTTTCTAATTTCACATGTTTTAAGGAAAATCTTTAGAGTACCAGATATGTTCATCAGCACATGCTAATTTTCCTTCTACATGCATAGAAACATGACCTAGGCTCATTATGTCTCATGTTGACTGCTGAGATGAAGTGTTAAAAGTAGAAATTACTTCTATCTATAATTTAAAACAATTAAATTACAAACAAGAGAAAATATTATATTAGACTTTTTCTAAAAAAACCAAATGGTTTTTTTGACAAAAAAACCAATTGGTTTAAACCGTGGTTTAAACCATGGTTAAAACAACTTGGTTTAAACCGTGCCAACCCTGTTTCTACCTCTTCTTTAGCATCAGCTGCTAGTTTTAAACAATACTGGGCAGATTTCTTAGATGCTCCTGTATCAACAGCTGAAAGGAAGAACGATTTTTTTTCCCTGTTGATACACTATTAACAATGATAGGGCAATTATGGATCTAGCTTTCTTATTGTATTGCATAAGCATATTTTACTAATGAGCCTCCTTAACTTATCAGTGTATTATTTTTTTAACTGCCTATTACTTTTATTACTTATTAAGTTACTTTTAATTGCAAAGAAAAAATAATTATTAAAATTAAGACCATTTTTAACAGTTTTGACCATTTCTGACCACTTTTGACCAATTTTGGACGGTTAAAACCACTTTTATCCAGTGTCCTGGTCAAAATCAATTTTGACCCTGAAAAAAATAAAAAAAAATTGTGCATGCATGTGGCAGTAAGTAAAAAATACTGCATGTATGAGCACTGCATGCCCATAAAGCAAAAATTCAAAACAATATTCTTGTATTTAATAACATTTGTTAATGCTTGTCCCCAAGCAGCATTAGCGATAAATACAAAATATTATTTTGTCTTCAAAAACATTGGTAAATTAGAAAAATTTCGGTTAAAAAAAAAAAAAAAATCTATTCAATATGTCTTTTAACATTCCGATGAAGCAAGTAACTTTTTTCCCTCTCTGACAGGTAAACTTAAATTTTCCCATCCCTGACAAAAACCGCAACCAAACATTACAATAAGCATAAAAACTTAGCCAGTTAAAATAAATAAACGGGAATAAAATACATAATTAATAATTTCAGTTTTTGTTAATGTACTACTTATTTAAATTTTAGCAAATTATAATTTTACAATTTATTATGCCGAAAATTTTGGGTAACTGAAAGGAAGTTTGGTTTATATTCTCGGAGGAGGAGAGGGGGGGGGGGGTCACTCAAAGTGTTAAAGGTACTTAATATAATTTTATGTAGAGGGCCAGTGATGATGTCTGCGGACCAGTAAACTCTGATGTTTACTGGTCCTTGGGACCAGTGACTTTTTTTAATCATTTCTACCGCTGTGTTTGTGCATTTGGAGATTTTAAAAGGTTTTAGCTTATCTATTTTCTATTACTACTCCATTAAAAATATTCAAATATTTCAAAAAAATTGAAGAATATATAAATTTATTAAATGAAGCCGGCTCATAGAATCTTCATTAAGATTTTCACTGAAAAACTGCATAAACTTTGAAACATTATTTTCTGTTTAATGATTGATTTGATTAAGGGTGTCAATAATAATCCAGATTATAAAACATGCAAGAGGGAGTTTTGAAAAAACAAAATAATGCTAAAAGTTTATTGGTTATTTTTTTTATAAACCAAAAACATTAAAGCGTGTCTACTACTGGCACATCTACCCTACATATTATTCAATCAGGAAGAAATTAAATACATGACAAATGCTAAAGTCAAATGTTATATGGTATTAAAATATCTTACAGAAACAACATGCATACATTTATACACTTAATAATTTCCAGTACGTATGAAAACATGTGCAACAGTACAGAATCAAATCAATTTCGAAGCTTTTTATCAGCAATTTTTTTTTTGGTGCCTAGGGATGCACCGAATATTCGGCCTACATGTGAAGTGAATACCGAATATTTGGCTCATCGAATACTTTTATATTTCAAAGTTTATAGCCATTAAAATGTTAAATTTTAAAACAATTTTAGATAATATTTAAAACAGAAACTTTTATTTTAATAAAGAGCTTTTTTCAAGTAAACTTGGTACTTTTCGGTTAGCTGGCCGGCAGTATTATGTATACATAAATATGTATACATACATATTTATATACATATATACTATGTGTGTGTATATATAAAACATATGCATAGATATATAATGTATATATACATGTATGTATGTATATATATATATATATATATATAACACTGGCGCCCAGCTAACCGAAAAGTACCGTAAACTTTATGCTGAAAAAAATCTGTTTTGAGTTATTCAAGAAGAGGATAGTTATAAACCTTTTTTAATTAGTAAAATTTTAAATTTCACGGCTTCTTCTGAGAATTAAAACAGATGAATAAAATTTTCTTAAATTCTAAAAGAAACATTTTAAAATCAAAGAGAAATTGTGAAAATATTGTGCAGGATCATATATTATTTGTTGGTCAGGAAGAGACTAAAGTAAAAGTAAATAAATAATACAATGTATTCAAATTTTATATGGTGGCAACTTAACAAGAATAACTGTTCTACTCCCTTTGATTAAGCAAGGAAGTTTTTTAATGCATTCTACATCAGTGTCTGGAGTGGGAAATCCTTTTCAGAGATTGTAAACGTTGTTCTGAAAATCTTAGAAAGAAACAGATTATTTACGGGAAAATATTCAGAAACTTGCATCTGTACATAATTAATTCCTATGAAAATCCTTGTGATTGGTTAATTTTCTTAAATAATACTTAACAAACAGCAAATAAATAATGTAAAATCATTCTCTTTTATTTAAATATGATTCTGTTTCTAATTATTCTGAATATCTTTTTAAGTTGACTCTTAAACTTAGAAGTTGTATACGGTTTTTAATAAAATGTTTAAAAAGTTTTTTTAGCCGAATACTTCGATATTCGGCATACCGAATAGCTTGATAATCGGCCAAACCGAATATTCGGTAACATGGCCGAATACCGAATAGATACCGAATATTCGGTGCATCTCTATTTATAACATTAATATTTATTTTAATTCATTAATAAGGAAGATTAAGAACTAGAATAATTCATTATTTGGCTGAGATAAATACAAAAGAATACAGAATATTTGTGAGATTAAACTCTATGGGTACGGTTATTTTCGGAGAATAACTAAATATGAGAAAAAAATTCTCTTATTTTCATTCTATTAAACGTATTTATATAAAAATCGTAATGCACATTATTTTAAACTTCATAATATGCTATCAATATAAAAACAGAATACTGAATTTCAAATCATAAAGGGAAAATCTTGTTTGTTTCATTTACTGCTTTTAACAAATGTTGCAACTAACTTTAAGAGGGAAGGGGGCGGGGAATCTAAATAAAAATTGGATTTCATAAACGAAGTGAAAATTTAAGCGCCAAATAAACATTAAGTTGATTACGTGGGTTTCATAGTCTAACGATTGAAATTATCATTTTTATATGAAAAATAAAGCATTATATATCAAAATTAGTAGTCAAAATAACAGAAAGAACAAATGAAGACAAAAACATTAATGTTACAATCATCAAAATGCCGAATGTGAAACATCGTGTATAGCTAACCCTAATCTTAAGACAACTTACAGAAATTGTGAAAACAATAAAAATATGGGAAAAAATTTCGACAACAACAAAATGAATGAACTTACTTTCAAAATTGTCGACGAATTCTTCCAAATTCCACTGCCGAAGTCTTTCGTTAACGTGATCGTCCATTTGCAACCTTGAGTAGAGCAGCAACAACAACAACAAAAAAACCTCTACGCTTCCGCTTCTGCGATCTCACCTTACGACGGTTTTTAAATGTTCTTCCGCGGACACAATAAAAATGTAGTTCGCCACGTTTCATGTAATAAAATATTACTGACAGGAGCGCTTCATTCGAAATCATAAGAAATAGTGATTAATGTTAATAAATTGAACTACCTTGGTGAAATTTACCCCATTTAACGAATAAAAAGTAATTTTGTTTGAAACTGAGTATGGCTGGTATTTCAAAATTGAAAGCATTGGGTTTTCATATTTGAAACAAAAAGTTTCAAAATAAAATGAAAACATCGATTTACTCAGATTTGAAAGCGTCATTTTTCTCAGTGTAATGATAATATATGGTTTTACACTCACTTTTATTCTAACTTTAAAATTGCTATTGTCATTATTTGCGTGTAGTGTGATAATACAGTAAACTCTCTGTAAGGCGGACTCTGTGTAAGACGGAAATCTGTCTTCACGGAAAGATTTTCAAGTCCCTGCGAATCCATAGACATAGAGTACAATTTGTCTAAGGTGAATATTGTCTACTGCTGAAAATTTTTTGTGTCCCGATCAATTCCGCCTTAGACAGAGTTTACTGTATATGGATAATATATGATTTTCATTTACCATTATTTTCCCTTTACATTTTCTATTTTTATTATTGCATGTAAATAATATATGTTTTTACATTTACTATTATCACTTCATTTATGTTTCAAAACTTAGTATTAAAAAATGCATATAAACTTACACCATTTCTGATACTTTTGCTTTAAAAAATGCTTCCTTCTTTTAAAATAAAAAATGGTGTCTACTTGTTTGAAAAAATAATTTATGATAGAAGAAATAAACAGAACTGGAAAGTTGTGATACCCATTTATTCCCGTTTTAATAATACATTTTTTAAACGTATTCAAAATTCTTCCATAGCATATTGTCATATTAATAGTACGCTAAGTAATTAATGGCATAGTCGTTAGATCTCAGTAAATCTGCGTTCTTGTCTTTTGGATAACAGCTTTTAATTTTTAAAAATAAAAAGTCTCCAATTCCACCCCCCACAAAAGAAAATCGAAACCGAAAGGGTTAAGTAAATACTCTTCAACAAGTTTCATCTAAATATAAATCAAATCGTCTTGATAAAATATGTCTGTTAATACCACAGAAGGATAAAAAATCAAAGAATTTCAAGTGATAAACTTTCTATTTAAGGTTAGCATGAAATCTAAATTGGCAAGTTTCTGGCACGTACATGAAGACATTTTATTACACAGAAAGAACGATTTTGTTAAAACAACAAAAAAACCGTTGTGCCAACCAAATTTTGCCCCATCCAAATATTTTTTGTTGAACTGACAAAATCATCTTGTTAGTTCAATAAAATTTTATTGATCGAGCAAAATCATTTAATCAGTCGAACCAACATTTGGTCAGTCCAACCAAACATTTTAGCTGAGGCTATATTAACTAAATCTTTTTTTTCGTGTAGTAAACGAACGAAATATGTAGATGTTTGTGTTAAAATATACTATAAGAAATGCTTTTTCCCCCTGTTAAAGGAAGGAGATTCTTAGAATATGCCGTCAAAGTTAATTTTTTTAACCTATTTTCGGGTTATAATAGCGATGGAATAGTACCAATCGTTTATAGAATTATATATATATAGAATTATATATATAGAATTATATATATAGAATTTAAAGATATATTTAAAAAAATTCTATTCAATTTTTACCTTTGAAAATAAATATTTGAGATTTTGAATCAAATAGGAGTGAAAAATATTTTGAATATGTAAGAAAGTTAGGCATTGTTAAGTGCAGAATATCGGAAAGATTCGGCATTGTTCGGAGGAAAGAAACATCAGAGAAAGCCATTAAAATAAAGCACGAGCAAAAACATTGAAGTAATACTGTTTATACCTCCCTTAAGGATTTTCTCAAGTGCTACTCTAACTATTTTAGGACACATTTTTAAATTAATTTTTGTTCGCAAACGTATCAAATTAGCAGGCTCTCTTATTAAGAAACTTTGTAATCGGACTGTTTTTCCGTTTCCCGATAAAGGTGGAAAACTTTTTCGAAATTGCTGTCAAAGTTGGCGTTTTGAACTAAATTTCCGGATGCGACAGCGAAAAAAAAAAAAAAAAAAGAAACTTATCATGAGACAGCAACCGCTTGTAACACCAGTTGTAATTAATTTATAGAAAAATGGAAAAATAAACTAATTGATTACAAATCCCTACAATAATCATGACAAAAACTACAATACTTTTGTTTTAAATTTACTCGGAAAATGCGTCAGAAAGTTTTGCTTAGTAAATCGGGGAAAAATCATTTTTTGAGAACCGGTTTAAGGGAGCATTGCAAATTATGCAGAAACGAAAACACGCAAAATTGAAATAAAAAAATTGAAAACACATTTAAGCTAAAGCATAAGCAAATAACAAAAAGTACTGGCTACTACTTTCTTAAGTGAGAAATGGTACATTATACAGATAAAATTATACATTGTTAAATCACACTTTCAAAAATTGATAAATTGATAAATTATATATTAAATTATATATTGATAAATTATACGTTTAATCGAAAGCTTAGCTTTCAGGCTTAATACAACTTTCACACTTTTGAAGAATTTCATCTTAAAAAGTGAGTTTTTTAGAAATATCTTGTAAGATTTCATCAGGTAAAATATATGACAGAAATTTAAGTAAGTAGGTTTTAAGTAATGCAGTAACTGAGCTTTCATTCCATGCATAAAGTTTGTACAGTAAATAAGGCTTAACATAACAATGTGCTATTCTTTACAAAGTTGCTATGTGGCGAGGCTTGACCCAATCAATGTGAGATTGGTCAAGGCTCCCTTAATTAAATATTTTTGAAAATCTTTAAATTATACACTGTCTATATGATAAAAGGTTAATGGTCATATTGGTAAATTAATGTAAATTAATTCTGGAAAGCTACAGTAAAATGTGGTGATAGAAAGGAAAACGTTTAAAAATGATTAAAGTAAGATGTGAAAAAATGCTACAGTATCCATTGTAAGAAAACATTTAATGAAATATAAATGGAAAAATTCATAGGAACTTTTATTTCATTTAAATATTACCTGCAGTAGGTAAATAGAAACAATGGAAAATACTAGAATGGACCAGAAAGAGTGAAAGTATCAGTCTTAAGAGTTGTTAATGATAAGATAAGAGTTCATGCGGCTGCAAAAGAAAATAGCATTGATTGAAAAACTTCAGGAAGATATGAAGACAAATTTCACCAAGCTGAACACTGTAAGATGAAGCCAAACTATGTGACAACTAGTGTTGCTTGGTCGAATGTCACAAATAAAGGAACAGCGGTTTCTAAATCGGGGCATAAAAATACATTAAACCCTATGAAAACGAACCTATCTATAATGGAATACTATCATAAACGTTAAAATTTCATTCTCCCTACTATACAATTATACCCACTGGGATAAAAGCCTATATAAAACGGAATTTTTCTCATGTGCCTTGCGATGCTATCTAAGAAGGTAAGTTTAATCATCATACTTTCACAAATAATTTTTAATAATAACTAAACCATAAAGTTTTTTAACTCTTAAGAAATATTTCGTGGGTTAAGCCTCACATATGTAGGGTGCATTGACTCATTATTTACTCATGATTAAAATCAATGATTTATCAAGTTATTACATTTATTTAGCAATTTTATTTTTATAACTGACTGTATAACGAATAGATGATGTATGAAACTTTATTCTAGATTTAATATTAAAAAAAAAATCAATTTGTAACGAATGGTTAAAACCTCCCACTTCTCCCTTATTTAGAACGAATAAAAATTCATACCAAATTATTATTCTCTCCTAACCTTTAACTACTGTGTTAAATATTGTCGCATAATTACTGTGAGCGGTCTCTAAGACAGCGTGGTCGAAAGTTGAGTAAAAGGTTCGAATAGCTCATGGTATAAGGGAGACTAGGGACGATTGACCATACGGGAGGCTTGACCCACCCATCAATTTTCATATTTAAAAGAATTTCAGAGTTTTATCAATAGGTGTCAACCAAAGCTACTAGAATGCTCAAACAACAGTCTTCGTTTCATAGAAGTAATCGAAACAGGTGTGGAAAATCAATTGTGAGGCGTTTTCAACCTAAAAGTTGTGTTTTTTAGAAAAATTTTGTAAGCTTTTTTTAAATAAATTATATCATAGAAATTTAAGTAAGTAGGTTTTAAGTAATGCAGAAATATTGAGCTTTCATTCCAGGCATAAAGACTGTACAGTAAGTTAGGCTTAACATAACAATGTGGTAATCTTTATAAAAGGTCTATGTAGGGAGGATTGACCCAGTCAATGTGAGGGAGGGTTGACCAGATGCTCAAAGCTCCTTTAATTAAGTTGGTTTGGAAATCTTTTTATTATACACTGTGCATAGTGAAAAGTTAATGGTATATACATAAAATAATGTAAATTTATTCTGTAAAGCTTCAGTAAAATGGTGTGATGGAAAAGAAAATGTTTAAAACTGACTATAGAAAACTGTGAAAAATTGCTTGAAAATGGGAAAGTTGATAGGAGCTTTCTTCCATTTAAATATTGCTTACAATAGGTAAATAGAAACTGTGGGAAAGACTAGAAAGGTCTATACAGGATGAAAGCAGCAGTTTTAACCCTTTGACGGGCAGTTGTGTGTTTAAAAAAACCCTTAATTTTAATTCCGAAACATCACAATGACACCAGAATTTTGCTAAAATCTTTTCATTTAACATATATGTGAAATATAGCCTTTTTCTTATTTCCAAATAAATTTGTTCATAAATTCCGGTGCCATTCATTTATTTCAACATTTTAGTACTGAAAGTACTTTGCCCCTTAAAGTTTTAAATCATGTTAATGATAAATTAAGTGTTCATGCGGTTGCAAAAGAACATAGCATCGATCGGAAAAATTTAGGAAGGTATGTAGAAAAATTTCACCAGGGTGAATACAGTGGGATGAAGTCAAACTATGTGACAATTAGATTTGTCAGATCGAGTGTCATAAAAAATAGAACAAGGAGATTAAAAAACCGGGACAGTGGCTCCAAAATCCGGACATAATAACATGAAACACTATGAAAACGGAACCTGTCTCTAACAGAATGCTGCCTTAAATGTTAAAATTTCATTTTCCCTGCTGTACAATTATACCTGCCCAGACAAATTCCTGTTTAAAACAAAATTTTTCTCCTCTGACTTGCGATTGCGTCTTAACAGGTTGGTTTAAGCCTCATATTTAAAAAAAAATTTTTGTTATAATAATTAAACGGTGTAGAATAAAGTTATCTTGCTTTTTTTAAACTGATTTTATTTCTCTTCACAAATAGTGCAATATAAAACAAAGTGGGTCAACCCTCCCGTATGTGGGGAGCCTTGACTCATTATTTTTTCATGTATAAAATCAATTATTTTTCACATTTTTCATATGTTACACAGATATAGTAATTTTATTTTGATAACTGATTGTATAACGAATAAAATGATATATAAAACTTTATTCTACGTTCAATATTTAAAAAATAAAAAATCATTTTGTAAAAAGTGGGTCAACCCTCCCTAGTCTTCCCTACTATTTTTGCACTAAACTTTATGTACATGACTATTATAATTAAAATTAATCTATTCTGTAGACTCTAGAGTAGTAGGGCTCCAAATGGAACAAAATTTCACTAGTATCTGTGAGTAAACTAAAAATTGCAAGTTAAACTGTGAAAATTGAAAAGATCAGCGGTCTGTGAGGCAGCTCACACCTGTTAAGGTTTAAAACTAATTATTTTTAAGCATTCCTGAAATTTAGAGAAGACTTTGTTCTAATAAAAACAACTTAAATACGAAAATAAGAATTAAAAGCGAAAACCAGGCGATTAAGCAACTGCTTATCGCTTGTAATTACTGCTGTAATTACTGCACATTACTGATGTTGTGCTTGTAATTACTGCACAACATCTGTAAAAGATGATGCAAAAAATAAAAAAGTAACAATGTGAAAGCGGTTTAATGCAAAGTAAAGATATCTTTATTTCCCTCAGAGATTCAGTTTAATTACTTTAATTTCTATTTAGGAATAGCGCCTTTTAGATTCACACTGGGTTTTATTACATGCACAAAAGGCATTTCGTAAATAAAGATCGACTGCAAAAACTTTGCTCATTTTTACTTTGAACCAATTCCAATTTTCAAGACTGAAACGGATAAGTCAACTTCCATAGAAAGTTAAAGAAAATAGTTTCTTTAGATAATCTCCCTCCATTGTGTCGCGCAAAAATTATCTTCACACTGTCCACTCTCCCATTTCCTAATTAATGAAAGATGCCCCCCCGGAGTCACGTTTAATGAATAATAAATGAACGCCAGGAAAAGAACAGTGGACCACTCCCCTTCCCAAAGAAAGTATTTTTAGTGTTAAAAGTTTTCTTGAATAAATGACAAAAGAGGAGTGACGATTAATGCTTGCTAATAACCAAAATCATATAATGAACAATAATTAAGGCAGAATACCTGATGGTTCCCCTTAATTATCATAAAATGAAATTCATACTGAAATTATTAATTATTATTTGGTCACCCGCTGTGTTATTTTCGGAAAGTTGTTAGAAAACTCATTTAATATTTATTGCTCTTTCCGGAGTTTTCTGTTCCAGACAAATTTTATTGACTATCTGAATTATTCCTCCAAAAGGCAGAACTTTATTAGTTTCCGAAAAAAGCCGTTAGTCAATAATAAATTTAAAACTTCGATAATTAAATGTGTAACAAATATTTTTGGAGTTTGTTTTTTAGTTTTTCTACAAAACCAATTAACATAAAAATATAAATAAGCGAAAATGCCAATCACACATCCAGTCGAGTCTAACGAAAAGTCTGCCGCAGTGCGTTACACGTGTCTCTAATTTGAGACCACTTGAGTCACGTGATGCTTGCGAAACGAACATCACGTCTAGCATCACGTCTAACTTAAAAGGTAGTGAGGCAGCCTGCATTTTTTTATAGTCTCGACATCCACTAGTGTGATGTCTTGATGTTAGATGTTAGATCATAGCTGACATTTAAGGGTCTCAAGACTCGTAAAACTTTAAAATTTTCGAAATTTAAATTTTTCTTTTTAGATGTTAATCTTCTATATTTTCTCAACATTTTGATATAATCGTTTCCTTAAAATTCCTATTAGATCAGAAGTTGTAGCTTTTAGAATTATACACGCTCAATAGCTGAAGCGGCGTTTCCGAAACTTTGAAGCCATTTTTCTCCAAATGACGTGTTTTAGCAAAACGCTCACGATATCTCAAAAACTTCTGAATATGTTTTCATGAAATTTTCAAATCATGTGTTTCAAGTTACTCTATATAAAGTGGACCTAAAATTTCTTTTTTATTGTTAAAAAAAATATTTTCTTGGGGTGATTATATTGTTGAAATTTTCTAAATTTTGAATTAGCAAATACAGCTTTGCATTTAAAATATAAAAATGCTTTAAATACAAATTTATTTAGGTTCACGGTAATTATTACCACATGAAATATAAGTAGTCAGAAAAATTTTCATTCTAGTTGCAAAATGTATTTTGTAATCCTGCGCTTAATCTGTTATGCCGATTTTCTGCTCGTCAAATGTCTGACAGTTTGGAACCCTCGATAAATGCTAATTTTGCATCTTGTAATTTTTTAAATATTTGAAATGAAGGAAAATAGTTATATCTTTCATTTCCAATTAAAATTGTGTCTTAAAATAAAATACATTTTAAGATATTAAATATTGAAAATGGTATTTTTTTTTTTTCATTTTTTCCAATTTTAAGAGTCTTGAGACTCCTAAGATACGAAAAAAAAAAAACAACAAAAAAAAAACACGATAATCTGTTAAATGCACTGCTTCATTGTGGTATATATTTATTTAGAGGACTTGTGTGTAGATAAAAATATACATGTTAGATCACATGCATGCACGCATTTCCCTACTATTGGAACATCAATTATGTTGGGAGGTATGTTCCTGTTACTTCACTACAAGTCACAAATGTAGCAGTGACAATTGTGACGTTGCTATGACATTGCAGATTTTCAAGAATGAGACTGCTGCATTTAGGAGAAATATATTGATACGCTGTTGCGTTACATTAGTGGCTAAATATGAACGGTACAGAAAAGTATTACTCAATTCATTTATTCACGCATAGGAAAATATTTCAAAACGAATATTTTTATTCGTTTAAAACATTCATTCTTTCTAATGTCTAATCCTAGCAGATTTTTTTTTAAATTTATATTAAGTTACTTTAACTTTTCAGTTTTAAGCAATATGTTATTTTGACTATTGTTACAATTTAGATTAAAATTGAACTAAGCAATGTTGCAATCACGTCACTGTAAAGTTACATTCTTGTAACTGCCTGTAACAAAATTGCAATCGACATGTTGTGAATATGAGGCAACAGTGTGGAGTGGGTTTGGGAATTGCATATCTTCCGCATGATGCAACAAAGAGTTAATATATTTCCAATAAATATTTAGGATAGCTGAAGCTCCATTTTGAAGAACATTTTAAATGTTACTTACCATTTGTGATTGGCAGGGCTCTTGGTGGCAGTGGTTCATCGTCATCGTGTCCATCTTCGGAATCTAAATTTAAAAAATGATCATCATCATCGTCTACAAATCGTTCTTCACTGCCAGGCCGTTTTGCCTGAAAAAAGAAACAAAAGATATTTAGAATATGAATATTTCGATAAATAACATATTTAATTAATAAACACGGACTTGATCTTGCTTGTTTTCAGCATCTAAATGATGTATAAGTTGTTCTCAATATTATTTCAATTTATATTATATTTAGGGTTATAAGATTAGAGCTTTTTTATGTCGTAATATTATTGTAAAATTTTTAAGATGGATGATAAACTAGTTAATTGTTAAACATATACATCAGCCCGTTTATTTTCCCCATCTAAATAAGATACAATTTATTTTCAATACGGTTTCAATTTATATTATATTTTTAGGGTAATAAAATTTGAGTTTTTTTTTTTGTTTTTTTAATCGTAAATTGTAACATTATTGTAAAAATTTTAATATGGATGGTAAGCTAGTCAATTATTAAACATATACTTCATCCCGATTATTTTCAGTATCTAAATAAGCTACAATTTATTTTCAATATGGTTTCAGTTTATATTATATTTAAGGTGTTTATATTATATTTATCAGAGTTTAAAAAAAAAAAAACGTAAATCGTAACATTATTGCAAAATTTTAAGATTGATGATAAACTAGTCAATTATTAAACATGTACTTCATCTCGATTATTTCCAGCATCTAATAAGCTACAATTCATTCTAAATAAGGGTTTCAGTTTATATTTAGGATAATAAAACGAGAGCTTATTTAAAAATGAAATTAAAATATTATTATAAAATTTATTAGATTGATGTTATTTTGACGGCAAACTAGTTAATTATCATCTAAATGAGCTAAAATTTGTTTTCGATATGATTTCAATTTACATTATGTTTAGGGCAATAAGGTTAGGGCTCTTTTTTATGAAATTGTAATATTATTCTAAAATGTATAAGATGGATGATAAATTGGTCAATTATTAAAAACCTACTTGATCCTAATTATTTACAGCTGGTAAATGAACTATAATTTATTCTCAATATGGTTCCAATCTAGATTATATTTAGGATAATATAATATCAGAGGTTTTGTTTTAAAGGAAATCGAAATATCACTCTATTCTAAAAAAAAGTAAATACGCTGTCACAGCCGCAGTAAATGAATTTTTTGTGATCGGGGGTCTTTCTTCGTTAATAATAAGAAAACTGCTGCATACAAAAATATGAAAACTGGTGTATTATAGAGAAATGTTTGATAAACACACTGATGTAGGCAGTTTTTTAATCGAGTTTTAAAACATTTTTATTTTAAGACATATTTAATGTTAAAGTTTGTCAAAATATTTCCATTAAAAAAGTTTTATAGGAGCAAAAGCTATACATAGAAATTTAATAATTTTTTCTAGGGATGTATATTAAAAGATCCCGGTGTGCCAATTGAGTGTATTGTTTGAAATTTTACTAATTTTTTGAGGTGTTATTTCCATTTTAAATTCAAATTTTCAGTATTTCGAGAGATATTTTTTACATATTAGAAAAGGTTATTATTTTAAATTGTTGCCAATTGCAAAATCAGAGCAAAGAATAATATTTCCTTCAAATAAAAAATTTATTTACACGTGACTATTACAAACAGAAAAAATAACTTTCGAGTTAGAATTAAATGATTTCGCATTAAAAGCAGGGAAATATAAAAAATTACGTCATAAAACTATATTTTTACATGAATTTTAAAAGAGAAAAAAAAATTAAAATAATATATTTAGTAATGTGCGTTAAAAGCCGTAAATGGAAGAAATTGCGTCATATTTAAAATGATTAAATTATAATATTGCCAAACAGTTTAAATTTACAAGTATAGTTGCACGAGACATTTATTTCACATTTCTAGATAATTTTTTAAACTATTGTTGCCAATTCTAAGGCAGCGCAAATAAAAATATTTCCTTTCTAGCAACAAAAGTATTTCTACGTGAATATTAAAAAGAGAAAGAAAACTTTAAAATAATAAATTCCTTAATATGCGTTAAAAGCAGTAAATGGGAGAAATTACGTTATATTTAAAATGAAATAATAATAATATTGCAAAACAGTTTAAATTTTAAAAAAATATATTTACTCGAGACATTTATATCATATATTGAGCTGATCTTTTTAACTTTTGTTGAGAATTCTTAGGGAGCGCAAATAATATTTTCTTTCTAACAACAAAGTATTTTCACGTAAATATTAAAAAGAGAACGAAAGCTTTTGTAAAACTTACGTCAGATCTAAAACTATAAATTTAAAATGTCTTATTTAAAATAACTTTCTTATAACATTATTAAAAAGTACCGGGAGTACTCTGTTTACGTAATTCATTTTATAGTAACTTATTTTCAAATGTTTAATTGCTCTTATTTAATAAAAGACGAAAACAACCATTTGATCTCTTAACAGATGCAGGGAGATCACCACTGTTTTTATAATTACTATAATTCAATCTTCCGTAATCTTTTTAAAGCCGATGAAATTAGCGTATTTTTTGTGTCTGAACGGGGTTTGGAGAGCGTAGCTCGGTGGAGGCAGAGCCCCCTAGTTATTTAAAAATGTATAAGATTATTGATAAAATAGTAAATGACAAAATAGTCAATTACCAAATTAACCACCTAATTGATCCCAATTATTTTCAGCATCTAAATGAGTTATGAATTGTTTTCATTATGATTTTAGCTTGTATTATATTTAGGTCAATAAGAATAGAACTTATTTTTAACGAAATCGTAATATTAATGTAACATTTATAAGATGGATAATAAACTTATTTTTTACTTCAGCGTAAACCAAGTGGCAAGAATAAAGTTTTTCGATTTATTTCCTGTAATGAATTCTGGTGTATACGTTTCAATATATCACCAATATTTAAATATCACACCACGCAAATTACTTAACAGTTACTGAAATATTAAATTTATATCAGTTACTTTAAACAATTTATTAATCCTAAATGTTATTTAGAAATCGTAACGAGAAACGATTCATGTTACTACAAATCCATTTTCATGAAACCGACGTACAACAAACACTAACCGTAGCATTATGAGATAAGAAAAAAAAAAAAAAAAAGAAATCCTTCCATAAACTCCTTCTTCGCCCTTTTCAATTTACAAACATATACTTATCAAATGGATTCAAGAATCCATATAACAATCATACAGTGTCCGCACCTGCCAGATACAAATGAAATACTACATCAAGACTGCATACGTTTCTTATCCACTCAATAGTATTTGTGCCCCCAGGACAGATCTTCCAATTTCAAATCCAATATTCTATTTCCGGAGAGCGCAGTCGACATTTTTTGAACACTTCAACAGCCTCTATATATCTCATTGTTAAGTCACAAACCGCTCTTTGAACATAGAATTGCAGCCGTGGGGTATTTAGAGATGAGGTCCGTATACTTTAGTGTTCTGAAGAAGCATCGAAGTAAAGTTGTTTATACCCTGCTAAGTTTGTATTAACAAGCTGGCCTCAATTGCTTTTGTGTTAAGTCTTATTTACTGCAGATTCGTTGCATCGTTATCAATAAAATATGTTACAATGTTAGTTTTGCCTTTGGGTTGTAGGAGATAGCTTGCTGATCTCTTTTAGTTTCCATCTTTACAAGATTTAAGAAATATTGATATTGTTTTCGATTCCACGTGAAAGGGAGTTATGGAATAACAACAAAACTCGTTAACAAGGATGATACAATAAAACAACTCTTTCTGTTTAATATTGTAAACTAGGTTTCTCGTAAACACATATAATGTCTGAACAAACTTTCTATGATCATTGAAAGGTTAAACAAATTTTTCCTCAAACACTAATAAACTTCGAAAGTGAACTACCAAAGATGGTTGGTTATACATATCATATTAAAAAAAAGGATTTGCGTTGAAATAACATTTTCATCTCAACATTTAATTTTAAAATAACAATTTAGGAATTATAGAATGGATCAATTTTATAATTCTTGTTGATTTCTTAGTATTAGTTTTGATAGTTTTAGCTAGTTAGAGTATATTTTGATGTTTTTGTTGGTTTTGTTAGTTTTAGCTAAGTTTTGTTGCTTTTGTTAGTTTTGTTTTTGGACATTAGGAGATAGCTCGGGGATCTCTTTTAGTTTACATATTTTAAGATTTGAGAATTATCAAGATTGTTATAAAGAGAATTATGGAATAACGAAAAAAATTGTTAACAAGAATGGTACAATTAAACGACTTCTTTCTGATAATACTGTAAACAATTTCGTCATAAACATATAATATTTGAGTAAACTTTCTTTAATCGCTGAGAAGTTACATTTTTACTTTATTAATTTACTTTTAATTAATTTGCAATTTAAAAAGCTATAAATTATTATAGAGAACATAATATTTTATTTAAAAAATATTGGTAGTGAAATAACATGTAATGTGTTTTAAAATTTAATTTAGAAATAATGATTTGCGAATTGCAAAATGGATATCGCATTTTTCAGGGTGAATTTTCTTGGTTTTGATATTAAAGAATGATGTTTATGAATTTAAATCATTTCCAAATTAAATTATTGAAGATTTTTATTAGCAAAATTTATTGTAATAATATTTTTATTTTTTATTTTCAAACTACCAAAGATAATTTTAATTAAATAAATGTTCAATATTTTAAAATAGTATTCATATTCAATGCTATGCTAATTATGCAAATGTTCATCTAAAAAATAATAAAAAACATTAATGAGTATAAACAGTTAATGACGTGTGTAATAGCTTTTGAAAGCTCTGAAATATAATACAGCTGTCACAGGGACGAAATTCCAGTTTTCAATAATGCTTCCAGTAAATTAGATAAAATTATCTATTATCCATAAAATTTAGCCGAAATATTTGTCGTAATGTCATATTTTAGCAAATTTGAAAATGTTAGCAAGATAGATTAATTATGTTTTCCCATAGAGATTACAGCATGCTTTTCGCATATATCTACTAAGTATGTAAAATGTAAATGAGTATTTCATTTCCGAACGCTTATAAATCACATTCTGCTGAACGAAGTTTCTGGGACTTGCATTGTTATAGTTAGGTAAGTTTGGGAAAAGATTTTGGTGCACACATTTTTCTACGTTGCTTAGCAAATACTGCTATGGGAGAAAGTTCTATAATTACTTCAATCCAAATATGAATGGGAATTTTATCCCGAGCCCTTATAACCTCACGTTCAGCTAAACGAATTTTTAATTTAGTGTATAATGTTCTGTTCTACATTGCTCAGTTATAGAGCAATGGGGAAACGTTCTATAATTAGGCGATTATGAACGATCAGCTTTTTTTTTTTTTTTTTTAATCTTCTATCTACTATATAGTACAACAAAAGAAAAATTAATATATTTTAAAATCTACAAAATTCCTCCAAATTTAAATCTTGTTTATCACAATTTCCCGGAATTTAAGAACTAAGAAATGAGAATGAATCACGGGATCGCTATTTCGGTATAATGATTAATCTCTGCATTTGAGAAAACCGATCAGCGCAGCTTGCTATACTGTCTCTGTTTATATAATATTTTAATGTTTTACGTTAGTTTTATTAATGCATATTTGCATTTTATAAAGAAACTTTAATTTGATTTTTATATCATTTAAACTCTCCTTTATTTTCTGATGCATATTCACCACTATAAATAAATATAGTTTGCACACAGTCATACACAGGCTGCTGTCGAATTCGACCCACAAATTCAGAGGGGTGATCGTAGGCTTCAAGAGGATGAAAAACTGCCATTGAACGCCTCAAACCACTTATTCAGTCACAAATACAGTGGTGTTTCATCCTAACTGAACTTGAGTTGACATTAATAATTTTGAGGAAAATAAAAACATTACGATGAAAATGGAACGACATGTACATTGTTTTGTGTGAACTGTTACAACATCATGAAAAGTTATCTAAATACAGGCTGCTCAAACAATCTATGATACCGTATGAACTGCTAAACGCAGTCCAAAATGTGGTGCGTCAAGTGCATACTGTTGACGCGTATAATGGAAACTTCTATCACTGTTTTAGGTGCGTTCGTAATTATATAAAAACGTAGCACTTATAGTCGTCGTTCGGTCCGTCTGCCTGTCTGTCTATCTGTCCGTCCGCATATAACAGAGCAAAAACTACCCAGCCGAATGGTCTGAAATTTTAAATTTATAATTGTTGTAAACTTTTGTAAAGCCATTTCAAATTTTATGAAAATCGGATGTATAGTTTAATTACAGGGGCAGTCAAAAGTTTTCCATTTCATTACGACCAGTGGAAAAAAAAATATGTCAAGTGTATTTTAATGATGTTACAGCCTTTCGAACAGAATGAAATTGATACACGCTTATGAAGTGCACTAAAATATACATTCAGTACAATATGCGATGCAAAAATATTTATAAAACTAGTTATATTACCAATGCACCTCATTTGCCATGTTTGACGAGCAATTTGTAACTTGTTACATTTATTAAAAGCAATACTTTCGCATTAGCTTCAGGCCAGGAGGTAATAGCTAAAGAAATCGCCAACGATTTCAGTTTTAAAATTAAAGTTTTCATAAAAATATGCTTTTCGGTATGCTCCAGAAAATACGATTACCGTTATTTTAAATGAAATATGAAACAAATACATAAAGTTTTCAGGACAAAGGGTCGCCCAGTTTGAAAAACAAGGTTTGCAGAAAAACAGATTTGAAATATTACAATAGCATTAAGTTCAACGAGCGATGTTACATTCAATGATAAAAAAAGTTGTAAGAGCTTGAAATAATACAAAGCAACTTTAAGGGAATACACACACTTAAAAATTGCAAAAAATGCAAAACTGATTGGATGTGCCAATCCCAAAACTTTCTTCTATCTCTCACTTCTTAATATTTAAAAAAGTAGTTACAAAAGTAGCATACTTCACTATTATCAGTTCAATACGATGCCAACTTTGATTTTTATCTTAATTTTTAGCTTAAGTCAATTAGAAGGAGTAAAAACGGCTTACTCTCGATCATGATATTTATTAAAAAGCAATAGTTTTTTGTTATTCTGTTGTACATCAGCTGTTTGCGAATAGCAAGATGCGAAGTTTCCGTCGCTGCACTAGCCGCCGATGGACAATAGAACTACGAAAGTTATACAAAAATCGCGATTACAGCGTCTTCTTCCGAAGAATTATTTCCAAATTAAAGGAGGACCTGCTTGCCATAGCCAAAAACATACAAAAAATTTGGTTCAATTATATGCATGACTTCATATACTTTTCGATGGTACACTAATGAAAATGGCACAAAAACCGCTATTACAGAGCCCCTTCTGGCAATATTTTCCAAAATCACGGAGAGCCTGCTTACCATAGTCAACAAATACACAAAAAAATTTTGTTCAATTCTATGTATAAAACTTCATACACTTTTCGATGGTACAGTGGCGACACACGGACACACGAACGGACAGACAGACCTTTTGTATAAACATGCTTTTTAGGATCTCCGACCCGTAAAACGTGTAAATCTGTCAAAAACAGGAAATTGAAAAAAATTACAATAATTTCTTTTATTGAGGATAAAAGAAAGTAAAAAACGAAAATTTGACCCAAAGAAGTAAAACCTCCCCTTAAGTGCATTTTCACCATGCCAAACCTTTCTGTTCCCCTTTATTTATAAAACAGTAACTATCCACAAAATTTATTTTTGTGTTAAAAAACATTTAAATCGTGAAAATTGGACATTGAAATGCGTACAACAGAAATATTTTGCGTGAGTTCTAAAAGGGGAACTTCTCTAAATGCAAAAGCCATTTAAAATTTCTGTAACTTTTTAAAAACTATTAAGTTTAGCCACTTGCGTTCTGATGCTATGTATTACGGAAAGGAAGAAATATAATAAAGTTTTCTTTCCTGTTAAAGGAAATAGACGAGTCTGAGATTTCCATGAAAGATTAAGATTGCCCTCTCCATTCACTGCACCGTTACTCTCTTTGTAGAATTCAAGTTGAATCTGAAACCTACTTTAAATAATGAGGACCATCCCTCATTTGTTCAGCTGAAGAATTCATTGTTAAACTGTGCTCCTTAAACTCATCAAATTTTAAGACGATTATATTTGGGGGAGAATCAAACTCTAATGAACATTGTGTAGGACCTTTTGAAAATTGCTCAATCTTATCCGTGATCACAGATTTATCATTGTACAGACGTAATTTGATTTAAAAAACGAATAATAGAGGTATGAAAAATAAAATTACTTTAAGTAACAAGAGAGATTTGTAAATTATATTTGATTGCTGAAAATATTTTCCATCTTTGTGCTTTAGTAGGTACCAGATAAAAATTCGTGTATTATGCCAGAATTTAAATTAACTTTAGTTATTGGGAAAAATAACTGACCAATGTAGAAACAGGTTTCTATAGGAATTTCACTAAACAGGTCAATTTGCAAAAGAATTAATTGGCTTTGATTTCAGTAATTTATTTTTTACGCCAAATTGAGCAATTCGTTTTAAGTAGCTTTCATTACAAAAAGCTACCTATTGCAGCCGTTCGGAGGAAAGCGATTTCAAAAAATTTTGGTATATTTTCATCGATCATGACCCCCAGACCCCGAAACCATTCTCCGTTCAAAATTGGTATATATATATATATATAATCTGACCTTTGTCATACTGTAACTCTCGTATTTATGAACCAATTTGGATGTAATTCGGTGTGTACATAGTACATACCAATGTCTCGACCGAGTTCGTTGGCCAGCTTCATCCGCCATTTTGTTTCAAAATGGCGGCCATTTAAAAATTTTTAAAAAATTTAAAATTTGAAATGTGGTACCAAAATTTTGAAAATGGAAAAATATTTTTTTCTTATGTATTTCACCTTTATACAAAGACTCCGGAGCAGTTTTTGTTTCGTCTATATCTTAAAAAATGGCTGAGTTATAGCATTTTGAATTTCTAGCATGGCTGACATTTTGAAACGTCCTGAATTTTGTCACGCGATAAAAGACGTATTTATGAACCGATTTGGATGTAACTTCGTTTATCCATAGTACATACCAATGTCTCGACCGAGTTCGTTGGCCAGCTTCATCTGCCATCTTGTTTAAAAATGGCGGCCATTTAAATTTTTAAGAAAAATTTAAATTTGAAATGTGGTACCAAAAAACTGAAAATTGGAAAAATATTTTTTTTTGTTATGTGTTTGACCTTGATAAAAAGATTCGGGAGCAGTTTTTGTTTCGTCTATATCTTAAAAAATTGCTGAGTTATAGCATTTTGAATTTCTAGCGTGGCTGACATTTTGAAACGTCCTGATTTATGTCACGTGATAACAGGCATATTTATGAACCGGTTTGGATGTACCTTGGCGTGTACATAGTGCATACAAATATTTCGACTGAGTTCGTTGGCCAGCTTCATCCGCCATCTAGTTTCAAAATGGTGGCCATTTAAAAAATTTTAAAAAAATTAAAATTTAAAATGAGATACCAAAAAATTAGAAGATGAAAAAGATTTTTTTTGTATGTGTTTTACCTTAATACAAAGATTCCGGAACAGGTTTTGTTTCGTCTATATCTAAAAAAATGGCTGAGTTATAGCATTTTGAATTTCTATTGTGGCTGACATTTTAAAACGACCTGATTTTTGTCACGCGATAACAGGCGTATTTATGAACCGATTTGGATGTAACTTGGTCTGTCTCTGTACATAGTACATACCAATGTCTCGACCGAGTTCGTTGGCCACCTTCATTAGCCATCTTGTTTCAAAAGGGTTGCCATTAAAAAAAATTTATTTAATGTATTAAAAAATTGGAAAATGAAAAAGATTTTTTTTTTATGTGTTTGGCCTTGATACAAAGATTCTGGAGCAGTTTTTGTTTCTGAAAATTTGTTCTTTTGTTTATATCTTAAAAAATGGTTGAATTATAGCACTTTGAATTTCTAGCATGGCTAACACTTTGAAACGATCTTGTATTTGTCACGCGATAACACACGTATTCGCCTATTTCGATGTAAGAAGGCATGTGGATAGTATACATCAACATCTCGACCAAGTTCGCTGGCCAGCTTCATCAGCCATCTTGTTTCAAAATGGCGGCCATCAAATTAAAAAAAATTATATTTAAAGTGAGGTACAAAAAAATTAGAAATTGAAAAAGTTTTCTTTCTTAAGTATTTGACCTTGATATAAGGATTCAGGAGCATTTTTTGTTTGTCTTTATCTTAAAAAATGGCTCAGATATAGCAGTTTCAATTTCTAATGTGGGTGACATTTTGAAAAATCTGATTTTTTGCCTGCGACAGCACTCGTATATATCAACCGATTCAGATGTGAGTGAGCATGTGCACAGCAATTACTAAGGTCTCGATCAAGTTCACTGGTTAGCCTCATGCACCATGTTGTCTTAAAATGGCAGGCACTTTAAGAAATCTCCGAATTTGGCAGCCAAATATAAGTTACCTTAAATAAAAGCAGCTTGGATAAAGCTGACTAATTTCGCGAAATTCCCATTCAAAATGATTTAGTATTGATAAAAATTAGTATTGAATCTCCTATATTCGGTTTCCACTAAATTGAGCTTCGTGTGTTTGAATAATATAAGTTGGCTTTTTTAAAATAAGGAATATGAAAGCTACCTCTTCCTCCCGGCACTGGCCGGAAGGACTTTTTCCAAATCATGCGGCAATGCTTTGGCACATATATTTGTATAAATATATTTATATAAATATATTTATATACATATATGCAAGTATTGATTTGCACAAGTATACTCTGCAGTGTCTTGTTATATATCTCAGATTTTTCCATGTATTTTTAAAAGTATATGTACATACAGGTATGCAAGTATTGCCTTGCGCAAGTATTCCCAGCAGTATCTTGCTACTTATCTCAAATTTTCCGGTTTTACCACCATAAATTCACCGTGTAAACATCCAAAAACAACGTTACTGACACAAGGGTTATTCCCACAGAAAAGAGAACAAGTAGCTAAAAAAATTGTTTTAAACGGCTGAATTTATAGAACGTAATTTTATGAAAAACAACAATGCGTATCAGTATTTTATCACTTTTTAAATTTCTCTTTGTGTTTGATACTCTTTATACTGCACACAGTGCTTGAAAAATGAATTATAATCTAGACAATATCAGTAAAAAATGGATATACCCAGTTCAACGGATTAGAATGCCATGGTGGAGACGAAAATTAACTTTTGAATTATTAAGCACTTTGGTTTCCAGGTTGCTAAAAGGGTGCATTTCTACTTATTAAATGCAATGTTAAAGCTGTCAAATTTGTGTTAAAATTATAAATTAGATTTTTCCTTTTTCTTATATTTTTATGATGACCAAGGGATATACATTGATAACTTTGTCCGACTCCAAATAGAACTCATAAACTGGAAAAGATTCAATAATTTCAAAATAGTACAAAGAGTTGTGTCCAAAAAACAAAATGGCTTTATTTCTTCCAAGCTATCTAATGAAGATTTGGCATGTGTCATCTGTGGTTCTTTTTAAAAGTTATTTTCATTGTCCACGGAGGAAGACTATTTTGGCTAGAGACGAAATATATAAGTTAATTCCTTATTAAAAATAACGCCATTTTCATAAAATATTAAGTTATAATTTAAATCAATATTTTTAAGTATTTATTATTGATGAAAAAGTTCTAAAAATATTAATTTGCTTAAACGCCAGTAAAATTTATTTTGTATTAAGACGTAGGGACATCCACGTAATGAAATTTCGAATTATATTTATTAAAAAATAAGTTAAATATTAAAATTGTTTACGAAGTTAAAACTGAAATCTCTAATCTAAACTAAGTTAGATATTAAAATATTTTTGGCTGAAGTATATTTAATAGGTTAGTTAAAATTTAAATATACATGAATAAAAATATTAAGAAATTTGTTACATTTTCTAATATTTATCCCTTTGTGACCGTAAAAATCACCTTTTCGTGAGACTGATCCAAAAGGACTGAGATATTTTGTAATATATTAACCAGAGAAATATTATTATATCTTAAAATATCGAACATTTTACACCAATTTCATAAG
Source organism: Maratus speciosus (assembly GCA_963932465.1). Classification (NCBI taxonomy): domain Eukaryota; kingdom Metazoa; phylum Arthropoda; class Arachnida; order Araneae; family Salticidae; genus Maratus; species Maratus speciosus. The sequence continues at coordinate 130,918,241 of OZ010789.1, forward strand.
AGAGTATCGGCATTTTTCAGAAGAAAATGCCATTTAAAAATTCAAAACTACTTCTGACATCTCTAAAACTAATAAGTTTAGCCACTTGTGTTCTGGTGGAAAGGAGGAAACGGAATAAAGTTTTCTTTCCTGTTAAAGAAAATAGATGAGTCTGAAATTTCCATGAAAGATAAGGATTGTCCTCCCCATTCACTTCAACTTTTCTCTCTCTGTAGAACAGAAGTTGAATCTGAAACCTCCTTTAAATAATGAAGAGCATCCCTCATTTGTTCAGCTGAAGAATTCTTTGTTAAACTATGTTCCTTAAACTCATCAAATTTCAAGGCGATTATATTTGCACGAATCAATGTCTAATGAACGTCGCGTTGGATTTTTTGAAAACTGCTCAATCTTATCTATTATTATAGATTTCTTACTGTATAGCCATAAATTTATTTGAAAACTGAATAATAGAGGTTTGAAATAATAAAATTACTTTTAGGAATATGGGAGATTTGTAAATTAAGTTTTAGGGTTAAAAATGTTTTCTGGTTTTGTGTTTTAACTCCTTGTCTGCGGAATATATTCGAGAAAAATGTGCTAAATATGAAAAAAAAAAATTCTCTTTAATTTTGTTCGGTATTATCATCAAAATGTTAGAAATAGATTATTTTTGAAAAAAAATTAAAACGAAATAAGTTTTATATCCAATATTTCCACATATATGGGAAATGTTAATAGATTACAGTAATTTTTGCACAATTATAGCAAAATAAATGACATAATTTTCAAGATAAATATAATAAGCTAATACAGCAATATTATTATTTATATCAACTGTCATGAATTCCATATCCCCCAGGTTCCTTTGAATTTCACAAATCCTTTACAGCATGGTATATACGAAAACATGGCACAGCACACAAGCGTACATCACAGTCTTTACAATAAACTCGAGTCTCACGTCGTATCCTCTTTACCTTTTCATCAGTTTTAAGACAACAAAGGGAACATTTGAACACCGAATGAATTTGAATTGAAATACGGATTTTTCTCTTGCCCGAGCTCAGGCCGGGCATTCCAAAATCGCCGCATTTGCGTTGACCGAACTGAGTTCGGGCGTCAGAAGCAAAGGGTTAATAAGTACTATATAAAAGCTAGTGCACTAATATGACAGAATTTTAGTTAACGTTAGCCACCAAGTTAACCCTTTAATTCACATGATAGAACACGGTCTAGAAATTACGTAGTTCAGAGAATTTGACTTTACACCAGAAAGTTTCAATGGTTAATTTCGATTTATTTAAATACGGAATGTATGTTATTAATTAAAGCAAATATTGCTATTTTAATTTTCTGGTGTGAATTAGGTATATACGAATAAAAAAATCTATTAAATTCAAAACACTGTTGTTTGCATCTATGCAAAGCTGCGCGCTAAAGGGTTAAAAAAAAATGTAGCTAGTATTGAAACGGTTTTCAATGAAAATTTTACCATACAGGCCAAGTTGCAAAAAAATTGGTTTTGCAAAAAAATTGGTCAATTTCTGTTTTACGTCAAATTTGGAAATAATTTGCCACATCGCCAAAAAACGTTGTAATAATTTGGCACATGGATTTGTGTAAGTATATGCCTACATATAAGCAACTATTGCCTTACATAATTAGGATGGGTGGGGCAAAGACGCGCACGGGGCAAAAACACGCACCGACTGATTTAATATGAACGCAGCGTTTTTTCGATGTTAACCAGTAGCTGACAGTTAGGTTTCAATCGTAGCAGTTGTGTGTTGATAACATGCGAAGAAAGTTGCATTCCGTGCTGAGAAAAATCTCATATTTTTCATTTTTGATGTAATATTTAAAAAAAATTGTGTAATTGTTGAGATGATAATACTGCAAATGTCTCCAAAGTGAAAAAAAAAATTTTAGTGAAGAGCGGAAACTCTTTAGCTTCTAAAAGTTCGTGTAGATTCATCGATTGCATTTCTGTAAACTTTTAGTTGTCAAGTTAAACAAAACGGGGTTTCCCCATTTCACTGCCGGTTTTTACTCCAATCAATGGGGCATGGACAGACAGAGCAATGTTTTTTAAAAAATTGCGATTTCAGGCGAAATTATAATTTGATAGAATTTTCGATGATAGTGATACTGAGTGAGGTTCTAATATAGTATGTTATTCTGCCATCAAACAAATTTAGACCAATGTGTTCATTCAAAATCAAAATCTATGGAAATGCGTGTCTTTACTCCGACCTACCCTATGCGCTACAATGGCTTATTGCATATCTCAGATTTTTCTGTTTTAACTCTATAAAGCCTTCATGTATCAACCTTCACGCAAACAACAGCATTACCGACAGAGGGACTGAGACTTTGTGTAATAGGTACAGAGATATTTATCAGCGAAATATTATTATATCTTAAAATATTAAATATTTTTCGTTAGTTTTACAACAGAATATTGGTATTTTCCAAAAGAAAATTTTATTTAAAAGTTTAAAACTACTTCAAACTTTTCTAAAACTAATAAGTTTAGCCACTTGTGTTCTGATGTTAAGTATTAGGGAAAGGCGGAAATGGAATAAAGTCTTCTTTCCTGTTAAAGAAAATAGACGAGTCTGAGATTTCCATGAAAGATTAAGATTGTCCTCTCCATTCATTTCGACGTTTTTCTCTGTGTAAAACAAAAGTTGAATCTGAAACCTCCTTTAAATAATGAGGAGCATCGCTTATTTGTTCAGCTGAAGAATTCTTTGTTAAAGTGTACTCCTTAAAGTTATCAAATTTCAAGGCGATTATGTTTAGGGGAGAATCCAGCACTAATGAACGTCGTGACACCTTTTAAAAACTGCTATGATTATAGATTTCTTTTCGTAAAGGCATAATTTTATTTGAAAAATGAAAAATAGAGGTTTGAAATAATAAAATTACTTTTAGGAATATGGGAGATTTGTAAATTAAGTTTGAGTGCTAAAAATATTTTCCGGTTTTGTGTTTTAATAGGTATCAGATAAAAGCTCGTGCACAAACATGACAGAATTTCAATTAACACTAGCCATTGATTAAAAAAAAGTAGCTGGTTTTAAAAAGGTTTTGAATGAGAATTTCACTACACAGGCCAAGTTGCAAAAAAATGGTCTTTCATTTCAGCGATTTATTTTTTTACGCGAAATTTTGAAATAACTTACGACGTCGCCAAAGAACGCTGCAATAATTTGGCACATCTATTTGTGTAAGTATATGCCTATATATAAGCATGTATTGCCTTACATAAGTAGGGTAGGTGGAGGCAAAGACACGCACTGGACAAAATCACGCATCGGCTGATTTAATATGAACGCAACGATTTTTCAGTATTAAACAGCAGTTGCCAGTTAGGCTTCAGTCGTTCCAATTGTTTGGTCATAACATTGCGAAGAAAGTTGCATTCCGCGCAGAGAAAATGAGGTAAGTTTCAATTTTTAATTTTTTATGTAATATTTAAAAATATATATGTGATTGTTGAGATGATATTACTGCAAATGTCTACAAATCCAAAAATTCATTGAAGAACGGAAACTGTTCTCTTTAGCTTCTAAATGTCGTGTAGTTAACCTCGAATGCATTTCTATAAACTTTCAGTTGGCTGGTTAAACAAAACGGGCTTCTCCCCTTCACTGCGGATTTTTACTCCAATCAATAGGGCAAAGGCACGCGGAGCAATTTTTTTTTTTAAATGTCATTTCTTTCAAAAATATAATTTGTCAGAATCTGGTCTGATAATGATATTGAGTGAGGTTTTAATATAACATTTTATTCAACCATCAAACAAATAATTTAGTCCATTGTTTTCATTCAAAATAAAAATTTATGAAATGTTCATGTCGTTAACCTCACCTACCCTATGCAGTGCAGTGGCTAATTATATATCTCAGATTTTTCTATTTTAACACCATAAAGCCTTCATGTATATACCCAACAACGGCATTACCGACAGAGGGATTGAGAATGTGCGCACTGCAAAAAAAGCTAAACTTATTAGTTTTAGAAAAGTTGGAAGTAGTTGTAAATTTTTAAATAACATTTTATTTTGGAAAATACCAATATTCTCTTGTAAAACTAATGTAAAATGTTTAATATTTTAGGATATAATAATTTTTCGTAGATTAATATCTCTGTACCTATTACGCATTAGAAAAAAAATTATGATTTTACGGTATAATACTTGAACTCCAGCAGCCAATATTATACCGTAAAATTAACAATAACAAATCGTAAATAAGCAGAAAGATACAATCTTATAAATACACCAGCAGCAATATACCGTATATTACTGCTTATTTTATGGTTTATTATTGTTGATTTTACAGTATAATACTGCCTGCTGGGTTGCAAGTATTATACTGTTAAATCAACAATTTTTTTTAAATGTGTAATAGGTACAGAGATATTAATCTACGAAATATTATTATATTCTAAAATATTCAACATTTTGCTTCTGTTTTACAAGAGAACATTGGTATTTTCCAAAAGAAAATGTTATTTTAAAATTTACAACTACTTCAAACTTTTCTAAAACTAAAAAGTTTAGCCACTTGTGTTCTGATGTTATGTATTAGGGAAAGGAGGAAATGAAATAAAGTTTTCTTTGCTATTAAAGAAAATAGACGAGTCTGAGATTTTCATGAAAGATTAAGATTGCCCTCTCTATTCATTTCGACGATTCTCTCTCTGTAGAACAGAAGTTGAATCTGAAACCTCCTTTAAATAATGAGGAGCATCCCTCATTTGTTCAGCTGAAGAATTCTTTGTTAAAGCATGCTCTTTAAAGTCATCAAATTTCAGTGCGATTATGTTTAGGGGGAACTCTTACGAACGTCGTGTTGTACAAGAGTTGCTTTTGAAAACTGTTCGATCCTCTCTTATGATTATAGATTTCTTATTTGTATGGACATAATGGTATTTGTAATTGAATGAAGTTTGAAATAATAAAATTTCTTTAAGGAATTAGGAGATATTGGTAATTCATTTCAACTACTGAAAAAGTTTTCCTCCTTTGTGTCTTAATGTATACTACATAAAACTTTGTGAACTATGGCAGAATTTCAATTAACGTCAGACGTTGATTAAAGTGCCCATGTAATATAGGGTTTTAATTGAGGAATTTAGTGAAATTAGCCAATTTGCGAAAAGTTGGCTTTGTTTTTAGAAAATGTAAATGTACTCCAAGTTTGACGATAAATTGCAAGTGTCGCCGCACCTTGCATTTATTTGCACATATGTTGAAAAGTACATTTGTGTATACACAGAAATGTTTTTTACGTAAGTAAAGCTAGCAATGCATTGTTACATTTGCCCTGTATTGTATCTTTTAACAACATAACATATTACTGTAAACGTTTAGCATCCTTCCGTTGGTGTTACGGACAGAATGACGTACTTTGTATAATAGATCGTTTTATAGATTTATTGTAGATATTAACCAGCAAAACATCATTATATCTTAAGCCATCTAACGTTTTACGTTTGATTTAAGAGTGGACATATATTTTATTAAACGAAACGTCATTTAAATTTTTTCACAGTACATACTTCATCTAACTTTTCTTAAACTTATAAGATTAGCCACATTTCTCCTCAAAGACACCATTTAAAATTTCTTGGTGGGGGTGGGAGATTCTTTGAGGCGGGAAAGGTTTTTCTTAATCTTGTTGTGCATACCTGATAAGCAATTGATAACGTTTTATTCTCACATATGTTTTAAAATTAGTCAAAGTACTCATTAATGAAAAATTTGTCACAGTTTGAAAATGTTGTACTAGCAAGGTTTTAGGAAAAGTTTTTGATAATTATAAATTTCATTGCTTAATGTGTTTATTAAATGCTAATGTTTTTATTTTAGTAAAATCTGACAAGTTATTTTAGCTTTTATGAAATTGCAGAAATTAGTTTTTAATTTTTCTTTTTAGGGGGGACGCATGGCACTAATCAGGATTTTCATTTTAAGGTGTCGGAGTTGGTGTTGGTATTGCTTATGACGGCCAATTATTGATCCGAGGGTATGGTCTGAAGGGGTGGGGTGCCCTTCGTGTGGTCTTTCTAAGGGAACCTAACCTGTATTTACGCAAGGAAATCCAAGGTTCGAAGAATACCATGGAAAACTACAAACGTTTAGGACGACGGGCGCGATTGGGTTTGAACTCCAGCACCTCTCGTCTACAAGCTTTGAGAGCAGAGCCTCTCAGTCACTGGTGGTTCCATTTTAAGGTGTCAAATGGTTAAGATTGGTCAAAAGTGATAAAAATTCACATAATTTTAAACATTTAGGAGGAAACTGCGGGAACCCTCTCTGCTTCCCTTCCACCTATTCCCACGCAAAAAAAAAAAAAAAAAACTATATTGTCAGAAAACTAACGAATAAAATTTTAATATAACAACTTAGTATTCTATTGTTTTCACGAGAAATTCTTTTCTAATATTTTCCTCATAACGAGGCAAGTTAAAACCGTTAATTATGACCAGTTGGGGGCATTTGCTTTTAGACATCTTATAACATACGTAGATATCCCAAGTAGAAGTTTGCAAACAAACACTTCTGTCAACCAAAATATCCTTTTTTCTGCTATTATCCTACTGGTATTTTTTCTTAAAGTTCTGACCATCTTCTGTGACAACTTGTATATAGATGTGAATAGTACCTGGAACAAAATTTATGCATATATACAATATGTATGAAGTTTAATAACAGTCACTTCCACATTATTCGTGAACAATTTATCCTTTGGATAGATGGGATTGGCCCCCAAGAATGATGTTTGCCCCTGGTCCCCAGAGAGCTTAAATCGGGCCGTGAGTGGGGGTGGGGGGGGGCGACTATCTCCATATTTACACCTAAATGTCACTGTTCTATAGTCTGAAGTTAAGTATTCAAATAGAATAAAGATTCTTTTCTTGTTAAAGGAAACAGATGTCTAGATTTTTCCATGAAAGATGAAGTTTATGCCCTCCCATTCACTCCAAAGTCATTCCCTGTGTAGAATAGAAGTATCGACGTCGGATTGAAACTTCCTTTAAATAATGAGGTGCATGCCTCATATGTTTAGCTGAAGAATTCTTTGTTAACTGTGCTCCTCAAAGTCATAAAATTTCAACGCGATTATACTTGATTTTAAATAGAACTCTAATGAATATCGTATTGGACAAAAATAATTGTTGAAGTCTGCTCGAGCTGCTTTTCTATAATTATAGATTTTTCAATTCCTACTATTAGTTCACACTCTCCCTATATATATATATATATATATATATATATATATATATATATATATAGATAGATAGATAGATAGATATAGATATAGATATAGATATAGATATAGATATATATGTATATTTATATGTATATCTTGTTCAAATTTTCAGTCGTTAATAAAATACTTATTATTCATCCTATCAAGTTGAAATAAATTTTTTTAAACTTGTACTGGATGACAATTGATGTTAATACAGTTTTTTTCAAATATTAATTCATTAATTAAATTTTAATTAATTAATTTTAGTTTTATATGGGAGACAAAATGGCGGCCATTGATTATTGAGCAGCATTTAATGCATCTTCATAACTATAAGGGGGGTTACTATAGGGGGGAGCCTGTTCTGTTGCCAAATACCGCCAAGTTTGTCGCCAACTTGGCGATATGTCTAATATTTCGCCAAATTCCCATAGACTTCCATTGTAAACCAATAGGGTTTACTGGCTTATAAAAAATCAACAAATTGAGATATTTTAATGCAACAAAAACTAATATTAGCTTAAGGGGTTATTTTAAATTTTTCTTTGATGACCTAAATAGGAATTGACTTTAAAAACAAAATTTTTATATTACTTGTTTATTATACGACGAAATTTTATTTCAAAAATGAATACTAGAAGTTTGAAATAACTTCTTTGAATAGCTGAAAATTACTTTTAGGAAGTGGAGAAATTTAAATATCGAGTTCGGACTAGAGTCCTTTATCGGATCGGGTAACCCGGTTTTAGCTGACTCCCAATTCGACCCGCTTTTCATGTTTGTCAGGTTGACATTAACCGTTTCGGTTTCCGGCTTGAATTTGACTCTTGCGGGTGGGGCTCAGGTCGAATTGATTTTTTAAAAAGTCTAAAATATTTTTTCAGACAAAAACATATATATTTGAACAATTTTGAATATATATATATATATGTTAATTTTGCAACATAAAACATAAAATTTATATTGCCGATAAAATTGTAGACTATTTTTGTACAATTTTATTCATATATGAATTCATTTTCTTACATTTAGTGTTTGGATTTTAGTTGGTTGGTTGGTTGATTGGGATTTAATGGCGCAAGGTCCCATTTGAGAAATGCGTTTGGATATAAGAATTTTGGTTTTGAGTTGGGTTCGGGTTCGTGTTTTCGGTTAACGAAAGTATTTCGTAGGGTTGACTTTAAATAGAATTTTCAGGTTCGGATCGGGTGTAACCTGACCCGTACAGGAGTCTAGTTCGGATTACAAAAAATATTTTTTTTTTTTACGTGTTTTGAAAGATGTATTAACCAAGGAAATATTTTTATGCCAAAAAATATCTAACTAAATCTGGTAAATATGTTTTGATTAAAATAAAAGAAAATGAATAAAAACTGTTTCGTAAAAACTGTTCAGTGTGATTTTAGATGTTTTTACTGCATGGGCATAACGTTATTTAAAAAAATATGAATAATAGAAGCTTGAAATAATAGAACTGTGTTGAGGAATATTTGAAGTTTTTAAATTCAGTCCGATTACTAGAAATGTTTGCCTTCTACATAATTTTATAGCTATATTAATCAGTGAAATATTTCTGTGAATCAAAATAGATAATTAAAATTGGTAAATATATTTTAGTTAAAAAATAACCGGAAAACCTATGTTATTATAAAGCATTTCAAACTTATGCATTTATCAACCTTAATGACATATCTTTAGTTAGTTTCAAAGGCATTTTTTTCTACAAATATGCTAGTAATTGACGTCAATTACATTAATAATTAATTTGGAAGTAACAAAGAAAAGTTTCTAGCGGTTTAATCAAAGAATCTAAATCAGTGATTCCATACCTTTATTTGGATATTCCCCACATAAGCATCTCTAAAATCATAATTTCCCCACCCCAAAAACATACGTTTGTATTTTTTAAAGCGTAAATTCTAATTCAGATGGAGAAAGCCTTAAAAAGACATTTACCACTTCACAACGAACGTTCCATATACTTCTTTTAATTTTTAAGGGACACTTTTTCCGGATAGCAATTTTTGCCTTATTTAATCATTGAAAAATGTGGATTAGGTAAGGGGAAAATTACAATGCGAAAGTAGTGGTGTTTAATTCAAGGATTTTGTGCCCCTTATGAGGCACGTATACGTGCGCTAATCGCAAAGTAGTTAACAATGCAAGTCACTTATTAAACAGCAAAACTGTTGTCAAAAGTATTTTTTAGCATAAATTTTAAATTCAACGAAGTATATAGCTTCACCTTCATGAGTTTTTTTTTCTTTGCCAACTCATTCACTGTATTAAAGAAAAATGTTTTACAATCTGCAATTTCTTTTTCATAAAATTTCTGGAAGAGATTTTCACATTTGGAATTAAATTTGATAGCATTGATGCATTTTATAATCGATTCTAGTATTATCTTATGAAGAACTGATGGAATATTTTTGGATATTAAAATTTCTCTATGAATAATACAGTACATAAAAATCATTTCTAGATTATCAACTTTTAAGTAGCCATTTTTCTCTTCCATCATAACACACTCCTCTGTTTCCTCCTCTGATATATGTTTGGGTATTTATTAAATTTAAGATGCTGGTAGTTATTAATTTATGTATTAAAAACTTTTTTGAAATTAAATCTGCTCTAGACAGCGACTTTTAGATAACTCTGTTATAGCACAGACAATCATCTCATCGAGTTCCCGTCTGAAATTTCAGAATTAGTTAAAACTCGATTAGCGTATTAAATCGCAATCGGTCTGCCAAGTCATATCTTGGTGGAAAATACCTGAAAACCCGATTTTAGTGGTTGACTCGTAGGTGTACCATTGTGTTTTCCTGCACCCAAAAGTATGAAAATATGGAAGACTTGGAGCAGGAAAACCCAATGCTAAACCTACGAGTCAACAGCTAAAATCGGATTTTCAGGTATTTTTCACCAAGATATGACTTGACAGACCGATTGTGTTTTAATATGCGATTTGAATTTTTACTAATTCTGGAATTTCAGCCGTGAATTCAATGAGATGATTGTCTGTGATGCCGCCTCTCGGTCTATTAGTAATTTCATGTGTAAAAATTTCTTCTGTCGACTTATTGCAAAACGAATAGCATTAAAAGATTCGTTTAATAAATAGTCGACAAAGATTCTGCAAAATTCTAAAATGCGATAATAACCAGAAAAATTGTAAGGAAATTTTAAATATTATATAAAAAAAAAAAAATCAAAACTTACTTGCCTTATAATTCTTCCGGCAATAATTATTTTGCTCTTTTGAATGAAATCATCTAAAAGTTAAATTAAAAACTTATATTTTCATTTTTTCTTTGAAATTTCTATGATGGATTTTTATTAAAATCCACAGCATTATATCTCTAAAAAAGACAAAAAGTATCCGCAAGAAACGGGTAAATAGCTAATTTGGAAATGCCACCCTTAAAAATAAAATTCCATGGGGCATTTTCTCTTCACGATGGGAATCACTGCTCTAAATACAAGATAAACATGAGGGGAAAAAAAAAATAATTCAAATGAAAGTTGGAAATTCGGAATTCAGAAGAAGGACATTTGTTTGAGCGTATTATTTTATACACGGAGAATGTAAATTTATTTAATTGGCTAACGTATAGTACGCTTTACTTTAGATTTTTATAATCATGCTTTAATAATGATAAAACAATCTACGTATAAGATTAATAATTATTATGAAAGGGTGTTTTTATGAATGATATTAAGATTATTGAAACTTAATACACAAAATTTCAAAGTCTAAAAATATATTTCTCTAATTTCCTAAAGTGGGAAAACGTTCGATTCATGTTTTAAAACGATATTGGATTCCAGCTTTTTCTAACGATTTTAAGATAAAATTCTTTTCTTTCCTCCGTTTTAAATGAAATAAATAATAATCTTAATGAAATATGAAACAAGTTTTTCACAAAGACATATAAATGAATGAAAAATTCGAGATGAGTTGTTTTTATTTTGTGTCTTAATAGAGAACATACTAAGTTATATTATAAAAATAAATTATTTCAGTTTTATCACCATACATTTATGAAGACTAATGTTTGTTCTTCAAAAATCTTTATTTCAGTAATGAAACTACCGCGTAATTTGAGTTAGAGAAAAAAAAGAGCAAAAAGGAAATTAAACTACAAAGATATGATGTATTTTTTTATGTAATTTGTAGAAAAATAAAATACTTTTCCATTATTTCAAATTATAATTTATCTAAACTCTTCTAATTTTTTGTTCTAATTAATCAAAAGAAAAGTAATGTAACATATTGTATGAGAAATACATTTGTTCTACTTTATAATTTTAAAATCTGTAAAACGCTTTTAAAAATAATTAAATGTATAAAATTTCTGAAAGAATTTTTAAACAAAAGAATGTCTTTCCCTGATAATAGAAACTACTCTCAACCGAAAAACAAAATTATAACAAAATTATTTGATATTATCTGTCTATCTATATTATAAAAGAAAAACGTGCCTGTGCGCAACGTTGATGTTATTTTGACGGAGGTAACAGCAAACGATTGAATTTAACTTTTAGTGTAATTTTTTTTACTTCTAAATATAGCATATATTTCAATTTTTACGCTGTTGAATGAGGAAAAAAATGTACTTAGAAACGCATTTTTTTCCAACACTATATTGTTATTTATTTGAAAACTTTATCAAAATTTACTCATTTTTTATGGTAGTAAAAGTAATTTCCAAGCTAAATTTAATTTAATTTTTTTTTATCTATCTCTAGCGCCGGCAGACGATTATGAAAGATAAATACGTTTGCACTTAAATTAAAATAACTACTTCAGCCTTTTTTTTCGGCTGATATCTGATAACGCAGTTAAAACTTCATCAATAAAATAACACAATATAAACAATAATTTAACAAACATGTAATCGAACTACACGCTTAAACAGCTGAAATGATCAGAATTAAAATGGACTGGTGTAATTCACGAAATCTTTGGATATTTCTACGGCTATAAATTCATACGAAATTATCGCTTTTAACAAATTTCAAAACTTTCTTTGAATTCAAAATTAATATTTTTCAAATAAAAATGCTTTTGTTGTTGTTAATAGGCAATCTAAATATATATATATATATATATATATATATATATATTAATATAAAAAAAGATTTTCCCCTACATTCTATAGCCCGGAGGACCGGCTTGGATCCCCTAGTTAATAATAGAGGGCATTTTTTTTTTTTGTCTAATTCAAATATTATTTATTTAGCACTGAATGTGCAGTTTATTGAAAATTGAACTACATTTTTTAAACAGTTAGGATTCAGTAACATTTTATTCCAGAAGTTTCCATATTTATTTCGATTTACGGTATCAGAATATATTTCATGTATCAGAATTTTCAAATTTTGCTAAAAGTCTCAGCACCAACACTTCTTAAGATACCATTAAATCTCACACAAATCAAAGTACGTCTGTTGAAAATATCGTTAAAACACCTCCATTATTAAACTTCAAGCTCGACTCGGTAGGAAATACCCGTATGTTTGACTGAATAATTGAAGTACGACCTTGGTTTTCAATACAACAATTGGCTGTCTTGTTATTGTTTTTCATGATATTCCTGTTCATGTATTAACCTCTTCGCTACCAGCTCAATGAAGATAAAGTGTATTTCGTTGGGGTCAATCACTGCTGAATACTTTGAAACGCAATATGACCAAGCATTTTTAGACATTAAGACTAATGCATGAAAAAATTTCTTATAAAATCGAGTTTTAATCGAAATAGTGATTATTGTTTATGATTTCTTTTATTATTTTTTATAAGTGCTAGAAAGATAAACGTATATCGGAAAACGTCATTCTTAGCCCGTTGCTAATACGCATCTCTGGGCTCAGGAAAGACATATGAAACGTTGCGTATAGGAAACACTGGGATCAAAAGAGTTATCACGCGTAAATATTTTTACTGATGATTTTGGTACACCGCGTATCATCGTCTGAGAATTCTATTAATAATTCGAATTAGTCACTATAATGTAGATATTGTATGTTGTTAAAAACTCATTACAAATATTATTGGACAAACACAATCCATGTATACACAATCCGTGTGTGTTAATTGCACGATAAGATAGAGAAAGGGAAAGGGACCGTGTTATGAAGTGAGACGAAGCAATACATTTTGAGGTGTACACTATATGGCCAAAGGTGACCGGTCACTTGCGATTTTAGACGTTTTGTTAAATATCTAGAAAAATACATGAGGAATTAACCTGAAACTGCAGGTATGTAAACAGTATAGTATAGGTCATATATTTCTGGGAAGATTTTTTGCCGAAACCCCATAGAAGACCGTCAACAAATTGGAAAATAACGAATATCTTTTGGATAACCCTGTAAAAACTAATGTAGCAAAAGCGTTCAAACTCGGGAATATTAATAAGAAGCTTATTGTAATACAGTGTGTTCATTATTATGAGGATAGCATGTATACTCGTAGAGAAATTAAGGTTTTTATAAACACAGCCCCAAATTTCGCCAAGTTTTTTGCTTATAATTTCCAGAGCTCTTAATATAAAAAAAAAGTTCTTTTCAGAAAATATGACAAACAATATTGTACACAATACTTTGTAATCATAATTAAAAAATAATAAAAATTGGATGAAAAATGAGCAGGTTTACTAAAAAATGTTTCACTGCACATGCGCGAATGCAATCAAAATATAATATGCATAATGTATTAGCTAAGTATATAGAGCAACTTTTGAGAAGGTCTCAAAATCATAGCTTAAAAATTCTGAAAATAATCGTCGATAGAATAAGCTCGAAATCCGTTGTTCCCCAAAACAAGCAACAAGATCAGGGGTTGTATCAAATATCTGTTGATTAGTGCCAAGATAGCGTACACAATATTGCACTTACAACTATATTTGGGTACAACGAGTGTATTTTAAATTATCTCAATGTGTATTTTAAATCGATTGGCATTCGAAACGTGAACTGTAACCCCCCTCACCCCCCCCCCCCGCCCCTCTTTCATCCAAAATTAAAGTCATTAAATCTCGATTTGTATAATCTTAGAATAACGTTTGAGTTTTTCATAATGAATATCGATTACTATTACATTTTCAAATTAAAATTTCTTAACCAATAATTAAAAATCCTTAAATATTTTTTAATTGAATCTTCCTTTCAGCAACAAATTTTAAACATGTATACTGCTGCATTGAAAAATGGCAAAAAAAAAAAAAAAAAAAAAAAAAGATGAAAAAAATGTATCAAACAGGAATTTTAAAATTGATCGAATATTACGCGAAAAACAATTAGGAATAATTTATTGGATATGAAAATGTGAAATAATTTTTAATTATAATAAAAAACTAAAAAAAAAAAAGTAATCGCCTTTGAATACATTTAAATTCCTTCTAAAGCATGATGAAAAATATTTAATTTATCAATATTAATAGAGAGAGAAATCGAATTTCTTAATGAAACAATTAACATTGAAATAAAAAGAATTTTCCAACTTATTTTAATACGAAGTAACGTATGGTTTAATATTCAATTTAACATTTATACAATAAATTATTCTAACACATTTAATTCTCGCACCTGGTAACGATTCATTTCGTTTTATTTATTTTTTTTTTAATTTGAGAATTTGCGCTAATACAAGAACACATTATTTAAGAATGATTCAATAATTCTTAAATGAGTTTGGGAATTAAAAATGATTAAATGTCTTAATAATTTCGATGAAAGATGAAATTAATTCTTCTGCGAAATTAAAATAAAAAAATTTCTCTTGGTAGAAACAAATGTAGACAGAGCCATTCAATGCATAATTCATTTCTTGATTCTGGGAATGATGATTAAACAAATCATCAGCGATTTTCTCACTTTCAAAAATATTCCCTTTCAACTATAATTAATGAGATTTGAGAAAAGTAAAAGATAATGTAAAGCGAAATTCAAACAACGAGATACCTAAATGATATAATACATCTAATATGTCCAAACTTTTTTAATATTTTCAAAATCGCTATTTGTAGATTATTTGAAAATAATTAAATTGGTATTGTTTTATAAGAAGCCATGAAATTTAAACTTTTTCGACATCCGAACTTTTGCATAGTATTAGTTAATATTATAATTCAGCAAAACATTTATGCTTCGAACTAATTACGAATCTGTTTTTAACCAGAAACCTTACTTTAAGAATGGGATAGTCTAATGTTCTTTTTTTTAACCTCTTCAGTTCCAAAGCTAAAATAATAATACAAATGCTTATTCATTGGTTTTTTCCAAACAAAATGACATCGTAAATGACTGGAAAAATATCTTTTCTGAAATATCTCCTTTAGGCGCTTAGTAATTTAGGTTAACAAATATGGATCTAAAACTACAAACCCCTTAAAAACATAAATTTAATAACCATTAACCTAAATGAACGCAATCACAAATTGAAGAGCTTTAAACAAGTAAATAATCTACAAATCCTCAAAATTTTTTATTGAAAAAGACTGAAGTTAAATAATTATGAAGATTTCTTACTTTCTTGGTCATACGGTCTTTTGGGCATTTTTAGGCATTTTGCAAACTTATATGAAAATAACATTCGTTTTATGTGGGAATCAGCTTAGATGCTGTCATTTATTCGTTTGCTTTGAACGCAAAAAACATTCAGCTATTAAGAAGTGATGTGAAAATGTAAAAAAATCGGACATTTTAGTTTTTATAAGGAAAAGAACAGAGGTCCCCGCATGGGGACCCAGGGACCGAAGAGGTTAAGGCAGATGTCAGACGAGCGATTTTGAAAATCAGCATTTTCGACGCTCTCTTTTGAGAGCAGACGAATCTTCTGGTCTGTTCAGACGAGCGCCCGCAAATCGTTGCGGTAAAAATTCCGAAAAGCTTTACATCGAGGCTCGGCGTTTCCCCCAACTCGCTGGGAGCTGGTGGCGTGCTCAAGTCTTTTGTTTCTTCTATGTTGTCCAGACGAACCGCAGTTTTGACGCTGGCTGTAATTTTCTTTATCAGTGATTCGTAAGTTGTTGGTTCTGGTTGCGTATCGAATTTTTTTCGCTAGAATTTAAAATGGATTTAATACACGTAGATTAACTAATTTTTGAAATACAAAAGTGTTCAATATAGTTGGACACCTCATGCTTACATTATATAAAGATAAAAATTAAAATATAATAACTTGCTTAAAGGGATCCTTAATTTAAAAAAAAAAAAAAAAAAAAATCAGAAAAATCTAAAGAAGATTAGGAAGTTATCGATAAATTATATGAATTAATTTTGTTTCATATAAACAAACAAGTTGGAAATTGCTCGTCAAACGTGGCAAATGAGGTGCATTCGTAATATAAATAGTTTTATAAATATTTTTTGCACCGAATTGTACTGATTGCATATTTGAGTGCACTTCATAAGTGCATATAAAT
Source organism: Maratus speciosus (assembly GCA_963932465.1). Classification (NCBI taxonomy): domain Eukaryota; kingdom Metazoa; phylum Arthropoda; class Arachnida; order Araneae; family Salticidae; genus Maratus; species Maratus speciosus. The sequence continues at coordinate 130,934,922 of OZ010789.1, forward strand.
TTCATTCTGTTCGAAAGGCAACATCATTAAAATACACTTGCAATAATTTTTTTTCCCATTGGCCGTAATGTAACGGAAGATTTTGACTGTCTCTGTCATTAATCTATACATCCGATTTACATAAAATTTGAAACGACTCCACAAGATTTTGCAAAAATTATATATTTAAAATTTCAGACCATTCGGAAGGCTGTAACATCATTAAAATGCAGCAATAATTTTTTCGAATTGGCCGTAATCTGACGAAAAACTTTTGACTATCCCTGTCATTAAACTATACATCCGATTTTCATAAAATTTGAAAAGACTCGACAAACTTTTGCAACAATTATATATTCAAAATTTCAGGCTATTGTTTTTGCTCTGTTATATGCGGACAGACGGACTGAACGACGACTATATGTGCTACGTAGTTATATAATTACGAAAGCACCTAAAAACCATTTAAAATAATGCTAATGTTGCAAGTTTTATAAGAGAAGTATTTAAATAGTAAAGTATTATTATAAGGAAAAATTGAATGTAATATTTATCAAATACTATTATAATAATACTATTTTGTATAATAATACTATTATGTACTAAATTAAATTCATGGATAATTGCAGGGGTTTTTCTTAGCGGGGTAGGGGGCGAAGGAGGCATTTTGCGAAAAGTAAATGCTAAAGTTTTCGTTTCGGGGGAAATTGTTTTCTTTACAAATTACAGATTTTTAAACCTAACAATGTTAAAATAATTAATTATTAGCATGTTTTTATGGAATATAATTTTGTGAAAGGGCCTGTTTATAATTACGATTTTTGAGAAGCCTGTTTTATTAAATGGATTTTTGTGACGGGGCCCTAAATAGACAGCAAATGTTGCATTTTTTAATAATAATGAATTCTTAATAATAATTCTTTGAAATTAAAATCATTACAAGTTATATCTGGTTTTGAAAATCCAGTATGGGAAAGGAAACAGCAAAACAGAGCCTCTGTGATCATATCCGGTACCTGTTCTATTTACTGCGAGCATGTAGTTTTAAAAATACTGTAATTTATTTTTTATTTTTTTTTTTAGCTCACAGGCTATCAAAACTTGAGAACTAATGTGCCCGCCTGTTCTGTTACGTACATACATACGTACGTATGTACGTAACGCGATAACTCTTGATGGAAACATCCGATTTGCTTCAATTTTTTTTTTTCTAGTTTCATTCTGATAAGGCCCTGATTAGTTTTGGGGATTCATTGGTTAAGTATAAAGGGAGACAACGTAGGGGCTAATTCCAACTTTAATTTAAATAAATGTTTTTTTTATGCAGATTTATCCGATTTGCTTCAAAAAATTTGTCTACGTTCATTCCGATAAACCTCTCCTCTGATTAGTTTTGGGGGTTCATTGGTTAATTATAAAGTTGGAAAAGAGGGGGGGGGGGTTAGACTCCCCTTTAATTTAGATAAATGTGTTTTTCATGCAGAATTATTCGATTTGCTCCAAATTTGGTATACCGGTTTATTATGTTAAGGAGCTTCCCTGATTAGAGTTGGAGGTTCATTAGTTAAGTATAAATCGGGAATAGAGGGCTAGTCCCCTGCCCCCTTTAAATTAGATAAATATGTTTTTCATGCAGAATTATTCGATTTGCTCCAAATTTGGTACACCAGTTTATTATGTGAAGGAACTACCTTGATTAGGTTGGGAGGTTTATTGGTTAAGTATAAAGGGGGTAACGGGGAATAGTTCCCCTTTAATGTAGATAAATGGGTTTTTCATGCAGAATTATTCGATTTGATTGAGATCTGATATACCGGTTCAAATCTCATAAACCTGGTTAAAAGGAAATATATCTTCTTTGCTATTTTTGAAGCAAATATAGTTATGTTTGGTAAAGTGGCCGTTCCGTTTTCTTTCCTTTCTTTTTTTTTTCTTTTCTTTTCTTTTTTTTTTTTTTTTTTGTAAAATTTTGTGTACAGCAAAGTTAATTTTCTACCGATTACTTAAAATAGGATGAACCTAGTACCGTCTGTGTATATTTCTTTTTTCTAATTTCTTGAATAACTAATATAAAATTACAAAATCATTTATTTCCTGCAGAAGATCCCTTTTGCTTATTGAAAACATCGAATGGAAATCATTCTGTTGCGGCGATAAATAATGTCGTCTGCTCTGTGTGGCGGGAACGGTTCATAGATCGCTCGTCTGACCGGGATACCGCAGGTGTTTATTTTTCTTGTTGAAACCACAAGCGTTCAAAAAGTCGTTTGTCTGACATTTGTCTAAAAAAGCTACAAAATTTGATTTTTCTTCCTTCCACTCCCCCTTTTATTATTGGGCATCCATTATTTTTGGATAACTCACACTAGCCATAATATTTTCAGACTTTTTCATGCATGATTAACTTAAACCGACAATACTTAAAATATGAAAAAGTTGGGATTTTTTAATTCTGGAAAAAGATATAAAAAATTGTTGAACATATTTCAAAATTCTAGCGTCATTTATGGATTTTTGTAAAAAGTCCACATTGTTGCATAAATCTCAAAGAATGTTAAGCCTTGCTTTAAGAATGCCACATTCTAATGTTCTCCGTTTTAAAGATCCGAAAGCTGATTTTATTTTCCCTCTTTACTCCTATTTATTCTTGGAGACTCACATTAGTCTTTTATTTTGTAAACTTTTTCATGAATGATTAACTTAAACTGACAATATTTAAAATATGAGAAACTTGATTTTTTTATTATTAAAAAAAATATAAAAAATTATTGAAAACATTTCTCCCACCAGTGGCTGAGAGGTCCTGCTCTCGAAGCTGGTAGACAGGCGATGTTGGGTTCGAACCCAATCGCGCTTGTCGGCCTAACTGTTAGGAGTTTTCGTAGTTTTCTTCGAACCATGGGAAACCTTACGTAAATACGGGTTAGGTTCTCTTAGAAAGACCCCCAAGGAAGGCACTCTCCCTCGGATCTATAACCCTCTTGCAGATAATCGGCCGTCATAAATAACGCCAACACTTGAACACATTTCAAAATTCTAGCATCATTTACAGCTTTAAGTAAAAATTATAGCATCATTTACAGCTTTAAGTAAAAATTATAGCACATCTATACGAATTGCAGAAAATTTAAAGCATGAAACCCTTACTTTTAAGAATGCGACAGTCTGATTTCCTCTTTTTAAAAGATCCTATAGCTGATTCTATTTTTCTTCTTCTCCTATTTAGTATTGAAAATTCACACTAGGCATAATTTTCTCAAAGTTTTTCATGTATGATTAATTTAAGGGGGGTGGTCAATCAGCTTCGAAATCTCCTCCGTAATGTTAAGTCTATTGACTTTTGATGCATTCGTATATTTAAAATATCTTTTCGGGAAATTCATATTTTTCACATTTTTTTTTGTGTGTGTGCTCTTCTTAAAGGATGTCTCTCTTTTTTTCTTAGTTTTCAAGTTTTTTTCTTAGTTTTCTCAGTTTTCTAAAATCTATGCTGAATTTAATATTCTATGTGTTAAAAGCGGTAGAATTGCGAGTAAGATTTTAACACTTCCTATAAAATTAAGTCTATACTTTAGAAATATTTTGAGAACTAAGAAAAAGAGAGACATTTTTCAGGAAGTGTACACAAAAAATAGAAGTTAAAAATTTTAATTTCCCGAGGAGATATTTTAAATATACGAGTGCATAAAATACCCATAGAGTTTACATTAGTGAGGGGAAATCGGAAACTCAGTGACCAGGATGTTTTCAAATCCAAAAGAGCTACTTTCTGATGCATTTATACTTCATATTTGTTCAGAAACGCATTTGTTGACAGGTGTTTTTATTCAAAAACTATGTAATCGAAAGTCGGTTTCCTTTTTTTTTTTTTTTTTTTTTTTTTTTTTTTTTTTTTTTTGGTAAAGGACGAGTTATCTTCCAGAAAATACTGTTAACGTTGACTTTAGAATCGAATTTCCGGACGCGATACCACGAGAGAGGAGAAAACAGGTCTTCACGTGACCAAAATTGCTTATAACTCGAGAAGTAAATTGTTTGTCAAAAAATGCAAAACTCATAAATAAAAGCATAAGACGAAATGCAATGTTTCAACTTGATTCCATCACAAAATACACAAAATGAACTTTAAAAAAAGCTCACTGTTTTACTTAAAAGGCGACGAAGATAATAAAATAGATGTTACAAATTAAAAATATACGTTTTATTTAAAACTAATAGTACTTTCGACCAGCATTTCCTGCGACTATCATCAGAGAATATTTTTACAATGAATTGCTGCTCATTGATACAAATATGTCACTAAGGGAGAACCAATAATTATTAGCAGGGGCGGGGAATTTCTAGAAAATCTTACCAGCCAAGGATTTATTTCACCAGCCAGTAAAATACAACGTACAGTTGAAAAGTTTTATGATAAAATTACGCAACTCAAAAATAGTTGGTTACTATTACTATAATGCCTTTTCATATATTTTTTCCTATAAAATTAAGATATACAGTAGAGCGCCGATTATCCGAACAAGTCGGGACCAACCCTAGTTCGGATAACTGGACAGATAATTTAAGGGATGTTCGTGACTGTACTAAAACCTTCTCACTTTATCCAGGCTTAGGACTACCAGCAACGGTTGGCGTTGGCGTGTTTAATTCTTTTTTTTTTTTTTTTTCGTTTACTTTTTTGTTATTTAAAATTTTCTTTTTTCTTTTTTCATCATCTTCAGAACTCCAGAGATTATAATAAAGCTTATAATAAGCAAAAAAGCTTTCGATTTTTGCTTACTTCAAAGAAGGCATTCTGTTCAATGCTGTTCTGTCTCTAACTACTATTTTTAAATACCTTACTTGAATAGGATCTGCACTTTTCTGCCGTTCGAGCCATTTCATAACTGTTTTCAAACATTCAAAGGCTTCGTTATGTGATGGCTCTACTCAAGTTCAATGATTCTCTACTCAAGTTCAATCCAAGAGAATGCTACTTCTACTTTCAACTACCCTAATAATTATTGGCTCTCTCATTTCAAACAAAGTGACGTATTTGTATGAATGAACAGCAATTCATTATAAAAATATTCTCTGATGATGGCAGCGAAAAATGCAGGCCGAAAGTACTAACACGTTTTAAATAAAATGTATATTTTTAACTTGTTACATCTATTTTATTATTTTCGTCGTCTTTTAAGTAAAAAGGTGAGCTTTTTAAATTTAATATTGTGTATTTTGTGATGCAAATCTCAGTTTAATGCTTTAACAGTTGCTCAAAATTTTATACCCCGACAGCACAAAAAGCTTGCATCAAGTTATCTGCAAGCTAAATTTCTCAAGTCAACAAGCTTGCATTAAATTTGGCAGATCAAGTTTGCAAGCTTAATGCAAGTTTGAATCAAACATAACAGTTTACACCTTCCCAGCTTGTTTTTGACTTGGCATGGCAAACTTGATTCATGCTTGTATGCCTAACATGCCTTAAATTTGACATTGTAAACTAGATTCATGTCATGATTCATAAGATATTTGTATTCGTCTTCGTCAAAACAGCACGGCAAAGGATCTGCGCGCACATCTTCTAGCTTTGTTCATTTCATATCAAGTTGAAATCTGGTTTAGTGCAAGAAACATCTTGCGTGATTTTGTTATGCTACATTTAGCAAGCTTGAAGTTGGTTTTGCACGCTCTTGAATTACCAAGCATGTGTTGTCATATTAAATAAAAGGAGAAATCAAACGATTCAAGCAAGTGTGCTCACTGGTTACGTTTAAAAATCAATCAGAAAGTTTCGCGTTGTTGAGCAGAAGATTTGAGAACCGCCTTTAGGCGATTACGGATTTTAAAAGGTAGCAAAATGTAGCAAGTGTAGTTAAAGGAGAGATACAATTGAGAACTTGTGTAATGTGGCCATAACAAAACAGTCTCTTATATAAATAAAAACAAATAAATGATTTAAACAGTACAAGAAATGACATCGATTTAGCAAATAAGCTTTTTACACATTATATTTTCATATTCAGGATGCTATAGCTGCTATAAGATTCAACATCATTTCCAGCAATTTTTTAGCCTTGATTTGAGCCGCTTTTCTGCGAGAACAACCTAATCTAACATACGATAACTACCTAAACACCTAGTCTGGTATCGATGAACATTATCCCCAATTTATTAACGTCAGCTGATAATTGCTCCTAGCAGCAAATTTTCATCCAATTAGGCAGATCACACACTGAGCAACAACAAGCAAGCACACAAGCAAGCAAGTGAGACAAGCACACAAAAGCTTGAGACAGGAGACAAATTGTAGTGTTCAAACCGGTTTCTTCTTTGTTACCAGTGTGAAATGTCTGTTGGCTTACGCTTTTTTGTCGCTTGTGTGTTCAGTGTGTGATATGCCTATTATTACGCCGGAAAATGACAACTAAAAAGATACTTTGCGCAATACGATATAGAGGTAGAAAAACAACAACATTATTAGCAATAGAAATTATTAAATTGTAGCAGACTAGTTTCGGTAGTATTCAGTGTAGCGTCAACAGTGCCTCAACCTGGCACTATTTACTAAATACCCAGTAAGTTCAAAGTAGGTTTGTGACATAGCACGGACATCATTTGTTAAGTTCTATGAATGAACTCTTTATTTATATGAAAATTTATTTATTTATTTATTATTATTTATTTATTTGTATGTATCTTTCGGTTATATCATGCCTTTTTTCTTTGATAACATTCTTTGATTTTTTTGGTATTAGCCGGGCTCAGGTGATAAATAATTGTCGAATATTGTTCGAATATCTATGATTCGTATTTCATTCATTTCATTTAAAATATAAATCTTTCACTCAAAACATACCGGTTGTCCTAAAATGGACTGACTAATTTTAAAAATCAATACCTTGCAAATAATGACAAATTTTGCATGAAGGTTATGTAAGATGTAAAGAGATTTTTACTGGGATTGTTGATTTCAGTTTAAAATAGCTGTGGTAGATGGCGCTGCAAGCAATAGGGGCTAAATCGGTTCCCGATTTTTGACCTCTCTTTTCTCTCGGTATTGATGTGACAGAAGGAGGTTAAATATATTGAGTGGGACCCTATGATTAATAAAATTGCGCTGCCGACTGAGAACCACTCCATTTATTTGACCTCTTTTTTTCGCATCAATAGTGAAAGAAGAGAAATTCGAAAATCGGGCCTCCGATTTAGCGTCTATTGCTTCCAGCGCCATCTAACGATGCCATTTTAATCTAATCAAGAATAACATTAAAATAATTCCTGACATCTCTCCCTCCTGCAAGAATTTTTTAAATAGCTGTCATCATTTAAAAGTTATCGAATTTTAAAATCAGTCACTCCATTTTAGAACTCTCCGTATATACCGGGTGTTCTAAAAAGGTCTGACAAATTTTTTAAATTCAATAACTCACAGATGGTGACAGATATTTAAAAAATTCTTGCAGAAGGGTTATGTATAATGTCAGGAGTTTTTTTTTACCATGATTCTCGAATTTAGTTCGAATTACAAGCAATAGATGGCACTGCAAGCAATAGGCGCTAAATTCAAGCTCAATTTTTTGCGTTTTCTCTTCTCCCATGCCAAAAAGGAGATTAAAATGCATTGAGTCCAGAAGTACCAAACATCGGGCCTGGATTTAGCGCATATTGCTTGCAGCGCCATCTATTGTTCGTAATTCAAACTAAATTCGAGAATCACAGTAAAAAAACTTCTGACATCATAAATAACGCTCCTGGAAGAATTTTTTAAATATCTGTCACCATCTGCGAGTTATTGAATTTTAAAATCAGTCAGTCCTTTTTAGGACACCCAGTATATTTAAAATACACGCCTTACTCGCCTTCTCTTTAGCACACAAAATAAATAAATGAAAGTAAAATAATTAAATAATAATAACAGTTATAATAATAATAATAATAATAATAATAATAATAATAATACCTTAACTTAAACATTTTATTTCAACATCAAAATATTGTTTCTAATTTACTCATACAAAAAATAAAGTCTGCTTCTTTCGAGAGAAAAAAAAATGTGATTGGCGAGATTTCTGCCCGGCTAATCTAAAAATAACCATTTTTTCAACTGCAACAACTTTTACCACATGATTATAATGCACATTTTAAAACTTCGTATTTGTTACATTTTTTTTTTTCTAAAAATCTTTTGAGAAAGAAAGATTGTCCTTTAATTATTTAAAAGATTAAATAATCCTTAACGTTTTTTTAAAATCTATTAAGTATTTCCTAAGAAATTGTTGCAAACAGAAAAAAATAGTCATTAAACAGAGTTCAATATTCTGTAATAAAGTGATTATAAGGAATTGTTTAGAATAAACAGGAGAAAAATAATTATTGAATTGATTCTTCCGCAGGATTTTTCTTAGGGAATTTAAAACATAAAATCCTTACACTTTAGAAACAAGTAGCCGAAAAATAATTGAAAAAGAAATCGATGTCTCTAAAGGAGTGAAATTTTATACTGATATTCTCCTTTCAAGAGAAATTTTCTACAGTTTCCAGGAAAGAGAATTTCACGAAAGAATTTTACATTCGTAAGTATCCCGATGCTTTACATTCTTACAAAGATAGCCATTTTTTTTTCAGTGAATTCGAAAGAAGGTTTGAACCGTCTTAATAATACAAAAGCTCTTTTGTATATTTTTTTATTTCCTCCGTTTCCGTTATTCCAGGAAAAGTTGCATGTAAATACTTCAAGCAATTACAACTTTGGAAAAAAAGTTTAGGACCATAGATAAAAATAGTAAATATCTTATTTTCATTAAAAGCTAATAGCATTACAAAATTATATACATAAAGTTATTCAAGTTTTGTTATTTGTTTTAAATTACAATAATTTGTTTTAAAAAATTAGCAAAAATTAATTTCTAGTTGGTGTAAAAAGTTTAGGAGCAGTATATTTAATATTTAAATAATTTTCCGTACTATTTTGTTTGCTTCCCCTTAACCAGGGGCGCCATTTCAGAACTTTATTGGGAAACATTTTTTGAGGGATGCTATACAGCTAAGGTTAGGATCCAAGGGTGTCTAACCCCCCACCCCCCGTATGAGAAACGTTTACTGACTTATGCTTACAATAACAGTAAAAACTTCGAATACGGAAACTCTGAGCCAATAAAATATTTCGTTTTAGATAGGTTTCCGCCTTAGAAGGTAAAATTTTAATATATTGGACATGATTTTTTTTTTTTTTTTTTGACAGGATTCTATTTTAGACAGGTTTCATTTTTACAGGTATCCTCACTGACTGTTAAACCATCCGCTCTATAGTATAGCCCTGAAAAGAGGTGTATTAGAGTAAAAGTTGTGAAAACGAAACCTGTCTATAACAGATTTCTTTCTAGAAGGGGAAAAAATCAAATTCCGTTGAAAAAACATCATACAATTATACTCGCTAAGACGGAAACCTGTTTAAATGGAGCTTTTTTATAGTCCCTCTCGAAGTTTTACTTACAGGGGCGCCATTTCATGAGTTTCCTGACGAAGGACAAGGAAAATTTTCCTTTGAGGAACAGAGAACGTGGAAAATTGCACAACTTGCAGAACTGGACAAATCACACAGAAAAAAAAATCCCGCACAATAAAACATGCTCTACGCGATTTTGTCTCCATAACTTCTTTTACAAGCATGTGATTATTCAACAATTTTTTTTTTTTAATTTTCGTGAAAGCCCGCGATTTTTCTTTCTTTCAAAATCCGCAAAATCAATTCGTCAATGGGTCGCAGAAAAAAATCGCGAATCTTGGAAAATTGGAAAAAAAAAGTCTCAAAATGATCGCATAAAAAATCGATAATTTATTCAAACGACCGTGGAAAATATGGCTAATTTCATCAGAAATTGCGAAAAGAAATACAGATTTCGTCAAATGATTGCACAAACAGAAATCTTGAATTTCGTAAAAGGATTGCGAAAAAAATCGCGAATTTCGTCAAAAGATTGCGCAAAAAATCACGAAAAATTAGTCGAACAATCGCGCAATAAAATCGAGGAGAAATTCGTCAAACGATTGCGTAATAAGGTCCAAAATTTTGTCTAGCTCTCACGCAAAAAAATCACAAATATTATTAGTCGGTGGCAGAAACAAAATCATGAATTTCAATAAATGATAGTGATAAGGAATCGTGAATTTTGCCAAAAAAATCGCGAAAACAAATATCGAATTTCATCAGTTGATCGCGGAAAAATATTGTGAATTTCGGCAAGTGCTCGCACGAAAAAAATCCATTTCCTATAACTCTTTCAGAAAAAAATCGTGAATTCCGTGAATCGATAGCGGAAAAAATCGCAAATTTCGTCAGATGATCGCGAAAAAAAATCATGAAATTCAATCAGTCATGAGATAATCAACCAACGAACATTATTAATAGGTCACGAAATTTGAAAATTTTGTGATCAGTAAGTATAAGAAAATTTTCGTTAATGATTTTCTGCAAGTGAAGATAAAGCGTAAATTTTTTCGGATTGCGTTTTCACTATTATGAGATGGTTTCATGTTAATCCGATTTTTCAAAGAAATTCTGAATATTTTTCAGACAAAAAAACTACATATTTGAACATTAATGAATAATATGTATATATCTTCATTTTTCTACAGAAAAGGTAAAATTTATAATTAATATTCATATAAAAAGCACAAATAAATGCACAAGAATTACTTTCATGTGCATATATATAATTTAAAATTATTTAAAATACATTGGAAAAATCCAGAAAGTTTTCTGTCATCACAAGACCGTCATTAGTGGGATTTAAATGTTATTATTTTCTTTTGCGCTTATTCGAGAATTGGCTAGAAGATAATAATTGTGATTGTTGTGTCAATGATTTTGACGAGTTTTCCCATGATCAATTTGCACACAGCTGAGAAGCAACTGATAAAAAAAAATTCTCACATGTATTTTAAAAATTAACCAAAGTACTCATTAAAGATTTATGCCTCACCTTGAGGGAGTTCGAATAGTAAGGCTTTAGGAAATTTTTTGATCATTATTACTTTCTATTCATAAGCATTTATTTAATGCGTATGTTTTTATTGCAATAAAATCTGATAAGTTATTTTAGAGTTTGAGCAATTTTCTAATATTTGTTTGAGTCTCACATTTGATTAGGGATGCATCGAATATTCGGTATCTATTCAGTATTCGGCCTATTTGGCCATACTACCGAATATTCGGTTAGGCCGAATATCAAACTATTTGGTTTGCCGAATACTTAAAAAACCTCTTTAAAATATTTTTTCAATGTTACATAACTTCTACTTTTAACTGTCAATTAATAAAGATATTGAGAATAAATAGAATCTTTAAATAAAAGAGAATGATTTTATATTATTTATTTGTTGTTTTAAAAATGTCGCAAAAAAATTAACCATTAGTGACATGTCATTTGTTCATGGGGATTAATAAATGTGGAAATGCAAGTTACTGAGCATTTTCTGGTAAATAATCCGTTTCTTGCTTTTTCGCAAACAGGGTGTTTCTAAACAAAATGGAAGAAAATTTCAGGGGTAATAATAAGCATCAAAACAGGCAATTTTTTGTCCAGTAAATCAGGATCGCAATTCACTTATTAAGTCAGAAATTCAGTGTATCCCCAAGTCAAACTTTAATTTCCTTTTGTTACTTTAACAATAATGAAGGTATTGTAACTATATTGTCAACAGAGTTACTTTAATATCTGTGAAATAGGATAACATGACGAGAAGTGCTCGAAATAGCAACCATTCATATCTAAACAACACTGAGCTAGACATTATTTCATTAAGAATGCAGCCAATAATACTTATACTGTACCACTGGACAAAATCCAGTCTCTTCCAAGGATATCATCACATCTATACAAGCAAATTAATGTGATGCAAATTTCGCTAAAATATCTTCTTTTTTATACAGTTATAAACGAAAATTCTGCTACGGCTTGTACACCTTTATTTTTTGATGAAAGAAGTGGAATGATATGTTGCCTCTTGTTCAATATAAGAGAATTCTTTTCATTTGTTTGAATTAATTGAAGTCATGGAATTTAAATTTTGTTATTAAAAAAAATTTTAACCATCCTCTTCTTAAATAATAACTCAAAACATACTTTTTTAGCACAAAATTTACGCATAAAAATAGTCTTGTTTATCAAAATGGAAGTATCTGTGCTAAATGCACTCGAACCTCTATTTAACGAAGTCGCTAAATCCCGGAAAAAAAGTTCGTTATATGGAAAATTCGTTAAATAGAGATTCACCTTTTAAAATATTTTAAACTACATAAAACAGATTTTAAATTCATAAACACTAAATATTTTTACTAAAAGTAATTAATCACATTTTTTAAAATAAATTATATCGATTTGTTTTATTTATTTTACCCACCAATATACATCATCAATTCATTTTTTCTATGTGTTTAAATCTTTGAAATCTGCAAGGAAAACAAAACATTGTCCGGGAATACACTGTATTTTCTGTTTAAAGTAAATAGTTTTACATTAAAATTAACGAATTTTAATGACATTATCGTATTTATTATTATTATAACAAATAATTTTAACCATACATTAACATATGCGTCCTTAAATTTAATTTCTGAAAAACTCTGTTAATTTTGCCTGAGTTTTTTATTTAAAAAAGTGCTTTTTCTCATAATACGTCTCGCATCTTTGCAATGCACCAAAAACCCCTTCATGCATATTTTCTTCTAATTATAATTCTCGTCGGATTGTTTCAAATGATTTTAGCATTTCATCATACGAAGTTTTGTTAATTCCTGCATAATGACCATTTCCATCACCATCATATTCGTCTTCATCGCAAGTCATTGCTGTATTGTTTTTATTTTTCACACTGTCGAAAATATCCAATTCGGATAGGGTTTCCGAGGTCTCAATTTCAGAATTAAGTGAAATAGAATCCTCAATCAGCACATCATGGTTAATTTCTACTTTTTTTCTCACTGTATCCACATTTTTAAAAGTTACTCTAAGGGATTATCGTTTTCGTCCTCCGTACTTACCGAATTCTCAAGGTGACAAAGAAGGCGCCTGGTAAAACTAGTTTAAGGCCATTGAACATCATAAAATGTGTTTAAAGAAAGAATAAGTTTGAAATGTCCAGAAATATTTTGAGAAATGTGGAGAAACAAAATTTTTGATCACAAGAAAAAGTTCGTTAAATAGAGAATGCACTTCACTATTTGGGGGTTATTTGACGAAGAAATTTGCAAAATATTTTTGGTTCCAAGGAAAAGTTCGCAAAATAGAGGTTCGACTATATTATAAAAAATTGTTTAAAATTTAACTTTTTAACGTTAAACACTGAGATGTAAAAGTATTTGGCCAGCCTAATATTCGGTATTCAGCCTAACAGTTACTATTCGGCTGGCCGAATATTCGGTATTCGGTTTACCTGCAGGCCAAGTATTCGGAATTCTGTATTCAGCCAAAATCACTATTCGGTGCATCCCTACATTTGATGGTTGATAAATTTTCTGAAATATCCAATTCCTTGGGGGGGGGGGGAGCTATTGCCCTCCCAGCCCCCCTCAAATGGCACCCCTGCCACGAATGAAATTCCAAAAAAAGGTTTGTGAAGGATTTGCCCAGGGTTTTGCATGTAGAAGTGAGTAGGTATTTGGTTCTATGTTTGCAAAATGGCTGCTTTCAATTCAACAATTAAATCAAACTGCTTTCTTTTGACATAATCTTGACGGACTAAGATTCGCCACAAATTTTCTATGGGATTTCAGACAGGATTTAACAAAGTCCAAAGTTTTAATAATTTGTGCTGATAACCAATCTGAATTTGATACAGACTTCTGAGTAACAGAGTTGTCTTGAAGAAACAATAACTTCTGATCCAAAAATTTATCTTTAAGTGGAACAAAATTATTACCAAGAATATCTTGATAGTTAAAGAAGCCCATTTTTGTCTTGGTGAAAACAAAATGAGAAAAAAAAATGTGATTGGCGACCCGGTCAACAGGAAAATAACCATTTTTTTTTTAACTGCAACAACTTTTACTACATGATTATTTAAGGATTACCGCATGATTACCACAATTTAAAACTTCGTATTTATTACAGATTTTCTTTAAACACTTTCGAGAAGGAAAGATTTTCTGCTGCCCTTTAATTGTTTAAACGACTAATTAATCTTTAACTTTTTTAAAAATATATTTTTTAATCCATTAAGTATTTTCTAAGAAATTGTTGCAAGCAGGGTATAAAATGTAATAGTCATTAAACAGAGTTCAATATTCTGTAATAAATTGATTATAAGGAATTATTTAGAATAAACAAGAGAAAATAATTATTGAATTGGTTCTTCCGCAAGATTTTTCTTCGGGAATTTAAAACATAAAATCTTCGCACTTTAGAAACAAGTAGCCGAAAAATAATTGAAAAAGAAATCGATGCTTGGAAAGAAGTGAAATTTTATATAGTTATTTTCCTTTCAACAGAAATTTTCTACAGCTTCGAGGAAAGAGAATTTTACGAAAGAATTTTACATTCGTAAGTATCCTGATGCTTTACTTTCTTACAAAGTTAGCCCTGTTTTTTTTTTGTTTTTTTTTCAGTGAATTTGAAAAGAGGGTTGGATCGTCTTCCTAATAAAGCAGTACTCTTTCTGTCTTTTTTTGTTTCCTCCGTTTCCGTTACTGTAGGAAAAGCTGCATGTAAATACTTAAAGCAATTACAGCGCTGGGAAAAAAATTTAGGACCGCCGACAAAAAAAAGAAAATATCTTATTTTCATGAAAAGCTAATATAATAAGAAAATTATATACATTAAGTTATGCAAGTTCTGTTATTTGTTTTAAATTACAATAATTTGTTTTAAAAAATAACCAAATGTTTAGGAATAGTATATTTAATACAGTAGACTCCCTCGAATCCGCACAGCTTGGGACCAGAGGTTGTGCGGATTTTAGAATTTTGCGAATTTCTGGTCATTGATTTGTTTACATTTTTGAAACATTAGTTTGATTGGTAGTTAAGCAAGGGAAATTATAATGAATGCTTACAATAAAGTGAAACATTAAAATAAGTAAAATATTAAAATAATTTATTAGTTTAAACTTAAGTAATTATTAAAATAATTATGTAAAATAAAAATTTAGAAAAATATTAAATTATTATCGACGAAATCGATTAAATTCGATTCCAAAAGTCCTATGCTGTCATCTAGTGCTAAAGCGATACGTCATCATATAGATATGCTAATTTATATCAAAATCAAAAGTAATGTAAATTTATTTAGTAATAAATCAGCTGTAATAACCAAAAGAGAATGATTAACAAAAAATTTAGTAAAAAAAAACATTGCGGTAGTCGCTGATTTCGGCGCTATCTTGAATTTTGTTCCTGCAACTTAACTGTAAATTTCATTGTTGACATCTGAAAAAGTATGCGGAGTTTAGTCGTTCGCGTATTTTAGGATCGCGGATTCAAGGGAGTCTACTGTTCAATAATTTTCAGCACTATTTTGCTTTCATCCCCTTAACGCAAATGACTTACCAAAAAAAAAAAAAAAAAAAAAAAAAAAAAAACGCTTTGGGAAGGATTTGCTCAAGATTTTGCTTGTAGAACTGAGTAGATATTTGGTTCCATCTTTGCAAAATCGTTCCTTTGAATTCAACAATTGAATCAAACTGCTTTCTTTTGGCATAAACTTGACGACCAAGTTTCCCCACAAGTTTTCTATGGGATTTAAGACAGAACTTTTAGCTGTAAAGTTCAAAGTTTTAATATTTTTTGCTAATAACCAATCTGAATTTGACACAGATTTCTGAACAGAAGAGTTACCTTGAAGCAACAACAACTTCTGATCTATAAATTGGTGGAACAAAATTATTACCAAGAATGGCTTAATAGTCAAAATAGTTCATTTTTGTCATGTTGAAAACAAAATGAGAAAAAAAAATGCAATTGGCGAGATTTGCGCCCGGCCAACATAAAAATAACCCTTTTTTCAACTGAATAACAACTTTTACTACATAATTATAATGCACAATTTAAAACTTCGTATTTATTAGATTTTTTTTTCTAAAACACTTTTGTGAAAGAAAGATTGTCCTCTACCCTTTAATTATTTAAAAGATTAAACAATAACACAAATATAATTAAAAAGATTTACTGAAAGACGTATAATACACTTAAAAGTTAACCCTTTGAAAACATTAAATAAAATTTTAAAAGTCTAAAACCGAGAAGCCACTCTGTGGCCATCATCAGGATCTTACTTCAGCCCAAGAGAGAAAAATACTTATTAGTTAGTAAAATTCAAAAGTAAATATACTGAGTTGAGCACGCTCACAAAACAGCGCCATCTGTACAACTGCAGCCCAACCATCCAACCTCAAACGAGAAAAACTCGAAAAATCAGATTATCAATGTCAATAATTGCGTCAGACCTCTTTAACTTTGAGTTAAATTCTGTTTAAAAAAATCCAATCACAACTTATGCATGCCGTAAAAAACAGCTTCATTACAGACTTCTCCAACTCTCAATTCGATGTCTATGGATTCTCTAATTATACTTTTTTGAAAGTGTTAACTTTTAAGTGTATTATACGTCTTTCAGTAAATCGTTTTAATGATATTTGTGCTGTTAATTTCAAGACGTAATAGTCCTTCAATTAATTTATAGATTAAATAATCGTTAACGGATATTTTTTTATATTTTTTTAACTATTATTTATTAATCAATTCTTGCAAATAGGGGAAAAAAAGTAGTCATTAAACAGAGTTCAATATTCTTCAATAAAGTGTTTATAAGGAATTGTTTAGAACAAACAGGGGAAAACAATTATTGAATTGGTTCTTCCGCAAGACTTTTCTTTGAGAATTTAAAACATAAAATCCTCACACTTTAGAAACAAGTAGCCGAAAAATAATTGAAAAAGAAATCGATGTCCCTAAAAGAGTGAAATTTTATACAGCTATTCTCCTTTCAAGAGAAATTTTCTACAGCTTCGAGGGAGTAGAATTTTACGAAAGAATTTTACATTCGTAAGTATCCCGATGCTTTACTCTCTTTCAAAGATAGAGATTTTTTTTTCAGTGAATTTGAAAGAGGATTGAATCGCCTTCATAATAAGAAATATCTTTTTTTTTTTTTTTTTTGTTTTTTTGTTTTTTTGTTTCCTCCGTTTCCCTTATTTTACGAAAAGTTGCATGTAAACATTTCAAGTAATTGCACTGTAGAAAAAAAACAATATCTACGAAATTATAATATAACCACGTACGGAAAAATACAGGGTGATTGAAAAGTCCCTGATACATTTAAATATTTAATATAAAATCAAGTAATAGTCGTAAAGGTGTTCGGTTTGGTCTAAAATGCTTCTCACGATGCAAAAGTTTTCTTGAAGCGAATGAAAAAAAATAGTTCCAAACTTCGTCCATAGATGGCACTGCACCTAAAATTGTCAGAAATAAGCATAAAAACCGAAGACAATCAATTACAGAGCATTTATTTTACCATATTTCAATGTGTGCGCCCTTTGTAACTGGAGCAAAATAAATGGTCTAAAACTGTTTGTGACATGATAAAAGCTGAATATCTTCAGTAATTGATTGTCTCCAGTTTTTGATGTTACTGTTTGGTAATCTAATTTACAGCGCCATCTAGGGGCGTAGTTTGGAACGGATATTTTTTATTCGCTTCGAGAAAACATTTCATTGTGAGAAGCATCTTTATCCAAACCTCACCACACTAATCGATTTTATATTAAATTTTAAAACACGTAAGACCTTTTGGATTACCCTGTACAATAAATTCTTCCGAGTTACACACGATTCCGAAAAGCGCTCCTTATTGTAGGAACCTCATAAAGCGATGTATGTTTGAGATTTAAAAAAGCATAAATGAAAACAAAGTTTATTTTACTGCTACTAATTTTCGAAAACGTTTCAAGCTAAACCGTCGTAAGCTCAATTGGTTAAGGTACAAAATGACCGTAATTAAACTGACAATACTCAGCATGTTCCGTAGCGCGATCTAATTAAGGAATAAAGCCACAATATGTCGAATGATTAAACAAGTCGGAAGATGGAGGATTTAGCCAGACAAAAAATACTTCAAAAAGTCGTCGTTAGGAGATATGTGGCGTTGTCTTATCGCAGAATCTTCCTCCCCACCTTGTCTTTTTTAATAATCCTACAAAATTTCTCTCTGTTGTCTCAATTAGATAGTGCTACAGTACATGCTGAGTACTGGCAATTTAATTAAGGCCACTTTGTCTGTCATATTACGCATATCGTGTGTTGGTAATAATATGTTATGAATTACTAGCTGTGCAAGAATTGCTACTTTCTGCTAACACCGAGTTGAAAAGTACGTGTTTACTTGACTGATGCTGCTTCGTGACATCACATGCTTTCTATTTTTTTCATATACGTTAACACTTTTTTGTTTGTTTTGCAATAGCTTTTCGCTTTTATTTTTAACATATCACCCCCTAAATCTAATATTAAGAGAATGATTTTCAAAAATCTTCATAAAATGGAATTCGATTCCGAAAGGTAAATTAATACAACTAATAAAAAAATATATGTAAATTGAATAAATGCAACAGAAGCAAATTTTAATCATTCATTCTTTTTACTTCAAGCTTTAAAAAAGAACATTAACTTCTCATTAAATATTAAAATGGTTCGAAAAATTCTTCACAGTTTTATAAGAATCTGATTAGCAAAATCCACTAACGTCTCTCGCAAAAGCCGACAAGAATTTGGAAGTTTTATTGAAAATAACATACTGTCAGTATAAACTATTCACTAGAGATTAGAAAAGTTTCCTCGCCATTTTTCCTAAACCCTAATGGAATAAAAGAAGTAAACTAAAACAGCCTTAAATAATGAGAAACACCAGCGAACCCTTAATGATTAAATTATTCTTTTTTTCCTGACGTTTCTCAACAGATTAATGGAAATTAATGAATAGTTAAAAAAAAATAATAATATCGCGCGAACTAGAATAACATTATTCTTAAGATGTTGAACTCTTGTAAGAAAATTATTTTGTTCACGAAAACTGGCAACCAAGTGATTGTCAAACACGAACGTCCTGCAGACGGTAAAACTCATAATTCTATTTCGAAATGAAAGATGCGTGCAACCAGAATTAATAACTGAAAATAACATATATATAGCTTTTCACTTTTATTTTTAACATATCACATCCTAAATCTGATATTAAGAGAATGATTTTCGCAAATCTTCATAAAATGAAATTCGATTCCATAAGGTAAGTTAATACAACTAATAAAAAAATATATGTAAATTGAATAAATGCAACAAAAGCAAATTTTAATCATTCATTCTTTTTATTTCAAGCTTCAAAAAAAGGACATTAATTTCTCATTAAATATTAAAATGGTTCGAAAAATTCTTCACAGTTTTATAAGAATTTGATTAGCAAAATCCACTAACGTCTCTCGCAAAAGCCGACAAGAATTTGGAAGTTTTATTGAAAATAACATATTGTCAGTATAAACTATTCACTGGATATTAGAAAAGTTTCCTCGCCATTTTTCCTAAGCCCTTATGGAATAAAAGAAGTAAACTAAAACAGCCTTAAATAATGAGAAACACCAGCGAACCCTTAATGATTAAATTATTCTTTTTTTCCTGACGTTTCTCAACAGATTAATGGAATTTAATGAATAGTTTAAAAAAAATAATAATATCGCGCGAACTAGAATAACATTATTCTTAAGATGTTGAACTCTTGTAAGAAAATTATTTTCCACACGGAAACTGGCAACCGAGTGATTGTCAAACACGAACGTCCTGCAGACGATAAAACTCATAATTCTATTTCGAAATGAAAGATGCGTGCAACCAGAATTAATAACTGAAAATAACATATGGATGAGTCATGTGATTTATTAAAGAAAGTCTCGAGATTTATTCGAATAATTATCAACTACGATGGTTAATTTTGAAGATAAGTACTAGACAATTAATACACTTTATTCGATATGCCATTCCAAGCGGCGAGTCCATCAATTAAAAAGGGTCTTAATTTGAGCCATTATGATTCGGAGTAGAATTAAATAAAGAAGGATAGTTTTAATAGTTAACGCCTAGTAGTTCTATTGATTAAGATTAATTTAAAACAGTCGAATAAGAGTAGAACTTGATTAGGCAAGTCTGATGTTGCAATTAAAATTTATAATTTAGATAGAAGTATAATTGCACAAAGCAGCTGCAAACTATATATTTTAAGTTACCCATTGGCAAATTTTTAATCAAGTTGTTTAAATTATTTATAGACGGCCTTCAAAACTTGAACAAAATGCATTCTAATGAAGAATTCGAATTCAGAGTTAAATTTTAATGTAATAGAAAATCTTGTTCGAGCTTTCGAAAATCACTCATTATATTATGACATTATGTTAATTAAAAAAATGTTTTAAAAAATATGTATTGTTTATTTCTGAGAAGATGGTAAGCTAGTTGGTATATTATATCACTGCAGCATCGAAAAGCTTGATTTGTGGTTAATAGTCTTCAGTCACGAATCCATATTTGCACATTTATGTTAAACGAATAGCAGTGCTCTTTACAAATTTCTTGTTTGAATTGCAATATTTTTAAACGATTCTTTTTGCATTGGTTATATGAGATCGAAGTCTAATGTTGTACTTGTGTAATTTTTCCAAGTTGGTTGCAGTTTCACTCTAGACCGGGAGCCGGCAGCACAGGCAATCACTTCATCGAGTTCACGGATGTTATTCTAGGATTAGTTAAATCTTGATTCACATATTAAAACGCAATCTGTCTGCCAAATCATATCTTGGTGAAAAACAAGCCGAAAACCTGATTTTAGCGGCTGACTCGTAGGTTTACCATTGTGTTTTCCTGTATCAAAAGGTGTGAAAATATGAAGGACTGGAAACAGGAAAACACAATGGTAAACCTTCGAGTCAGCCGCTAAAATCGGGTTTTCAGGTATTTTGCACCAAGATATAACTTGGCAGACCGATTGCGTTTTAATATGCGAATCAAGATTTAACTAATCCTAGAATTTCATCCGCGAACTCGTTGAGGTGATTGTGTGTGCTGCCGGCTCCCGATCTATTCTGAGGATACTTTTCATTTTCTAACCAACCAACCAATTTTGAAAACTACGAAGCAATGTTTTGCGAAATCGAAGGTGTCCTCAGAATGAAACTGCAACAACAATCAAAAATTCACAAAGATACAAGTTTAGACATCGAATTGAGACGGGCTATGTAAGAAAAAAAACAAAAAAACCGATAAATCTGCAAAGAACGCTTGTATTGGACTAACATTAGCTTACGAATGCTGTCACGAGATTAGTGCAGGCTGATAAAATCTCTCCCAAAACAACTAAAAACACATAAGTACAAACGCAAGTAGCAGAAAAATGGTTGGGCCAACGCTGTCAAATTGTTGGCTAATCGTTGCCCCGCGCATAATCCACACTAACAAATGTCTTCCTTGCAGTACCATTGGCCAACGAACCGGTTGCCAGCAATTTCCGAACATTGGTCACACCGTTAGCTGTTTAGAATCCTGCTCAAATATGCTCAAAATTAAAAAGTGCTCTACCCTACTATTCCCCAACCATTTCCCAAAGGTTTCGATAAACGGGCAACAATCTGTGCTATTTGGGAAAACTCGTGTTATAATTAATTGCTCTATAATCTATATTCCTAATTATTAATGCGTATCTTCTCTATTTAAAGTAATACATATTAGAATGGTATAAATGGGAGCTTTGTAATGGTCACGCATACTAATTTTGTTTAACGACAGTTACTTTCCTTCTTATTAGAGATGTTGCAGCAGAAGGTTGTGTAGTTTAATTTAAATAATAGTTAGGGTAAAGCAGTTTTTTAATTAAAAAAACAGTAATTTATCTATAACTATATTAATATATGAAGTTAGAATGCCTGGCTGTGATTTTTAGAAAAACTTCTAAATTCATTGAACTATTTAGACGACGTATAATAAAAAATAACATTAAAAGTTTTTGTCTGTCCCTCTGTTTGTCCGGAATAAGTTCAGAAATGGTTGCATAATAAACTTATCAGGGACAGATAGAAAATGTTTCTGGCTACAATCTGCAGTTTGTCGCATTCCGACATCTAAAAGAGTTTTTGAAAAAACAAGGAAAAAATGTGCGAATCAATCAATCCTTCAACTCTCAAAAATTCGAAAACTAATTGGCTGATTTTAGGGAATCTTGCTTTGATTGAAAGGTCTAATGAAGATTTAGAAATAATAATTCTAGCTATAATCTGCAGTGTGTCGCATTAGTTTTTGAGACAGTGCAAAAACCGTTTGATTAAAAATATAGAAGACTAATTGATCAGATTTAGGGAACTTTGCGACGATTGAAAGATGTATTTAAGATTTTGAAGGATAATAATTACATATCAACATTATGACTTATTTTTTAATTTTATAATATTGTATTTTACTTAAACATCGAAAAATCTTTTGAAACACGAATGCAATACAACAATTCGCTACGCAGCTAATTAATTCATACAGAAATTGAAAACATTTTATATTTTAGTTATACTTAATATTATTTTATTTGTATTTGTATTATATTGTTCGGTTTATATTTCGATTATCGTTAATTCTAATTTTCCTACATTAACATTTTAATGACATCCTAAAAAAGTCGTTCTAACTGTTGTACATTTTTAGACTGTTTTATTTTACACTCTTTCATTCTTTTATGTAAAGATGTAATTTTCTATACGATTTTTAACGTGTTGGTGCCAAGGTGACTGACTGAAAAATTTAAAAGGTTTTAAGTAATTTTTAAGAAGATATAATCTTGTAATAAATAAAAGGTAAGTAAATTTAATTTTCAGTAGTTACTTCAAACAATATATATATTTTTAGTTTTATGTCATATTTTAGACCGTCAGTCATCGTGAATGATGCGTTCTAAGCGGAAAGTCCAGTGTCAGTTACCGGTGACTGACGTGGCGCATAACATGTTAACCCACTTCCTGATTGGCTACAGTTATAAACATTACGTTCACGGGTGTACAGTATAACATTTTAACATTTTTACAACTTAAATATAAATTAATACAATAAGTTCAATTCATTTTTCTGTTATCCCACCACAAGTGATAAATCGCTGAATTTTCTTTATGATTATAATTGCTTATAGGTTACAAAAACAATGGATTTAATTACGCGCCAATAAACGGTCACCAAAATAGGCCAAATGGTCGTAAAATTTCAACAGCGATACATTTAAGAGGGTAAAAAGTTTTTTTTTTTTTAAAAGAATAAATTTATAAATAAAAATATAATATCTAAAAAATATATTCTTTTATCAATTAACAATTTAATATTAATTAATTTACGATTTTACGTTGTGAAATCAATTTAGAAATCCTAAAACGATAGTTTAAATAATTTCATTTTTTTCTTTCTTGTTACCCTATTATAAAAAAGAAGCTGACAAAAAATTATATACTTTTAATAAATTCACTTGCTTGCGCTTGCTACCCAGCGTAAAAGAAAAATGAATTTTTTATGAGCGAGTTCGGTGCAAACGCCAAATTAATGCATTGTAACGATTCTTTTAAGGGGGGGTGTGAGGAGAAACATGTAATTTGAGTCAAAAAATTACGCATGAAGATGCGCATTGACTGCTTATAAAACAGTTTTTTAAAAGTATTTTCACTTTTATACTTATTTAAATATGTCTTTAATAAAATAGTTAAATAATTTTGTGTGGTTATAGGAACACATGAATCGAGTCATACAATCACAGTTTCTAATTAGTGTAATACATTCATAGTGTTCAACATAGGCTTGAACATTGAATGCTTATAAAACAGTTTTTTTTAAACTATTTTTACTTTAATACTTATTTAATCATGTCTGTAATAAAACAGTAAAATAGTTTTATGTGGTTATAAGAATACATTCATCGAGTCACAATTCATTGATAGGCTTCAACATAGACTTGAACATTGAATGCTTATGAAACGTTCTTTAACTATTTTTAATTTTATACTTATTTAATTATATGTGTAATAGAACAGTAAAATAGTTTTATGTGGTTATAGGAACACATTGATCCAGTCATAATTCATTCATAAGCTTTATTATAGGCTTGAACATTGAATGCTTATAAAAGTTTTTTTTTTTTACTTTTATACTTTTATACTTATTTAATTATGTCTATAATAAAACAGTAATATAGTTTTGTGTGGTTATAGGAATACATTGATCGAGTCATATAATTACAGTTTCTAATTAGTTTAATTCATTCATGGGAACATACATACATAGACATTCATACATATGTTTAAACATTGAATGCTTAGTTTTTTTAAAAACTATTTTTACTTTAATATGTATTCAATCATGTCTGTAATAAAACAGTAATATAATTGTATGTGGTTATAGGAACATATTAATCGAGTCATAATTCATTCATAGGCTTCAACGCAGGCTTGAACATTGAATGCTTATGAAACTTTTTTTAAAACTATTTTTACTTTAATATGTATTCAATCATGTCTGTAATAAAACAGTAAAATAGTTTTATGTGGTTATAGGAACACATTGATCGTGTCATAATTCATTCATAGGCTTTATTATAGGCTTGGACATTGAATGCTTTGAAACGTTTTTTTAAACTATTTTTAATTTTATACTTATTTAATTATATGTGTAATAGCACAGTAAAATAGTTTTATGTGGTTATAGGAGCACATTGGTCGAGTCATAATTCATTCATAAGCTTTATTATAGGCTTGAACATTGAATGCTTATAAAAGTTTTTTTTTTTTTTTTTTTTTTTTTTTTTACTTTTATACTTATTTAATTAGGTCTATAATAAAACAATAATATAGTTTTGTGTGGTTATAGGAATTCATTGATCGAATCATACAATTACAGTTTCTAAATAGTTTAATTTATTCATTGGAACATACATACATAGACATTCATACATAGGTTTAAACATTGAATGCTTAGTTGTTTTTTTTAAAACTATTTTTACTTTAATATGTATTCAATCATGTCTGTAATAAAAAGGTAAAATAGTTTTATGTGGTTATAGGAACATATTGATCGAGTCATAATTCATTTATAGGCTTCAACGCAGGCTTGAACATTGAATGCTTATGAAACTTTTTTTAAAACTATTTTTAATTTTATACTTATTTAATTATGTCTGTAATAAAACAGTAAAATAGTTTTATGTGGTTATAGGAACGCATTGATCGTGTCATAATTCATTCATAGGCTGTATTATAGGATTGAACATTGAATGATTATAAAATAGTTTTTTTTTTTACATTTTTTACTTTTATACTTATTTAATTATGTCTGTAATAAAACAGTAATATAGTTTTGTGTAGTTATTGGAATACATTTATCGAGTTATACAAATACAGTTTCTAATTAATTTAATTCAATCATAGGCTTCAATCAAAAGGCAAATAAATCTGAAATGAATGAACATATAATAATGATGATATGGAATATAATATAGGAAGACGAATTTTCAAAAGCTGTCACACACAGATGGAACATGCACGCATTATTTTATGGTGCTACAATAATACTTAAGCTTCGCGCACGTGTTTTGTTAATATTCGAGTCAGCTGTTACCACAAAATTTTATATGCTTCAAACTAATTAACATAACACTGGAGAAAAATGTATCAATAAACAGATAGTTCATAGCACGGAATTATCGAAATACATTAGTTTATTTCGTTACTATGAATATCTAGAAAACCTGTGAAACTATCAAACAAATTATGACGTTAAGTCAATAGATGATCACAATAAAAAGAAAAAAATAACTATAAAAGCATTCATTAAAGAAATTTTAAATTTAAAGTGATTAAGCTATATGCATTACTTGTAATGCATATAGACTATACCCTAAATATTTCACTACATAAATGCATATGTATGTGTATGCATGTATATTCTATGATGTATATTATTTCCATACATGCATATTCACATACATAAAAGAGTGTCAAAAAAGGATACCCGAACTTTAAAATTAAATAATTCACTAAACTATAATAAATATAAAAGTGAAATAAGTAACATTATCATAAGGTAGTAGATGAATTTTGCATGCAGTAAATTAAAAAAATAAATGAATTTTTCGTCAATAAATGGCGCTGCGCTGCCCCAATCTTTATATGCTCACTATAACGTTTAAAGATTCATCAAAGTTCATTTACTTTTTACTTTTCACTCTCTTCTATTTCTCACTTTTCAATCTTTTATCTTTTAAAAAAGCCTGTGTTCTAAATTTATCTTGAGATTCTTAACGTTTAAAAAAAGCGCCATATATTGACCGAAAATTGAGCTATTTTTAAGATTACTGTAAACAAAATTATGGTATCTCAAAACATCGCAGAGAAATAACGAGGAATAATGAATTACTTTTTCTGGTTTGTATATTTTATCACCCATTCACATTTTTAAAATGGTTTTAAACATTTTTTTTTTATATATAGTTACGGTACATATGTTCCTTTTAATGACTGTAAGGTTGAGAGATAAATCTTGTTTGATAAACATAATATACCTTTTTATAAAGAGCTAATGCTTTCATGTTGGTAGAATACTCCTATTCAGGATTCTCGTGGCTTTTTACCAACATTAGCGGTTTGGCGAATAAGAAATAAAAAACAGTAGCTAAATGAAAAGAAACTAGCAAAATAGATTCGGCGTGAAACACTGAAAAATCTATCTTTAACGCCTTATTGTATCCCTTTTTTTTATATGTTCTAAAGTAAATTAATTATTTTGTTATTGTTTATAAAATATAACTTGGACTATCCGCTACAGAAATTATTAAAAATGAATACATTTTAAATGTTTCCTGAATGTGTAAATGTTTTAGACATTCTTTTAGCAGTCTCAATAAGTTTTAAAAATAGCTATCTTTGATTTACCATTGTGAAAATATACACTAACAATTGCTATGAGATTTCGACTCTTAACCCATAGAACAAATTTGACAAGTTAATGATACTTTGTATACAACTGATAAATAGTATGGTAAATGGCTAATTTCAGCACCACATTCCAGAAAATAATACCCCTTTTTTGCACTTGATGCTAGTAATTTTGCTCCGGCGCAAAGATAGTGATTAACTGAACTGACAATAGAGAAATACCTATCGCATAATCCTGTGTGTGTTTGGCTGTTGCTAAACTGAATTGGTGTTGAGTCACTATTTCTATAAATAAAGCAATGTAAATGGCACGGTGCGATTGAACATGTAAAGTGAAATCAATCCTTCAGTAACGCTGATAAGAATCTCGAATACACTGGCACACCACACACACAGACGCACAAAAATCCAGGTATTGAGCACTCGCGATTTGGCGAGTTTGGTTGTTTTTTTACTCGCCAAATGAAGCATTTTGTCGCAAATTGGCGCAATGGTGAGCGGCAGCGAGAACCCTGCTCTTGTTTCAATGAATTCTATCATCAGCGATATCTACTCAACATAAAAAAAATGTTATCAGTAAATTTTCTTTGGGGTACTTAAGTATTATCCGGGAAAGGTCATATTCACTGCGCCAACAATGGCGCCGAAAATATTAATTACAATACATCCTTATTTATTTATTTGTCTGTTTTATTCACTATAACACATTAACTGCCTATAGAGAATTTCATTTTTTTTTCTTCTGAAAGACATTTGCCACCACAAATTTTGAAGTATAATCTTCGCAAAATATACTTTGAATTTTGATTAAAAAAAATTCTTAGCGAGGACTTAAATTTTAAAAGTAACAACCATGCCAAATGTCAAGTTTCGATCAGAGCAGCATCACAAAAATCGTAATTTTAGAACTTTTTTTGCCTCTGCACATTTTAAAATTTCGAATTTTATAGTGCTATCATTTACGTCTTAAAAATAAAAGACATGTCAAATTTTATGTTTCTATCGCCAACGATTGTAAAGAAAGTGCAATTTAGAATTTTTGCTCTCAATTCACAGTTTTAGATTTCAAATTTTTCGCATCTTACAATGGCATCTTAAAAGCACCGACTATTCTAAATTTCTAATTTCTAAACCAAACAAATTCAACTTATCGTAATTTAGAACGTTTTCTGCTCATTTCATGTTTTAAAATTTCGATTTTTTAAAAATTGTTCTTAGCGAACATTTACATCTTCGAAATAATAGCCATATTAAATTCCATGCTTCTGTATCAACTGTATCACATAAATCAGAATTTTAGAACCTTTTTGCTCCTGCACCCTTTTAAATTTCAGATTTTTAGAAAACTATTCTGGCCAAGCATTTACGTCTTTAGAGCAACAGCCATTCCAAATTTCAAGTTTTTAACTTTAATAGTTCCAAATAAATCATAATTTAGAACGTTTTCAGAACGTTTTTTGCTTATTTCGCCCTTTAAGATTTCGAATTTTTTAGAAACAGTTCTTAGCGAGCATTAACATCTTACAACTAAACACATGCCACATTTTAGGTTTCTATACCAAATGTATCACATAAATCGTAAATTTAGAAAGTTTTTCGCTCTTGCATTCTTATAAATGTCAAATTTTGGAAAAACTATTCTGGGCGAGTATTTGCGTTTCTAAAGTAA
The DNA here is from genome assembly GCA_963932465.1 of Maratus speciosus. NCBI lineage: Eukaryota > Metazoa > Arthropoda > Arachnida > Araneae > Salticidae > Maratus > Maratus speciosus. Next base: position 130,963,531 of record OZ010789.1, read on the forward strand.
CAGCCCATGTTTTTAGCCCTAATAATTCCAAATAAATCGCAATTTAGAACATTTTCTGCTCGTTCCATCCTTTTAAATTTCGAACTTTTAAGAAACCATTCATAGCAAGTATTTACATCTTAATTGTTAAAACACTCGAAATTTCAAATTTCTAGCCTCAAAAATATAACAGAAATCGCAATTTTAGAACGTCTTTAACTCCTAAACCCCCGTGGGATATGTTGTACCGATATAAAATATAACGTACTTTAGAGCAGAGATGGTCACCTGCATTTTGCCACCATTACGTTTGAAATCGGTTCAGTAGTTCCAGAGATTACCCTAAAAAAACGCAAACAAGCAAACGCTACTTCTTTATTATATTAGTACAGATTACTGTTTTATTACTTTCTTCTATCTTTACAAGAAGAAAGTATTGGATTCGTGAAAATTTTCGACTTTCGGTTTTCGACGGATTTACACGTTTTAGGGGTCAGAGATTCCGAAAAACATGTTTTTACAAAATGTCTATCTGTGAGTCTGTGCATCTGTGAGTCTGTCTGTATGTGACACAAATTTTGTGGGCGCTCTATCTCAAGAACTAATGCACGGAATTTAATAAAAATTTACATTCAGTTAGTCCCTGATATAAATTGGTGCTGATTAGTTTTTGGTGTAAATCGCTCAGCAGGTGTCGCTGCTATGCAACCTTTTTCACGATTTCCGCAATAGCTCAATCTCCAGAACTAATGCACGAATTTCCATCAAACTTCAGATTCAGTTAGTCCTTGACATGAATTGAAGTTTTGTACATTTTGGTGTAAATTGCTCAACAGGTGGCGCTGCTATACTGCATTTTTTACTTTTTCCGTAATAGCTTTATCTCAACAACTAATGCTTGGATTTTCATAAACTTCAGATTCAAGTATACTTTGATATGAGTTAGTGCCGTTTGTGTTTTGGTACAAATCACTCAACAGGTGGCGCTGCTATGCTGCACTTTTCAGAATTTCCATTATAGCTGTATCTCAAGAACTAATGCAATAATTTTCACCAAACTTCAGAATCAGTTAATCCTTGACATGAATTGACATTTTGTACATTTTGGTGTAAATCGCTCAACAGGTGGTGCTGCTATACTGTATTTTTCAGAATTTCCACTATAGGTGTACCTCAAGAACTAAGGCACGAATTTTCATCAAACTTTAAAATCAGTTAGTCCTTGACATGAATTGACATTTTATACAGTTTGGTGTAAATCGCTCAATAGGTGGCGCTGCTATGCTGTTTTTGAGATTTCCGCAATAGCTCTATCTCAAGAACTAATGCTTGGATTTTCAACGAACTTCAGATCCATGTATATCTGGATATCAATTATTGCTGTTTATGTATTGGTGTAAATCACTCAACAGGTGGCGCTGTTATGCTACATTTTTCAGAATTTCCGCTATAGCTCTATCTTAAGAACTAAGGAACGAATTTTTATCAAACTTCAAATGATATATTTTGATATGATTTGGTGCTAAATTGATGTAATTTCTTGTACCATTTAAATGATTTAATTGACGTGATTTATATAGAAGAAAGTTTTGTGATGGCCACAACATACTAGTTTTTATTTTAGTTTGTTTTTATATTATTTACCCTTTTTCACTATGTCACGTATTTATTAAACATACATTAAATCACCGTTCTGAACATAATTGGAGGTTAGCAGCGGTAACTAAAATTGGCGATCGGCAACCATTTATGTCGATCTATCTACCTGGCCTGGATAATGCGTAAGTACCTTTTTTATTCTGATTGACGGAATTCTCTCCAATATTTTTCAATATTTTTTGTTTGCAATGAACTGCATTTTAGATAAAAATGTAGAAATGCATTTCCATTAACAGAAATTCTAAAGATCCTTTACAAGAATTAAAAAACTATTTCTTAGACCGAATAATTTAAAGATAACATTCAAGAATGCACTGCAATAGCACTTCATTAACTGGATAATTAATTACAGACTAATTAACTTTTTTTTTTCAAGGTTCGATTCTCACGGAGTCACTTGATTCGATATTTCTTTTTAGTTTTCTCCAGAAAACCTCTCTTGGGACTATGAAGAATCCTTGCATTAATAAAATAAAAGAGAGAAACTGTTAAAACTTTAGTTTTAGTAGTGCTATTACTTATTTTTTTATTCCGTAAATGTTACAGAATTTTAGAAGTAAGCGTATCTTAGATGATAATATATAAATTTAATCTGAAATCATTTTTAAATAGGTTTTAGAGGCATAAAATTACCGATAAAATTACGCAGTACAAATTTGGGCAAATAAAAATCAAATAACTTTAGATTTTTAGGTATCCATATGCCTTCAGAAAAATTTGTTTTGATTTTTGTAAATTTTAACTTATTAAATCATATTCTGTCATAAAAATGTGACTTAATAAAGTAATTTAATTTTTTAATTTTTTTTATATAAAAAGTACTATAAAAATAACCGAAAATTCGCCATTTACTTACAACTATTTAAATTTAAAAATATTAAATATAAATAAATTTTATGAATTCTACAAGAAATAGGGTGACTCGGGGAGAGTCGCCGCATACGGGATAGATGCCGCACCCCTTCTATCTCTTGTAATTATCGATAGATGGTCGTCAAACGCACAGTATAGGTGCGCAATGAGATTATTTTAACCAGTGTATAGCGTGAATCCCATTTCGATGTTTATTTGTAGAAGTATAATCCTTAATTTGACGTAAGTGCACGATTTCACTGTCGAAACTTTTAAACACGTTATGTTTAAATACTTTTCATGCACTAATTACTAAATGCATGCATGATTTCGAAGTCAAAACTAAGTGTAGCGTTTGTATAGAGTACTGTCTGTATGATTACGCCATTCCCCTTAGCGATGGCAGGTAACTGTGATGGTCGACGTCTGCAACATGCAAAATGGGATACATGCCGCACTGCTATTCCGGTATACATGCCGCAGTTTATTTTGTACGGGATGATTAAGTGTTATTAACATTTCTCTTTTTTTTGCAGAGACTAAGCATGTTAGGCATGTTATCAAGTTTACTAAAACCAAAATAGAAAAAGGGGAAAATAAAAAGTAAGAAGCGCAAGAAAGATGCAAGTCAAGATGGTAATAATGAAAGATTGGATTACGCGTAACGCAGACGTTCTTTGCAAACTATTCAAAGAAAGAGGAAGTGTAATTGGCTTCGTTGCATCATGTGTTTAAATGTAGTTACATAAAGACTGTACTTTTTCGACACTTTTCCTGTAGATTGAAGTCGATCTCTTAACCCATTCAGGACCATAAGAGTATATAAGCACCTTCATAAAGAGCTTACAAAATTTGTTTCTGGCACCAGTAAAAAAGAAAAGTAACATTTGCTTTGTTTAATTAGAGCACTTTCATTATTATTTAAGTAAAGGTAACTTCTTTTAAGAAAGTGGTACCAACCGAATAAAATTTGTGTAAAAGCCACCAGTCCAGAAAGGGTAACAAATAAATTATGTAAGCACAATTTTACTTTTTTCTTTTCCCTTTCTAATACATTGATGTTACGTTGTTGCTGAAATAACAATTAAAATTTAATGTAAAAAAAAATAAGTCGATAATTTTAACAGTGACAGTACGCAACAATTATTCATTTGAATCTACTATTATGTTTCATTGTACTATATTTAGTTTCATTTTGTTATTACATCCATAATTATGGTCCAGATATGATTTTTTTTTAATATTTTTATTTATAATTTCATTCTGTTCCTATTACCAGCGCGGCATAACTATCGCACAAGTGCGGCGTCTCAGCCTGAATGTACGGGTGACGCGCCGCAGTGTAATGTTTTAGAAAAAAATTGTTAAAAAATATTAATAATTTGTTTTGAATTTTTTGTCGCAGTACACGCGTTGTATATTTAACATTAAATAGCACAGCGTGATCTTTTTTTATTTTATGTCCACCATAGAACTTTATACACAAATTCAAAAAAATGTGCGGCATAAATCCCGGAATTACCCTATAATAATGCTATATAGGAAAAATACTATTTTTATGACAATGACATGGATATTTTAAAAGTTATTCTTAGCTCCCCGTGTCCAAGTATGTGGACCTGTATTCTTTACTTCATAAAAACTAAACAGTTTGATTTTTTTATATTCTGAGTTCACTTCTCGATAGCTGAGTGTCTTTTGCTTTAAAAGCAAATCAATAAATGGCAACATCTATGCTGATTTCCTCATAAAATAAATATTATTTTTAAATGAGTTTGTTTTCAAGACAGTGTAGCTAAGAAAGTGAGAAAATGTCATAAGTATTTAACTTATAGGTATACCTGTACAATACACTGTTACAGTATTGACCTCCTGTAAATCCTTTACAAGAAAAAATTTTGAGGATTTGTAAGTCATTCGCTTGTTTAACACTTTATCTACTGACGGTACTTATAAGTACCATTAAAAAAACTTGTTATAAAATTCAATACATCGATTAGTTGTAATAGAGTTTAGAATGAGTTACAGATACATAATTTTATACAGATATTTTAAAAAGGATGATTGCCTTTGCATCTTTGCAGCTTTCTGGGCGTTGGGGGGGGGGGGGATTTTTCAAATCGGAAATATTTCTATTGTAAGAACGTTATATTTGTACATTTCCTAATTCTACAAAATACTAAGAAAACTATTTAAAATAAAAGATTTGAGTGGGGATGTAAATATTGCACAAAGTCCCTATAAATTCAAATTTAATGAATCCTTCTAAATCCTTCAATCCTTCTAAAATCCGTCGAAAATTTATTAAATAATTATGTAAATCTTCTAATGTAGTTTCCAAAATTCACAAAAAAAAACTTTAGAAGATAAAATTTTCATGAATTCATAATTCAGTACATAGAGGATTAACGACATACAAATATCTTAAACAACTCTTATATAACAATAATTGTGAACTATAATTTTTGTTCAGTATATTTAACGCATATTATCCGAATTACAGTATTTCATGTCAAGTAATGTTTCATGTTGGCTTAATATTATAATATTGCACTGCTGCCATAATACAGGGTGTCCGTAATTAACCGACCCTATTTTAAAGTTGTCTTACAGACGAAACTATTATTCAGAAAGTTGTGAAATTTTGTGAAAAACATGAAAATTGTGAAAATGAATTTTGTGAAAAATGCAATTTTTTTTACTGGTTTAAAAAATATACTGAGTTTTTAGCGTTAAATACCGCAAACCGCATACTTTTATCTTCATTAGATCCAGAGATGTACTACCTTTTGCCTTGAGAAGCGATGCATCAGCTACCCTCTGACGAGAACTTTAACTTCATTTATCTCTGAAGGAATTTTTTCACGATTTGTCAACTTTAAAAGAATATATCTAAAGTTCCTTGCCAGTTATATGTATGAAATTTTCAACAGAGATTTTATTCTATATTTCCAAGAAACTGTCTTCAGGATTTTTAATTTTGAACGATAATTGTGATAAAAAACAATTAAATTAAAAAAAAAATAAATAAAAAACCCGAATGCGTAAAAAGCGAACTAATTAATTATTTCTGATCAAGTAGTAGATGACACTTGGCTACAGTGGGTACAATTTTTTTTCAAATATTAATTAATTAATTAAATTAAATTAATAAATTTTCAATAATCGAAAGAGCCCTCTTCTTGATCAGGGTATTTTAAGACCGAGAGAGCCCTCTTCTTGATAAAGGCATTTTAAGCGCCACACAAGAGAATATAGGAATGGGAGAAAAAAAATTCTCTTATTGACCTAAGTAGGAATTGACTTAAAATATTTTTTTTTTATATTGCTTGTTTATATTAATTGCCTATTTTTTTTATTTACTTGTATTGATGACTTTTAAGTTGTGTTTAATTGTTAGTTCCTATCTATAAACACTGTTTTGATGAGGTCTATAGATGTCTATGATGGTTAGAGTTGCAGTAAAGCTAGAGGCCCTACATACACAACTTTCAGGTTGTATAATATTTTAACGGAGCTTCTGACTGTAAAATAGTCAATGAAGCGTCGTCTTCATTTTGAAAGACCTATCCAATGATATGCCACTCAATAGGGTGCGTAAATTGTTTTTCGTCTCAACCGCCATTTTGTATTTTACGGCCGCCATTTTGAACTTATAAAAACAAAACCTAGACTATAACCATCGGGCGGTTAAGACGAATTGATAGAGACCTCATTCATTAAAATCCAATAGAAAGTTGATCCATCCAGCCATTGGGATGTTTCGAGGGTATAAAGAAATCCACATACACAGATACGCGTGAAACACATAACCCTTCTTTTCAGTCGGGTAAAAATATGCTAATTAATACAAAACTCACTCATAAAAAAACTTCATTTTTTTTTTGCTTAAAATTTTTTATAAAATTCAGAACCAATATTTTAAGAAATCCTGAAGACAAATCAAAATGACACATTTTCTGTACACAAAAGTGTACAAATTTTGTAAATCGAGTAAGTACTTCCAGAGTTACATCAAAAATTTAAAAAATTTTTAAAGAATATTTAAGTTTTTTTCAGATTTTTTTACATGCAATATTCTGACTATATTAACCCTCTGACAGTCTTGGAAAAGGGCAAAAATTGTAATGTTGTTTTCTCTGTATTTTGATTTAAATGCTAAAAAAAGATGATTCTTTCAACAAACTTAATAACGAATATGAATGCAATCCTTGGAAGTATTAATCATTGTTCGATGTATTTAAAATACATTAAATCAATAGAATTATATTACTTTAAATATTCTTTGTATTGCAGTGAAACCTGGAGCTTAGTGAACGTATTAACACGGGCTTGTCAGTGAGGGGGTTAAAACATTTTTGAGAAAAAAAAATCATAACCAAATCTCTAAAAAAAAAAAAAGAATTTTGAGCCCTGGACACCCTTAAGTGCAAAAAATTAGTTCAAAATGTCGCCACAGAGGACTTTTTTAATGAATTTCACATTTAGCAGACATTTACGATAATTTACGAATTTTATTTATTAACTTTAGCTGATTTTTAAGACAGCATTTCACGACATGTTCTTAGACATGTAAGACATTTCCCAGAACACATTCCGGTCAAATGTGAAACATGCTATCTTACGATTCCAGACGGTATCTAAAAATGATGACCGTCATATGTGTGGCGGTGAATTCGTATACCCAGGTTCACAATATGAGTAAGAGAAAAAAACTTCAACACAAAAGTTTAGAGGACTTGCATCTTTATTATGAAACACCTTTAATGCAGAGCCGTGCACAGTATAGCGGAAAGGGGAGAGTTTCGAGAATTGCCGAATTGGCAGACGCCCCACAGCGGGGCTTGATTTTTGGTTTACATGGCTCTCGGTCAGGAGCAAAAGTGCGAGTTAGATTTTGTTACCAATACTTACAGATTGGCGAACATTATTTAACCATATGTAAGATGTTTGGCGAACACAAATTGGGTAGACAAAACAATCCAGAAGTTTTACATTCAATTGAAAACTATGCCATGGCGGGCTCTTTAGGATTACAATAACTAACATTCCAGCGGTAAGCAGGGAGACTAAAAGAAATAGGAACACGTGATTTTATATGTACGTTACAGATATAACGACAGCGGAAAATTAGTCAGCAAGGGGCATATGGTTTGTATCCGACAAAGTACAAGGGTGAGAATTGAATACTAATGCAAGCGCAGAGGCTGAGAAAATATGCATTACGTATCGTCGGCTGCGAAGCGAAAAAGACATTCACTTGTATTTTATTCTTTTATTTCATATCAACGAAAATTGCTGCGGTTAAGATCTTTTTCTGTCCGTGTGAATTTGAAAGAGAGAAAAAGGAACCGAGATAAATGATGTCTGCATTTAAAAAGAACTTTAAAAAGTAAAAGTGAAACTTAAAGTGGTGTGAAGAGTGGGGGGGGGGGGGGGAGAGAATGACTAAAGCCATATGAAATTAACTATAAAATGTCAAATTTAAACTAAATATTTTATTTGAAGGGGGGGGGGGAGAATAATGACAATTTATAATGAACCAGTAAGGTTAAAAGTTGATTTTTGAGGGCAGAGGAGGAATGATGAATATATAACGGTAAAGCCGTTATAATATGGAACATGTTTGACTGTAATAAAACTGGTAAACTATCGTAAATGTATGCTAAATTTGTAATTCGTTAAGAAAACGCTCTCTGGTGGCGAAATTTTGAAGTATTTTTTTCAGCTTAAACAAATTCCCATACCTTCATAATGTCCTCCACAAAATTTCACAACTTTCTGAATAATAGTTTCATCTATAGGCAGCTTTAAAATAGTGTCGTTTAATTATTGACGCCCTGTATTTCGAAAATTTATTTGTAAAGTATATATTTTTGGAAATTAATTTTCTGAAACATTACAAATTGTTACTTATGAATCTATAACTCCTTTATTCTCGCTACGGTGATATTCACGGGCTGTGTCTTTTATTCAGATTGTTTGATTCCCACCAGTTTTATAAAATAGTGTAATTGGCTTTATTATGGTATCGTTTTACCTGTCATTAAATAAGGTGAATATTTGTTTAAAAAAAAGTGGTGCCAATAAGCAATTTGAATTTTAAACCGTAATTTAATGCGACCGTTAAGGGGTTAAAAGAAAGCGATTTTTACAAGCTTCAAATATGCGAATTCAAATTTACAACACTTTTCGCCAAGCAGTTCTTGAGTTTTGCTTAACAAACTACTCGCATTGAAATCTGTTTTTCAGCGATTACAAATGAATTTAACATAAGAAATCCAAACTTTAAACCTTCATAAGTACTTAACTACTCAACCGAATGCATTCCCGTTTGGTATCGTAAGGTAAAATAAACCGAAAAAGCGAAATATGATGTCGAAATAAAAGGTTCGCATTGAAAATTTTGGAGTTTGGTACAATTCTAGTATGAAGACGACACTATAACCTTATTTTAAAAGGTAAATTGAAACAAGTGGGTAAGTGTGATCACAGATCGCACAGAGGGTTTCGTTTAATATTCCTTTCAAAACACTTTATCCTTTTTCAAAATCTGTTAGTTCCACATTTCGGAACCAGGGGGCGCACTCTACTCTAAATAAACCTTTATCCGAACGAAACTCCGTTTTACAACCCATCCCCGTAGATATATTAGTCGAGAGGATCGGGCCCATAGCACCCGAGATAGTTAGGCGCGTCCGGCGGTAAAAAGTGGAGCTAAAATATGTAGGACTATGGAGCGACTATGAAAGAGTGGTCAAAGGGGAGTCGGAAAAAGTTCGAAAAGTGCTCCCCCGGTTGAAAAGGGTGGAGGTTAGAAAAAGTGCTTAAAATACACAAGTTAGAGACCGAAGGGGTAAATATAAGACTTTTTGAAATTTTTATGATTTTTCGTGCGATCGCAAGTGTTCAGTTATAAGTATTAAAAATTCCAAGTCTCCAACTTAATTAGGGACTGAGAATTTTAAAAAAAGCTTAAAATACACAAGTTAGAGCCCAGGCGGATAAATATTAGACTTTTTCAAAATTTTATGATTTGTCGTTTGATGTGAGGTGTTCAGCTATAAGTATCCAACATATATAGTTTCTGAGAACGGGCTCTGTGACAGACAGAGGAGTGTGACGAATAGGGTTTCGTCAGATGAACGAAACCCTAAAAAGACAATTGTCAATCAAATATCTATTTCGCCCCCCTTTATAACATATTCCAACATAGTTGAAAACTGTTTATGACTGGCATCTGTCTGTCCCTGCTCCAATACGCGAAAATATACTCGGATAGCAATGCAATTGATATATATGTTAATGAGGCTTACTATAGCATTATCGGTATGAGAATGAAATACAGTAGACTCTCGATTAACCGGGATGGTCGGGAAATGTCTCATCTCGGATAAGCGAATATCCCGGATAATCGAATTCATGCAAATTTTGACGAAAAATTTCGGAAAAAGGATAGAAAATGTCAAATTATTATACAATAGGACATTAATAATTTAAATAATTCAAAAGAAAAAGAATGACGATAGATTTAAGATTTGTACAATAAGTAAAAAATAGAAATGTAGTTTACGCCACTGTTTTGTGAAGAATAAAATGATAGAAGTCTGTTTTCGTTTTGCATTTACTCTTCGACGAATTTTACAACGCAAATTTCTTAACATAATTTTTTTCAGCAGATGTGCTTTCATATTCTTTCTCCAAGTAATTAAGTAACGCCTCAGTGTGATTCTAATGCGTCATAGTAACTTATTTTTGATGAGTTACAAGATTTTCTTCACCACATTCAGGACATTTTTCGAAATTCCTTGTTTCTTCTGAACTATTAGCGACACGCGTCACAATATCATCGTCACTTAAAACTTCACAACATTCCAATTTCGAATCTTCGTTAACACGTTCACGCCGGGCGGTGGGTCACACTCGACTGTCTCAGAGCTACCAAGTCTCCGGCTTTTTTGGATACCAGTATTTTAATACAGAAAATATTGTTTTATTTAATTAGAACAATTTGTCGATTTAAAGAAACAACATTTTCTCTAAACCGTTTCTCTAACCGTTGGTCCTAGATGCATATTTCCAATTACAAAAATAGTCAAAATTAAGTGCAGAATTAAGATTAAAAAAAGTTTGAAGCGAAAAACATTTTAGCGAAGAATTACAGAATCTAAATTTTTATACGGTCCCCCGGTCCTATAAGTTATATTCAGTAAAATTTTCCTGTTACACTGACAAGTAAGGCAAAAAAAACTCCCGTTATTCTACGATTCAAATTGACCGAGTAATAGCTGTTTAAAGTTGGAGCATATTTTTTGCTGCAAATTAGAGGTCATTCACAAATTTAGTAGAAATATAATTTCGTCAGATATATTAAAGAAATGGTTGAGAGTAAAATTAGCATTGCAATATAAATTTGAAATCTTTAATCCTTCTGACATACTACTGCAAAATATACAATTTGTACTGAACATATAGGAGGATAAAAAGAACAGAATTTTTGTTAAATAAAAGGATGAAAGACAACAGCTTGAATTATTTACAAAAATGATACATATTTTAAAATGCTGTTAGATTGCTCCGTCTTTCAAATTTTGGATTGTGCCATATTTTTTAGCTTTTGAAAATTGATTCACGTGTATTTTTTAGCGCTGAATCCGAAAATGACCTTCATTTTAAACCATCACATCAGGATTTTTCTCAATTTGAAAATTTCAAAGTTAAAAAGCTCAAAGTTAAAATTGATCCCCCTCCCCTCCCAACCTCATCGGACTCCTGAGCTGTTTAGCTGTAAGAAACCCAGTATAAGCCACAACATTGAATAAATTATTGAATTAAATAAAATTAAGCTGAATAAAAAAGTTTTACATCTATTTTATAGTATCAGATTTTTCGCTATTTTTTAACCTTGAAATTTACGATTTGCGAAAAATCCTGACATGATGTTTAAAAGTAAAGGTATTTTTTTTATTTAGCGTTAAAAAATACATAAAACGTAATTATAAAAGTTAAAAAAACACAACCATCGCAGGTTTATGTTACTATTCTAAAACCATTTCTTAAACTTGTTGACGGTAATCAATCCGAATTTTTTTTGTGTTATCCTCTAATATAAATATGTATAAGATGGCGTCGAAAATCATAGTAATATTACATTGTAATCAGATTTAATTCCGTATGTAAAATTTTAACTTCGATCGGACTTTTGAAAGTCAGTTAAAGTTCAAGTACAAATTTTAAACTGGAAAGACAATCGTTGCAAGTTAAATAAAACCTTATGAAAATAACATAATTTTTGTTAAAAGAAAACATAGCCTCAAATCCTTAAAAAATACAACAAATGTTAAAATACAATTATTTTAACTGATCTGAAACTTAACTAATAAAGTTAACTCAATCGTAATAGTTGTACGATTTCTTTCAAACCGCAGATACCTTGAAATAAGTTTAAATACTTTATAAACGACCCCTGAAAGCATGGTCGAAACCATCTGTTTTCATATGCAAAAAAGTGGTATCATGCATTTCAAAGTTTCATAACTCGGTCAATTTTAATGTTAGATGAATGGTTTTTTTTTTCTGTCTTACTTGTTAGTGCCACAGTAAATGTTTACTAAATATCACTTATAGGACCGGGGGACCGTATAAAAATTTAAATTTCGTAATTTTTTTAATAAATGTTTTTCTTCACCCAAATCGCTTTAAAAATAATTCTTTACCTTATTTAAACCATTTTTGTAATTGGAAGTATGCATCTAGGACCAACGGTTGTGAAAATAAAGGTCGGTCAGGTTATACGTGGACACACCATATAAGAAACTTGCAGATCATATACAGGTCTGCACAAAAATACACGGATATTTTTCTGACTATTGATGTTAATTCATGAATTTTGTGTTTTCAAATGTGTTATGCGTTTTCCAACTTGCGCATAGATTCTGTTAAGCAGTTAAAAATGTTTACTTTGGAAAAATAGCTTCCGAAAAGCATACCTTTTTTTGTTGATATCCGGTTGATAAAACTTATTATAGCGTAAAAACTACTCGGAAATGTTTCCGAAAATTTCGGGTAACAAAAAAAAAACCGTTTTTGAGGTTTCTGAAGATAAATGAGTGATTTTTGGAATTTCGGGTATTTCTAAACAGGTTATATTATATATTCCTCAAGAAATGCATATAAATTACAAAATGCAAAAAAAAAAAAATCACAAAAGATAATTTTTAGAAAATGAAATATTTTAATTATAAAATTAGATAATGAAGTTTTTTAATAATAGTTATATATAATGTTATATATAAATAGTTGTATATAATGTTTCCGGTGCATTAGAACTTGTACATAGAGAAAACCTCTCAGGAACTAAATTAAATTTAAACTCAATCATTTTTGTTAAAACTTTATCGTACAATCCACCTAATGTGATTGTAAATACTCTGCCTAAAGAATTCATATCTTCTTTTTTTTTCAAATGTAATAAAGTATTATAATATATATATATTTTAAAAATGTGGAAGCTGTTGATTTTTATGAATTCCTTTTATCAGCACAATAATCTTACAGAGCATTATTAAAAGTATATAAAATCTATTTTCACTCGCAAAGATTTTGAAGAATTAAAATGGGGGAATTTAATGAAATATCTGAAGATGCAATCTAAGAATGTAATAACGCTTCATTAACCAAATAATTAATTTTGAGATAATTATCTTTTCGAAAAGCCGTGTTTTCCGAGAGTCTTGTGATTTTGTACTTTTTCTTATAGCATTCCCTTTTATTTATTTTTTTAAATTTAAATAGAGTCTCTTTGAGTTAATCAAGCACAGAAAAAGCAATTTGAAAAATTTATGGCTAATGTGAGTTTCTAAGAATAAATAGAAGGATACAGGGAAATTAAAATCAGCTTTCGAATCTTTAAAAAAGAGAACATTAGACTGACGCATTCTTAAAGAAAGGGTTTCAAGATTAAAAATTTCTGAAATTTATGTGAAAATGTACTAAAAGGTTTAAATTATACTAGAATTTTGAAATACGTTCAGTACTTTCATGTAGCTTTTTTTCAATAATTAAAAAAAAACACCACTTTTTAATCTTTTAAATATTGTTAATAATTATATTAAGTTATTAAGTTAATAATACATATTAAGTAATATTAAGTTAATAATTCATAATAAAGTTTGAAAAAATTGTGCATGCTTTTAGTTTTCAAGAATAAATAGCAATAAAAAATAAAATAAAATAAACTATGGGATCTTTAAAAAATAGAACATTATACTATGGCATTCTAAAAGTAAGGACTTCAGGTTTAAGTCTTTTTTGTAATTCATAAAGAGATAGAAAGTTTTGCTAAAAGTGTAAATTAAGCTTGAATTTTGGAATATGTTCAATACATTTTATAACATTTTCATTAATTAAAAAAAGCAACACATTTTTATCTTTTAAATGTTGCCCGTTTAAGTTAGTCATGCATGAAAAAGTTTTAAAAAAAATAAACCTACTGTTAGTTTTCAAAAATAAATATAGGAGTAAATAGGAAAAATAAAATCAGCTATCGGGTCTTTCAAAAATAGAACATTACAGCATCGCATTCTAAAGTTTCAGGATTAAAATTTTCTGTAATTCTTATACATATAAAAGTTTTTGCTAAAAGTGTAATTTATGCTAGAATTTTGGAATATGTTCAGTAATTTCTAATATGTTTTTTTCAACAATTAAGGTGCCTGCCTACGTACGGAGCAATTTTTTCCAAAAAAGCTATTTAATTATTTTTTAAACTTATTTTTACTAAGATTAGGACTAGAAAATGTGAAAAAAAGTAAAAAAATATTTCATTGATTGATAAAATTTTGGTAAATGGAGGAATTTATAGTAAAATTTAGTGAAATTTGGCCCGAAACGCAAAACACGCTAAAGGAAATTCTACTGTATGTATCTTAATTTCCTTTTTACACTTGATATTTATGACATTGGTGAAGGCAATGAACTAAAATCTAAGAGATTCTTTAAGTATTTCAAAACTTATAGCATATCGCACCTGTTTACATGTTAATTTTCATAAAATTAATCGATGTCATTCCACAAAAACATCCATAAAACAAAAAATATTTATTCTAAATTTAAATCTTTAGTTCATTGCCTTCACACTAGTGTAAATAACATATATTTTAAATTTCATAGTGATATTCCAATAACTTTTTGAGAAATCATGTTTTGCGTATGGAATTTTCATCGAAAATTACATTTTCCAAAAAATGCATTTAAAGTTTAGATTTATGTTTTACTACAAGAATTTACAGGACATTTAAATTTCATGGAGCATATTATTTACATTTCTTATTATTAAACAAATGCATCCAAAATCGCGAAATTTCTCCAAACATACGACCCTTTAACAGCAATTTAAAAATTAAAAAATTTAAAATTTTAAAGCCCTTTAAACAGCACTTCCGGTTTGAATGACAGCTGTTGAGTAGATTTAAAACCGCTATAACTCCGGATCTATTTATCGTACAATAAAAACAAATACAATTTTGGAAAGGTAAAATGTTTGTCTTTAATAAAATAAAATAAAATGAATTTGACAATTTTGGTCGAAAATTGCATTTTCAACGTAGTCAGATACCAATTAAAAAAAGTCCCATTTTTTCATTTTTTAAATATTGTCGGTATAAGTTAATCATGCACGAAAAAAATAAAAAAAAATTATGGCTAATGTAAGTTTCCAAGAATAACTAGGAGTAAAGCGGAAATATAAATCAGCTTTCAAATATTTGAAAAAAAAAGAACATTGTACTGTTGCATTCTTAAAGTAAGGGTTTCAAGATTAAAGTTTTCTGAAATTTATATGGAAATGTATAATTTTTAATAAAAGCTGTTAATTATGCTAGAATTTTGATATATGTTCCGCACTTTATCGTACAATCAACTTAATCTGATTGTAACCCCCTAAAAGATACATATCTTCATTTTTTCCCAAATATAATAAAGTATAATGATATACTTTAACACGTTAAGCGCCACGTCAGTCACCGACTGACCCTGAACTTTTCGTTTAAAACGCGTCATTCACCGATGACTGACAGTCTAAAATATTATATAAAACTGAAAATATATATGTTTTAAGTAATTGCTGAAAATTTATTTAAAATTTACTTACCTTTTATTTATCACAGATTATACCTTCTTAAAACATTGAAATTTTTTTCAGCTTCAGTGTCAGTCACCGTGGCGTTCAACGTGTTAAAAATAAATAATGTCCAAGCTTTTGACTTTTTGAATTCCTGTTATCAGCAGAATAATCCTAGAGAGCATTAATAAATGTATATAAAATCTTTTTTCACCCGCGAAGATTAAAGGAATTTAAATGGAGGAATTTACGGAAATATCTGAAGATGCAATCGAAGAATGCATGGTAATAACGCTTTGTTAACCAAGTAATTAATTTTGAGGCAATTATCTTTTCGGAAAGCCGTGTTTTCCGAGAGTCTTGTGAATTTGTACTTGTATTTATAGCATCCCCCCCCCTTATTTTTAACCTTTAAATAGAGTCTCTTCTAGTTAATCAAGCACAGAAAAAGCAGTTTGAAAAATTCATGGCTAATGTGAGTTTCAAAGGAAAAAAAAAAGTAAAGAGGGAAAATAAAACCAGCCTTCGGATTTTTAAAAAGAGAACATTAGACTGGCGTATTCTTAAAGAAAGTGTTTCAAGATTAAAATTCCTGAAATTTATGTGGAAATGTATAGTTTTACTAAAACATGTCAATCAAGCCAGAATTTTTAAAAATGTTCAGTACTTTCTTACGAATTTTTTTTTTCAATAATTAAGAAAGACACCACTTTTTCATCTTTTAAATATTCTCGGTTTAAGTTAATCATGCATAAAAATGTTTGAAAAAAATATACTTCATGTGTCTTTCCAAGAATAAATAGGATTAAAGAGGAAATATAAAATCAGCTTTAGCTTATTTAAAAAAGAGAACATTATACTGTTGCATTCTTAATGGATTCAAGATTAAAATTTTCTGAAAGCTATGTTGAAATGTATAGTTTTTACTAAATGCTGTAAATTTTGCTAGAATTTTGAAATATGTTCTGTACTTTATCGTACAATCAACCTAAATACTCCCTCCTAAAGAATTCATATCTTCTTTTATTTCGAATATAATAAAGTATTATAATATATATTTTAAATAAACAATGTGGGAGCTTTTGACTTGTACGAATTGCTGTTATCAGCACAATAATCTTAGAGAGTATTATTAAAATTATATAAATTCTATTTTCACCTAAGAAGATTTCAAAGAATTTAAATTGGGAAATTTAATGAAATATCTGATGATACAATCTAAGAATGCATGGTAATAACACTTCATTATCCAAATAATTATTTTTGAGATAATTATCTTTTCGAAAATCCGTGTTTTCTGAGGTTCTCATGATTTTGTACTTTTTCTCATAGCATTCCATTTTCTTTAAACATTTAAATAGAGACTTTTTGAGATAATCAAGCACAGAAAAAGCAGTTTGAAAAATTTATGGCTAATGTGAGTTTCAAGATTAAACTGGAGTAAAGAGGAAAAATAAAATCAGCTTTCGGATCTTTAAAAAAGAGCACATTAGACTTTCGCATTCTTAAAGAAAGGGTTTCAAGATTAAAATTTCCTGAAATTTATGTGAAAATGTATAGTTTCACTAAAAGCTGTAAATTATGCTAGAATTTTGAAAAATGTTCAGTACTTTCTTACGATTTTTTTTTCAATAATTAAGAGAGGCACCACTTTTTCACCGTTTAAATATTCTCGGTTTAAGTTAATCATGCATAAGAATGCTTGAAAAAAATATGCTTCCTGTGTGTTTCCAAGAATAAATAGGAGTAAAGAGGAAATATAAAATCAGCTTTAGCTTATTTAAAAAAGAGAACATTATACTGTTGCATTCTTAAAGGTTTCAAGATTAAAATTTTCTGAAAGTTGTGTGAAAATGTATAGTTTTTACAAAATGCTGTAAATTTTGCTAGAATTTTTGAAATATGTTCAGTACTTTATTGTACAATCAACCTAATGTGATTGTAAATACCCCCGCTAAAGAATTCATATCTTCTTTTTTTTTAAATATAATAAAGTAATATAATATATATTTTTAAAATAAATGTGGAAGCTTTTGACTTTTATAAATTTTTTTTATCAGCACAATAATCTTAGAGAGAATTATTAAAAGTACATAAAATCTATTTTCACTCGCAAAGATTTTGAAGAATTAAAATGGGGGAATTTAATGAAATATCTGAAGATGCAATCTAAGAATGTAATAACGCTTCATTAACCAAATAATTAATTTTGAGATAATTATCTTTTCGAAAGCCGTGTTTTCCGAGAGTCTTGCGATTTTGTACTTTTTCTTATAGCATTCCCTTTTATTTATTTTTTAAAATTTAAATAGAGTCTCTTTGAGTTAATCAAGCTCAGAAAAAGCAGTTTGAAAAATTTATGGCTAATGTGAGTTTCTAAGTAGTTTCTAAGTTTCTAATAGAAGGATACAGGGAAATTAAAATCAGCTTTCGAATCTTTAAAAAAGAGAACATTAGACTGACGCATTTTTAAAGGAAGGGTTTCAAGATTAAAATTTCTGAAATTTATGAGAAAATGTACTAAAAGGTTTAAATTATACTAGAATTTTGAAATACGTTCAGTACTTTCATGTAACTTTTTTTCAATAATTAAAAAGAGCACCACTTTCTAATCTTTTAAATATTGTTAATAATTATATTAAGTTATTAAATTAATAATGCATATTAAGTAATATTAAGTTAATAATTCATAATAAAGTTTGAAATAATTGTGCATGCTTTTAGTTTTCAAGAATAAATAGCAGTAAAAAATAAAATAAAATAAACTATGGTATCTTTAAAAAATAGAACATTATACTACGGCATTCTAAAAGTAAGGACTTCATGTTTAAGTCTTTTTTGTACTTCATAAAGAGATAGAAAGTTTTGCTAAAAGTGTAAATTATGCTTGAATTTTGGAATATGTTCAATACATTTTATAACATTTTCAATAATTAAAAAAAGGAACACATTTATATCTTTTAAATGTTGCCCGTTTAAGTTAGTCATGCATGAAAAAGTTTAAAAAAATTAAACCTACTGTTAGTTTTCAAAAATAAATAGGAGTAAATAGGAAAAATAAAATCAGCTATCGGGTCTTTCAAAAATAGAACATTACAGCATCGCATTCTAAAGTTTCAGGCTTAAAGTTTTCTGTAGTTCTTATACATATAAAAGTTTTTGCTAAAAGTGTAATTTATGCTAGAATTTTGGAATATGTTCAGTAATTTCTAATATTTTTTTTTTTTTAACAATTATAAAAAGCCCCATTTTTTCACTTCTTAAATATTGTCGGTATAAGTTAATCATGCATGAAAAAAAAATTATGGCTAATGTAAGTTTCCAAGAATAACTAGGAGTAAAGCGGGAATATAAAATCAGCTTTCAAATATTTGAAAAAAAAGAACATTGTAGTGTTGCATTCTTAAAGTAAGGGTTTCAAGATTAAAGTTTTCTGAAATTTATATGTAAATGTATAGTTTTTAATAAAAGCTGTTAATTATGCTAGAATTTTGATATATGTTCCGCACTTTATCGTACAATCAACCTAATCTGATTGTAACCCCCTAAAGGATACATATCTTCATTTTTTTCCAAATATAATAAAGTATAATGATATACTTTAACACGTTAAGCACCACGTGAGTCACCTGTGACTGACACTGAACTTTTCGTTTAGAACGCGTCATTCACCGATGACTGACAGTCTAAAATATTATATAAAACTAAAAATATATATGTTTTAAGTAATTACTGAAAATTTATTTAAAATTTACTTACCTTTTATTTATCACAGATTATACCTTCTTAAAACATTGACATTTTTTCAGCTTCAGTGTCAGTCATCGTGGCGCTCAATGTGTTAAAAATAAATAATGTCCAAGATTTTGACTTTTTGAATTCCTGTTATCAGCAGAACAATCCTAGAGAGCATTATTAAAAGTATATAAAATCTTTTTTCATCCGCGAAGATTTAAAGGAATTTAAATGGGGGAATTTACGGAAATATCTGAAGATGCAATCGAAGAATGCATGGTAATAACGCTTTGTTAACCAAGTAATTAATTTTGAGGCAATTATCTTTTCGGAAAGCCGTGTTTTCCGAGAGTCTTGTGAATTTGTACTTGTATTTATAGCATCCCCCCCCCCTTATTTTTAACCTTTAAATAGAGTCTCTTCTAGTTAATCAAGCACAGAAAAAGCAGTTTGAAAAATTCATGGCTAATGTGGGTTTCAAAGGAAAAAAAAAGTAAAGAGGGAAAATAAAACCAGCCTTCGGATTTTTAAAAAGAGAACATTAGACTGGCGTATTCTTAAAGAAAGTGTTTCAAGATTAAAATTCCTGAAATTTATGTGGAAATGTATAGTTTTACTAAAACATGTCAATCAAGCCAGAATTTTTAAAAATGTTCAGTACTTTCTTACGAATTTTTTTTTCAATAATTAAGAAAGACACCACTTTTTCATCTTTTAAATATTCTCGGTTTAAGTTAATCATGCATAAAAATGTTTGAAAAAAATATACTTCATGTGTCTTTCCAAGAATAAATAGGATTAAAGAGGAAATATAAAATCAGCTTTAGCTTATTTAAAAAAGAGAACATTATACTGTTGCATTCTTAATGGATTCAAGATTAAAATTTTCTGAAAGCTATGTTGAAATGTATAGTTTTTACTAAATGCTGTAAATTTTGCTAGAATTTTGAAATATGTTCTGTACTTTATCGTACAATCAACCTAAATACTCCCTCCTAAAGAATTCATAACTTCTTTTATTTCAAATATAATAAAGTATTATAATATATATTTTAAATAAACAATGTGGGAGCTTTTGACTTGTACGAATTGCTGTTATCAGCACAATAATCTTAGAGAGTATTATTAAAATTATATAAATTCTATTTTCACCTGAGAAGATTTCAAAGAATTTAAATTGGGAAATTTAATGAAATATCTGATGATACAATCTAAGAATGCATGGTAATAACACTTCATTATCCAAATAATTATTTTTGAGATAATTATCTTTTCGAAAATCCGTGTTTTCTGAGGTTCTCATGATTTTGTACTTTTTCTCATAGCATTCCATTTTCTTTAAACATTTAAATAGAGACTTTTTGAGATAATCAAGCACAGAAAAAGCAGTTTGAAAAATTTATGGCTAATGTGAGTTTCAAGATTAAACTGGAGTAAAGAGGAAAAATAAAATCAGCTTTCGGATCTTTAAAAAAGAGCACATTAGACTTTCGCATTCTTAAAAAAAGGGTTTCAAGATTAAAATTTCCTGAAATTTATGTGAAAATGTATAGTTTCACTAAAAACTGTAAATTATGCTAGAATTTTGAAAAATGTTCAGTACTTTCTTACGATTTTTTTTTTCAATAATTAAGAGAGGCACCACTTTTTCACCTTTTAAATATTCTCGGTTTAAGTTAATAATGCATAAAAATGTTTGAAAAAAAATATACTTCATGTGTCTTTCCAAAAATAAGTAGTAGTAAAGAGGAAATATAAAACCACCTTTAGCTTATTTAAAACAGAGAACATTATACTATTGCATTCTTAAAGGAAGAGTTTCAAGATTAAAATTTTCTGAAAGTTATGTTGAATTGTATAGTTTTTACTAAATGCTGATAATTTTGCTAGAATTTTGAAATATGTTCTGTACTTTATCTTACAATCAACCTAAATACTCCCTCCTAAAGAATTTATATCTTCTTTTTTTTTCAAATATAATAAAGTATTATAATATATATTTTAAATAAACAATGTGGAAGATTTTGATTTGTATGAATTGCTGTTATCAGCACAATAATCATAGAGAGTATTATTAAAATTATATAAAATCTATTTTCACACGAGAAGATTTCGAAGAATTTAAATTGGGAAATTTAATTAAATGTCTGAAGATACAATCTAAGAATGCATGGTAATAACACTTCATTATCCCAATAATTATTTTTGAGATAATTATCTTTTCGAAAAGCCGTGTTTTCTGAGAGTCTCATGATTTTGTACTTTTTCTTATAGCATTCCATTTTTTTTTTTTTTTTTTTTTTGCTTTTAAACAGAGTCTTTTTGAGTTAATAAAGCACAGAAAAAAGCGGTTTGAAAAATTTATGGCTAATGTGAGTTTCCAAGAATAAATAGGAGTAAAGATGGAAAATAAAATCAGCTTCGGATCTTTAAAAAAGGGAACATTAGACTGTCGCATTCTTAAAGAAAGGGTTTTTAGATTAAAGTTTCCTGAAATTTATGTGGAAATGTATAGTTTTACTAAAAGCTGTAAATTATGCTAGAATTTTGAAAAATGTTCAGTACTTTCTTACGATTTTTTTTCAATAATTAAGAAAAGCACCACTTTTTCACCGTTTAAATATTCTCGGTTTAAGTTAATCATGCATAAGAATGCTTGAAAAAAATATGCTTCCTGTGTGTTTCCAAGAATAACTAGGAGTAAAGCGGGAATATAAAATCAGCTTTCAAATATTTGAAAAAAAGAACATTGTAGTGTTGCATTCTTAAAGTAAGGGTTTCAAGATTAAAGTTTTCTGAAATTTATATGGAAATGTATAGTTTTTAATAAAAGCTGTTAATTATGCTAGAATTTTGATATATGTTCCGCACTTTATCGTACAATCAACCTAATCTGATTGTAACCCCCTAAAGGATACATATCTTCATTTTTTTCCAAATATAATAACGTATAATGATATACTTTAACACGTTAAGCACCACGTCAGTCACATGTGACTGACACTGAACTTTTCGTTTAAAACGCGCCATTCACCGATGACTGACAGTCTAAAATATTATATAAAACTAAAAATATATATGTTTTAAGTAATTACTGAAAATTTATTTAAAATTTACTTACCATTTATATATCTCAGATTATACCTTCTTAAAACATTGAAATTTTTTCAGCTTCAGTGTCAGTCATCGTGGCGCTCAATGTGTTAAAAATAAATAATGTCCAAGATTTTGACTTTTTGAATTCCTGTTATCAGCAGAACAATCCTAGAGAGCATTATTAAAAGTATATAAAATCTTTTTTCATCCGCGAAGATTTAAAGGAATTTAAATGGGGGAATTTACGGAAATATCTGAAGATGCAATCGAAGAATGCATGGTCATAACGCTTTGTTAACCAAGTAATTAATTTTGAGGCAATTATCTTTTCGGAAAGCCGTGTTTTCTGAGAGTCTTGTGAATTTGTACTTTTATTTATAGCATCCCCCCCCCCTTATTTTTAACCTTTAAATAGAGTCTCTTCGAGTTAATCAAGCACAGAAAAAGCAGTTTGAAAAATTTATGGCTAATGTGAGTTTCCAAGAAAAAAAATAGGGGTAAAGAGGGAAAATAAAACCAGACTTCGGATTTTTAAAAAGAGAACATTAGACTGGCGTATTCTTAAAGAAAGTGTTTCAAGATTAAAATTCCTGAAATTTATGTGGAAATGTATAGTTTTACTAAAACCTGTAAATTAAGCCAGAATTTTGAAAATTGTTCAGTACTTTCTTACGATTTTTTTTTCAATAATTAAGAAAGACATCACTTTTCACCTTTTAAATATTCTCGGTTTAAGTTAATCATGCATAAAAATGTTTGAAAAAAATATGCTTCATGTGTCTTTCTAAGAATAAATAGGATTAAAGAGGAAATATAAAATCAGCTTTAGCTTATTTAAAAAAGAGAACATCATACTGTTGCATTCTTAAAGGATTCAAGATTAAAATTTTCTGAAAGTTATGTGGAAATGTATAGTTTTTACTAAATGCTGTAAATTTTGCTAGAATTTTGAAATATGTTCAGTACTTTATCGTACAATCAACCTAATGTGATTGTAAATACCCCCGCCTAAAGAATTCATATCTTCTTTTTTTTAAATATAATAAAGTATTATAATATATATTTTTAAAATAAACGTGGAAGCTTTTGACTTTTATGAATTTCTTTTATCAGCACAATAATCTTAGAGAGCATTATTAAAATTATATAAAATCTATTTTCATCCGCGAAGATTTCGAAGAATTTAAATTGGGAAATTTAATGAAATATCTGAAGATGCAATCTAAGAATGCATGGTAATAACACTTCATTATACAAATAATTATTTTTGAGATAATTATCTTTTCGAAAAGCCGTGTTTTCTGAGAGTCTCATGATTTTGTAGTTTTTCTCATAGCATTCCATTTTTTTAACCTTTAAATAGAGTCTTTTTGAGTTAATCAAGCACAGAAAAAGTAGTTTGAAAAATGTATGGCTAATGTGAATTTCCAAGATTAAACTGGAGTAAAGAGGAAAAATAAAATCAGCTTTCGGAACTTTGAAAAAGAGAACATTAGACTGTCGCATTCTTAAAGAAAGGGTTTCAAGATTAAAATTTCCTGAAATTTATGTGGAAATGTATAGTTTCACTAAAATCTGTAAATTATGCTAGAATTTTGAAAAATCTTCAGTACTTTCTTAGCAATTTTTTTTTCAATAATTAAGAAAGGCACCACTTTTTTCATCTTTTAAATATTCTCGGTTTAAGTTAATCATGCATAAGAATGTTTGAAAAAAATATGCTTCCTGTGTGTTTCCAAGAATAAATAGGAGTAAAGAGGAAATATAAAATCAGCTTTAGTGTATTTAAAAAATATAACATTATACTGTTGCATTCTTAAAGGTTTCAAGATTAAAATTTTCTGAAAGTTATGTGGAAATGTATAGTTTTTACTAAATGCTGTAAATTTTGCTAGAATTTTGAAATATGTTCAGTACTTTATTGTACAATCAACCTAATGTGATTTTAAATACCCCCACCTAAAGAATTCATATCTTCTTTTTTTTAAATATAATAAAGTAATATAATATATATTTTTAAAATAAATGTGGAAGCTTTTGACTTTTATAAATTTCTTTTACCAGCACAATAATCTTAGAGCGAATTACTATTAAAAGTATATAAAATCTATTTTCACTCGCGAAGATTTTGAAGAATTGGAATGGGGGAATTTAATGAAACATCTGAAGATGCAATCTAAGAATGCATGGTAATAACGCTTTATTAACCAAATAATTAATTTTGAGATAATTATCTTTTCAAAAAGCCCTGTTTTCCAAAAATCTTGCGATTATGCACTTTTTCTTAAAGCATTCCCTTTTATTTATTTATTTTACCTTTAAATAGAGTCTCTTTGAGTTAATCAAGCACAGAAAAACAGGTTGAAAAATTTATGGCTAATGTGAGTTTCAAAGAATAAATAGAAGGAAAGAGAGAAAATAAAATCAGCTTTCGGATCTTTAAAAAAGAGGACATTAGACTGTAGCATTCTTAAAGCAGGGGTTTCAAGATCAAAATTTTCTGAAATTTATGTGGAAATGTAAAGTTTTTTTTTAAAAAGATAAGCTAGAATTTTGAAATAGGTTCAGTACTTTATCGTACATTCAACCTAATATTATTATGACTTTTCCCCTAAAAGAATTCATATCTTCAAATTTTTTACGCATATAATAAATTATTATAATATACATTTTAAATGAATAATGTCCAAGCTTTTGACTTTTTTGAATTCTTGTTATCAGCACAATTATCTTTTCGTACATTATCTTATCGTCACATTATTAAAAGGATATAAAATCTATTTTCACCCGCGAAGATTTCGAAGAATTTAATGAAATATCTGAAGATGCAATCTAAGAATGTATGGTAATAACGCTTCATTAACAAAATAATTAATTTTGAGATAATTATCTTTTCGAAAAGCCGTGTTTTCCGAGAGTCTTGTGATTTTGTACTTTTTCCTATAGCATTCCCTTTCATTCATTTTTTTAACCTTTAAATAGTGTCTCTGTGAGTTACTCAAGCACAGAAAAAGCAATTTGAAAAATGTATGTCTAATGCGAGTTTCTGAAAATAAATATACGGAAAGAGGGAAAATAAAATTTGCTTTCGGTTCTTTGAAAAAGAAAACATTAGACTGTCGCATTCTTAAAGAAAGGGTTTCAAGATTAAAATTTCCTGAAATTTATGTGGAAATGTATAGTTTCACTAAAATCTGTAAATTATGCTAGAATTTTGAAAAATCTTCAGTACTTTCTTAGCAATTTTTTTTTCAATAATTAAGAAAGGCACCACTTTTTCACCTTTTAAATATTCTCGGTTTAAGTTAATCATGCATAAAATGTTTGAAAAAATATGCTTCATGTGTCTTTCCAGGAATACATAGGAGTAAAGAGGAAATATAAAACCACATTTAGCTTATTTAAAACAGAGAACATTATACTATTACATTCTTAAAGGAAGAGTTTCAAGATTAAAATTTTCTGAAAGTTATGTTGAAATGTATAGCTTTTACTAAATGCTGTAAATTTTGTTAGAATTATGAAATATGTTCTGTACTTTATCGTACAATCAACCTAAATACTCCCTCCTAAAGAATTCATATCTTCTTTTTTTTCAAATATAATAAAGTATTATAATATATATTTTAAATAAACAATGTGGAAGCTTTTGACTTGTATGAATTGCTGTTATCAGCACAATAATCTTAGAGAGCATTATTAAAATTATATAAAATCTATTTTCACCCGCGAAGATTTCGAAGAATTTAAATTGGGAATTTTAATGAAATATCTGAAGATGCAATCTAAGAATGCATGGTAATAACACTTCATTATCCAAATAGTTACTTTTGAGATAATTATCTTTTCGAAAAGCCGTGTTTTCTGAGAGTCTCATGATTTTGTACTTTTTTTTTATGGCATTCCATTTTTTTTTTTTTTTTTTTTTTTTTTTTTTTTTTTTTTTGCCTTTAAACAAGAGTCTCTTTGAGTTAATAAAGCACAGAAAAAAGCGGTTTCAAAAATTTATGGCTAATGTGAGTTTCCAAGAATAAACAGGAGTAAAGAGGGAAAATAAAATCAGCTTCGGATCTTTAAAAAAGGGAACATTAGACTGTCGCATTCTTAAAGAAAGGGTTTCTAGATTAAAGTTTCCTGAAATTTATGTGGAAATGTATAGTTTTTACTAAATGCTGTAAATTATGCTAGAATTTTGAAAAATGTTCAGTACTTTCTTACGATTTTTTTTTTCAATAATTAAGAAAGACACCACTTTTTCATCTTTTAAATATTCTCGGTTTAAGTTAATCATGCATAAGAATGTTTGAAAAAAATATGCTTCCTGTGTGTTTCCAAGAATAAATAGGAGTAAAGAGGAAATATAAAATCAGCTTTAGTGTATTTAAAAAATATAACATTATACTGTTGCATTCTTAAAGGTTTCAAGATTAAAATTTTCTGAAAGTTATGTGGAAATGTATAGTTTTTACTAAATGCTGTAAATTTTGCTAGAATTTTGAAATATGTTCAGTACTTTATTGTACAATCAACCTAATGTGATTTTAAATACCCCCACCTAAAGAATTCATATCTTCTTTTTTTTAAATATAATAAAGTAATATAATATATATTTTTAAAATAAATATGGAAGCTTTTGACTTTTATAAATTTCTTTTACCAGCACAATAATCTTAGAGCGAATTACTATTAAAAGTATATAAAATCTATTTTCACTCGCGAAGATTTTGAAGAATTAGAATGGGGGAATTTAATGAAACATCTGAAGATGCAATCTAAGAATGCATGGTAATAACGCTTCATTAACCAAATAATTAATTTTGAGATAATTATCTTTTCAAAAAGCCCTGTTTTCCAAAAATCTTGCGATTATGCACTTTTTCTTAAAGCATTCCCTTTTATTTATTTATTTTACCTTTAAATAGAGTCTCTTTGAGTTAATCAAGCACAGAAAAAACAGGTTGAAAAATTTATGGCTAATGTGAGTTTCAAAGAATAAATAGAAGGAAAGAGAGAAAATACAATCAGCTTTCGGATCTTTAAAAAAGAGGACATTAGACTGTAGCATTCTTAAAGCAGGGGTTTCAAGATCAAAATTTTCTGAAATTTATGTGGAAATGTAAAGTTTTTTTTTTTTAAAGATAAGCTAGAATTTTGAAATAGGTTCAGTACTTTATCGTACATTCAACCTAATATTATTGTGACTTTTCCCCTAAAAGAATTCATATCTTCAAATTTTTTACGCATATAATAAATTATTATAATATACATTTTAAATAAATAATGTCCAAGCTTTTGACTTTTTTGAATTCTTGTTATCAGCACAATTATCTTTTCGTACATTATCTTATCGTCACATTATTAAAAGGATATAAAATCTATTTTCACCCGCAAAGATTTCGAAGAATTTAATGAAATATCTGAAGATGCAATCTAAGAATGTATGGTAATAACGCTTCATTAACAAAATAATTAATTTTGAGATAATTATCTTTTCGAAAAGCCGTGTTTTCCGAGAGTCTTGTGATTTTGTACTTTTTCCTATAGCATTCCCTTTCATTCATTTTTTTAACCTTTAAATAGTGTCTCTGTGAGTTACTCAAGCACAGAAAAAGCAATTTGAAAAATGTATGTCTAATGCGAGTTTCTGAAAATAAATATACGGAAAGAGGGAAAATAACATTTGCTTTCGGTTCTTTAAAAAAGAAAACATTAGACTGTCGCATTCTCAAAGCAAGAGTTTTAGGATTAAAATTTTCTGAAATTTATGTGGAAATGTATAGCTTTTACTAAAAGCCGTAAATTATACTATAATTTTGAAATATGTTCAGTACTTTCTTATAACTTTATTTCAATAATAAAAAAGCAGAATTTTTATCATCGTTTAAATATTTTCGGTTTTAGTTAATCTTGAATGAACAAATTTGAAAAAAAATTTCCTTACGTGTGTTCCCAAGAATAAATAGGAGCAAAGAGAAAGTATAAAATCAACTATCGGATCTGCAAAAAATAGAACATTAAGACTCTCACATTCTAGGGTTTCAGACTTAAAATTTTCAGTAATTCGCATAGATATAAAAGTGTAAATCATGCTATAATTTCAAAATATGTTGAGTACTTTCTTATAACATTTTTTCCATAATCAAAAAAAGCACCTCTTTTTCGTCAAAATGTATCAAAAGTACATATAAATTACAAAATGCAAAAACGTTTATGAAAGTTCATTTTTAGTAACTGAAATCTTTTAATTATAAAATTAAATAATGATGTTTTTTTTATATAATATCGATATTTATTATATATAATGTTTTTGGTGCATTAGAACTTGTACAGTTAGAAAACCTCTCAGGAACTAAATTTAAACTTGATTTTTTTTTTTGTTAAAACTTTATCTTACAATCAACCTAATGCCATTGTAAATCCCCCCCCCCCCCCCGACCACCACCAAAGGATTCATATCTTCAATCTTTTTTCAAATATAATAAAGTATAATAATATATTTTTTAAATAAATAATGGCTAAGCTTTCGACTTTTATGAATTCCTACTATTAGCGCAATAATCTTAGAAAATATTATTAAATGCGTATAAAATCTATTTTCACCCGCAAAGAATTTTAATAGAGGAATTTAATGAAATATCTGAAGATACAATCTAAGAACGCAAGGTAATAACGCTTCATTAACCAAATAATTAATTTTGAGATAATTATCTTTTCGAAAAGTCGTGTTTTCCGAGAGTCTTGTGATTTTGTACTTTTTCTGAAATTACATTCCCTTTTACTTTTTTAAACCTTTAAATAGAGCCCCTGTGAGTTAATCATGCACAGAAAAAGCAGTTTGAAAAATTTATGGCTAATGTGAGTTTCTGGGAATAAATACGCATAGAAGGAAAGAGGGAAAATAAAACCAGCTTTCGGATCTTTAAAAAAGAGAACATTAGACTGTCGCATTCTTAAAGCAAGGGTTTTGTGATTAAAGTTTTCAGCAATTTATGTGGAAATGTATAGTTTTTACTAAATGCTGTAAATTATGCTAGAATTTTGAAATACGTTGAATACTTTTTTTATAGCCCTTTTAATAATTATAACAAGTCGAAAATTGTACGGAAAAAGTGGAAAATGAGGTGCTTTCATACTACAACTAGTTTTATAAATATTCAGTTCTTGGTGCAATAGCTGTTGCACTCTTATGGAAAAATGCACGAATAAAAATTTTATTATGATTGTATAGATTAAATTCAGTCATTTGGAAATAATAGGACTCTCTTTTAAACAGGACGTAATCACCATGGCGAACTAGAATCATTAGAAATATTGAAATATTTCATGTCTATTTTTAGATAATTCTAAACCAGTTTTTATATCTAAGGTAAAAACAATTAACCTTATTGGACATACGCAACTAATGCATCTAAATGGAGGTAAGTACAATCGTGGAAAAAAAAAGTACAGACTCCCTACAAACTCCCCAACAAATTATGGCACAGATGTCATATTCGCCCCATATTGGCGCGATTTTTTGCTGACGCCAATATCATATAGGCAATGGGTACTTAACATGCGCCAAAGTGTCGTTATTTTCTTGATGTGGTAGCCCGGATTATGTTGTTTATGCTGTTGATGTTTTCGCCAAATTGGCAACCGAAAAATATCGTGCCAATATGGGGCGAATATGACATCTGTGCCCAAATTATCGTAGAAGAAAATTACTGATACCAAACGATTTGCAATAAAGCCTACTTTTAAACGATGTATATAAAATTTGCTTAGGGGTCATCTACAAATCAAAATCAGACAAAACTTTGTTTTTTTTTTCAATAGCAACATGCAATTTTGACAATATATTTTAAATCTTCGGTTCAAACTATGCCTATAAACGAAATTTCAAGTCATTTGGATGATAAGTTTTTGAATTATAAATATTCAAAATTTAGAACTTCTAATGTTAAATTACATTTTCATATTTTTATTAATATCTTCTGAAGTTTTGATCCTAATGTGATAATTTTTTTGTGGTTATAATACTAAAAAAACCAAACATAAATACCTTTAATTTGTTATTTAAAAAATTTTAGAATATGAATTATGAACTATTAAATTAATATTCGAAAAAAATATGAATTGCAATTTACAATTTTTTTGATATATTTATATTTCTTACGTCCTGTTTTATGCAAATTCTCAGTTTAAAAATTTTATTCCAAGTAGTTTTCGAATTATGATTAAAAAACGTCAAATTAATGGTTTAAGGGGCCGTTTATGATGAGCCGAAAAGCATAATTTCAAAAAAAAAAAAAAAAAAAAATCACTCATTTTATTGAAACATTTGGATTAAACATAGTCGAAACATATTAAGCGAGTGAAATGGTACAGTTGGCAATAAATAATACTTTAATAGAAGTGACATAGTCATTCTGTACAATTTAAACAAACAATTTGGATACAGCCCCTCAAATATGCTCATATTAAAATAATTAATTTCTCGGAAACTAATTGCACGAATTTAATGAAAACTTGGATTTAGGCTAATTGAAGGATGTAGAATCTATTTATACTGGCAGAATTGTGTACTGCTACTGAAAAATAAAAGTTAGGGTTTGTTTTGATATGTAGGTGGCCCCCTAAGCGAATTTTATATACACCATTTAAAAGAAGACTTTATTTCCAATAGTTTTCTTCTGCAATAATTAGTTTCAGAGTTAGTAGTGGTTTTTACTTTTTATTTTTTTCACGACTGTTCATTTTTAAATACATTTTGAAGTATATAAATTTTAATTTCCTAACATAGCCTTTTTCTTCTTTTTTTGTTTTCAAAGATTGGCCCATTATCCGGATTACGTCTAGAACACATTAGTTCGCATAGTTGGAGTTTCATCATACTTGAAAACAATCAAATAGATTATATACTAAAAAATAGGTGTGGATAATTTTCGCTCCCTCCAGTTTTCTTTTTTGACTCAATTTAAAATTATCTAAAAATTCTCCATTCCAAATTTGACTTTTAATCCTAAAAACTCAAAAAAAAAGAAAAAAAAAAGAAATGTCTGGATCGCTTTCTTTGTCATTTAGCACCATTTCACTTCTGACTGAACTAAGATAAGAATTTAGATAATAAGAAAACAGTTCTTTAGCTCCTTTTATATATATTTTCCTGATTTCAACGGCCCACCTGCAGCAAACGTATATTATATATACAGAAAGAGAATTTCAAACTTAATCTTTGCGATTTGTTGGTTTGGAGCTTTAATTAGAGATTGAATTATTTTAACAGAGGAGAAGAACCTTTGGAAGAATTTTTTTTTAGTTTGTTTTTTTTCTTCATTATAAAAAGAATTGGGGCGATCTGTGTTTCTTTGGGAAGTTAATTGTAATCGTATAAAGGTATTTTTTGTTGGTTTTCGGCAAGAAGAAAAGTATATCGGTTTTTGAATCACGTGAGGTAACTTTTGAAGTAGGGTTTAAAATTATACATGAAATGTTGTTGTAATCGATTCTTCGTATATAGTATATCGTATATATATCGTATCTTCGTATATATTCGTATATATATCGTACTCGTTCACTATGGAGAATTAATGGATACAAATAAAAGTAAATTCGACTCTGGTTTCGCGTTAACAAGAAAAGAACTACATTACAGAATTATTATGTAAAAGCTAGACTATTTACAAAGTGATATTACGTCTTAAAAAGATTAAAGATCGACCCTTAGACCTTCTTCACTCAACGTCACTTGATCATCCTCTCACGCTCTCTCATTCTCTGGTCGAACTCAATTTCTCTTCAAAACTTACTTGCCAGAGACTGACCTCACGAGATATCGTATAGCGTTACCCGCTATTGAGGAGGGATGAAGTTAAAGGTATTATGCAAGCTTCCCACAATAATATATGTTGATCGTATTTTTTAAATTCTGGGGGCACAAGGAAACGGGAAATTTATTAATGTGGTTCTGGCAGCCTCGCTAAGCTGTTCAAAAAATGGGAGGGAATCTTCCCGCGCACAACTGCGTGTCATTTAAGTTCGTATTCACCATCTACTTCCACCTAGAAAACGTCGGTCGAACGCTCAAATGGAATTCACGATAAACCTAATTGAACCAATCAAGGCGAAGTTCAATCATTTTAATGATGACCATAATAACCATTTAAGTAAGGTTTTCTAGGTGGAGGTAGATGAATCCGTAATCATGGACTGTTCACAACTTGCATTTGCCGTGAAGACATTTTACAAGAATGGTTACAGTTTGAAGGAAATTTCGACGTCATAGATACTTTCAGTGTGACTTCAGTCATGATGTTTCTATTGGAAATTGACTCCAAACAACCAGTTGCTATGTTTCATTTCTTATTAAATATAAATCGTTAAAAATGTTACCACTGCATATAAAGTATTAAAACACTTAGCTGTGAGATATAGCTATGAAATATAGCTCATAATAAACAATCAAAATAGAAAATACAACATACAGTTCGTTTTCAAAAGCCGCGCCTAGCACTCTGAGACGATTCTACTATCCAAAGAGGTGTTACACTGAGATGGGTATTTTCCGAAGTTTTACTTCGGCGTTCACTTATACGCTGTCACTAAGATTGGCGCTCAGCCAAACACAGCTAAACAAATTCCGCTCATCAATATTTTGATAAAATCAAAGCAGACCTGACGCATGCGCAAAAGCGCGAAAGGTTTTGTTTTCCGGGAAAAAAACAGTAGAAATAATTTGTTTGGAGCCGGTTTCCAACCAAAACATCATTACTGACGTCACGTCGCGTCTGAAAGTTGAAAGCGTCTCTATTACAATTGAGGACGTCATGAATGCGTTCAGTCATGCCACGCTAGACGCTATCAAGAAATGGGTTGAGAATTTTGAGGATACGGGTTAATCTAACACCGTCTGTATATACATACGAGATGGTATTGGTTCAGCTCTAAGAAAAAGATCACCAAGAGGTCAACAGTTCCTAAGGAAGTGTTGCAAAGTGCCTAGCGATATCTCAGCGTTCGATTCCTGGAATGCATACGTGTGAACAGTTGTCATCTTTTAAACATTGCTTTTGAAATCCATTTTTTTCGCTTCGGACGCTTAATGGCATGTAATTTACTTTTTGCTTTCAACAATGAAACTTTGAAAATTCAATATTTTTTTTTCTTCCGCGAGAGTTACTTCAAACTTTTCTGCTCCCCTGAATAATAGGGAACATTTTACTTTGAAATCTTAAATACTTGCTTTTTCTTTATCAATATCTTAAATATCTTAATTATATGTTGATTTTGCTAGCCTTTGAAACCAATGATATTTGAACTATTTTTATAAATAAATAATAATTTCATTAATCCTGCTTTGATTATTTTTTTTTCGAAATCGCTATTTTAATATTTAATACTAACTGCTTAAAAATAATTATACAGAAGATAGCAGAATATGAGTTACAAAACCAATGAAGTTAAATATGCTCTAAATAACTATTGCCAAAATATACCAACTGGCTGTGAAACAGCAACAAGGAAATATTTTGAACTCTAAAAAACAGAACATATAAATGAAAAATCAAGAGTGTAACATGTTAAAAAATACTTTTCTATCTTTGAATAGTTTAAAAATTGCTAAATTATGATTACACGCTCAGAAAAACAATTTAAAAAACCTGAACAGATAGTTTAAATAATGTTTTTATGTTTCCTGTTGCCATATTGTAAAAAGAAATAGAGCAAAAAGTATATTTGTTTTAATAACTTCTCTTATCACAGCTTCCTATCACCATAAAGTGGCGAATTTACAGTTATCAGACCCACGCCAAATTAGCGTATTGTGACGGATAATTTTTGGACTCCTTGATTGGCAATGAAATTAGATGTGATTATTAAGATGAGCATTGAATGTTTATAAAAAAAAATATTAATAATAAACAATTATTTTTTCATATTTATACTACACTGGTGTCCAAAATTAAGGACCAGTCACAAAATGCTAATTTATAAGTAAGCGAATACTCAAAAGGGAATAATATAATTCAAATAATTTCTATCCCTACAGCACCAGCTAGTCCATATAGCATCTCATTCATGTCACACATGGTCACAAGTGTCACAGTCACTACGATGAAACAAAAAATAGGAAGTTCCATACGTTTCATTATGAGTCTCAAATGATCACTATATGTGACTCCACTGAGACATCAACGTGACTGCTGCTTTGTGACGAGTCACCAGGTGACTTTACAATGTAGGTACATTGTGACTGTCATTTTTAGACTCAATTTCAAAGTCATTATGAACGTTGCATTATGATAAGTCACCAAATAATATCACAATATAGTCACATGGTGACTTTTCACAAAAGAGCACAATGGTGACTTCACAGTAGTCTCTCTGTCACCTGAATGTCATCATATGACTTTAATGCGACATTATTTGATAACTTATCACAATGCAGCGTTCACGATGTCTTTGAAATTGAGTCTGCAGATGACAGTCACATGAGAGTCACAATGTAACTACATTGTAAAGTCACATGGTGACTCGTCACAAAGCAGCAGTCACAGTGACGTCTCAGTGGAGGCACATATAGTGATCATTTGAAACTCATAATGAGATGTATGGAATTTCCTATTTTTTTTTATTCGCCGCAGTGACTGTGACACTTGTGACCATGTGTGACATGAATGAGATGTTATATGGACTAGCTGTGCTGTAGAGATAGTAATTATTCGAATTATATTATTTCCTTTTGAGTATTCGCGTACTTGAAAATTAGCATTTTGTGATTGGTCCTTAATTTTGGACATCAGTGTATTTTAAATTTCAGACTATTCAAATTACTATAAACCTAACAATTCTAAATTATAACCCACATTGGTATTTAAGTATTATACGGGCGAGGTTAGACGCAACTCTTATGAGTTGTAATTTTCCTAACTTTGTAAAAAATGCCCAGGTCAGGATTCAAACCAGAGATCTCTAGCCAAGAGATCCCTGGTTCGAATCCTGGCATAAATATTTTTCTCCCTGTTGAAAAAATTACAATTGATATGATTTATTTACCAATTAGAATAATTGTGTTAAAATTAATCTAGCGTTGATACAACTCTGCCATGCATGGTGCTAATTATACTAATTCCAGTAACTCTTATTGCTTTATAGCTATATAGTTTATTTATTACAGTTTACAGTTTACTTTTTTATTATACTTTGCAGTTTTTTGTTATTATTTATTATAGTTCAGTTATTGTATTTTATTTATTTATTTTGTAATAGTTACCATTTTAAAATGTTAGGTATTTAATAATGTTAAATTACTGTTTCGAATGTGATTCATAGTAACGATAAACAAAAAAACCCTAATTAGCATCTGGTAAACATTTTTGGCGATTTATCTTCTGGTCCGGATAATTATCAAGTACACTCGCACTTATTTGAAAATAATCAAATAGGTAATACATTGAAGAATAGGTGTGGATATTTTTTTCTCCAGTTATTGTCTAACTCAAATGAAAGTTATCAAAAAATACACTATTTCAAGTTTAACTTTTGACCCTAAAATCTCGAAGAATTAAAATAAAAGATTCTAGATCGCTTTCTTCGTCATTTGGCACCATTTCACCTCTGAGTGAACTAAAAGAAGAGTTTAGATAATAAGAAAACAGTTCTTTCGTCCCTCTTCTTTGTTATTTTTCATTTCATTTCTTTTTTTTTTCGTCCGAGGCCCATCTGCAAAGAAGAGATACCTCCAAAACGAAGGGTTTCAAATTACTCTTTGTAGGTTGATCGTTTGGAGTTTTAACTGGTGATTGAGTTATTTAAGGAAAAGGGAAAAAAAGATTCTTTTAAGTTTCTTTCCCTTATTATAAAAAGAACAGGGGCTATCTGCGTTTCTTTGGAAAATTGGTTTTAATTGCAGAAAGAAAATTGCTTTGTTAGTTGTTGGGGGGGGGGGGGGTACACGGGACTTTCAGATACAGATGAGAAGTTATGAAATATGTTTAAAATGATACATGAAATATTATATGTTAATTGTATTTACAGACTCCGTGTTAATAGTAATTTTGGTTATAAGATTAATTATGTAAATGTAATATAATGAGGAAAATTTTACTTTTAGATTTTATACATTTGTTCTTTCTTTATCAATATATAGCTGGTCAAATTTTAGCTTAAATCTATGGAGTTTTTTCCTTAGTTGACAACAATTCAAAATTTAAGTTTTCTGTTAAAAACAATGTTCTATAAATAAATAGCTGTTAAGTTGTGAGTAATTTTAGATATGTTTAATCGTGAAATTTATAATATCCGCAAATTAGAATAGTTGAAATTATGATATAAAAGCCGTCTCAACAAATTGAAATCAACAATCAGAAGAATGTGTGTACAAATCACGTCCGGGTTACCAATTTGTTGGGACCGCTATTATATTTCACTATTCTTTTGAATCAATAATAATTTCACTAATTCTTTTTTTTGAAATTTCTAATTTAAAATTAACTCACTTAAAAATAATTACACAGAAGATAATAAAATAATAATTGCTTGTAGTTGAATTCCTGTTTACATTCCTTCTGAATTAGACGAAAAGTATCTAAAACATTTAATGCATTTTTTACACTATTCCAAATTTCAGACAAATCTAACAGTTTCTACATTATAACTCAAATTTATAGGAAAACAGTCAAATAGGTAATATACTAAAATATAGGTGTGAATCTTTTTGTTTTAGTTATCTTATAAGCCAAATGAAAGTTATCAAAAAGTATCCTATTCCACATTTGACATTCGAACCTAAAATCTCCAAGAAGAAAAAAGGATTAATTTGACACTATTTCACCTCTGAGTCAACTAAGAGAAGAATTTAGACAATGAGGAAACAGTAATTTCGTCAACCGGACTTTCAAACACAGATAAGAAATTTTGAAATAGGATGTAAAATGACATACGAGGGTGTATCAATAAGATTTTGCCCTCACATAGAAAAAATTGAGTGAAATTTATGAAATCGGTACATTTTATGAGTCCTTTTCTATATAGTCAGTGTGCACAGTAACACATTTATGCAACCGGTATTTCAAAGAGAGGGGGGAGGATGTATTCCAGGAGGCGCGATAGTAGACACAAAGGGGGTCATTTTTATAAGTTTTTACGACCCCCACGTGTGACATATTGTTGGAGAGAGGCTCGGGAGGTGCATAACATGCGTAAGTGGTCACAGGCCTTTACAACGAAATGTCACACGTGGGGGTCGGCAAAAGTAAAAAAAAATTACCCCCTTTGGGTCGACTATCACGCCTCCTGCAATATATCCTCCCACTCTCTTTGAAATACCGGTTGCACAAATGTGTTACTGTGCACACTGACTATATGGAAAAGGAATCATGCAACGTAGCAATTTCATAAATTTCACTCAATTATTTCTATGTGAGGACAAAATATATTGATACACCCTCCTATGAAATATTTTACGTTGATTGTATTTTTAGTACTTCCTATAAATAATAATTTTGGTTATAGAATTAAACAAGTAAAAGTAATATAAAAGCAAATTTTTACTTTGAAATTTTATACGTTTGTTCTTTCTTTATCAATATCTTAATAGATGGAGATTTCGAGGTTCTTCGTAACCACAGTTATTTTCACTATTCTTATAAATCAATAATAATTTCATTAATCCTTTTTTTCAAAACTGCTATTTTAAAATTTACTTACTTAAAAATAATTACACAGAAGTTAAGAAAATAAGAATTATGTGTCGTTGAATTCCTGTTAACACTCTTTCTGAAATAGACGAAAACTATCTAAAAAATTCAATGTATTTTTTATGCAATTCCAAATTTCAGACAAATTTAAATACTCTAAATCTAACAGTTTCTAAATTATAACTCGAATTTCTAAAAAAAGAATCAAATAGGTTATACAGTAAAAAACAGGTGATAATATTTTTTGCTTCAGTCACCTTATAACTTTAATGAAACTTATATAAAAAGTTCTATTCTAAGTTTGACCTTCAACCTTAAAATCTCCAAGAAGAAAAAAAGATTCTAGATCGCTTTCTTCCTCATTTGGCACTATTTCACCTCTGAGTGAACTAAGCGAAAAATTTAGATAATAAGAAAGTAGCCCTTTCGTCCTCTTTCCATATTATTATCTTTTTTTTTTTTTTTTCAGAAACCTACCTGGAAAGAAGAGATACCTTCAAAAAGAAGGATTTCAAATTTAATCTTTGCGAGTTGATCGTTTGGAATTATAACTGGTGATTGAGTTCTTTTAATAGAAGGAACAGGAACCTCTGGGAGTAAAGATCTTTTTAGATTTATTCCCTGGTTATAAAAAAGAATACGGGCTATCTGGGTTTCTTTGAAAAGTTGATTGTAATTGAACATATATAAAGTTTTTGTTGGTTGTTGGAAAGGAGGAAGTATACGGGACTTTCAAACACAGAAGAGAAATTTTGAATTAGGATTCAAAATGACATGATTATATTCCTTCTGAATTAGACGAAAAAAATCTCAAAATTCAATGTATATTTCATATTATTCCAGATATCAAATAAATCTAAATACTCTAAATATAAGAGTTTCTAAATTATAACTCTAATTTATAAAAAAATTTAACATGCTAAAAAATGGGGTGAATATTTTTGCTTCAGTCACCTTATGACTCGAATGAAATTTATCTAAAAATATTCTATTCCAAGTTTGACTTTCGACCTTAAAATCTCCAATAAGGAAAAAAAAAAGATTCTAGATCGCTTTCTTCCTCATTTGGCACTGTTTCACCTCTGAGTGAACTAACAGAAGAATTTAGATAATAAAAAAGCAGTTCTTTCGTCCCTTTTCTATATTATTATCATTTTTTTCAGAGACCCAACTGCAAAGAAGAGATGCCTCCAAAAAGGAGGATTTCAAATTTAATCTTTGCGAGTTGATCGTTTGCAGCTTTAACTGGTTATTGAGTTCTTTTAATAGAAGGAACAGGAATCTTTGGAAGAAAAGTTCTTTTTAGTTTGTCTTTTCCCTCATTATAAAAAGAATAGGGGCTATCTGTTTTTTTTTTTTTTTTTTTTTTGAAAAGCTGGTTGTAATTGCAGAAAGGTAAAGTTTTTGCTGGTTGTTTGTAGGGAGGGAAATGTATGGTTCTTTCAAACACAGGAAAGAAATTTTTAGGTATCTAAAAAATTCAATGTATTTTTTATGCAATTCCAAATTTCAGACAAATTTAAATACTCTAAATCTAACAGTATCTAAATTATAACTCGAATTTCTAAGAAAAGAATCAAATAGGTTATACAGTGAAAAACAGGTGATAATATTTTTTGCTTCAGTCACCTTATAACTTTAATGAAACTTATATAAAAAGTTCTGTTCTAAGTTTGACCTTCAACCTTAAAATCTCCAAGAAGAAAAAAAGGTTCTAGATCGCTTTCTTCCTCATTTGGCACTATTTCACCTCTAAGTGAACTAAGCGAAGAATTTAGATAATAAGAAAGTAGTCCTTTCGTCCTCTTTCCACATTATTATCATTTTTTTTTTCAGAAACCTACCTGGAAAGAAGAGATACCTTCAAAAAGAAGGATTTCAAATTTAATCTTTGCGAGTTGATCGTTTGGAATTTTAACTGGTGATTGAGTTCTTTTAATAGAAGGAACAGGAACCTCTGGGAGTAAAGATCTTTTTAGATTTATTCCCTTGTTATAAAAAAAAATTCGGGCTATCTGGGTTTCTTTGAAAAGTTGATTGTAATTGAACAAATATAAAGTTTTTGTTGGTTGTTGGAAAGGAGGAAGTATACGGGAATTTCAAACACAGAAGAGAAATTTCAAATTAGGATTCAAAATGACATGATTATATTCCTTCTGAATTAGACGAAAAAAATCTCAAAATTCAATGATACATTGAATTTTATATTATTCCAGATATCAAATAAATCTAAATACTCTAAATATAAGAGTTTCTAAATTATAACTCTAATTTATAAAAAAGGTAACATGCTAAAAAATGGGGTGAATATTTTTGCTTCAGTCACCTTATGACTCGAATGAAATTTATCTAAAAAAATTCTATTCCAAGTTTGACTTTCGACCTTAAAATCTCCAATACGGAAAAAAAAAAGATTCTAGATCGCTTTCTTCCTCATTTGGCACTG
The DNA here is from genome assembly GCA_963932465.1 of Maratus speciosus. Classification (NCBI taxonomy): domain Eukaryota; kingdom Metazoa; phylum Arthropoda; class Arachnida; order Araneae; family Salticidae; genus Maratus; species Maratus speciosus. The sequence continues at coordinate 131,004,098 of OZ010789.1, forward strand.
TTTCACCTCTGAGTGAACTAACAGAAGAATTTAGATAATAAGAAAGCAGTTCTTTCGTCCCTTTTCTATATTATTATCATTTTTTTCAGAGACCCACCTGCAAACAAAAAGGAGGATTTGAAATTTAATCTTTGCGAGTTGATCGTTTGCAGTTTTAACTGGTGATTGAGCTCTTTTAATAGAAGGAACAGGAATCTTTGGAAGAAAAGTTCTTTTTAGTTTGTCTTTTCCCTCATTGTAAAAAGAATAGGGGCTATCTCTTTTATTTATTTATTTATTTATTTTTGAAAAGCTGGTTGTAATTGCAGAAAGATAAAGTTTATGCTGGTTGTTTGTAGGGAGGGAAATGTATGGTTCTTTCAAACACAGGAAAGAAATTTTTAGGTATCTAAAAAATTCAATGTATTTTTTATGCAATTCCAAATTTCAGACAAATTTAAATACTCTAAATCTAACAGTTTCTAAATTATAACTCGAATTTCTAAGAAAAGAATCAAATAGGTTATACAGTGAAAAACAGGTGATAATATTTTTTGCTTCAGTCACCTTATAACTTTAATGAAACTTATATAAAAAGTTCTGTTCTAAGTTTGACCTTCAACCTTAAAATCTCCAAGAAGAAAAAAAGGTTCTAGATCGCTTTCTTCCTCATTTGGCACTATTTCACCTGTGAGTGAACTAAGAGAAGAATTTAGATAATAAGAAAGTAGTCCTTTCGTCCTCTTTCCATATTATTATCTTTTTTTTTTTTTTTTTTTTTTTTTTTTTTCAGAAAACCTGCGAAGAAGAGATACCTTCAAAAAGAAGGATTTCAAATTTAATCTTTGCTAGTTGATCGTTTGGAATTTCAACTGGTGATTGAGAAACGATATGATTAACGATATGAGATATGATTAAACGATATGAGAAACGAGGTGATTGTTTCAAACGATAGATGAAATATTCTATGATGATTGTATTTAAATACTGCGTGTTATTAGACATTTTGGTTATAGGATCTATTATGTAAAAGTATAATAGGGAAAAGTTTCCTTTGAAATTTTATCTCTTTGTTGGTGATTTCGCTATTCTTCGAAACCTGATATGTTTTCACTATTCTTATAAATAAATGATAATTTCATACATTTTTTTTAATTTGTTATTTTATAATTTAATACCTAATTACTAAAGAATAATTATGCATTAGATAACAGAATAAGAAATATTGATCGTTGAATTCCTGTTCACATTTCTTCTAAATCAGATGAAGAATATCTGAAAATAAAATGTATTTTTAGGTGCGTTCGTAATTATATAAATACGTACCACCTACGGTCGTCGTCTGGTCCTTCCGTCTGTCTGTGCGTCTGCCCGCATATGACAGCGCAAAAACTACCCAATCGAATTGTTTGAAATTTAATATATATATATAGAATCGTATCAGAATTTTTTCGATTCATTTCAAATTTTATGAAAATCGAATCAAAACTTAAAAGATATTAATAAAAGTTTTCTTCATGCTATTAAATTCTATCATACGTCATTAATTCAATGATATCCCGTGATAGGTAATGATTCTAGGTTGCCATGGTGATGACGTCCTATTGTTTTCGTATCATTGAATTTAATTTATATAATGGTAATAAATTTTGTATTACGCATTTTGTATAAGAGTACAACAACTATTGCACCGTAAGTTTCAGATAAATCTAGTTGTTTTTTTTAAATGTTATCTAATTGTTTCTAAATAACAATTTGCATTTATTTGAAAATAATCAAATAGGTTATATTTTAAAAACGTGTGTGAATATTTTTTGTTTCGGTTACATTTTGGCTCAAATGAAAGTTATCTGAAAATATCCTATTCCAAGTTTGACTTTCAATTCTAAAATCTCAAAAAGAAAAAAAAAAGATATAGAGATAGATTCTAGACCGTGTTCTTCCTCATTTGGCACCATTTCACCTCTGAGTGAACTGAGAGAAGAATTTAGATAATAAGAAGACAGTCTTTTTCTTTATTATTATTTTTTTATCATTATTATTTCAGAGATCCATCCACCTGCAAAGAAGATTATACCTCCAAACAGGAGGATTTCAAATGTAATCTTTACGAGTTGATCGTTTGGAGTTTTAACTGGTGATTGAGTTCTTTAAACAGAAGGAACAGGAATTTTCGGAAGAAAAGTTCTTTTGAGTTGTTTTTTCCTCATTATAAAAATAGGGGCTATCTGGGTTTCTTTGGAAAGTTCGTTTTAATTACAGAATTTTTGTTGATTGTTTGCTGAGAGTGGGATATACGAGAGTTTCAGTTTCAATCACAGGAAAGAAATTTGTAGGTCAGATTTAAAGTAACAGACAATGTTTTGTAAGGCAAAAACTAAACATAGAAATTTCCGTCATAGGATTAAATATTTAGCAATAATCTAATAGTAAAAAATTTACTTTGCCATTTTATACATTCGTTTTAAATAATAAGTAAATGCAATAGTACAATTATTTCATTACAATATTGATGGAAACTTAAATTACCCTAAAAATGGAAGATAATCTTTTTTATTAGGCTTTTTTGCATTAGTAAATATTTTAAGTGCGCATTTTTTAAAAACTTATTCATATCTAAAGACATTTTTTTAAAAACGTCAATCATGCAAAACTTATATTAAGATAATTCTACGTTGAACTGTGATACATATATGTAGGTTCTATATAAATAATTACTATGGCATACATATATTATTAAAGTTTAAGTTAATTTGCTTAAAAGAATAAAGATATAATATTTTTACGTAATTTTAGCTTTTATTACTCTATTTGCCGGATCGAGACACATTTGGGCAAAACATCGATAACATAAGGGGACATAAACCAGACAAATTTCTTTTATCCTTTTTGTTTTCTTTGTACATAGTTAAAAAAAAAAAAACTTTATTTCCGAAACTATAATACAGGGTGTTGCACAACTTCTTAGTCCACACGCTGATGAATTCTCCTAGACCCCCGATAAACACTCGCACAGACTTCGAAAAAATATTCTTTTATTTTGATATGCTGCCACCACCGATATTATATACGTGAGAGATACGTTGTGAGAAGTATTATCAAAAAGAAGGCTAAACTTATTCAATTAAAATTAACAAACAAATTATTTACATATAAATAAAACATAGTTTACATTTCAGAGCTCGCATATAGACGATCCGGCCCGATAGTAAGTTACGTATAGCAAGTACTTACTGAGTTAACTTATTAAAATATTCGATTTCCCACTCACACTACGATATCTCATGACTTTTTATCAGAGGACCCCCCCCCCCCCCCCATTGACCTCCCATTGCGCTGGCTATCACCACAAGAGACTCAAACTCTTTCCAGAAAACTCCACATTTGGGAACGCTAACTTTCTATGTTGAGGACTACGCTAGAACTGCTTTCTCTCTCTCTCCGCGATGCCTTCCAAACCCACTCTATGGTGTTTTTTTCTCTTCCCACTGAGATATCATCTCTCATCTAAAACTACTCCCTCAGACGGCCTTCACTACTTACAAGATAGGGAATTTCTTTGTTTGCCTTATATGTGGTAAGCGTTCTTGAATAGCAAGGGAATGCAATGAACTTGTTCATACACACTATCTAACTAAAATATATCAGATCAACTTCAAAATAAGGGAAAATATTTCTTTAAACCCCAAGTACGCAGAAGTGATAAATATGTAATACATAAAATAAGTAAAAAGGTAACATCCAAAACTAAAACCTTGTTGTTCATCCGGAAATCAAAAATAACATTTGAAAATGAAGAAACATTACGAAGATGGTCATAGATCTTTGAGCACCGTAGGACCTTGCTCTTCATCAATGGCCTCCTCGCAGCCCTGACATCACTCCATGTGATCTGTTTTTTTTTTTTTTTTTTGGTGGGGCCTTATCAAAGATCAGGTGTTTGTTCGACTGCTACCAACTGACAATAACATAATTAGAACTATCTGCAGCCATTCAAAGAGTCACACCGGATATGCTGAAAAAAGTGTGGGATGAGTTATCCTACCGCCTCGATATTGTTCGCGTTTCTGGAGGGTCTCAAACTGAACGTTTATAACTGTGTTGAATTTAAACTTTCAACGGCTATTTTTGGATTTCCGATCAACAGCAAGGTTTTACTTTTGTTTGTTTTCTTTTAATAGTCCTGTGCATTTGGGATATTCATTTATGTACACCATGTATAATCATGAACGAAAATATACAATGACCTATTCTGAGTTACCCGTGATTTCGAAAAGCGTTCTTTATCATTAGAATCATCAGAAGCAAATCTATTTTCGAATTTTAAAGAAACATTTATAAAATGAAAATGTGTTGTTGCCGCTGGTTTTCGGAAAGGTTTCCGAGTCATTTTTATAATGTAATAGCCGTTTTCTCATTGACTTTTAGGATGCTATATTGGTTTCTGTTGTGTTTAATTGTGATTTCATAATTATTGGTCAATTTCATTTGTTTTAATGGTATCATTGTACAGAAAGTTTATATATATATATATATACATATATAGACAGAGAGAAAGAGAGACAGAGAGAGAGACAAAGACAGAGGCAGATACAGAAACAGAGAGATTAATCTTAACCGTCTTTCCTGTCATTCTCTTTCTTGCTCTTTTCCTTCATAACGAAATGGTTAAAATTTGAAACTATTTTCCAAAATTGGAAAGAAAAATATCGAATTCTGTTTGTAATCGATCTCAGTTTTTACTGATTGTTGAAGCATCTGTAAAACTGATGATTCGCTAACTTCCGAATTCGAATAATGTAGAAATGATTCAGGTTGACTTCTTTGATAGAGTTAGTAATAAACAAATCTTATTTCATGGAAAGAACAGTTTGGCAAAATGATGAAGCAAGAAATTCCGCGAAAGTAGCAGTTTTGATCCTTATTTTACTTATTTTATGAGGCGTTGGCTTCGCTAAGGAGAAGATTTATTTGCCATTAATTTTACAGCTTTTAATTCTTGGCTTCCCCATTGTTAGGCGTAAACTCCACCAGCTGCTTTCGGGAACGTTGTTAAAGTAAAAGCTCATCGCATTTCAATAATGAATAAGTATTTCAGCGGAACAATAAATATATACCTAACAGAATGAGTTTTTTTAATACCACCATCAACATAATTTCGTCAAGATAATCAAAAAGTATTTCAATTCGAGTCGTTTTATTTAGTATGTTTGTGTCTGTTTTATATTACATTTAAAATTTCAGTAAAAACTTCTGTGTTCACCTAAGACAAAGAAACAAACAAAATACAGCAAAATTTCGTGGCAATTTAGTTGTTATCATTTTTTATGGCAAACATTTGCCCAAATACGGACACTTTTACTCTAAACGTACTCAGAAAAAAAAAGATATTTAAGCACTGTTTGTAATCACGGAAAAGGGGTTCTCAACCAAATTGTCAGTAGACTTTGCTGTAATTTTACTCATCTTCTCTTGGAGCACACAAACGATTTTATACATCATTTTCGGTTTCATTTCGAAATTTTTCCTTGTCTACAGAATTTCTACTCTATTTATTTAAGTCAACTTGATTTTTATATGTAAAGGTGGAATTTTGTATTTAATTTAATTTAACTTGTATGCAAAGGTGGAATCTTGCATTTAATTTAAATTAACTTGTATGTAAAGGGGTAATTTTTTAATCGAATTTTCACTCACTTACCTAATAGGCTAGAGTTCTAAAAAATATGTACACAGTGTGCTTCCGTTGACAGTACAATATTTTAATATTTTTAGAAAATAATGATAAATTAATAAATTAATTTTAAGATATTTTCCCTATTATCCGGTTGCACGTGATATATCGAAAAATATTCGTTATGGTTACAACTGTACGAGTTGCAACAAGAATGGAGTTAAATGGGTGCGAAACCAGGCTCGCTAAAATAGGTCAATTGTCTGTGAAATTATCACAATGTAATATATTAGACACAAAAAGAAAATAAAATAAAAATAAAAATAAAGAGTGTAATAATAAATTTATAAAAATAAGTTTTTATTTAATGACAGAACATTTAATGGTTACAAAACCATGTATATATCGATGACTCTGCAGTTGAATCTGTAGCTTTCGCATTGCAGTTTAACAAATATAAAGAAAACACTATTTAAATCTCAACTTGACAATGCAGATTCATGTGTGTACGAGTTCATGTGTGTATACGAGTTGCAACAAAAATGGAGTTAAATGGATGCGAAACCAAGCTCCACAAAATAGGTCAATATTCTGTGAAATTACCACAATGTAATATCTTACACACACACAAAAAAATACAAAATAAAATATAAATAAAAATAAAGAGTGTAATAGTGAATTTATAAAAATACATTTTTATTTAATGACAGAACATTTAATGTTTAGAAATCACGTATATATAAATATATCGATCAATCTGTTTGTTTTACATCTCTTTGAAGCTTTCAAACTGCAGTTTAACAAAGATAAAGAAAACATTATTTAAATCTTAACTTGACAATGCAGATTCATCGGTGCTAAAAATAATATTACAAAAATGAAGTGTGTTTCAGCTGTTATTAAAAATACTGAATTTCCTTTAACAGTACTTTATCGATATGATAAAATAATGTAAAATTTCTATAGTTTCAATAATTTGGTGATTTTGCACATTATAGATATGTATTGCATCGGGTGAAACATGCAACTTATTTCATGAGTAAGTGTCATAACGTTGCTCCATGGTAGCTTGTTCCATGAATAAGACAAAGTTTTTTTTGTATTATAAGATTAATAAACTATTATATTTAAAAAATCAAAAAACCCGACAGAGTAAAAAGCGAACTAATTAATTATTTATCATCAACGAGAAACTACTTTTGTTTTCAATTCCTACTATTCGCTACTCGCTATATATATCTTGTTCAAATTTTCAATCATTAATAAAATACTTATTATTCATCCAGTCAAGCTCAAATAAATTTTTTTAAACTTGTAGTGAATGACACTTGATGTTAATCCAGTTTTTTTCAAATATTAATTCATTAATTAAATTAAATTAATTAATTTTCAATAATCGAGAGAGCCCTTTCTTGATCAAGATATTTTAAGACCGAGAGAGCCCTCTTCTTGATCAAGGCATTTTAAGCACCACTCAACAGGAAAGAAGAATGGGAGAAAAAAGTTCTCTTATTGACCTAAGTAGGAATTGACTTAAAATATTTTTTTTTATTATTACTTGTTTATATTACTTACCTATTTTTTATGCACTTGTATTGATGATTTTTAAGTTGTGTTTAATTGTTAGTTCCTACCTATAAACACTGTTTTGATGAGGTCTATAGATGTCTATGATAGTTAGAGTTGCAGTAAAGCTAGAGATTCACAATACGTGCACAACTTCCAGGTTGTATAATATTTTAACGGAGCTTCTGACTGTAAAATAGTCAATGAAACATCGTCTTCATTTTGAAAGACCTATCCAATGATATGCCACTCAATAGGGTGCGTAATTTTTTTTCATCTCTACCACCATTTTGTATTTTACGGCCGCCATTTTGAATTTATAAAAACAAACCCTAGCCTATAACCATCGGCCGTTAAGACAAATTGATAGAGACCTCATTCATTAAAATCTATCCAGCCGTTCGGGTGTTTCGAGGTTATAAAGAAATCCACATACACAGATACGCGTGAAACACATAACCCTTCTTTTCAGTCGGGTAAAAAAGAAATAGTTATATATGTATACTAATATTATAAAGAAGTAACGTTTTTGCTTTGTTTTTAGGTGGTAATCAGTGCTGCAGTTGGGTGGGAACGCGTGGGAACGCCGTTTCCAGAAATATTTGGTTTGTTACTGTGAAGAAAGAAAATTGCATACAAGCACAATCTTTTTTTCAAGCGAAACGATAATTTATGCTAATTTTAAGCAGATCCGTTTCACTTACATTCATAAGCTGTGTAGGACCTCTCTTAAATTTTTTTCTCCTGAACTATACGTAAAACCTTGGTAGTGATCAGGAAGAAAATTAGCAGACGAGACAGCTCATCGTAAATCAGAGAGAAACACCTCTCATCATCGTTCTTTTAGAAACTTCTAGGACAGATGTGCCAATAAGTAATATATGGATTTATTCCTGTTATTTCAATTTATTTTGATTCATAAAGAAAAATGTTACTATGAGATTGATAAAATATTGCTTTTAGATGGATGCTATACAAGTACAATAATATAAAAGCTAGAATGTAATATAACAGTTAATTGAAAAATGTCGGCTTTTAGCTAAATGCTTTACATTGGATTTTGGCTTAGCAAAAATCCGGTAGCATCAACATCTACTCTATGCAAAAGTGCGTTCCCACAAATATTTTTTTCCAACTACAGCACTCGGATAATATCTGGAACTACCGAACAGAATAAAAAAATTATGGTGACAAAATACTGGTGACCATCTCAGATCCAAAATAGCATTTTATAAAGTTTTCGAATTGTAAAACGGTGCAGAAACAAAAAACATTGTACAATTGAGATTTCTGTGATACTGCTCGTACTACAAACGTGAAAATTTCCACGGTGTTGTCTTTTAAGATGTATATGCTTTCTAAGAACAATATCTAAAAAGGTGAAATGAGCGGTAAACGTGCCAAAAACCTTATAAATTACGATTTATTGAAATTGTGATTGCTAGAAACTTGAAATATAATATAAAACTAGATATAGTCTACCTCCTCCCAAATAATAGAAAAACCTCATGAAATTTAAATCCAACACAGTGTATTGCAACATAGCTTGTTTTGCAAGAAATAACTTTCTGACAGCTTATGTTCAATCTCATACTTAACTTACTCATTTAAAAAAAAAAACAGGGTTTTTGTGAATGTGTAAAAAATTTGCGAATATAGATTTTAAAATATGCCTCATAGATAATAATGCTAAAAGTCTAATTAATTTATCGTTTTCGTTAAGGCTTTAGGATTTTTTAAAATTTTTATAGTCTGTAAAGGATTTCCGTATTTTAACAGCGGAATTTCTGGATTTTTACGAATTTTTTTTTTCCTTTTGCAGTGCAATAACAACAACAAGAACAACAAAAGATTCCACAAATTTAGAGAAAATGAAAATTTAGCATCATATGTTACAGATATTCTTAAACTCGTGTTTTTTTATACATTCAGAAAATTATTTTCATTTGTAAAGAAAAAAAAAATAATAAAAAATCTAGAAAAGCGCAGGAATTATACTGGAAATCAACGAAATTTTTCAACACTTTCCAACATAGTGGAAAAGGGTTTAGGCATTCAATTTGTATGGCCGTTTGTCTGTCTGGCCTTCCTCTAACTCGCGGAATACATTCGGATTGCCATGTAATTGATATATGTTACTGAGATTCCCCATGACATGTTCGGTACTGAAAATGAAGTGTGTAGCATTTATAGATCATTTATACTGTCGCTCAAAAGAAGTCTGCTACATTATGGTCTATGGGGATAAATCGTTTTCAGTGTATTTTAATGATGCTGCATTATTTCAAATATATTGGAATTGATATAAATCACTGAAGTGCACTACAAGATGCTTGCTACTGGCATAGAATTTATATTTCATTTACAGGCACATGCAAAACGGTTACAGAACTGTCTGTGAGCCATCAGCATTGCTGGAAAATCGTATTCAGTTGTGGTACGTGATTTAAATAGACGGTGAGGGAACAGCGCAGACAACCACCTCATCGATTTCACGGCTGAAATTCCGGAATGAGATAAAACTCGATTCACATATTAAAACGCAATCGGTCTGCAAAGTCATATCTTGGTGGAAAACACCTGCAAACCCGATTTTAGCGGTTGACTCGTAGGTTTACCATTGTGTTTTCCTGCACCCAAAAGTATGAAAACATGGAGGACTGGGAGAAGGAAAACACAATGGTAAACCTCCCGGTCAACCGCTATAATTGGGTTTTTAGGTGTCTTCCACCAAGATATGATTTGACAAACCGATTGCGTTTTAATATACGAATCGAGTTTTAACTAAATGCGGCATTTCAGCCGTGAACTCGACGAGGTGATTTTCCGTGCTGCCGTCTCCCGGCCTATAAGTTTAAATATTTTTTTGCATATCGCTTCGTGTGTATAAATTCTATAGATCATGTACAGGACTACGCAACAGAATTTTAGTGCATTTTCGCTTATTGGTGGAAATTGCCGAAGGAAAATTTATGCGTTTCTAACTGAGCTAAATTTTTGCATACTATGCGGCATATATACAATCTAGAGATTATATAAAGGCTACACAAAATAATTCGGATATTTCTCAGGATCTCTGTGATAATTGCTGAAATTGGGTTTTTAAATGTGTTATACGTATTAATAATAGTATACTTAGATATGAGGGCAGAGTTTCAAAACTCGCCTTATCAGGAAAATCAAATTTTGGGAGATAGATAAAAACCTCTAACTGCGACCATTAGTTTTCATTGTAAACCAAGATGTTAAAATGCCAGAAATGCAGAATAAAACTAGTTTTTTTGCAGATTATAGTGTTTTTTCCGTGCATGTTTACCAATAGGATATACTGATAGAGAAAAGCCGATCTTTTAAATTTTGGATAAAGCGAGTTTTGAAACTCATGCCCGCATATCATCTCTCACCGGATTAAAAGGGAAGTTTTGCTACAGTATGTGAATATTGGGAAGTGTTCATAATCTATGCTTGACGCAAGAATTTTCTTTCTTATTTTTACAACCTTTGATAATATAATTTTGACATTAATAGAAATCGATAAAATTGATCAAGCAAAATACTACAGTTAAATTTAAAGAAAGTCTTATATTAAATCAATCTTGAACATGAAAAACTATTAATGAAAAGTTTTCTTTAAAAGAAAAAATATATAATAGATTTCTGCAGAACAAAAGTTAAAAGGAAAAATCAACAGTTTTCATCCGATATTGTAAAACTTCGCAGAATAGTTTTCTCTTCTTCATCATTGATTGGACAAATAAAAGAAGCAAAGAAACCTAACGAGAAAAGCGTCTTCTCGTGTCTCTTTTTATCTCAAAGGTACACCTGCATCTTGGCGATACTTTTAGGTGTATTTCAAATTTAATCTTCGTAAGTTGATCATCGGATGTCTTAACTGCTGATTGAGTTCTTCCAGATAAAAAAATAAAATAAAGCCTTACAGCCTTTTATACTTTTTTCCGTTCTTTAAAATGTGCTTTGAATAGTTGCGCGAATTTCTGTTTTTGAAAGGGATTTAAAATGTTGTCTTTAATCAATAATTATTATGAAAACTATGCATTAATTTAAAATTTAATGATAAAGATTTTACTCAAGCATGGCGTTATTTTCTATTGTGAATAAAATAAGGTTATTGTTTTAAATGATTTTTTTTTAGCATTCCATAAACAGTTTTGTTTTGAATTTTGCTTCGTAATGCTTATTTCTTACTACAAAGTATAAAGCAATGAAAATAAACAGGAAAGAATGAAAAGAAAATCATGCGTCAAGCATTTATTATGACACACTTTCCAACACGTTTAGAATACTCTGGATCAAAATTTCATTTTTCAAAAAAATTCCCCTTCATCAATTTCCATCGGGAAGCTCATGATCGTATTATTTTGTGCAGCCCTGTTTATGATCTATAGAGTTTATACACATCAAGGTAATATGCAAAAAAGAATATATATATATATATATATTTCAAAACGAATACCTCAGTTTCAAACGCATTTCCAGCAATAATAGCTCATAAATAGTAAAATAACCGATTTATTTTATGGATCCCTGAAAATGAACGGTGAAAAGTTCTGCAAATCATATTGCGCTTTAAGCATTTTGTAGCGTATCGAAGTGCTGTGTAACAATTTCCAAATTTTTGCAATGGTTTCACATCATCAAAATATACTGCAAACGAATTTTCGTTTTACGTCACAATGTGACGGAATACTTTCAAATACTTTTGTAAACGAGCTATAAAAGCTACGCACTTACATCATTTTCAGTACTGAACATATCATATATCTCCTCCATATAATATATGTAGGTAGAAAATTAATGCACATTGATTTTGACGAATAAATGTACCTTAGCTGTGGTCGGTGTCTAGAAGTAATTAGTCCAGTCAGATTCTTGAGGAAATCTTAATACTTTAATGTTCTTGATTATGTGGATGAGGTATTTACAGATGGGGTATTTACATTTAGATTAAACATGATAATTATAACTGGCCGGCGGCATTCCGCCTTACCGTGACCCGGTATTCGGTCGAACAGCGACGTTTCAACACGTCTGCTCTCACGAGCAGCCAACAGTCATCTCTATCTTTCTCACAATAGTTTTTGTAAGTTCAGCAGTTTTTTCGTTGACTCAGAGGTTGGGGTGGATCGTCCCGAGCCTCATTTAAAGAATGTGCTGGTCTTTGCAGTGCAGAGTTCAAACTCCGTCACCACATGTATGACACAGCAATCCGAGTGCATTTACGCGAGTTAGAGCATGGATAAACAGCCAGATGGCCATACAAACCGGATTCATGATCACTTTTCAACCATGTTGAAAATTTCAAAAAGACATTTGTCTGAAAATTATATCTTCTTTCAATTTACGTTTAAAAAATCAGCTTAAGGGGTCGTCTTCATGACGAAATTGCAGCAAACTCTGAAATTTAAATACGAACACCTAATGTTGATTTCATATTTGGCTTTTTCGGTAAATTTTACTTTAGGATAGCAAACAGAATAGTGCTACTTATTTATATAATTATGAACGCACCTAATAAAGGTACCAGGGCACATCTAATCCATTCATTTCAAATCTAAGTCTACAGCAGTGGTTCCCAATCTTTTATTGGCCACGCTCCAAAGTGTCTGTAAAATCATCATGCCCCCCCCCCCCCTCCTCCTTACGCTGTAAATTAATTCTTATTATTTAAAAGTGAACTTTATTAAGTGAACTTTAAAAGTGAACTACGGTAGAAGCGTAATAGAGCCTTAACAGTAGCTGTTCTTTTAACCTCTCAAACAGGCTAATCTTCCATCACAAATGTATTTTTAACGCAATTCTATAAATGCAATGAGGCAATACATCTTGGCCTTTATGTCAAAAAGAGTTTTGCTGAACTTTTCCAACTTCCTTCAATGGTAACGGGTACTTTTAAAGCCGCATCACATGGGGGTGACAGCGTTAGCGGTCTAGTTGAAGACACATTTTTGGCTGAATATTTATCTTTTTAAGTCTATAATATTTCCTCTTCTATTTCTTTATCCAAATAACATGATAAAATAATTTTTCTCTTTGTTTTATACCTTTAAAGATGTTTTCTACAACAATTTGACGAACTTAAACCATTGGAAAGATTAGATTAAAGATTATTGACGGTTTTTTTTTTATAAAAAGTCTCATATTTTTGTTATCTCTTTAGGACCTGAAGAGGTTTGGTAGAAATTAAAAGTGTTTGTTTTTAACTCTAATTATAATAGTATCATATCTGATTAAAAAAAAATATTTAAAAAAATCTCCGATGTCAGGTTACGTCAATGGAGGATCCACACAATTTTGTGGTGCAGGCTCGGCTGTAAATCACAGAAATTGTTTTTCTTTTTCCTTAGGATCACCTACATAATTGTGTAGGTCAGGTCTTAAAGGGTTAAAGCGTATAAATATATAAGTACCAGATAATACCCGTCAAGATTTGGCGGTAAATAAAATAACTTCAATGTTTCACTAGAAAAATTCTTGAATTTTCAATTAGTTGCTTTTAAATTAATTATTGAAATCGTGACAAATTTCTATATTCTATAAGTGATTCCTATTGATTTAACGCCATAGATTGTGCTGTCAGTCTAACCTATTCTATGAAGTAAAAACAAAAACAAAAGTTTATAATTTGCAACTAATTATGCTTGCTTTTTATCAGAAATTTAACTAAAAGTATTGGATATACAGCATTTATTTTTTATTTGCTATGGTCTCACTTTATTTTTACATAATAACAATATTCTTTTTTTTTTTTTTAACTAACCAACCATTAAAAGCTGTCATGAATTTTATTTTTATCAGTCTGATCTCTAAAAGCCTAATTTGAAACTTGATGTAGCTAGTGATTTATAAAATATATTTCTTTATTACTTGAATTTTATTTAGAATTTTTATACATTTTTTTTTAAAGATTAAACTATGGGTATCAAGGAAGTTTCTTTTATAGTTCTTATATAAATATTTTTCTTTCTTTCCGCTTTATTTTTCTTTATTTCGGAAAAGAATGACAAACTTTTTCTATATTCTTCATAATGGTCAGAAAATATAACAAAAATTGTAGATCAGCACAATTTATTTAATTGATAATTACATGCAAAATATTTTGAATTGAATTTATTATTTTTTTTATATTTCTTGAGTATTAAATTTTATTTAATTATAAAGCATTCAAATAATAAAAATAACAAAATAAAAATCATACAACTTCTGCTAACGAAACATGTCATTATTGAAGAGAATCATTGCCAAAAATATTACAGTAATCATTTTGCCGGGCGTTGGGCTCGAACCCACGTCTTCTAAAAGCATTCAGAGCTTTAAACTGCAGCTTTTAACCACTGCGCTAGCAAAAACTCGTTCAACATTCCTCTAAATTGAAGAGCTTCGAAAAAGAATTGACGCATGCGCAAATGTTTCAATTTCGCTCTTACTGATCTTACAGAATTACCTTTACGTTTTAATATATATGATTCGTAAATTTCTTCATCTCACACATTCATACATAGCATGAAATTATTATAAAATAAGCATTACATGAAATAAAACGGAAAATACATCAACTAGCATTGAAGATCAATTTTCGAAGCAAAATTAGGACACACACGACTGTGATGATCCTTATACAACAATGGAAGTGCTGATAGCAACGTTACTCGACCGATGTAAGTTATCTAAAGGTTTTCCAGTCTTTAATATCAAGAGGAAAGGGAAGACACGGATGCCCAAAGATAAAATTATTTTGTGCATGAGTAATTTCAATCACAGTTCAATTTCTCAGGAGACCCTCTGTTGAATTTAGCTACTTATTGCAACACTTGACGAAAGATGTTTGTTTTATAAAACTTTTATCAATTTAGTTCCAAAATATGAATGGAGAGCGAAATATGTTGATATATTAAGTATATGTGATGTATTATGCTGATTTAAAAATTCGATGTTTGTGTTTTCATCCACCCTGTACCTTTGACACATTTTAAAATTTAATATATAGGCTGTTTCTACCACCATGTGAAAAACTTTGAGGGAATTTAAAATACACATAAAGAAACTGTTTTGGTATAGCAATGTAGGATCGGAAATTGGAAATTTTGGCGAAAAACAATAAATGCGGAGGAAATGAAAACAAGTGTTTTACACCGATAAGAATTACAGTAAGTGCTCAAATCTGCCACCACCCACATCGATACATATTCATAGTGACTAGCAAGTGACTGGTGTACCCTTTCGAAGGTTCCAGATGTCTGATCTATGAGACACCATTTGATGATCTCATGAGGGCCTCATTGCATGCTTTCAGTTGTTGCTGAAAAAATGCCCTGATTACCAAATAGGCACGAGAAGCACGTGTTTCCCTTAGAAAATTTAGAAGGGCCCGAAATTTTATATTGATTTAATTCTATTCCAAAATTCTATCTAATTTCTTTTCAAATTTTTGATCGAAATCCTAGTTCCACAAAATATGTGCTTTTTTCTGTTCTGATATACAGGGTGTCCGGTCTCAACGGTGTCCAATGACTAATTCCTAAACCGTTAGCAATAGACATGTAGTTCCAATTACAAAAATGCTTTAAATCAGGTAAAGAAATATTTTAAAAACGATTTGGGTCAATAAAAATATTTCTTAAAAAATTACGAAATTTAAATTTTTATACGGTCCCCCGGTCCTATAAGTTATATTTAGTAAAATTTTCCTATTACACTGACAAGTACGACAAAAAAAGTCCCATTCATATAACACTAAAATTCAGCGAGTTATGAAACTTTAAAAATGCATGACTTATGCCACTTTTCTGCTCTAAAAACAAATGAGTTCGGCTTGGCATTGAGGGATCACATACCAAGTGCTTAAAGTATTCGAAGATCTTATTTCATGTGTATCTGCGCTTTGAAAAAAATCTTACAAGTATTACGATTAAGTTAACATTTATTAAGTTTCAGATTGGCTAAAATAACATATGTTTTATTTTGTCAGGATTTGAGACTGTTTCTTTTATGATTTCTTATAACAAAAATTATGTTATTTTTATAAGTTTTTATGTTACTTTTACGATCGTATGTACGTTTTTCCAGTTCAAAATTTGTACTCGAGCTTTAACTCACTTGTATCCGATCGAGATTACATTTTACATACTGGTGCAAATCCAATAAAAATCTAATATTATTATGATTTTCGGTGGTTACCTAGCATCGAATCCGCAGCTAAGGCCGCGGAATCGAGGCCTACTGCTGGCTATAATCCGCCATGTACGCTAATGGCGCCTGGTGCATGTAAAATCCATCGTGGGTGCAAAGTCCTTCAAGTTACCTGTGAATTATACCTCTGGAGGTGCCTTGCCAGGTGAAGGTCTCGTCATCTGATCAAGGTTCTAAATTACAAGACCAACATGAGTAGCAATGTGCAGGTGCCAAACAACAGGATATAACGTTAAATAACCGGCAAAACAAAGTATACACAAACGAGCAGTAGGCACTGCAGATAGGATGACGATCGAGGCAATGATGTCAGGTTTATTGCCGCTTCGCGGCGATTAGGCGGTCTTTCGCCCCGATGCCAGGTACTAAAACCGTTAAGCTGGTGCGTTAAGCAGGTAGGGGCCTGGTCATCGGTTACAAAGAAAGAAAGAGACAGTTTATTTTATGATTTCTTTTAATAAAAATTATGTTGTTTTTATAAGTTTTTATGTTACTTCAACGACCGTATGTATGTTTTCCCAGTTCAAAATTTGTATTCGAACTTTAACTCACTTTTAAATATCCAATC
Organism: Maratus speciosus; assembly: GCA_963932465.1. NCBI lineage: Eukaryota > Metazoa > Arthropoda > Arachnida > Araneae > Salticidae > Maratus > Maratus speciosus. Next base: position 131,021,092 of record OZ010789.1, read on the forward strand.
AAGATTACATTTTACATACTGGCGCAAATCAAATAACAATCTAATATTATTATGATTTTCGGTGGTTACCATTTATATTTATTTTACAGGATAACACAAAAAATTTCGGATATATTACCGCCAAGAAGTTTAAGAAAAAGTTTTAGATTAGATAACACAAGACTACGACTGTTGGTTTTTTTAACTTTTATGTATTTTTTAGCACTGAATACGAAAATTACGTTAATTTTTAACCATCATGTCAGGCTATTTCACAAATCATAAATTGCAAAATTTAAAGATTAAAAAAATAGGATACTATAAAGTAGAGGAGATGATTGTGTTTTTTAACTTTTGATAATTGATTTTTACGTACTTTTTAGCACTGAATCTGGAAATTACCTTCATTTTTAACCGTCAAGTTACAATTTTTTTTTCAAATCGTAAATGTGTAAGTTAAAATATAGCGAAAATCTCATACTGTAAAACAAATGTAAAACTTTTTTTGTTTTATTTTATCTTATTCAATAATTAATTCGATATTTTTGCTTATCCTGGGATTCTTACAGCTAAATAGCTGAGTGGTCCGATGAGATGAGGGAGGAGATTCAATTTTAACTTTAAATTTTTTAACTTTGAAATTTGCGAAAATCCTGATGTGATGGTTAAAAATTAAGGTCAATTTCAGATTCAGCGGTACAGAATACATAAGAATCAATTATCAAAAGTTAAGAAACATGACATAACCCAATTTTTGCAGGCTAGTGTAATCTAATGATATTTTAAAATACGTATCATTTTGTAAAAAATTGAGTCTGTTAATTTAGCATAATTTTATTTAACAAAAATTCTGTTTTTTCTTTCTTTTTAAATGTTTATTACGAATTGTATATTTTGCCTTAATATGTCCGAATGATTAAAGATTTCAAATTTATATTGCAATGTTAATTTTACTCTCAACCACTTTTTAATATATCTGACGAAATTATATTTCGACTAAATTTGTGAATGACCCCCAATTTGCAGCAAAAAATATGCTCCAACTTTAAACAGCTATTACTCGGTCAATTTTAATCGTAGAATAACGGGACTTTTTTTGTATTACTTGTCAGTGTAAAGGGAAAATTTTACTAAATATAACTTATAGGACCGGGGGACCGTATAAAAATTTAAATTTCGTAATTTTTTAAGAAACGTTTTTATTGACTCAAATTGCTTTTAAAATATTTCTTTACCTGATTTTAAACATTTTTGTAATTGGAACTATATGTCTATGACGAACGGTTTAGGAATTAGCCATTGGACACCGTTGAGACCGGACACCCTGTATATTCCTATAATGTGAATGTGTAGTGTTAAAATACTATTTATTCTAACTTGCCTAATTTTGAGAAAAAAGAATTACTTGAAAATAAATTAAACATAATCTTGATAATTATTTGAATTCATTTAGAGAAAAAAAAATATGAATGCAAATAAAAAGAAAATTATGATTTTAGATGTATATTTACTTTACATATTGAATTTAAATATTATTGAATTTGGCTTGTATGCGCAACATAAAACAGTAATCATTTAAACTCTTGCCAAAATTGAAAGACTTATTTCAAAATATTGTTACATATTTTCTTGATTGTATTCAATTTTTGTATATATACAGGGGAACGTTAAAAAAAGTTATTTAATTAAATATGTATGATCTGAACTGAGCCAATGCTTGGAATAATATTTGTAACATTTGCAATTTTCCCGGTATGTCGAATTTAGAAAACTCTTCTCGGATGAAAGGGGACCCCAAAATGACACTGTGCTTCCCATAGCTTCAGAGGTTAATCGGGCCCTGGTTGCAAATGTTCGTGAAACATTTGGAATCTGTGAAAAGGTACGCCAATCACTTGCTAGATACTACCAGTGTCATATCTGAGCACTTATTGTAATTGCTATTGCAATAAAACGCTCGTTTACATTTCCTCCGCATTTTTTGTTTTTCGACAAAAATTTTCATTTCCGACTATACATTCCAATACAAAACATGCTTGTTTTATTCAGCTGCACCACCCTTTCAAATGTTTTCCTTGATTGTAGAAACCCCCTGTATAGAGTAAATTATTGCCATTGGTTTCCTTACCTCATAACTTTGATTTAAGAAGATGACGAAAAATATTATTACATTTGAAAAGTACAACCCAAAAAGTTATTAATAACACACAATTACATATGCTTAAACTTTCAACTCAAAACGTTATTAATCAAATAAAGACCAAATAATAATAACTATTAAAATTTTACAAAAAGTTTTTAAGGAATTGAAGAGCTTTTATGATAAAGGTGGTAAGTAAAACAATCATCATTTTGAGAAAACACATTTTGAACCATTTTTATCAACTAAAATCACAATTTTCCGTTGTCAAATGCCTCTTTTATCAATTAAAATCTCCCTGAGTATTAGGTTTTTTTTTCAAATAGTAATTTAACAGAGGATGTTAACAGAGAGAACCATTTATTATTTTCAATCGTATGATTAACTAAATTTATTTATTTTTCTTATCATACCACCTTTACCATGTGAGCTCTTAAATTATAAGCCTAATACTCTGTTCACACTAGAAACTTAAGATATCTTAGACCGCCAGTTTTGAAGTGGTACCCTCCCGGAATTGGATGCCTGTTCACATCGAAAAACTTATCTAAGATATCTCAGTAGCGTCACTGTGTCTGTGATCTGAACAAAAGTAAAGTATGCGCATGCGCTTAAAATAAAAAATGGCCGCAACAGCTAGTCAGCAAAAGCGAAGCTTCATAGCCAACGAGAGTGAGTGGTCGTTCCTGTATCTAGCCGATGTATGTCGAAACTCACTGAGAGAGTTTGTGGAAACCTCTCAGAGAATTCGGCGGCCTGAGATATCTTAAGGTATCCAGTGTGAACATAGTATAAAGAGGATCGTGTTTCGAAGAAGCAAACTACTGTTCGTTTTCGAAAGCCGCGCCTAGCACTCTGAGACGATTCTACCATTCAAAGGGGTGTTATGCTGAGATGGGCATTTTCTAAGGTTCTACTTCGGCGTTCTCGTCTGCGTTGTTACTAAGATTGGTGCTTACTTGTTTGTTATTTTTTACTTCCGAACAAAGTTTAAAATTCTATTAATATCTCGTTTTATTTCAAATTCAAATTTTTATATTTAGTGTTCAAATGGCTAGTTCGAGTAGTAATAAATCTTTCAGGAGTGGTAGAAAAAATTATATATAATGTCATTCACTTTTGTGATCAAGAAGCAGAAAAAGAAGAATTAATTGTTCAGCAAGTCAAATTGCCGGGGTTTCTAGTAGTACTTTTAAAAATATTCGCCGAGAATTAGGAGATGAGCGTAATACTGTATTTTTTTTTTTTTTTTTTTTTTTTTTGTTCACCTTAAAAAAGAGTTAAAAATGATGTATTTCAAAAAACATGTATAGATGAATTCGATTGCAGCGGTACTAGACAAACTGTACACGATTTTTATATGAAGGAAAGAACAATCCCGTCTTTGAATAAATTGCTTCCTGTTTTAAAAGAAACGATCAATTAAAAAAATTAAAATTAATTTTGTTTCGCGAAAAGCAAAAATTTTGTATAACTTTTTAAATTTTTCAGCGTTTTCTTTTTTTTTTATAAATATTAACCACAAAAACGTTTTATATAAAACAATATTATTTCCTCAAAAGCGCATTCTTAGAAAATGCAGCTAAACAAACTCTGCTCACCCCTATTTTGATAAAATGAATGCAGACCTCACACATGCGCAATAGTGCAGAGGATTTTGCCATCCGAAAACAAACAGTACGCGCTTTATTTTCTCTTTATGAACTCGTCATTTTTTGTTCAGGTCAATTGTTCAATAAAAACCTATTATGGCAGCATTCTATAAATAAATTTTGTTTTCATGTCGACCATGTGCGAATCAAACCCTCTATTTTAAGGGGAGTGTATCTCTTATTTTTCTCCTTTTTTTGAGGGTGGGAGGTTAATAAGCAATTTTTGTATCTTAAAGTTTATCATCACCTCCAGACTCTCTGCTTTATGATACATTAACAAAGCTAATTACATTCGTAAATGCATAAAATTTGCCTGTAATATCAGCGAACTTATCAAATTTGCAATTTCCATTCAGATATTAAGACATCGAATAGAGTTTTCCGTTTTTTTTAGAAGCTAAATCTTCATTAATAAAATGTTACCAACACCGATGTTGAGAGTTGGGAATCAAGAAAACACCCCGATGGAGAAATTTATTATAACTAAAACTGTATCACATATATAAGAAAATGAAAAACATTTGATTTTTTGGGCGCCGCTTTTGGGATTTCCATTTTAGATGACTTCTTGTGTGTCAGAAATACTTGAATTGTAGAGATCGATTTTTTAAAAAACAATAATATGCATTTACATTTTTAATAAATGTATTGTTGTATAGGAACTTTCTTCGTTCAGAGTGGGTCATGACCTCACGTGACCTCCTCCTTGACACCGCCTTTGATGGGAACTTAATTAATTACCACAATAATTTTTTATACCAAAATATGAGCCGACGTTTATGAGTTTATCTTTTAATTTACTTAAGAAGTAACTGCATTGTAGATTATTATAGATTTGAAAATACCGGACTTCCTAAGATAAATCGTAGATAAATGAAAAGTAGAATAAAATCTGTAAAACTGTTCAATTTTATAAAAATTTTCTTGTATAGCATATTAACTAGCACGGCAAGTCGATGTGTTGCATTTGTGTTACATAGTAAAGATTTATAATATTAAATGTTTTAAAAGTTATGTGGCAAAATCCTAAAATTATAAGGAAGAAATCACATTTACAATGTAAATGAACTGGAAAATTTCGAAAATTACATTTTGTAAGTAACATGATTTTGGTGCAATAGTAGAATGCCTTTATAAGAAAATGGCGTCATGGAACTATACAATTCCATTGGTGGAGAGGATTTTGGATAAAATTTTCCAGACCTTGTTAGTATGAATAGCGAATGAATCTCTAATATCTAAGCGAATTCGTAATGGCGAGTAAGCTCTGTAGTTTGGGTTGCTATTGTATGGACAAAATCTTTTTTTCTCAGCATATGTCCTGTACGTAGGTAAACATACAAGATAGGACAGTTACAGCAAAATCTGTAATGATACCGTTAACTAGCGTCACAAGTGGCAAGGGGAAACAAGTGACAAGCTTCCGAAATTTATCTAAATATATGAAATTTCTTTATACTCTCTTGTCTCTTCTATACTTTCAACATCTATTCTTTGATTAGATTGCATTCTTTTCGAGGCAGACGATACTCTCGAAATCGATTATTGGAATGTGTCATTGGAATGTGTTTTTTTATTATAAGGAAACAACAAATTTTGTTAAAAAAATTTTTAAATATTAAATATGTCTCGCAGAATCTTATCTGTATATGAAATCGAAACATTCTGTTTTCGCTTTTACTAAGGGTAACAAATGGCGTTAATTTTTATTGTCAAATATAACTTGCATGGGTTATATTAATGCAATGTTATAATCTATGTAGCATTTACTTTTATGCGTTTTTGGTGGGTATATAGTTAACTAAATTTATCTTTTAAGAAATTAAATATATAATTTAATATTTATGTATTTGATATGTCGAAATTAAAATATCCCTGAAATACTTTTGCGCGCAACTATAGTAAAATATGTAATCATGGTAAATTTACGTACATACAATTAAAATTTAGCGATGAAAATTAGCAAAGATTGTATAATATACGAGGGTCACTCTGAAATTTTTGAGACACAACTAGGTTTTTAAAGTTATACTTACAAAAGTTTAGGTATGTTCAAAGTAATCTCCTCCAGCATTAATGCACTTTTGTAGACGAATTTTCCATAGATTAAATGCCTCAAGCCATTCATTTCTTGGAATAGATGAAAAAATGCATTTATAGCCACATCAATCTCTTCTTCTAAATGAAACGACGTCCATGTAAGTTCTTTTTTAGATTAAAGAAAAACCAAAAGTCACACATAGCTAATCAGGTGATTACGGCGGATGTACTATCACTTTAATTCGTTTTTGTTTAAGAAACGCAACTGTTAATCAGGCTGTATGTGAAGATGCATTGTCATGGTGAAGCATTAGTCCCCTAACATTCACTTCTTGTAGAATTTCTGGAAGACATTTAGTGGTATACCAGTTTGCTGTTACTGTCTTCTGTCCTTCCAACTTGACGGCTTTGACCAATCCCGTACTTCTGAAGAAAACGGCATACATCACTTTTTTCAGTGCGCGTTGTCTTTTCACCATTGTCGGCGTGGGATCATCTTAAAAGACCCATACTTTGCTTTCTCGATGTATTGGAACGGCAAGAAACGGTATTTACGTTTCATCACCCGTTACAATTTTAGAAATAATGCGGTGGCCACCATCATTTAGCAATTTAAGAGTTTCTTTACTGATTCTGACACGCTCCTCTTTTTGGTGCTCAGTTAGATTATGGGGAACCCAACGGCAAACTACTTTTTTCATATGCAATTCTTCATGAATAATTATGTATTGCTGCGGATCCAATGTTAAGTTCATTCTGTATTATTTGATAGGTACAGCGATTATCATCCATTAACATTTTTCGTATGGCAGACACATTATCCGGGATTACTGCCAACGGCGGCCTTCCTGTGTGTTCTTCATCCTGAAGAAAATTGCGACCTCTGCTAAATTCTTTAAACCATCTGAATACAGTAGCACGAGCTGGAGATTCATCACCAAATGCAAATTTCAACCGTTCAACGCATCCTTCCTTACTTAATCCTGCTTTAAAATCGTAGAAAATCATAGCGCGAAAATGTTCTCACTTCAACTCCATTTTCTCTTCTGTTTAAAATTTATTCTACGCTAAACAAGTTGAAGTAAGTCAGTAAAAAATCGTCTTCTGTGTTAAAATACTTTGTATTTTAAAATTAAACCGTTATTTTTATTTTGTAAATTCTCGTCTGCGCGTATCTCAATAATTTCAGAGTAACAACTCATATAAGTTTTGAAAGGAGGGGGGGGGGGGGAAATAAAGATAACCATAAATGACGCTTATTCATCAAGATAATTCAATATATATATATGTATTTTTTTTTAGCTCAACATGAATATATCTATTTTTCCCTTAAAATCTTATTCAAACGTTTGCATTAAAAGCAAACGTTTCATGATTTCAATAAAACGAAATTTAATTTTTTAAAGATTAGATTTTTAGCTTATTTTTATTTATTTACTAATATTGCAAACCTATTATTTACACACACATAATAAAAGAAAGAAAAAAAAAAGAACTTTTACTGAAAACTTAAGAATTTTGCTAAAGAAAGATCCTATAAAGAAAGGATCTCAATAAAAGAAGCAGAAATATTCCGTGGATGAAAAGTTTCTTTCCCCTTGTCACTACAGGCGCTGCGATCGTTATTGCGTTGCTATTATACTCTATGTTAGTGTCCAATCTTGTATGTTTATCTATGTGTCCCGTACGTATGTTTAGATTCAATGCTCAAAATTTCATGTTCTATCATAGTCCATTCATTTACATTTTAAATAAATACGTAAAATAATATTTCCTACGTATCAATAACATTAAAATATTTCAGCTTTTGATAATAATTTTAGTAAACATGGAAATAAGTCATATGAATATTCTTTACATTATATTTTATTAAAGAGAAAACTTAAAATTAAAGTCATTAAATCGATATTTATTCAAACAAAACAAAAATAAAAATATTTCTTCAACTTTGGGATAGCAGACGATATCCATTATTTATTCTATTTTTTTTTTCCTCCAAAAATGGAGTAATTTAGTTGTCATTCTTAGACTTCGTTAAAAATTACAAAAAGAAATCAATATCTCGAAAACTAATTTAAATTTCGAAATTTTAAAAGTTTTTATGACATCCAATACGAATAATTGGTATTAATGTCATGATCCATATTATAGGAAGAGGAGTGGGGAAATACAGATAGATTTTATTTTTTATAATGTATTATTGTATGTTAATCAAGTTTCTTTTATTTCCGAACATATTTCTTTGAGATACCAAATTACATAAAACATGTTACAAATTACATGTTTTTGAAAATCCTAATCGAAAATTAATTTTCTAGATACGCAGAATTTTGTGTTATTCCAGTTCTTCAGATTAAAACTTTTTAAATTAAATTCGAAATAAGACAAAAATAAATAAATAAATAAAATAAAAAAAGAGAGAGATAGAGAGAGAGCAATAAGGCAATATCTTTTAAAAACGGAGTAAAATTAAAAATGCCTCCAATAAAACAAAATTAAAAGACATTCGAAGAGGAAATCCACCCTTCTCTACAAATTGATTGGCAATATTTTTGACAGATTTTTAAGCATTCGTAATGGATAAATTGCAATTCCTTTACCGTTATTCCATCTAGGGAAAATAAAAAAGGAATAAAAACTGCCATTAAGAAACTAGAAGTGAGAAAACTCGAGGGAAAATGAGTTTATTTTTTTATTTTTTGGTAAACTTTCCGAAAGTGATATGTATGACGCGATTCTCCCCTGGAGAGGTATTTCGATTAAAATCGATCATTTTCCAAAGTGTTTTGAGAATTAAGGGTGTTTCAAACGCATTAAAGCTTAATGAGAGAGATTACAGTTGCTCTGGGAGTAAAGTTTGGAAATGAGATTTTATGTATTTTTTTAATATAAAAATTTTTTCCTTTGTTAAATAAAATTTTTGAATCTTACGACTTAATGGAATTCTGTGTGCGGCATCATTATTGATATAATTGAACATTTACATCGCGTCTACTCATAATGTTTTTTTGTAGGTAATATTAATGATCCAGTTATAAAGCTTTAGTAAGGAAATATTTTTCTATAATACGCACACGCAAAGTCTTTACATTTATTCGCTGTTAAGAAACACAAGCATTTGAAAAGTGAGAAACTATATCGGTATTGAGGGGGCTCAGGACTCTTAAAATTAGAAAAAATGAAAAAAAAAGACCATTTTTCAAAATTTAATACCTTAAAATGTATATGATTTTAAAATGCGATTTTTATTGGGAATGAAAAATATAAGTATGTTATTTCATTTCATGTACTTTAAAAATTACAAGATGCAGAATTAGCATTTACAGGGGCCTCCAAACTGTCAGACATTTGGCGAGCAGAAAATTGGTGTCACAGCTTACGCGCAAGACTAGAAAATAAATTTTGCAACTAGAATGAAAATTTTTGTGCTTACTTATATTTAAGATTGCACTAATTACCCTGAAACTAAATAAATTTATATTTAAAGCATTTTTATATTTTTAATACAAAGTTGTATTTAGCTAATGCAGAGTTGTATTTAGCTAATGCAAAGTTGTATTTAGCTAATGCAAAGTTGTATTTAGCTAATGCAAAGTTGTATTTAGCTAATGCAAAGTTGTATTTAGCTAATGCAGAGTTGTATTTAGCTAATGCAAAGTTGTATTTAGCTAATGCAAAATTTTGAAAATTTCAACAGTATAATCACCTAAAAAAATATATTTTTTTTTTTTTAACAATAAAAAGAAAATTTTAGGTTCAGTTTATACTTACTACCATGAAACATGTGTTTTCAAAATTTTATGAAAAAATATTCAGAAGCTTTTGAGATATCGTGAGCGTTATGCCCAAAAACGTCATTTCGAGAAAAATGACTTCAAAGTTTCGGAAATGCTGCTTCAGCTATTGAGCGAGTATAATGCTAAAATCCACACCTTCTGTTCTAATTTGAATTTCAAGGAAACAATTATATCAAAATCTTGAGAAAAGATAGGAGTTTAACATCTAATAAAAATAAGATTTTGACATTTTTGAAGCTTTAAGAGTTCTGAGACCCCTTAAAAAGCACAAATAATCCTACCATTAACTTCAAGCTCGAAAACAGCACTAGATGTCGCACTAGATGTCGCGATATCGACTTAAATTTAATTGCATATACCTTCGTTTCTAAATATTGCTTAATTCCATTGTTTAGTGAGGCAATTTTTTTAGATAACATTAATGTAGCAATTATTACGCTTTAGAACGGAAATGTTTTCCGACTTTAGTAGACTATGTAAAGTGTTTTCATTTATTATTGCGGCTAAGAAGCACAAGCATGTGAAAAGAATAAAACTATGTCTACATTATAAAGCACAAACATCACCGTCATTAACGCTAAGCTCAAATGCATCACTAGATGTTGATTTAAATTTAATTATACATACCTATATTTCTGAATATTGCGCAATTTCAATATTTAGTAATAGACCGGGAACCGGCAGCACAGGCAACCACCTCATCGAGTTGGAGGCTGAAATTTCAGAATTAGGTAAAACTCGATTCCCATATTTAATCGCAATCGGTCTGCCGAGTCATATCTTGGTGAAAAACACCTAAAAACCCGATTTTAGCGGTCGACTCTTAGGTTCACCATTGCGTTTTCCAGCACCCAAAGGTATGAAAACATAGCGGACTGGGAGCAGCAAAACACAATGGTAAACCAACGAGTCAATTGGTAAAATCAGGTTTTTAGGTGTTTCCACCAAGATATGACTTGGCAGACCGATTGCGTTTTAAGTCTGTCATTAACATTAAGCTTAAAAGTAATATTAGATTTATTGCAGGCGAAAGAATTGGGCAAAGGGTTTTGATCTCTAGATTCGATTTAATCCCATGACACACAACTCTTCCCTTTTCATTTAGAAGACGTCAATTTCCGATTTGTGTTGCGTTTTGTATGACGATTAATAAAGTACAAGGACAAACATTTGATTGTATTGGTATTTATTTACCTGAGCCAGTATTTAGCCATGGCCAGTTATATGCCACTATGTCTCGAGTGCGTTCTTTTAAAAATTTGAAAGTGCAAAAAGTAGCACAACAACGAATGTGGTATATAAGGAAATACTTAAAAAAAAAACTAGAAAGAAAAGAAAAACCTATCGTTGGACCAATATGAAAATTCATTTGATGCTTATTATAGATAAAACTGAATAAAATTAATATTTTCTTCTAAGCACACTTTTCTTTTATTCATAAGCTTAAAATTTAACATACTTATCTAATATATTCTGTTTAGTTGAATTTCGACAGGTGTGACTAATATCTGTATTATAAAGCAAAAACACGTTCGAGTATCCAGTACAAAACACAACTATGTTGACTTTGATTTTCATCTCAAATTTCTGTTTCATTTTATTAATCGGAGTGTTCTCGATTATATTTTTCAATAAAATCAATATTTTTCATCATTCTGTTGTACATCAGCTGCTTTCGCATATCAGAGTTACCTGGAGACAAAGCAGCCTTCGACGAACGAGCAGCCGATGGACAACACAACTATAAAAACTCCAGAAAATTGCTGTCATAGCGCCCCCTTCCGGGGGAATATCCCTAATTTCAACTAGGACCTGATGACCATAGTCAAAAACATATATATGAAGTTTGCTTCAATTCTGTGCATAACTTGGTACGCTTTCCGATGATACAATAAGGAAAATGGAACAAAAATCGCTATCGTAGCGCCTTCTTCTGAGGGAATATCCCTAACTTCAACTGGAACCTGAGGGCCATCGTCAAAAACATATATATGAAGTTTGCTTCAATTCTGTGCACAACTTGGTACACTTTCCGATGATATAATAAGGAAAATGTAACAAAATCGCTATCATAGCGCCCCCTTCTGGAGGAAAATCTCTAATTCAACTAGAACCTGATGGCCATAGTCTAAAACATATATATGAAGTTGGGTTCAATTCTGTGGATAACTTGATACACTTTCCGATGATACAGTAAGGAAAATGGAGCAAAAATCGCTATCGTAGCGCCCCCTTTTGGTTTCTCACAAAATAAACAGAAAGAAAGTTACTTTTTAAAAATAGGTTCACTAGCTCGCGCTTTCTACAAAGCATAAGAAAAAAGCGGTAAATTTTTCTGATCGGTTTTGGAGCTCTTGCCAAATCAGTGTATTGTAACGAAATGTTTTTTTTTTTTTTTTTTTTTTTTGAAAAATCCTGAATTGCAGTCGTGAAATTAGGGGTGATTTTCAAGATGAAACAAGTCGGAAAATTGTACGTGAAACGTGGAAAATGAGGTGCGTTCGTACTATAACTAGTTTTATAAATATTCAGATCTTGATGCAATAGCACTCTTATGCAAAAAATGCATGAATGCAAATTTTATTACGGTTATATATGTTAAATTCAGTAATACGAAAATAATAGGATTCCGTCTTTAAATAGGACGTCATCACCATGGCAAGCTAGAATCCTTACCTATCATGGGATATCATTGAATTAGTTACGTAGGATAGGATTTAATAGAATGACAAAACTTTTATTAATATATTTTCAAGTTTTGATTCGATTTTCATAAAATTTGATTTGCCTCGACAAAATTTTGCAGTGATTATATATATTAAATCTCAAACCATTCGGTTGGGTAGATTTTGCGCTGTTATATGCGCACAGACAGATAGACAGACGGACGGACAGAACAGATCACGACTGTAGGTGCTACCTATTTATATAATTACGGACGCACCTAAGAAATAATAATTTTACTTTATAAATATTTGTAATACATTTTAAATCTGTTTTAAGTGCAACGTATTTGTTTCGCCATTTAAAAATAATTCTTGCATGAAACGATTAATAAATACACTAACGAATGAGAGAAATTTTTTCACTTCACTAACACGCTAACGATAAAAAGGATAGCTGTCAACCATAAACAATTGACTGAAATTATCAACCATAAAATTCATAAGAAATTATTCTAAGATATTAATGTAATTAGTGACAAAAAGACAAATTTATTCTCAATTATGACTTTATCCTCTTCGTGTATATATTATTTACTCATTTATAACATTTAATTATTGCAATAATAACTCTTTTGATACTTGCCATCACAACTTTGTTCGTAATATCTCGAAAGAGAGCGAGCGAGAAACGGGAGTGATTAATAAGCTTCTAATTATTAATTGTCAGAAATTGCAGTGAAAGGAATAATTAAGATAATTATGATTTTCATTAATAACATTCCTAGATTTGTTGATAAACATAAAGGAAAACTCTAATTAGTGATACATTAAAAGACAATTTTGATATAAATTGTTGAATCTATGCTAAAAGAGTTAATAAGAGTACTTCCAGTAAAATAAGATGCCATTAGCGTTTATAAGAACCAGTATTCAAGATATTATGTATATTCATATGTTTTAAGAAAACTTTGTAAAAAAAAAAATTAACTTAATTTTTCTTTGTTTAAAGTTATTATTCAACATAGAATTTCAGAAGAAATTCATCCTGAAAATAAAACAAGTGGGTAAGTGTAATCACAGATCGCACAGAAGGTTTCGTTTAATATTCCTTTCTAAACACTTTATCCTTTTACAAAATGTGTTAGTTCCACATTTCGCAACCAGGGGACGCACTCTATTCTAAAAAAATCTCTATCCAAAAGAAACTCTGTTTTACAACCTATCCGTAAAGATATTAGTCGAGGGGACCGGGCCCATAGCTCCCGAGATAGTTAGGCGCCCCCTGGCGGTAAAAAGTGAAACTAAAATATGTAAGGCTATAGTACATACTATGAAAGTGGTCAAAGGGTGTCGGCAAAAATGCTCCCCAGGTGCTCCCCTGGTGAAAAGAGTGGAGGTTAGAAAAATTGCTTAAAATACACAAGTTAGAGACCGGAGGGGTAAATATAAGACTTTTTGAAATTTTTATGATTTGTCGTGTGATCGCAAGTGTTTAGCTATAAGTATTCAAAGTTTAAAGTCCTCAACTTAATTAGGGGCTCAATTAGAAAAAAAAGCTTAAAATTCAAAAGTTAGAGCCCAGACGGATAAATATAAGACTTTTTAAAATTTTTATGATTTGTTGTTCGATGTGAGGTGTTCAGCAATTAGTATCCAAAATTACAAATCAACGGGCTCTGTGACAGACAGACGAACAGACAGAGGAGTGTGACGAATAGGGTTTCATCAGATGAACGAAACACTAAAAATTGGAGTAAAACTCAGTGTTGTAGTCCTGGAAAAATCAGAAGGTATACGCTATAGTCAGAGGAAATGCCTGTGGTGTAGTCGAGGAGGGACACTTGTGGACGGCGTCTTCTCAATTTTTTATTTTATCTAGAGCGTCCGCTTACTTTTTATTTTCAGGGGGGACGCGCGAGACATGGGAGGACGGAGACTTTCCAATGTCATTAATTTTTTTTTAAATGATGAGCACACCAATAAGTTGACTATCTAAAGAAATAAAGCATTGATTTCTAATGTTTCTAACAAAGTTGAAAAGTGTTTATGATGTCGGATCGGTAATCAATTGTCTGTCTCCATCATTTCGTATTTTAACTTCCGGAAGTATGTTTAAATCGCGACAAAATTGTATGCCTATTTTTGAAGTTCACTGTAGTAGTATCAATATTATAAATGATCTGTAGACCGTCAATATTTCGTTTAGGAGAGAACAAAAAAAAGTTCTTTTATATTACGGTTTATGAGTGGAACTTGTTCAAAATACACATTAACTCTCTCGCTGCGCAACCCACGATTTCCGCAATCTTTTTTTAAAAAATGCACTCTTTTATAAAAATTTTTTACATATTTTAACTCTAAAATATGTGTAGATTTGAAATATGTAATAAAATAAATATGCAATTTTGGAACCTACTTTGATTTTTTAAAAAATTACGCAGCGAGAATGTTAAAGAGGTTATAACATACTACTTTAAATATAACGAAAATGACATATGATATTGGAATTCATTGCAAAATGTTCCCTACCAAAAAATAGCATTTATCGCTCGTTTACTACAACATAAAAAAAAAATATTTGGAAACCCATGATCAATTACCCCACCAGTGGCCGAGAGGTTCTGCTCTCGAAGCTGGTAGACGGGAGGTGCTGGGTTCGATCCCAATCGCGCCCGTCGGCCTAATCGTTCGGAGTTTTCGTGGTTTTCTTCGAACCTTGGTTCTCCAAGCGTTAATACGGGTTAGGTTCCCTTAGAAAGACCCCCACGAAGGGCACTCCTCCCCTTAGGGCCTATATCCCTAGTGTTGATAATTGGCCGTCAAAAACACAAACAAACAAACCCATGATCAATTATGGTAATTGTTTTAAATGCATTTTAATGACTTTATACTTTTCAAACGGAAAATAATTCATGTGTACGTCAGTAAGGACCACTGCTGCATGTTTGCTGTGGAAAACGGCACAAGAAACATTTATACAAGACCACGCAAAAGAATACGCACACATTATCATCTATGGTTTCAGTAGGTCTTTTAATTAATAACAGTAATTTAATTTTAACGAAAAATCTGTTTAATATTCTAATGAATATTTTTAAAGGGTGACAGAGTTGAATAAATTGCCCTTTTTTAAGCTCATTTTCCCTTTAATTTAAATCTATACTAATAAAAGAATGTTTCGCTCTGTGTGTATGTCATCGATGGCTAGCGAAATCTAGCGCACATAGAAGTCTGAAAATTTGGGTGCGGGTAGTCAAAGGTAGGTCCTGATACAATTGAGGCTCACATTTTTGATTTTTTGATAATTAGCCGAGATACTAATTAAAAATCACTACGAGCTCTCATCAAAAACACATCTCTTTCA
Source organism: Maratus speciosus (assembly GCA_963932465.1). NCBI lineage: Eukaryota > Metazoa > Arthropoda > Arachnida > Araneae > Salticidae > Maratus > Maratus speciosus. Next base: position 131,036,730 of record OZ010789.1, read on the forward strand.
TTATAAGCTGGCAAAAGTGCTCGCGCGTACCCAGAACCCGATTTGCATAGCAGAAAGAAATGTAGAACAGAATGCAGAGATTTTTGGGGGGGTTGTCATCTTTCCGTTTTTTTTTAAACTTCCGTCGGCCAAACCGTTTAGTATAGAAAAACTGGACATGTTCTGAAAGATCATACTTTTGCGTCTTAAACGCCATCAGTTTGAAAAAATATCGTTATTAACCCTTTGAAAAACAATTTTCAAAAAGATTCGTTTTTGCAGTTCTCTTTTTCTTCCATACGGAACGCTTTCTTAGGGTCCAATTTCAGAGGTAGTGGTTAACAATAAATACGTGTTCTGATACTATCTCGTCAACGATGCAGTTAGTTTTCAAAAATACTAACGTTAACACTTTAAAAAAGTTTGCGACTGCGGTTCACTTTGCGCCTTACGGAGATGTTCTTTTTTCTATAGTAAAAGTGATTAAACGTCCGTATTTCGACACAATTTTTGAGTATCTCTGAAAACAGATTTACATCACCTACAAAAGTTCGAAATATTCGGACGACTAGAAGTATTTTTAGAAAACAAAATGTGTGAAAATTTCAACGAAAACACTTAAAACCGGGGTGGTTCGGGGTGGTTTCGCTCACCTTCAGCTCAAGTATTCACTACTAAATATACATATTCTATCACGAAAATTTAAAAAAGGCTCGGATATAGTTATATTTAAAATCTATTAAAATTACAGAGATTTCGGGTGATAAGAACTATTTTTTGTTACGTTTACGGAATCGAGGCGAAAACAAGAAAAATAGTGAGAAGGAAACGTATTTTTTTTTTAAAACTAGATATAGAAGCATGCATAGGCACGTGCAAAGAAAATCGTTGTAAAAATAGGAAAGCCGATTCCGTGGACCTCAGAAAGTAAAGATATACCCACATTTACTGTCGTGGTTTCTACATTTTTTTACTGTCGTGATTTCAATGCTTTCCATAAACCATACATGTCCGTAAAGTATAAATGCAATAATTTTCAATGCTCTCAGGGTCAACAGCTATTGTGCGACTATTTTCAAAATAAATAATTCAGAACAAATTCTAACAAAAATCACGCTGCGTGAATTAGCGTTACTGAATTACGATTTCTTTTCCAGAAATTTTCAGACACGATATAAGATTTTAATTTTTTTAATTCTAAGGCAAGCTATTTGACGATCAACACAATATAAATTAGTTTTAATTAAATTTTAAGTTTTTAAGTTTTAATTAAATTTTTCAATTACTGTTCTGAGGAATTCAAAATAAAAAACAAGATTTAAAATCAAGTTTGCCTTATGGATGACGCAGATCCTAATGTTTATGACTATGAGCGTTCCCCCACTTTTTTCCCGTGGACTACACCACTGCAGGGTCATGAAAGTTCATGGCTAGAGTATGCGCTATAGTCAGAGGAAATACCTTAGGGTCATGAAAGTTCATGGCTAGAGTATACGCTATAGCTTTAATTGAGAAACAGAAAGTATATTGAGCTTTCTAAAAAAATCCAGAAGGTATAAAGCATATATACCATTCCCTACACCCCTGGCAAAAATAGTAGAAACGACAAGAGAACATTGAACATTGAAAGAGGATAATTGCTTTGAGACCTTTAACCCTTTGCGCTCGGCGTCTCTTACACAAATTTTATTCGATCGGCACCACTTTTTTAAAAGAAGTTTCGTTCAAGTACACAATTTCAAAAATGCTCTGCTTAAATTTGGTTCATTTTATTTTCCTTTATTACTGGTGCTAAAAACAAATTTTGCAAAGAAAGATTATGTCTCCGCAGCGGAGCCTTCGAGTGCAAAGGGTTAACTATTGAGTGATTGCAAAAATTCGTGTACTGTTTCATAAATGGCAGAAATTTGCAGTTTTGTCTGTGCTGATGATTCTTTTATAACCATATTATTAACTGACAGCAACCTACATGTGAGTGAACACAACATTAAAAAAAAGTTAATTAATTTGTGTACAAAGTTAATATTCAAAATGGAAAATGAAAAGTTACATTTTCGTCATGTTACTTTATATGAGTTTGAACAAGAAAGAAAAATCATGCGTTAAGCATAGATTATGAAACACTTTCCAACACTTCCTGAATGCTTTAACAAAATTTCGTTATTTAGGGAAATAGGTTAAATAAGATAAATAAGTAAACATTTTAGAAAACGCCGCCTAAAACATTTTAAAAACTGATTTCAGAAGTTATTTTCCATAGCCAAATATGTATTCCAATTCTTTTGAACAGCCCTGTATTTGACCTGTTGGTTGATATACACTGAGGTGGCAAAAGTCATGGGATAGCATTTTGCAAATATATAGATGGCAGTAGTGTCGCTTACAAATTATATAAATGATCAGTACCTGGACAGGACTTTCATTTGTGTTCAAATGTTTCATGTGAGAAGGTTGATTATGTGATTATGGCCACACGATGAGAATTAACGGATTTCGAACGTGGTGTACTAGTTGGAGCTAGACGCATGGGACATTCCATTTCGGAAATCGTTACGGAATTCATCATTCCGATATCCACAGTGTCAAGAGTATGCCGAGAATACCTAAATTGAGGCATAACCTCCCATCATGGACAACGCAGTGGTCGACCGACAGCATTTAATGACCGCGATCAGCGACGTCTGTGTAGACGTGTTAGTCTGAACAGATATGCAACACTGCGTGAAATAGCCGCAGGAATGAATGTGGGACGTCCGACGGGCGTGTCCGCTAGGACAGTCCGGCAAAATTTGGCTTTGATGGGCTATGGCAGCAGAAGACGGACACGGGTGCCATTACTAACAGTACGACATCGCCAACAGCGGCGCTCCTAGGCTCGTGACCATATCAGATGGATCGTTGACGACTGGAAAAAAGTGGCTTGGTCAGATGAGTCACTATTTCAACTGGTAAGAGCTGATGGAAGGGTACGAGCGTGGCGCAGACCACATGAAGCCATGGACCCAAGTTGTCAACAAGGCACTGTGCAAGCTGGTGATGGCTCCATAATGGTGTAAACTGTGTTTACATGTAATTGACTTGGTCCGATGGTCAAACTGAACCGATCGTTAACTGGAAATGATTACGTTCAGCTACTGGAAGACCACTTGCAACCATTCATGGACTTCATGTATCCAAACAACAATGGAATCTTACAGGATGACAATGTGCCATGTCACCGGGGCATAACTGTTCGAGAACTATTTGAAGAACATCCTGGACAATTCCAGCTGATGATTTGGCTACCGCAATCGCCCGACATGAATCCCATCGAACATTTATGGGACATAATAGACAGATCAGTTTGTGCACAAAATCCTCCACCGGCAACACTTTCGGAGTTATGGGCGTCTATAGAAGCTGTATGGCTCAATATTTAGCCCAAAGGAATTCCAACGATTCGTGGAGTCCATGCCACGCAGTGTTGCTGCACTTCGTCGGTCAAACGGAGGACCGTCACGCTATTAGAAGGGTACCCCATGACTTTTGTCACCTCATTGTATATTAGGGTGCGTCGAAAAAACCGAAATTTTTACAATCGAAACGTAATAGGCCGAAAAAGTTGCATTTTGTGGTAAAGATTAATTTCTTAAAATTTTACACCAATCTATCAATATCTTTTACCGCCGCAAAGGGGTTAAATTTCCAAAAAATCGCAAAAACATGGTTTTTTCATTATTTTTTTAGTTACTCAAACATAGCTTCTAATAGAGCCCAATAGCTACATGAAGATATCAGAAATATCCCTGTAAAAGTTTATTAAGATGAAAGCATATATACCACCGCAAAAGGACCAATTTTTTTTTTTTTTTTTTTTTTTTTTTTAAATGGCAAAATTTCAATTTTCCGTTTTTTCTGTACTTTTATAATATCTCTAGAATTAAATTACTTTATTTCTACTAAAATGTTATAAATGTCTAGTAATTATGATAACAATATATAAAAATAAGAAAAATAAAGGTACTAACTTATTTTTCTTGACGGTCGCTTCATGCTCTGCTGTTTTACTTCATGTCAGCAAAAGACAGAAGTTCCTTGATGCACCACAAATTGCAAAAATGATATAAAATGAAGTATTTTATTAAGTGAAATAAAGATATTTTTAGCAGAATCGGGTTAAATAAAATTGAAATGAAAATATATTTATTTGAAATGAATTTTATAATCTGATTTGCTTTCAAATGAAGCCATTATTCCTCGAGAGGCCAAAGTTAATCTAATGTAACACTCCCTCTGCTCTTGTCTACAAACTTTCGAAGCCGCTTCGGTGACTAATTTTACACATCACTCTACTGCCTGTGTATGACAAGGAAATGTATAGCAGCTAATATCTTTAATCGAAACTTTCAAACTCACCAGCGTTGTGAGATCGTCAGATGATAGAGAAATCGTAATAGGCGGTTCTGTTAGTTCACAGTTTTGCCAGTCAATTAAATCGATATGGTTTTCAGCTTCAAAGTTCAAGTCTGGAATAACGAAATGTCGGATGGCGCTATTGGACTCTGCAGAATTTCTTGCTTTGGCAATTCTCTTGAAAGCTATGGTCCTTATATGCTGTCTTTCATCTGCTAGCATTCCAATAAGGATATTTTCATGATTTGCGAAATAAGCATTTCGTGAAATTACAGGATCTATAATCTTTCGTACATTGTCCGGCAAGTAACGGGTGTTTTTAATTATAGTCCACAAATTCTGAGCACCATGGAAGCATGATGGATTCATTTTAATAGTGAACCAACCGATGCAATACACTTTCACGATGTACTCAGCTAGTATTACAAGTTCAGAAGAGGGTTCCTCTGTTCCAACATGGTCTCAAAATTCGATTTGCAGTAGTGATCCACCTTGCGTGAGATATTGGTCCAGGGCTTCGGCGAGATAAGTCAATCGAACACTCGCCTGTTGAAACAGCTTGCACTATTTCAAACATATACTTCTGGTCAGTTGACAAATCGTCTTTATTAACAGCTAGGAGATCAGATTTAATTGGCTTAAATTTTGCAACTGGTAATAATTCGCAAGTCGCAAGACATTTCCCAATTGGCCCACAATAGGACCGAGGACCCGTCGTTTGTCCATCAAGATGTTCGAAAAGCTGTCTCAGAGGGAGCTCATTGAAGTACAGAAGACAAGGAAGCCACTGAAGTGGTCTTTGAAATTTGTCTTCTAGCAAACGTATAACACCTCCTTTGCTTCCTGTGTTAAGGACAGTTCCATCACATCCAACTGCAATTATTTTTGAAGTTTCCATTTCATTTTTATCCAAAAAATCTACAATGTCATTGCTTATAGCAGCCGTCTTGCTAGTCCATGGAGTCAACTGACCAAAATAATGGGAACCTGGTTCAAGTATCAAAGATATATGTTCTTCTTTTACTTCGCGACGATGAAACTTCGCCCCTTCTTTGACCTGGCAGAGAGTTATATCTTTACGTCCATCAAAGTATAGAGCAAAGGCAGTATCTAAACTTGGTATGTCAAATGTTCTACTTGTTTGAGATCTAATTTTCTGTTTCTCTCTTCGGATTTTAGACTTACCTATAACTTTTGAAGTATCATCTTCGTTTATGATACCTACGTCCTGGAGAACTGCTGATGCTAATGCGGCAGTAGCCCTGTCAGATACACCATATCTATCGCTTAACATTGAAGTTGCTGCAAGATTCATTCGCATATTTTGAGATTGGGAAAAAGGTTTTTTTGGTTTATAATCAGCACTTTCTACAGCAAATGAAATTTTATTTTCGATTAGTTCAGTCAACTCATCCGTAGAAGAATCATTCTCACACACGGCTACATTTTTAGATAATTTTTCTGATGTTTTAATCATCCGTTTTTGTGAACGGGCTTTCATTTCAAATCTCTTTAGTATATGTGAATTATATTCAGCATCAAATTGACCAATATAACCGATTCTTGTCGTCCGTTGATCCAGCAAAAATGCACGTTCTCTTTTTGGAACCTTATTTTGTTTCTTACAATTGCATTTGTTCAAATCTTTGTATTTACATGCGGCTATATCAAACAAGGTTTTTCTTGCATCATCTACGAAATTATTAAGTTTCTTCTGAAAGTTGGGTTTATCCTTATCCCTTCTGTAAGACTTCATCATGTTCCTATATCTTTTATGATATATATTTAACATCGATATGACTCGGTTATGTGAAACTGTTGGTATAGATGATTTATTGTAGACACTTTCAATTTTTTTAGCTACACGTTCGGCTATAGCGGAGAATTTGGGTTCTTGATCGCCTATGCAAGATTACACCTTTCTTGGAAACAATAGCGCAATACATCTTCATGGGTTGGTAATCTGCATTGTGTTAATTCCTTCGGGGTTCCAAATAAAGGACATGTGAAAGTCGAACGGTTTCGAAACTTACTTGCCTTCTTAGGTGTTTCCATTTATACTGCGAAACTTAATTTTAAAATCTATTACTTCTACTGAAATTTAATGATTCTCACACGTGTACTTACTTTCAACTACTGCAGGTCAAACCTTGACACTGTCAAGTAGGAAAATAAACTATAAAAAAAAACCAACCAAGTGAAATATACCTTTTTATAAAGAGAAATAAATTTACACGCATTCAGTTGCAGGTGTTTCTATCGTAGAGCAGATGTTTTAGGTAGCATTACATCGGTCATGATAAACAATCTGTGTGAAATTAAATTCAACAGAAAATAACATTTTCAGTCTATTAGAAATATAAATATTATGGCGATTAAGATGAAGATAAAAATATTAAAAGATTATTACAATTGGGAAAAAAGAAAAACTTAAATTTTGTAACATTTTTTAAAAATTTTGGTCTTTTTGCGGCGGTAAAAGATATGATGCCACCATAATGAAATTTTAATATTAGATTACTGATACCTTGAATTAGCTATTGCGTTTTATTAGAAATTGTATAGCTATGTTTGGATAATTTAGAAAAAAACTGCAAAAATCATGTTTTTGTGATTTTTCGGAACTTTGGCCGGTAAAAGATATTGACCGATCGGTTTAATATTTTACGAATTGATTCTTTATAACAAAAGGCAACTTTTCCGCACTATTACGTTTCGATTATAAATATTTCGGTTTTTTAGACCCACCCTATTGTATATGCTATATAATGGAAAAATTTAGTTTAGCAAGAAATAACTTATAATAAATCTCAGAAACGTATGTTAAGTTCATTATACATGATATAGTTTAACATAATTAAAATACGCCGCAAACAATCCCCCTATATCATTATGTAACGAAATTCTTTTGTGCGGCCCTGTAGATGAATAATAACTATTCTTTGCACCGCATATTCTACAGAATGCATATTTTAGTACACTTAATAAATGCATATCAATTTTATTATGTTTGAAAGCGTTTAACATCATAAAAAATCATTTGAAACGATTTTTTCCTATTGGCCATAATGTAATGGAATACTTTTGACTGTCCCTGTAAATGAACTAAACATGCTACAAACTTCATTTGAAATAGGGATCGTGCTATGGTAAACATCAATAACATCCAAAAATTTCAGGGCAATCCGAATATCTTTACGAGAGTTAGAGCGCGGACAGACGAATAGACAGCCAGACAAACCGAAGTCATAAACACTTTTCAACTTTGTTGAAAAGCGTTAAAAAGGTATGAGTGCTGGACGTGCTACAAAAAACATTTATGGCGTTTATTTGTACGGACGACCTTCTGACATTGATAATGACTTACTTCATAGTTTAGTGAATAATAATGCACGGATTACTACTGAAGAGATTGCTGCGAGACTAAGGCTAATGTCAGACGAACGTCTTTTTTGAACGCTTTTTTCCTACATATCACCACTACACAACGCCGCTAGCATTGTGTAGGGATGATATGTAGGGAAAAATGCGTGCAAAAGATGTTCGTCTGACATTAGCCTAAATGTTGACATTTCGACTGCATTTCGCCATTTAAAACAACTTGGGTACACTTCGATACTCGATACATCGGACATCAGCCACGAGCTTTTGCAATCACCTAATACTATGGCTGTTGTCTCAAATGATTCATTTTATTACCATAATATATGACACAGTTTTTTCATCTTATTTTTTTGCGTATATCATACATATTAATACTGCTTTTAACATCCCTTTTACTATGAACATACAAAACGCAAAACGATGAATAACGTATCATTCGAGAGATTTTTGAATAGGCTTTTGACATAGCGCACCCACATTTCGGTAAAACACGTTGTTTGATTAAAAATATCAGTTAATTAATAATTAATGAAAAACCTGTCAGTATTGCTTACATAAATAAAATGAAAGGTTTTTCTCCAATCAATGTGGCTAAAAAATAAAATACTGTACTATATGATGCTCACCAATGGTTATAAAAAATAATAACACAAAAAATGTATAACTTCTTCGAACTTTGTTTTATACTAATTTAAAAGTTAAAATTGAAATTGAAATGTTTCTAAGAAAAATATAGCACAAGTTGACCGAAGCTGTAGTATTTCACACGTAGCTTAAAATGTACTGTTTAGAGAGCTTTTGGTCACATTTGTGACTGGGAACATTTGTAATGATTGTGACATCATGGTAACGTTACATGGGCTGTCTGAGTAATTAGCATGGTGGTGATGTATTCCCTCTATAGTAAAACTTTTTGCGAGCAAGAAAGAATTTAAAAGTTTCATTGAAAATTTATTTTTATTAACGTTTTTCTAAACGCATTGATACAAAGGAACTGAAAAAGGCATTTAACTGAAATTGATCTAAAAATGACGCGGATCAACCTTATACATCAAACGGAATTTATTCAAGTAACAGCAGTGTAAATATTCTGCTTCAGATCGAATAAAATTTTACACATTTAGAGAATCTTGAACAAATTGGACATCAATCTAAAGGCACTTTTAAATACCAAAACTCATAAAAAAGTAACAAATTGTACAAAAAATTAACAACATGATTCCGACTTAAACATTTTAGGATTGTTTTTTTTTTTCACTTATATGTTTAATGAGAAAACAAATACAAAAATTTTAATAGTGCATAAATGTTTTATAAAAAAGTTTAATGTGAAATTTCAAAATTAAACTTCGTATTGTAAAAATTGTAACACCATGACGGATTCGTGCCAGTGCGCTGAAAATGACAGCAAATGTAAATTGGGGTCTTGTATTCAAATATTTGAATTTCAAAGTGGCAAAAATGGACCGAGAAGCGTCCTCTAAACTGCTGATTTAGCCGTATAAATAGAGAGCTGTAGCGGGACGTTGAAAGTAATGTATTGTGGTCAACCAGTGGTGCATATGTCCATATACCTGGACAACAACAGAGGGTGCAAGCAACAGAACAAACTACTGAGCTTGAAGGAGTATGGATGATGGCCTATGCAGAGGTTTTTTTTTCATCACGCAATAATAAATGGAGTGCACTTCAACGATAGGGATGCAATCGTGGAAGTAGTAGACAAAAGAGAACCGGACGAGTCGGAAATCCGGCAGTGGATGACGAAATCTTACGTCAAGCACAGGATGATAGACAACTCATCCACATGACAGTGACGGACTGTATAGCTTGATCTGTACAGTTTACGCAACATCGGAGTGCTGATACAGGTATGTTATTGTTTGCTCCAACAATTCGTCACCATCTGCTGCACCGTATACTGCGTTCAAAAGTTATTTTGAACGCGACTCTTCTCTGGTAAAACCATTGGCGCCTTCGGCCAAAATGGGCTAGTCGACATGAAAACTAACATGCCGATTGACAACAACTCATCTTTTCCAATGAATCCTGTTTTAACTTGGGTACAGAATTGGTCGCACCTGCCTTAGATGCTGAACCATTGAACGACATCGTGTGGGGTGCATCATCCAACTTGCTACTGAATGAATGCCAAGCCTGATGATTTGAGTTGCTATTGGGTATCATGGAAATTCTTAGCAGCAAAGAATTCCGGGTAATCTTTGCAATAATTGGTGTATCAGAGACGTTCTGATGTTCGAAGTCGTACCCTGCCGTCAATGCTTTCCTGGTGCTGTATTTCAAAAGTACAATTTTGGCCCATATATTGCTAAGAATGGTCAGATCTTCTTTTTAGCCCAACAGATACAGCTTTTTCATTCGCTTTCCTATTCATGCCGATATTTGAACATGTCTGGGATTTTGTTTGTCGGTATATCGCTCGTGACTTCTTCCTGTAGCTGATACAGATAAACTTTGGGTTCGGGCAGAAGTCTGCAGTGCTGTTCAAATTCAAAATCTGTTAGATTCGATACCCTGTCGTATAGAAGCACTTATTACAGCGCGTGATGGTTGCGCAAAAGGCTGATTGTTGACGTGTAATATTGTTTCTTTTTTGCTTTGTAAATTTCATCATTTATTTGTCCTGGTACAAGTCGTTTGTAGATTAAGTTTCATTCAATTCTGATGAGTCTTTAATGGTGTTGCAATTTTTTCGAACACGTGTTTAGAGAACAATCACCGTCAGAACAATATCAACATTTGTTTTCTATCGCTTATGTAATCAGAAAACAAATAAAAAATAATTTTAAATTGTGTATAAATATTTAATTAAATGCATAATGCGAAATTTGAAAATTAGAAGACAATCACCGCGAGAAAATTTTCAACAAATTGTTATTTCGTTATACTCTTTTAATAATCTAATTTTCCCCATTTTCTTCCTTCAATAACGGGACAAAAAGAAAAGTTCATTAAAAGTTTATTTAAAAGTTTTTCTATTATCTAGTCTGAAAATATTTTTTAATTAAAAAACTTTATTGTACTGTACGAAAGAAGACATTTTTTGTAGTTTTTAAGGTAATTTATAAGTCAAGGTAGAAATGTTTGAAAAAAGGCATAAATGTTTCACTGATTTAATTTTTCTAATGACTTCCTGTATGAATGTTTAAATTTGTTTTATGCATTTGTTTTATGTTAGCAACATTTCGATAATTTATTCGAAAAACAGTAAATATTTCCAGTTTGTAGTAAAAACGTTTTACACTGTTATTTTACTAAAACGTAGTGCGTCTGCATGATTACAATGAAAAATTCTGCAACAAAAAGATATCAGCTAGGAACAGTATCTCTGTGCGAGGGTGGATTTAAAAAAAGGGTTACAAGTAACAGTATTTGAAAAGTAATTATTGTAGAGGAAATATTTTTCTCCAGAGGGCAGATAGATGGCGCTAGTTGCCTTACAAGAGGTTGTGCGGGTAGGTAATGTAAGTTCGCAGACGCGTCAGGGCGATTAAAATGGCAAGACATTTAGAAAAGTTGTCTCACTTGTGCAATTTGACAAGATTAGGTGAAGCCATCCGACGCAAACACCCTGGAATGTTGATAGATTGTGTCATCTTCCTGCATGAAAAAGCCAGTCCCCATATTGTTGACCAACCCAAGAATTGCAGCAAAAGTTCAAGTGGGAAGTCTGAAGCCATCTCCAATACAGTTCAGATTTGACACCCAGTGACTATTTCCTGTTTCCGAAATTGAAGGAGCACTTATCTGGAGCAAGGTTCTTTTGAGACAGTGATCTAAAAACAGATGGCGAGAATTTCTCAATGAGCAGGAACAGGTTTTCTACCAAGCTGGGATAAACATGTTAGTACTGCGTTCAGATAAATGCCTAAATAGATTCGGTTATTATGTGGAAAAGTGTATGCCATATAATTCCTTTTTGTATTCCTGTCTATTGTTAATAAATAATTTTTTTGCTACCCTTGTAATTAAAAAAAAATCCATTCTCCTATTAACCTTTCTTACAATAATTACTTGTGTATATTCTACGGATGGAGCTATATATGACTTTGATGATGGTCGAGATGTATATAAGTTTCTCAATAAATGACCACCAGGCGAATGAAACAATCACTACTTTTCGTCGTTCTGTTTGGTTGTCGAATTCCAATCAGATTAGTAATCATGAATACAATTTGAGCTTTCGACAATGGTTTTCGCTCTTAACCGGCAGTTGAGGTAGATGGTGGATACGAGCATAATCTAACGATGTAGTTTCATCACTTTAAAAAAAAACTCAGTTATGCTGCTTTTTTATAATTCTTTTTTTAATGTAATATATTATGGAAATATCAAACAATTTTCCTATAATGTAAAACGTGTTTATCAGAATCCATATCTTGTTATATAGATATTGTGGGGGAAAAAATGCTATCCCAAACAAAATTTCCGTTGGATGATATTTAAGCAAAATATGTTGTTGGTGCCCTAAAAGGTTTACTAGTTTAACGGTATTTTTCTGTTATTTTTTTTAATTCGACAGAATTTAAAAGAAATATCAAAATTTCCTCTTTAAATATGCTTCAATAGGAATGTTTGAAAAACCTTTTACTTATTTAATTTTAATATTATTATTTTTATTTATTTATTTTATTTATTCGTTTATTTATTTATTTACTTTTTTTAGAGGGGGGGGGTGCATATGTGAGAAATGAACACGTTTGATATTCATGTATGCCATCTACATTAACAACGATGCAGGTGCGAACATATAGTGTCATTATACATCCTTTTGTATTGGAACGACAAATACATTTTTCTTTGTTATAATACGCTCTTACATGGATCTAAAATTTTCACTTTTGCATGCAAAGGAAGCTTATATTTTATGTATCACAAGATGTTATTCACCAGTTTTGTCTGGGGGGAATTATTTACATCTGCAAACCTAATGTTGTAGCTAAAGGGTGTAATACTGTGTACCATAAGAGGTATCCAGGTAAATCTAAATATCACGTAAAAGGAAATCCCAAAGGCAAAAAATTGTTTTTGAAAAATAACAAAATGTCTTTGAATAATGTTAAAAGTACATTGTATCTGAAAGGAATAATGGAAGGAAACCTTTTTTATATTCGAAAAAAGTGTGTTTTACATTATTCAAGGAATTTCTTTAAGAAAAATAAGGAAAATAAAGAAAGGGTCAAGAATGAATCTAAAAGTATGTATCAACACAAAGCTGCTCTTTAAGTTTCTTTGTTGTGTTTATTTATTTATTTTTTCTAAAATTAATACATTTCTAAAATTAATAAATGTTTACATTTACATTTTATCCCCCTATGTCTCAAATTATGAATTCATGAAAATTTCATCTTTAAAGTATTTTTCATGAATTTTTGAAACTACATTAGAACATTTACACAATCAGTTAATAAATTTTACAAGGATTTTGCCAATCAAAATTAATTAATTAACTTCACTCGAATCTTTTATATTAAATATTTTCTTAGTATTTTGTAGAATTAGGAAATATACAAATATAATGTTCTTACAATAGAAATATAGAAATATTTCCGAACTGGACACGCCCCCCCCCCCACCCCCAATCTTTCAATGTCAAGAAAGCTGAAATGGCAAGAGACATCATTCTTTTAAAATTATTTTTGTTTTGTGCAACCAATAATGCTTTTTGGACAAGGTAAAGTAAAGTATCTATAGCTCATTCTAAAGTATATTACTACTAATCGATGTATTAAATGAATTTCATAACAAGTTATTTTAATGGTACTTTAAAGTAACGTAGGAGCATAAAGGGAACCAGAAAAACCTCTCGACTTTTCCAGTGTTAATCATGGAGGCATTCTGGGCAAAATAAATTAAAATACAATAACCGGGCGATCATAATAACTGAGGTCTATGTATTTGCATTCATAAATCCTTGACAAGAAAATCAAATCATGCGTTAAGCTTAGATTATGCAATATTTTCCAAAGCATGTCGAATACTGTAACAAAACTTTACTGTTTAATAAGGTGAAAGATGATTTCTAAGTGAACAATTTGAAAAACGAATAAAACATTTGAAAATATAATTTCGACTAGAGTCGGAAAAGTATTAAAGTTCTTTTGTGAATATCTCTATGTGATTTATCGATTTGTATATATACTACATATTATGCTAATATTTATTTAAGTTAGGAAACTCTTAACAAAATACAAACTTTATACTATTCAATGTATTCCAAGCTTTTTTGAGAAATTAAAATATAGTCTTAATTAATTAAATTTGAATATATTGAATATATTCAATAATATTCAATATATTCAATATATATTCATTATCTGCTTAGTAACAAAACCACCTCCGAAATTGAAGACTATCATTTGCGCTAAAATTGTCCCAATTAGTTTTGAAAATTACTCGGGGGTGTATGAAATACCATTTATTAGAGCAGACGGATCAAAGAATTACTATATTGGTAGCATGAAATTTAAGTATAGAAAAAAAAAAAGCATAAAGCTGATATTAAATATAATAGAAAAACCACAGCTCTAGCAAGATTTTATCAAGAAGAAACCATCGAAGTAAATTTCAATAAAAATAAAATTATTTTCCCGTCCAGTCTATATACTATTCATCCATTATGAGAGAAACCACAGAGAATGTAATGCGCAAAAACTCAATATTTACATATTGAGATGTAGATAGATAGAAGATTGAGATGTAGATATTAACGATGCAGTATCATTTCGCTTACCAAAAATATGGTTTCAATGAGTATGAAAATAAAATAAAATAAACATTCATATAAAATAAAAATGTAACGTGCATAATATGAAAAAATACGTGGAAAACTGAATGAGGGCGTGTCATAGACCGTGCAAATTTAGAATAGGTTTATTTATTTGTTTTTGAAAATGACTCGGGGTGAGTGGTGAGTCGAAACATGTCAACAGTCGAAATAAACGTATTTTCACTGGTTTTAAAGTTTTAATTTACACCTGTTAGCATTTGTAATTAATATATTATTATAAGGTATTATTTGCTATAGATTTACTTAACGCAGTTCAAAATCTCATCCGAAAAGAAGAATTTTCTTTCCGTCAGAAAACGAAAATGTAGTCGAATTATTTTGTACAGCCTTGTATATAATCTATACACACTAAGTAATATGAAAAAAAAATTGTTAAAATAAAAAAACGCATATCACAACTAAAAATACACTTTCAATAATTATCGCTCATACACTGTTAAAAATTTGCATCAAACTGCCCAGTCATTCGACCGTTATTAGAGAAAACGGTTAACATAACCGTAATTTAAATCTATTCTGATCATGCAACGGGCAATAATGTGATCAGAATAAAGAAAAATTGCGTTTATGCAACCGTTTTTTATAAAAAAGGTCGAATGATTGGACAGTTTGATGCAAATTTTTAACAGTGAAGTCAGCACTATAACAGAAGGCAGTTCTATATACACCATAATCAAAGCTCAAAAGTAAGCATCTTGTTGTGCACTTCAGTGATATATGGGTCATTTTCAAAATCTGTCCATGTTTTGAAATAACAAAACCAAATTTTTAGAAATAATCAGAAAGTGTTAATGTTTTATAAATAATTACCTTGCCTCATAAACATTAATAATCAAAGCATCCAGCAGAGAATAGATTACTAATTTAACATTTTCAAGGTAATTTTTAAATTTTAATTAACTTGGTTAATGAGATAAGTGAGCACGGTAATGACAAATGAAGCAAAATACTTTTATTTTTTCCCAGGCATAAATGGCAGTCATTATATCTTCTGGCCCATACAATGACTTTCTATTTCTTATATAATAAAAGCAGATTAATAAATAAAAGTTCATTTAATTATCAATTAGAAATGGGTACGGCAATGACGTACAAAAAAATGCTCACCAAAACATTCAAAGTCTTTGCTTGTTTTATTGCAACTATAAAACTATTTACTCTATTCACCTAAACCTGATAACAAGTTGACTTTTTAGGAGTATTTTTGCCTTGATAAAAAGGCATGTGCTGCCCTCTAAAAAAATTCCTGATGAACTTTTTGTCAGAAGCATGGCAATCACACTCTTTCTTGGGACGCGGTTTAAAATAATCATTAAAAATTATAGATAAGTTTAATTAGTAAACATAAATATTTTTTAATTAGTAGCATCTTAATAAATAAAAATGTATTAAAAAATCGTAATCATCTGTTTTAAATAGAACTTAGTCAAATCTTTACCTGATAAATTGCTTGTTGGGACAACCTACGGTAATGAAATTTTGACTACAAAAGAATATATTTCTTATTTTAAAAATTTTTATAAATAATAATATATCTGTAAATTATCCTTAAAAAACAGGATAGTTAAAATGAAGTAATTAAAATTACAATATTTAACTATTTTTCTGTGCAAATGTGAAAGGACAATAAAACACGACACTTTTTGAAAATCCCCCATATATCAATTTCAATATGTTTCAAAATGTGTAACATTATACAAATACATTGTAAGTGATTTTTCCGCATAGGCCGTAATGAACGGAATAATTTTGAGTGTTCTTGTAAATGAACCATCAGTGATGCACATTTTATTTTGAATACTGAACATGTCATAGTAAATCTAACAACATTTGAGGCGTTCAGAAAACAATTTGACAAACTCCATTTTAAGTGGCGTTTTTTTAAACAAAAGAACATTGAAAATTTTCTATATATTTATACAGTGATAAAAATTCACCCTTTATTAAAAGAAAATTAATGAGTTCAATCAAAATATCCCGAGAAAAAATATTATATAGATACAATATTTTTATAGTTACAACAACTTTAACTGTTTATACTGAACATTTTCATTTGATGGAGTTAATCGATTTGTGCACTGAACGGCTCATACATCAATGCAATGCGATTATATTTACACAAATTAGAGTTCGGACAGAGAGACAGGCAAACCGAATTCATAAACTTTTTCCTGTGGGAAATTGTTAAAAATAAAATCAGAAACTAGTCTGATGTGCCAATCCCAAAACTTTCTTCGGTCTCATACATATTAATGCTTCAAAATTTGCTAGTACAGTGCCAAAATTAAATGGTAATCTATGACCATCATGAGAATTCTAAAGATAAATTCCGTGCTTTAGTTCTTGAGATATGACTGTCGCTTAAATCATGTAAATTATGCAAAATTCAGCATATCAGTGCCAATTACTTGGTGATTTACACCAAAATCTAATCAGCAACAACTCATGTCAACGTCTAACTGAATCTAAAGTTTGATGAAAATCCGTGCATTAGTTTTTGAGATAGAGCTATTGCGAAAATCTTGAAAAATCCACAATGCCACCTTTTGGGCGATTTACACAAATATAATCAGCACCAATATTTATCAAGGTATACATGGATCTCAAGTTTGTTAAAAATTCGTTCATTAGTTCTTGAGATACTATTGCGGAAATCGTGAAAAATTTGGCACAGTAGCGCCACCAGTTGGGCGATTCATACCGAAACGTAATAGCCTCTATTCATATCAAGCACTAACTGAATCTGAAGTTTGATGAAAATCCGTGCATTAGTTCTTGAGATAGAGCTATTGCAGAAATCGTAAAAAAATTACTCATAGCAGCGCCACCTGTTGGATGATATAAACCAAAAACTAATCAGCTACAGTTTATATCAAGGTCTAACTGAATCTAAAGTTTTGTGAAATTTCGTGCATTAGTTCTTCAGATAGAGCGCCCATAAAATGTTTGTCACATATATACAGTCAGACAAACTCACAGAGTGACAGACAGACATTCTCTAAAAAACATCAAATTGTGTTCAGGACCTTCTAAAACGTATAGATCCATCGGAAACAGGAAGTCTAAAATTTTTACAAATCCAATTGTTTCTTCTTGTAAAGATAGGAAAAAGTAAGTAATGGCGTCACTTAGACATAATCATAGTAAAATTCTCCAGCTGTATAAATGAGAATGCAGGTTTTCTTTTGTGCGTATAAAAGAAAAAATACGAGTTCTCTGACAGTACGGAAAAATGCAAATAATTTAGCCAAATGACATGCGTAGCATTTAACGAAATTCATTATTTTTAATTAGAACATTTTCATTTATAAAAACTAAATTTACATGATTACAAGAAAATGACGTTATTTTCTAGATTTTTCATTAGTGGCAAAAGTCATGAATCAAAAAAAAAAAAGAAAATAAAGAAAATACTCTTGAAAAAACGGTTGCTATGTTTCGTTTACAATTAAAGTAGTAAGTCGTAGAAAATGTTACCACTTTATTTCAAGTATTAAAACACTTAGCTATAGCTGTAATATACAAAATAAATAGTAGATAAAGCATAGCAACTGTTTGTTTAATTCAATTCAATTATTATTTTATAATTTTTTCTAACTTAAACAATGAAAGTTCATGTTCGCAATTTTTTTGTTCTGTTTCGTTATTTTTATTAATGCGACTGGTGTACGGAATATGCCACTCATATATTTTTGTAGTATATATTTCATTGTCTTTCTTACTTCTTTTTAAAATAAATGTAGTGTCTGTTACCTTTATACTATTACTCAATTTACGAAGTTCATTTTAGCAATAACGAAGAGAAACTAATCAAATGATAAATAAAAATGAAATCAGTATTGCCTTCTGCTGAGAATTCTATGAACAGTTTGTATTAACTACTATGTTGGAAGGTAGCAACAATAAACAAAATCGACTTTTTAGCCCATTGTATAAGTAACACTGGCTTTTGGATACGTTACAGATATGGAACGTAGGATACAAAGGCTTAAAAGTTATTATATAAGCTTTAAAAACTGATAAGGCATATAGTGCTGCGCTTATGTCTGTATTTTATTAGAAACCGCCCATATCTTTAAAGGTTAAATATATGAGATACATGAACTACAACATTTCATTATTCAAACTACGAAACATTGTCAACTAAAGGAGAAATATGGAAAAATAACTGAATGTTTTGTTTTTATTTTTAAACTGCCCATTTCTTGTGATGTTCAGATATGTCCTATTTAAATACAAGCACCTTCGTCATAAGTCATCACCTTAATCCAAACTCAATGTTTATTTGCGTCACAAGGCTTTAGATTTTAATGCACTTCCCCACATGTACCTAATTTCATCCATTCTCCAGTCCTTTCCCTATCGTTTGAAGCTTGCTGGCGATAAAGGGATTCCAGTCACCGTGTTTGATCACTGAAGGGGCTATATGATCGTCGTTAGACCTGCCTTCTAAGAGCAAATATCCTGTTTGCTCTCATTGTTGACAAAGCCACTGTTTAATGGATTTCCGATTAATAAAAGGTTAATGATAAGGAGCAAAAGGCATACGCGTGTAAAGTTTGTGTTCCTGATATTCTTACACAATTCTGAACCGAAAAACGGCAGTATATGAAAAGGGAAAGCTGAAGGTCAAATAAACGGTGAGGTTTTTCGAGAAATAATTGAGCACAGATCATCGCTTACATAGATTAAAAAAAAGTTAGATGATTAATTCTAATATTATTTAGTTAATTATTACGTAATATGCAGTTTAATAATAATAATTTTAGTATACATTACTGTAATAAATTATTCTTCGGATAATCCGAAAAATTAGCGAATCCGAAAAGGATTTGGTCCAAATTAGTTCGGATTGACGAGGTTTTAGTGTATGTTATCTACCCTATATATTGTTGGGCACGCTCACAAAAAAAATATTAATAATAATAAACGAACTAATTCAAACTCAAATTCAATTTCTGAAAAATGAGTCAAGTCCATGCGCAAATTCAAAAATTTTCAAATGAACTCGCTCAATTCAAACTTATCTATTAAAGTGAGCAAAGTTCACTAAACACGCGTTTTTTTTTTTTTTTTTTTTTTTTTTTTTTTTTTTTTTTTTTAAACAGGGTTCGTACGGGTACCGTTATTTTCAAGGCCGAATTAAAAATATTGCACAGACATAAAGATTAATAAGTCCATGATACGTTAACAAAAATTCAAGATTGCCTTTTGATTCCTAACATAAAAAAAATGGGTTCAAAATAGTAATGTTTTCTACTTTCCATTCGCTATACCTCTTTGAATTTGCCCGCGTATCTTAAAATATTGCACGATTTCATGGGAAAACAAATTTAGTGCTGCCATCTAGTTTTTTTTATTTGAATTTCGAATTGATATATAGTTTTTCGTTTAGCTCAGTCAGTTCTTTCTACTCTAATTTAAAATTCTCTTGAGGCAAAAATAAACTGAAAGCAAGAATAAAAGTTTCTGTATTTAAAGTATACACATCTATCTGTAATATCAAATAATTTAAAAGTTTAATAAAGCTTTCCTTGACTTAAAAAAAAGTGATAGAAATATTGCATTTTACCCTCAACTATTTATTTTTTTTCTCATTAAGGAATAAAAAAGGCAAGAATGAAACTTTCGATATTTCAGATATATACTTTTAGCTATAAGGTGTAGCAATTTGCAGCTTGTCCAGGCTGTCCTTCGTGTGTAAAGGATTAATAGAAATATTGCTTTTTTCCCTCAAAAATTTTCCAAAAATGATTTTTTTCTCGATACGAAATAAATATACAATTACTAACTTACGCCAGTCTGTTAATTATCATCCATTCCTAATTATAAATATTTTTTTAATATATTCTTTCCATTTCTAAGGCTAATAATCGAAATTGAAATTTTAAGTACGTAGACAATACCTCGATTTTACATCCACTTTTAATGTAAATTTTAATACTTAAATTAACAATCCAGAAATCTATTATTTTACATTTACTGATAAATAGATATGATCTACTTATAGACTGATTTTGATTAAAATCTGTGACATGTGTGCCACAGCTGATTTGCTCATTTTGCATGGAATGACCCAATATGCAGTTTAATATTGATGATTTTTAGTATACATTACTGTAATAAATTATTCTTCGGATAGTGAAAATTAGCAAATCCGAACAGGATTTGGTCCAAATCAGTTCGAATTGGCGAAGTTTTAATGTATGCTAGTTAAGTATAATGTTTTACGAATTTCGAATCCTTATCATCAATAAAAGTTTAATGATAAGGAGCAAAAGGCGTATGCGTGTTAAGTTTATGTTCCTGATATTCTTAACAATTCTGAACCGAAAACCGGCAGCGTAAGGAAAAGGAAAGGAGAAAGTCAAGTAAACGGAGAGCTTTTCGAAAATGAATTGAGTACAGATCATCGCCTACATTAAATTTTTAAAATTAGTTAGGTAGATTGTTCTAATATTACGCAGTTAATTATTACGAAATATGTAGTTTAATAATAATGATTTTTAGTATACTTTACTGTAAATAAATTATTATTCGGATAATTGGAAAATCAGCGAATCCGAACAGGTTTTGGTCCCAATGATTTCGGTTGGGCGGAGTTTTTAGTTTTTGTTATCTCAATGTAATGTTTTTCTAATTTTCTAATTTATTTATTGTCTTCCTATTTTAATAGAACTTATTCAAGCACGGTAATTAGCTTGCTCATTCCCTCAATGAAGCGATAAATACTCAACTTCATTGGAATTTTTTAATAAGCTGTAAAGTTTTACTACAATATTCTGAATGCGTTGGAAATTGTTACATAATGTATACTGGAGCATGATTTTTACTATCTTCTATCTTCAGTAGAAGAAGGTATTGTATTCGAAATTTTTTTCGACTTCCGGTTTTCGACGGATTTACACGTTTTAGGGGTCAGAGATCGCAAAAAAACATGTTTATACAAAATGTCTGTCTGTCCGTGTGTCGCCATTGTACCATCAAAAAGTGTATGAAGTTATGCATAGAACTGAACCAAATTTTTTGTGTATGTTTTTGGCCATGGCAAGAAGGTCCTCCCTGCATTTGGAAAAATTCCGCCGGAAGGGGGCTCTGTAATAGCTATTTTTGTGCAATTTTCAATATTGTACCATCGAAAAGTGTATGAAGTTATGCTTAATTCTAATAAAAATACTAATAAAAGTAATTATAATGAGATATTGGCATGAGGTAGAAGAAAGTTTTGGGATTGGCACATCCAACTAGTTTGTTCTTGCTTAAGGCTCTAACGATTCAATTTTCACAGATTGGATTATATGGTGCAGTTTGTATTAAGCTTTATAAAATCAGCTAGTGAAACTTATCGGTAGCGGCACTTATTGTTTAGAAAAAGTAGGTTGTGGAAGAAAAAATAACAATATTTATAGGCCGGGAGCCAGTGACATCGAAAGCCCCGTGATCGTGAAATAGAAAAAAAAATTATGCAAATCGATTTTTGTTGTTAAATTAAGGAGAAAAAACAATTAATATCATGTTTATATTCTGTTAATTTTAAGAAAAGGCAAAATGAACTAGAGTTATCGGATAAGTGCTTTTGGTTTGAGATTTTATATTATTCATTTGCGAAAACAATAACTGGTGAGCATAAATAAACGGAAAACTGTTAAAATAGCATACAACAACTTCATTATAGTCCGGGACCCGATTACATCGAAAGCCCCGTATGCGCGAAATGGAAATTTTTTTTATGTAAATCGATTTTTGTTGTTAAATTAAGGAGAAAAAAATATTAATATCAAGTTTATATTCAGTTAATTTTAAGAGAATGCAAACAGAACTACAGTTATCAGACGAGTGCTTTTGGTTTGAGATTTTATATTCATTTGCGGAAATAATAACTGGCAAGCATAAATAAACGGGAAATTGTTAAAATGGCACACAGCAGCTTATTTATAGATCGAGAGCCGATGACATCGAAAGCCCCATTATCGCGGAATCGAAAAATTTTTATGTAAATCGATAGCAAAAAGTCATACGAACAAAATAAGGTAGGTATGACTAGGTTTGACAAGCCGAAAGTATGTATAGTTAAATTAATTATTATTAAAAATCTATAACATTTTAGCGTCATCGCGGATATTGATCATTCTTAGAGCATTTTATAGAAAATTCTACGCTATTTCAGAAAAAAATTAGTATGACAAACTTAATTCTGCCGGAAAAGTCAGTTATACCTATTTCAAGGAAGCGGTCGGTGATAAAATTTCACATTTATTTTGCTTTGAATTTTTAGCGGTGCATCTTTATTTCGCGTCTGGACGCTGGTCAAGTGTCGACTGTCCGCGAAAACGTTAAATCATTAGAGCTTTTTAATAATAATTAATTTAATTTAATTTATTTTCGGCTTGTCAAACCTGGTCGTACCTAGCTCATTTTGTTCGTATGACTTTTTACTATCGATTTACATAATTTTTTTCAATTCGGCGATGACTGGGCTGTTGATGTCACCGGCTCTCGGATTAATTAGAGATCCCAGAAAAATTTATCTATATACAGTCGTAGAAAGAAAAAAAAAGTAAACACCCATACTAACTCTGCAAAAAATTATCGTAGAAGAAAGTTACTAGTACCACACGATTGGTAATAAAGTCTACTTTTAAATGATGTACACAAAATTTGCTTAAGGGGGCATCTGCATATTAAAACGAACAATAACTTTTTTTTTTTCAATAGCAGTGCACAATTCTGACAGCATAAATGAACTCCAAACCTTCAATTAGCCTAAAAAGAAATTTTTATGCAATTCGTACGAAAAGTTTCCGAGAAATTAATTATTTTAAAATGAGCCTATTTTAGGGGCTGTATCCAAATTAAAAAAAATCCCTGCCGGCCCGGCCTACAGGCGGAGGCAGATTTCGAAGTTAAGTATACTAATTTCACAAACAAAAACCAAATCATGATTAGAGATAAACCCACTTTAACAATTTTATCTTGCCGCTTTTGACGAGTTTTTATTTCATTTTTATATAATAACTGGTTTTATCAGAATCATGTTAGGGCGGTATTAAAAAAAAAAAAATACATTTCCATGCTCAACAACTCGAAATTTCCTGGCATAACTCCAGATTCATTTTTAATAGGAAAAACATGAAACTTTTTGACGTGATTTTTGAAGAGATTTATAAGCGACCTGTGTTTTTAATTTTCGTTTAATTAATTAAAACTTGATACATAAACAATTATTTTCTCAGTAAGACAATATTTTTCGTTTCTAACACAATCGCTTCGGGAAATTCCGTTCAAAATGCCCACTTTGACATCATTTTTTGAAATATATTCTGCCTCTGTCAAAAAATCGATCATTACGGTACATTATATAGTTTCTGAATAAGCGAATCTACCAATTGGATGCGTTTGAGAGCAAAAATGAATTTAAAAATGAGTCAGAAAATAAGCAGTTTGGATTTGAATACTCCCTTAATACGATGATTTTTCCAACACAATCCGCTTCGGGAAATTCGGTTCAAAAGGCCCACTTTGACAACATGTTTTAAAATATATTCTGAATCTATCAAAAAATTGACCATTACGGTACATTATATAGTTTCTGAGTAAGAAAGGTACCAATTGGAAGCCTTTGAGAGTAAAAATGAATTGTAAAATGAGTCAGAAAATAAGCAGTTTGGATTTGAATACAACCTTACTAAGATGATTTTTTTCTTCAACCGCTATGTATTTTTAATTTGTTTTTGCTGTAAGAATTGGTCCTATCCAAAACTTGTCTATAAAGATGTTGTAGACAATATTAAGAAGATATATGATAAATTCATGGGAATTTTATATCTTGTGAATTGACGGAGTTATGGAAATTTTTCTTCTTCAACCCCCCTTTTTTGTTTTCGTTTTTAATTTTTTTGCGGTACGAATTGGTCCTATCAAAAACTTGTGAATATAAAACTTGTAGATAATGTTAAGGAGATTCATGATAAAATTAATTGGATTTGACATCTTGAGAATTGACGAAGTTATGAATTTTTTTCTCCCAAAAACCCTATTTTTGCGCCCTTTGAGCCCATTTTTAACTTTATCAAAAATCTGTGATACATAAATTTTTGGCCCTATTTTTAGAAGTAATAAAAACTTTAAGCTGATTCGATATGTACAAGATTTAAGAAGTTATGGGGTTTTTTCGGTTTTCACAAAACCCCTCCCTATTTCCATCCCGTTCGTCCGATTTTACCCATTAACGAACTCGACCGAGATTTTATGCCCCTTGATTTTATGTATCAGTTTGGAAGAGATTGGTGCAGAATTGTGGAAGTTATCGTGTCCAGAAGAAAGTGATATATATAGATAGATACATACATACATACATATATATATATATATATATATATATATATATATATATATATATATATAAAGCTTTTTACTGAGGGTGGTTTTGGGCTCTAGGGGTCATGATCGGTGTAGATCTGCAAAAGTTTTTCAGAAATTCCAACATAGGAACGACGCCAATAGGTAGTATTTCATACGAAATCTACCTAATTTCGGTACTGAATTGTTGGCCGAGAGAGCACCCTTCTTGATCAAGGCATTTTAAGCACATCTCAAGCAGTCATTGAAGACTGCTAGATTACAGGATAGCCTAAGAAATTTCAAAATATCTAGTCACTTCTATCATAGACGGCCCCTTAAACCATCATTTCTCCGTTTTAGGTAGCTTTCTTTACAAAAAAGCTACCTATTGCAGCCGTTCGGAGGAAAGCGATTTCAAAAAATTTTGGTATATTTTCATCGATCATGACCCCCAGACCCCGAAACCACCCTCCGTTCAAAATTGATATATATATATATATATATATATATATATCTGACCTATGTCACACTGTAACTCCCGTAATTATGAACCGATTTCGATGTAATTCGGTGTGTACATAGTACATACCAATGTCTCGACCGAGTTCGTTGGCCAGCTTCATCCGCCGCTTTGTTTCAAAATGGCGGCCATTTAAAATTTAAAAAAAAATTTAAAACTTGAAATGTGGTAACAAAAAATTAAAAATGGAAAAATATTTTTTTCTTATGTATTTGACCGTTATACAAAGATTCCGGAGCAGTTTTTGTTTCGTCTATATCTTAAAAAATGGCTGAGTTATAGCATTTTGAATTTCTAGCGTGGCTGACATTTTGAAACGTCCTGAATTTTGTCACGTGATAAAAGGCGTATTTATGAACCGATTTGGATGTAATTCGGTATGTACATAGTACATACAAATCTCTCGACCGAGTTCGTTGGCCAGCTTCATCCGCCATTTTGTTTCAAAATGGCGGCCATTTAAAATTTTTTAAAAAATTTAAAATTTGAAATGTGGTACCAAAAAATTGAAAATGGAAAAATATTTTTCTCTTATGTATTTGACCTTTATACAAAGATTTCGGAGCAGTTTTTGTTTCGTCTATATCTTAAAAAATGGCTGAGTTATAGCATTTTGAATTTCTAGCGTGGCTGACATTTTGAAACGTCCTGAATTTTGTCACGCGATAAAAGGCGTATTTATGAACCTATTTGGATGTAATTCGGTGTGTACATAGTACATACCAATCTCTCGACCGAGTTCGTTGACCAGCTTCATCCGCCATTTTGTTTCAAAATGGCGGCCATTTAAATTTTTAAGAAAAATTTAAATTTGAAATGTGGTACCAAAAATTGAAAATTGAAAAAATATTTTCTTCTTATGTGTTTGACCTTGATAAAAAGATTCGGGAGCAGTTTTTGTTTCGTCTATATCTTAAGAAATGGCTGAGTTATAGCATTTTGAATTTCTAGCGTGGCTGACATTTTGAAACGTCCTGATTTTTCTCACGTAATAACAGGCGTATTTATGAACCGATTTGGATGTACCTTGGTGTGTACATAGTACATACAAATATCTCGACCGAGTTCGTTGGCCAGCTTCATCCGCCATCTTGTTTCAAAATGGCGGCCATTTAAAAAAATTAAAAAATTAAATGAGATAGCAAAAAATTGGAAAATGAAAAAGATTTTTTTTTGTATGTGTTTGACAAAATACAAAGATTCCGGAACAGTTTTTCTTTCGTCTATATCTAAAAAAAATGGCTGAGTAATAGCATTTTGAATTTCTCTTGTGGCTGACATTTTAAAACGACCTGATTTTTGTCACGCGATAACAGGCGTATTTATGAACCTATTTGCATGTAACTTGGTCTGTACATAGTACATACCAATGTCTCGACCGAGTTCGTTGGCCAGCTTCATTCGCCATCTTGTTTCAAAAGGGTTGTCATTTAAAAAAAAATTAAATTTAAAATTCAAAATGACGTATTAAAAAATTGGAAAATGAAAAAGATTTTTTTTTATGTGTTTGGCCTTGATACAAAGATTCCGGAGCAGTTTTTGTTTCTGAAAATTTGTTCTTTTCTTGATATCTTAAAAAATGGTTGATTTATAGCACTTTGAATTTCTAGCATGGCTAACATTTTGAAACGATCTTGTATTTGTCATACGTTAACACACGTATTCGCCTATTTCGATGTAAGAAGGCATGTGGATAGTATACATCAACACCTCGACCAAATTCTCTGGCCAGATTCATCAGCCATCTTGTTTCAAAATGGCGACCATTAAATTAAAAAATATATATATATTTAATGTGAGGTGCAAAAAAATTAGAAATTGAAAAAGGTTTCTTTCTTAAGTATTTGATCTTGATATAAGGATTCAGGAGCATTTTTTGTTTGTCTTTACCTTTCAGATATAGCAGTTTCAATTTCTATTGTGGGTGACATTTTGAAAAATCTGATTTTTTGCATGCGACAGCACTCCTATATATTAACCGATTCCGATGTGAGTGAGCATGTGCACAGCAATTACTAAGGTCTCAACCAAGTTCACTGCTTAGCCTCATCCACCATGTTGTATTAAAATGACAGGCATTTTAAGAAATTGCCGAATTTGGCAGCCAAATATAAGTTACTTTAAAGAAAAGCAGCTTGGATAAAGCTGACTAATTTCGCGAAATTCTCATTCATTATAGTGATAAAAATTAGTATTGAATCTCCTATATTCGGTTTCCACTAAATTGAGCTTCGTGTGTTTGCATGATATAAGTTGGCTTTTTTTAAATAAGGATTATGAAAGCTACCTCTTCCTCCCGGCACTGGCCGGAAGGACTTTTTGAATTTCTAGCGTGGCTGACATTTTGAAACGTCCTGAATTTTGTCACGCGATAAAAGGCGTATTTATGAACCGATTTGGATGTAATTCGGTGTGTACATACTACATACCAATCTCTCGACCGAGTTCGTTGGCCAGCTTCATCCGCCATTTTGTTTCAAAATGGCGGCCATTTAAAATTTTTTTAAAAATTAAAAATTTGAAATCTGGTACCAAAAAATTGAAAAGGGAAAAATATTTTTTTCTTATGTATTTGACCTTTATACAAAGATTTCGGAGCAGTTTTTGTTTCGTCTATATCTTAAAAAATGGCTGAGTTATAGCATTTTGAATTTCTAGCGTGGCTGACATTTTGAAACGTCCTGAATTTTGTCACGCGATAAAAGGCGTATTTATGAACCGATTTGGATGTAACTTCGTTTATACATAGTACATAACCAATGTCTCGCCTGGGTTCGTTGTCCAGCTTCACCCGCCATCTTGTTTAAAAATGGCGGCCATTTAAATTTTTAAGAAAAATTTAAATTTGAAATGTGGTACCAAAAATTGAAAATTGAAAGAATATTTTCTTCTTATGTGTTTGACCTTGATAAAAAGATTTGGGAGCAGTTTTTGTTTCGTCTATATCTTAAGAAATGGCTGAGTTATAGCATTTTGAATTTCCAGCGTGGCTGACATTTTGAAATGTCCTGATTTTTCTCACGTAATAACAGGCGTATTTATGAACCGACTTGGATGTACCTTGGTGTGTACATAGTACATACAAATATCTCGACCGAGTTTGTTGGCCAGCTTCATCCGCCATCTTGTTTCAAAATGGCGGCCATTTAAAAAAATTAAAAAATAAAAAAATTTAAATGAGATACCAAAAAATTGGAAAATGAAAAAGATTTTTTTTTGTACGTGTTTAACCTTAATACAAAGATTCCGGAACAGTTTTTCTTTCGTCTATATCTAAAAAAAAATGGCTGAGTAATAGCATTTTGAATTTCTCTTGTGGTTGACATTTTAAAACGACCTGATTTTTGTCACGCGATAACAGGCGTATTTATGAACCTATTTGGATGTAACTTGGACTGTACATAGTACATACCAAGTATCGACCGAGTTCGTTGGCCAGCTTCATTCGCCATCTTGTTTCAAAAGGGTTGCCATTTAAAAAAAATTAAATTTAAAATTCAAAATGAGGTATTAAAAAATTGGAAAATCAAAAAGATTTTTTTTTATGTGTTTGGCCTTGATACAAAGATTCCGGAGCAGTTTTTGTTTCTGAAAATTTGTTCTTTTGTTGAGATCTTAAAAAATGGTTGATTTATAGCACTTTGAATTTCTAGCATGGCTAACATTTTGAAACGATCTTGTTTTTGTCACGCGATAACACACGTATTCGCCTATTTCGATGTAAGAAGGCATGTGGATAGTATACATCAACACCTCGACCAAGTTCGCTGGCCAGATTCATCATCCATCTTGTTTCAAAATGGCGGCCATTAAATTTAAAAAAAATATATATATTTAAAGTGAGGTGCAAAAAAATTAGAAATTGAAAAAGGTTTCTTTCTTAAGTATTTGATCTTGATATAAGGATTCAGGAGCATTTTTTGTTTGTCTTTACCTTAAAAAATGGCTCAGATATAGCAGTTTCAATTTCTAATGTGGGTGACATTTTGAAAAATCTGATTTTTTGCATGCGACAGCATTCCTATATATTAACCGATTCCGATGTGAGTGAGCATGTGTACTGTAATTACTAAGGTCTCGACCAAGTTCACTGCTTAGCCTCATCCACCATGTTGTCTTAAAATGACAGGCACTTTAAGAGATTGCCGAATTTGGCAGCCAAATATAAGTTACTTTAAAGAAAAGCAGCTTGGATAAAGCTGACTAATTTCGCGAAATTCTCATTCATTATATTGATAAAAATTAGTATTGAATCTCCTATATTCGGTTTCCACTAAATTGAGCTTCGTGTGTTTGCATGATATAAGTTGGCTTTTTTAAAATAAGGATTATGAAAGCTACCTCTTCCTCCCGGCACTGGCCGGAAGGACTTTTTAAAAATGGACCAGAACTTCAACCAATTTTTTTATCGATCCATCAAATTTTTCTAATTCCAATTTTGGTAGCCTCACAGTTTTTTTATTTACCGCTTCAATATGTGAATTACTCAATGAATTCTGCATTCGTTCAGTCTTTATTAGGTAGCTTTCATTACAAAAAGCTACCTATTGCAGCCGTTCGGAGGAAAGCGATTTAAAAAAATTTAGGTATATTTTCATCGATCATGACCCCCAGACCCCGAAACCTCCCTCCGTTCAAAAGTTGATATATATATCCATATATATATATATATATATATATATATATCTGACCTTTGTCATACTGTAACTCTCGAATTTATGAACCGATTTGGATGTAATTCGGTATGTACATAGTATATACCAATGTCTCGACCGAGTTCGTTGGCCAGCTTCATCCGCCATTTTGTTTCAAAATGGCGGCCATTTAAAAATTTTAAAAAAAATTTAATTTTGAAATGTGGTACCAAAGAATTGAAAATGGAAAAATATTTTATTCTTATGTATTTGACTTTTATACAAAGATTCCGGAGCAGTTTTTGTTTCGTCTATATCTTAAAAAATGGCTGAGTTATAGCATTTTCAATTTCTAGCGTGGCTGACATTTTGAAACGTCCTGAATTTTGTCACGCGATAAAAGGCGTATTTATGAACCGATTTGGATGTAACTTCGTTTGTACATAGTACATACCAATGTCTCGACCGAGTTCGTTGGCCAGCTTCATCCGCTATCTTGTTTAAAAATGGCAGCCATTTAAATTTTTAAGAAAAATTTAAATTTGAAATGTGGTACCAAAAAATTGAAAATTGGAAAAATATTTTTTTCTTATGTATTTGACTTTTATACAAAGATTTCGGAGCAGTTTTTGTTTTGTCTATATCTTAAAAAATGGCTGAGTTATAGCATTTTGAATTTCTAGCGTGGCTGACATTTTGAAACGTCCTGAATTTTGTCACGCGATAAAAGGCGTATTTATGAACCGATTTGGATGTAACTTCGTTTGTACATAGTACATACCAATGTCTCGACCGAGTTCGTTGGCCAGCTTCATCCGCAATCTTGTTTAAAAATGGCAGCCATTTAAATGTTTAAGAAAAATTTAAATTTGAAATGTGGTACCAAAAAATTCAAAATTGGAAAAATATTCTTTTCTTATGTATTTGACCTTGATACAAAGATTCGGGAGCAGTTTTTGTTTCGTCTATATCTTAAAAAATGGCTGAGTTATAGCATTTTGAATTTCTAGCGTGGCTGATATTTTGAAACGTCCTGATATTTGTCACGTGATAACAGGCGTATTTATGAATCGATTTGGATTTACCTTGGTGTGTACACAGTACATACACATATCTCGACCGAGTTCGTTGGCCAGCTTCATACGCCATCTTGTTCCAAAATGGCGGCCATTTAAGAAAATTAAAAAAAAAATTTAATTTAAAATGAGATACCAAAAAATTAGAAAATGAAAAAGATTTTTTTCGTATGTGTTTCACCTTAATGCAAAGATTCCGGAACAGTTTTTGTTTCGTCCATATCTAAAAAAATGGCTGAGTTATAGCATTTTGAATTTCTATTCTGGCTGACATTTTAAAACGACCTGATTTTTGTCACGTGATAACAAGCGTATTTATGAACCAATTTGGATGTTACTTGGTCTGTACATAGTACATACCAATGTCTCGACCGAGTTCATTGGCCAGCTTCATTCGCCATCTTGTTTCAAAAGGGTTGCCATTTAAAAAAATTAAATTAAAATTTAAAATGAGGTATTAAAAAATTGGAAAATGAAAAAGATTTTTTTATGTGTTTGGCGTTGATACAAAGATTCCGGAGCAGATTTTGTTTCTGAAAATTTGTTCTTTTGTTTATATCTTAAAAAATGGTTTATTTATAGCACTTTGAATTTCTAGCATGGCTAACATTTTGAAACGATCTTGTATTTGTCACGCGATAACACACGTATTCGCCTATTTCCGTTTAAGAAGGCATGTGGATAGTATACATCAACATCTCAGCCAAATATAAATTACTTTAAATAAAAGCAGCTTGGATAAAGCTGACTAATTTCGCGAAATTCTCATTCATAATGATTTAGTATTGATAAAAATAGTATTGAATCTCCTATATTCGGTTTCCACTAAATTGAGCTTCTTGTCTTTGAATAATATAAGTTGGCATTTTTAAAATAAGGAATTTGAAAGCTACCTCTTCCTCCCGGCACTGGCCGGAAGGACTTTTTTAATCATAATTTGAAAACTACTTGGAAGAAAAATGTGAAATTTTGGATTCCCATAAAGCAGGACTTAATAAATCTAAATCCGTCAGAAAAATTGTGGGTTGAAATTCATAATTTTTTCGAATATTAAATTCATAATTTAAATCAGAAATTTATAAAAATTGCAAATTCAACGTATTTATCTTTGGGTATTTTACTATTATTGCTACACAAAAAATTAGCACATTTGGAGTATAATTTCAGGAGATATAAATGAAAAACTGAAAATGTAATGTAACATTAGAAGCACTAAATTTTGAATGTTTATAATTCAAAAACTTATCATTCAAATGACTATAAATTTGGTGTCTAGGCATAGTTTGAACCAAAGATTTGAAATATCTTGTTAAAATTGGGTATTGCCATTGAAAAAAATGAAATTTGGGTTTGTTTTAATATGTAGATTTCTTCTACGATAATTTGTTGAGGAGTTAGTAGGAGGTGTTTATTTTTTTCCACAACTGTACAAATAATTATGTATATTAAGGGGTCTCAGAGGACTCTTAAAATTGGAAAAATCGAAAAGAAAAGACCATTTCAATATTTAATATCTTAAAATGTATATGATTTAAAAACACAATTTGTATTGGGATGAATGATATAAGTATGTTCTTTCATTTCATGTATTTAAAAAGTTGCAAGATTCAGAATTAGCATTTACAGGGCTCCCCAAAGTGTCAGACATTTGAGGAGCAGAGAATAGGTGTAACAGCTTACGCGCAGGATTACAAAATAAATTTTGCAACTAGAATGAAATTTTTCGTGCCTAATTATACTTTAGTCAGTATTAATTACTCTGAACCGAAATAAGTTTGTACTTAAAGCATTTTTACATTTTTAATATAAAGTTGTATTTAGCTAATACAAAATTTTGAAAATTTCAGCAGTATAATCATCTAAAAACAATATTTTTTTGAAAAATAAAAGGGAAATTTTTGGTTCAGTTTATACAAATTAATATTAAATATATGTTTTGGAAATTTCATGAAAAAATATTCAAAATCTTTTGAGATATCCTGCGCTTTATGCCCAAAAACGTAATTTTAGAAAAATGATTTCAGCGTTTCGGAAACGCCGCCGCTTCAGCTACAGAGCGAGCATAATTCTAAAAGCCATAACTTCTGATATAATAGGAATTTCAAGTAAAAAAATATATCAAAATATTTCAGAAAAGATAGGAGTTTAACATCTAAAAATTTAAACATTTCCAAAATTTCGAAGCTTTAAGAGTTCTGAGACCCCTTAAGCAATAAGGGATTAGAAAATAATTATAAAATTATTTAAAGGTATATGTAAAAATCGAAAATGAAAGGCATTAAAAGTAGTTTAAAAAACGAGAAAGGATTTTATAAAATTTTTAAGGCGTCATCAAAGATATAATTGAAAACTTCTCTAACTAACGGCGAAGAGATTATCTTACATAAAGTTTTCGACAGAAGAAAAAATAGGAGCTATGAATATTTCAAAAAAAGTTAATTTTATGCTAGAAAACTTGTACCTAAATAAAGCTTCATTTAAGAAGTAATTAATTATTTGGTAATTAACTTTTTCCAAGAAAATATTTCTATTCATTTATTTAAATATTTTTTAAGCCTGCTTAATTTTGATATCCCTTTTAAAACTATCTACACTTTTTTCGGAATATTTTATTTTTAGCCGTGTAAGTGACAATTTTATCATCAGAAAAGGACAAAGAAAAACTACATTTATGCTCTTTTTCTGACAACATATAAAGGCTTTTGGCAATTTATGAGCATCTCAGTCATTCTTCAGTAATTTTTAAAAATATTTAAAACAATCTACTTCAATGTTCTTAACGCACATCATTTAAAAATCAAGGTGATAAGGTGATGTCAGTTTTATACATTCTAGAGAAAAAAATGGACAAGATCAAATGCATATGTGCGTGCTAAAGTTATTTAATTTAAAAATATGTTTGAAAATATGTTTTTTAAATAAAAATGTGTTTAAAATTAAAAATATATTTAAAAATATGTTTTTAAAAATTTTTAGAAAAATAACAGAATTTTCTCCCCAAATTAACGTTTATTTTTGCGTACATATATACAGGATGTCACCAAAAAATTGAAACAAGCTTGGGGTCTGGGGGTAAAATTTCTCGAACTACAGATGCATTTTTCATTTTTTCCCCTAATAAATTACTAGGAAGTTAAATATATTAAATAAGGCAAACCGCATATTTCTACAGTGCAGATATAATAATGTTTGTGTTGAGCTATCAGTAAGAGATATAAAATAGCAAAAGAATGGATAATTAAAATTAAAAAAAAGGGGGGGGGTGAACAAGCCATCACCTCATCGAGTTGACGGCTGAAATTCTGCGATTAGTTGAAACTAGATTCGCATATTAAAATGCAACTGGTCTGCCAAATCATTTCTTGGTGGAAAAATCTACAAACCCAATTTTAGTGGTTGACTGGTAGGTTTACCATTGTGTTTTCTTGCTCATAACCCTCCATGTTTTCACAACTTTGGGTGCAGGAAAACACAATGATCAATCTTCCGATCAACTACTAAAATCGAACCTGCCAGTAGTTACCAACAAGATATGACTGGACAGACTAGTTGCATTTTAATATGCTAATCGAGTTCTGTGTAATCCTCAAATTTCAGACGTCAACTCGACGAGGTGATGGTGTGTACAGCCGCTTCTCGGTCTAAATAGTAAGATAACATAAATAGTATAACAAAGTTAATATTATCAGTAGGGTTGAACGTTTGAAGTGGATAAAAAATGTTACCAAAAACTTTTAAAACCACTATTACAAAACTATAAACTTCGTGGTAGATTTCAATCGCAAATGTTGTAGAAATGTACCGGAAAGTTTGTTGTTTGGAAATAGTTGTGTATCAAATTTTTGGTACATGTTTTATTCCGCGACAAACGTTAAACACTGAAAGCAGCATTAGCTATATAATAATTATAAAACTAATAATATAATAATAAAGAATTTCCAGGGTCTAAAAAAAAAGAAGTTTTTTCTTATAAATCTTTTGCAAAATTTTTCTAATTATTATATGTAGAAATATTTTGCAAATTTCATTAATTTGGACTAATGTTTGATGAGTTTTCACTATTAGGAAATGGATATACTCTGCAGCACAAATAAGACTATAAAAAAAACATGTGAAAAGTTTTGTTGACTAAGAAAACTTCATTTAAGATGATTTAGCATAATTTTAAATTAATTATGAATAACATAATTTTAAATTAATTATAAATAACATAATTTTAAATTAATTATAATTATAGATTTTGCCTTCCCATGTATATCCATGTATGCCATCCCAAATATATAAAACAACAGCGATTGTCATTAATTTTTATGCATACCTCAATTAATTTTATAAATATGGATTAATGATTATGTGTCTCGGGTGGCATCAGTTTAGTTATGGCTGAATTAAGTGATAAAAAGTTATATAAATTTGAGGGAAGAGCTTACATTGTTTCATATTTCTTAAATATACCATTATGAATGCAGGACTCTGGCAAGTAAGATAAAGATAACTTCTTAAAAACACCATAAACATTTTAATGAATTTGCAAGGCCTTTCGAAAGAACTAGTCTTTCCTCATCAGACGCAGAAAACACGTCCTACTACTTTGCAATCATCAGCAAGACTGACCGAGAACATGTAAGGGAAAGGGACAAGTTGAAGAAACAGCCAATAGGGTACCATGAGTAGGAAACAGCCAATAGAAAAGCAGAAGGCTTCAGCCAATCACACAAGAGCATACCCAAAGAGAAGAACACAGAGCAGCAGGAGAATAATGAAACAATTTAATAGAAACTAAGTCAAAAAATAAATATAAAAAATAATACATAATTAAATAAAATAAAAATTAGAAATTGGAAAATGAGACAAATAAATTAATAATATAATAATAAATAAATAAATTATTTAATACATATATAAGAAAATATGTATAAATATAAAAAAAGGGAAATATGTGTACATATATTAGTGCCAAAACTGACATTAAATAATTTAAAAATATAAAAATTATATGGTAGGTGGGTACAAATTTTTCCAGCTGCAGAGAGCATAGTAGAATCCAATTTTTCATTAACAATAACTTCACGGTTAAGATAAATGGCTAAATTATCTAGAGCAACCAAGCAACCAAGAACAAATTTTCAACTCTAGCAAGTGTTTTTCAATGTCTCTGATCTACTGATCAGAAAGAAAAAACAACTTTTTTCCCCACCCAATGAAAAAAAGCATTTAAATTTTATATACTTTTAACCATTGGGGTAAGTTGAGCATATACGCTATACTGTATATACGGTTTCGTACGAGGTGCTATCAGAAATTTCCCGGACTGCTGTTACTGCGATTGTATCTGTAAAAACGGAGGCGAAAGTATAAGTAAAGGCCACATTCCCCAAACTCTCCTCTACTCATTTCATTTCTTGAATTCAATGTGAGTACGCAATTTGTTTCTACGATTCTTTTTCTATTTCGTGTTTTGGACTGTTTGCGATTTTGCAATTGTGTTTGATACAAATTTTGTGTAAAGCTCAGTAAATATTTAACAGAAACTGTTGAAATGCTTCGTACGGCTTTTGGTTATGAAGCTTTAAATCGGAGAATGCTTTTTGAATGGCACTCGCGTTTGACGGCTGGTAGTCATTCATCTGAAGATGACAGGCGTTCAGGCTCTGCCATCGAAATACTCCAGGCCACATGACACGAATGTGACGTCATCACTAATCGACCGACTTCTCAGTAGTGTTGAAATTCACGCCGGAAAATTTTGAATAGCAATTTTCTTTTATTTTATTTGTGGAATATCTATCATCTTTTAAAATAATAATAACTATTTAAACTTACTGGTGAGAGTTCGGAATATCTAAATAAAAATTCTGCCAGATGCGAAATCCCACAGTGATGCCGCATATGGCTGATTTTTTTTATTGGGGGATTCCAAATTCTCACCTGTATGTTTAAATAGTTATTATTGTTTTATAAGATGATGGATATTCTAGAAATAAAATAAAAGTAAATTGCTATTCAAAATTCTTCGGTTTGAATTCTAACACTAGCGAGAAGATGGTCGATTAGTGATGACGTCACACTCGTGTCCTCTGCTCTTGAGTATTTCGATGACAAGCGTTCAGGAGGACCAAGCACCAGAAAAACAGATCAAAATCTGGAACAAACACGAAAACTCATAACAGAAGATCGTCGCCTAACTACACTGTAAAAAAAATCTGTGAAGTTACTAAAGTTTTTCTGGGAAACTTGGATTTCTAGAACTTTTCATGTAACGTCAACAACAAAATTTCATGTAACAAACACACTTTTGCGCCGAAAATCAAAAAATCTGTAAGGTTATTAAGAATTTTTTTGGAAACTCGAATTCCGAGAACTTTTCATGTAACTGCAGCCAGGGTTACAAATAAAAGTTTAGTAAGATTACTGAAATTTTAGCAGATTCATTTGTAAAGTTACAGATTTTTGTAGCTTTACAAAAACTAGTTTTGTAGATTTGCAGCTTTTTTCGTACAGTTACAGGTGAAAGTTTAGTAAGCATGTAACTTTACATCTGTAGAACTACAGATTTTTTTTACAGTGTATCCAATGTAGACAAAGTTGGAATCGGTTATAGAGTTTGCCAAGCAATTTT
Source organism: Maratus speciosus (assembly GCA_963932465.1). Lineage (NCBI taxonomy): Eukaryota > Metazoa > Arthropoda > Arachnida > Araneae > Salticidae > Maratus > Maratus speciosus. Next base: position 131,074,486 of record OZ010789.1, read on the forward strand.
GACAGAGAATTGAAACGTGCGGCTGCAAAAGTTGTTCCAAGACTCATGACAAACGATCCCTACAGACAACTCAGCTTTTTACTCATAACAATATAGTTAATGAATATTTAATACGTGATTTATCACATTGCTAACAAAGCGTATAACCAACAGAGTGAAGAATTTCCAAGCCGGTAATCGAACCCGGAACCCTTGGAATAGCGCTCCAAGTGCTCTACCATTTAAGCTACGAGGACGATACCCAGCTTAGCATCTCTCACTCATATATGTTGGTAAGGCTGCAACTGCAGCGCAAGATGGAACAGTCTTCATGAGCACACAATCCCGCGGCGAAACATGACACACAAATAAACCCAGCAATTTCAAGCGTAATTTCATTGCGAAAAATTAATTAAAACATGGTTGTTTTTCTCCACTTAGCCTACTAACTGATCTAGTTCCCTATGATTTTGTATTATGCCTAAAATTGAAAATGAAACTGAAAGAACGATGTTTTGCAACTGCATCCGACATTCAAAGAGAATAGCAGGCGGTCCTTGACAGCTTTCGAGAGAGTGACTTCAGGAGTGCTTTTAGTCCAAGAGCTATTAAACATTTTAGGGAAGGTATTTGAGGCATCCTGAAAATTTGTGCACCACTTCTTTTGTAATGCCTGAATACAAAATCGAATGTCTGGCTGAAGGATCGTGGCCCAAAACCTGTGCCAGACAAAAAATGGCACTTGACACGTGTCTGGCACAGTTTTTGTGCCGACTAAAGTGTCTGTCATTTTTAAAATATTTTTTTCTAAGCATAAATATTATTGTGCCTCAATCTCAGCGTGCCTCAAATACCTTTTTTGGGTAGTCAAAAAATGGCACTTGACACGTGTCTGGCACAGTTTTTGGGCCGACTAAAGTGTCTGTCATTTTCAAAATATTTTTTTCTAAGTATAAATATTATTCTGTTTCAATCTCAGCGTGCCTCAAATACTTTTTTGGGGTAGTGTCAAAAAATGGCACTTGACACGTGTCTGGCACAGGTTTTGGGCCACGATCCTTCAGCCAGACATTCGATTTTGTATTCAGGCATTACAAAAGAAGTGCTGCACAAATTTTCAGGGTGCCTCAAATACCTACTCAAAAATGTTCAACAGCTCTCCTACTATTTCGAAAAATGGAAAACGCATTGGAATCGGGAAATACGTTCACAAGGTGACTATTTTGAAGGAGAGGGCAGAAAAAATTAGGCTATTGCAAACGAGACTTGGTTTTCCATCAAATCCGGGAACTTTCCAATAGCTCCTCGTGCAATGCACTCTCAGAACAAACTGTATATGTGCGTTTGTACTTCAATATTCACGGGCAACAGCCCGTGAATGATAAAAGACGTTCTGATCCATTAAATAAGCGATCTTATCCCGCAGATACTTAGAAAATTAAAGGCAATCCACATATTCTTACAGTCCTAGCCCATCTGTTAGCAAAAATCCGGCACGACCCCATACATTTTCCTCCGCTAGGGTGTAACCCTTCATTTTAGTAGTGTTTCGAAAAATAATGTCACTTAACCGCGGCCGTAACATATTTTCCAATCTGCCAAAAAAGCGATTCTGTGATGATTATCTAACGTGATACGTACAATAAGCTAAATGTTATTGTGTTTTAAAGTGCATTATTTCTTTGGCCCGTAAAATAACGGGCTGCACAAAATGATGGGCAGGGATTTTTTACGGGTAATGACTGGAATTTCTGCTGCCGGGCTCTGCCCGTAATTTTATAGGGATATTTTTAACAGCGTACCTATAACCGCCCTGGCCGTATCATACGAATCCAAAATCTGTACCCCGTATAATATGCATTATACTTATACTCGTTTAATAAAGACATTTAATAAAGAGCTCTACTGTATACCCTTCATTGTACATCTTCATGTAATTCGAATTTTCAAAAGAAAGTGACTAAAATCAGAAAATATTGTAAAGGAAAATAATGCAATCGACTTATCTATCGACATAGAAAGTTTTTTCTTGGGTCAAAGAAAAAACAATTATTCATTAATTATTAAACACATTTTTAAAAAAACAGGAAACGTGTTTTGAATCAAAATATCCTGAAGTAGAAATTAATGAGTTTGACATTTACTTTTATTTTTTGGTTTCTAACGACTAATGACGAAGACACACACATCCGAAAGCCAAAAAAAAAAAAAAAAAAAAAAAGATCATTAAAATTATTTCGGAACAGAAGACGTCAAATGATATTTTTATTTACTTTGATAGTGCATGTGTTAATGCATGTACTATATAGATATTTTACATTTTATGAAATTTGAAGAAAAAACATTTTTTTAATGAGCAGAAAAGAAAACAAAAGCAATTAGTTTTGTTTTTCAAGCGAATGCTCTGTTATTCTTTATTTAGAAATACATAACATAATCGATGAAGAGAGACTAATCATCTAAACAGCATTTTTTTTTATTCGTAGGAATAATTATAATAATAATAATAACAATAAATATTGGAATTCATAAACGATGCTTTCATTATAGTTTTAGACGGAACCAGGATTTTATTTAAGAAAGAAATCAAAAATTAAGTTTTTAAACACTTTTGTTTGCAGGGCAGGTGGAACCATCGGGTAAACTGCCCAGGGACCCGGCGCGGGTCGACTGTGGTCTTGTTACGGGTCCCGATACATTCCGAAATAATGCTTCTTCTATATAAAGCAGTAATTTCTCTAGATTTGTTTTTAAATCTTTTTTTTTTTTTTTCGTCAAAAAGAGTATTAACTTTATTTCTTAGAGGCAAAGTTGATGTATTTGTGGGGGAATGTATTAAAAAGAAAATAAGTTGAAACTGGCGTGAATCAATAAAAACTAAAAGATCTGCTTGAAACTCCATCAAAAACTTTCAAGTGTTTTAAGAAGATATTTTAGTTCTTATGGAAAGTATTGATTTGATGATTGAAAGTAACCGTGCACGCAAAAAATAAGTATTTAAACTATTTATATATGTATAATTTTAATATTTTTTCTCAATTAATTAATAAAAAAATATATATTTTTTTTAAATTCCACATATGTTCACTTGTGCGGGGCTTTATTTCGCCTCATGCTCTGCCGCAGAGTTGTGTGCTCATGAAGACTTTTCCATCTTGTGCTGCGGTTGCAGCATTACCAAAATATGTGAGTGAGAGATGTCAGGCTGGGTATCGTCCTCGTAGCTCAAGGGTAGAGCCTTCAAGCATTATTCCAAGAGTCCGGGTTCGATTCCCGGCTTGAACTTTTTTTACTCAGTTGGTTTTACGTTTAGCTAGCAATGTGAAAATTCAGGTATTTAATATTTAAAATATCGTAAAGGATAGAAGATTTTGCAAAATTAAATATAATTGTACACATTAAATGTGAAAATAGTGGCATTAGTTTTACATTTCATTATCTGTATTATATACACTGTTAAAAATTTGCAGCATTCTGTCCAGTCATTCGACCGTTTTTTGAAAAAACGGTTTCATAACCGTAATTTAACTATATTCAGACCGTAAAATGGAAAATAATAGGGTCAGAATAGAGTTAAATTACGATTGTGTAACCGTTTTCGATAAAACGGTCGAATGACTGGACAGAATGCTGAAAATTTTTAACAGTGTATTTTTCTGTGATATATACAATTAAAAATAAATTTTATTAGTCCACTATTGCAATACTCTTTGTAACACCCCAACTGTTTGTCAAGGCTCTGCGCGACGTTGCGTCGACCCTGTTTGTTTGAACTAAAATATACAAGATTATCAAAAGATTGTCTCAATTTCACTCAGCTGCAACTCCCGTATAGTTGCTAACATTCCGATATTCTTGCCAACAATATTCTTGCGTATTTCCCAACATTTCGATAAACTAATTCAATTTGACTCAAATAAAACAAAAATATTTTGCACCAGAAATTTTACTTAATGAACAAAATCAAATACTTCGACTTCAAGTATGGTCTAAAACTGAAAAAAAAAAAAAAAAAAAAAAAAAAAGCATCTGGAATCAAATACCCCACAACTTCTAAACATTATAGATTAGAGGAAGAGAGCGTGTCCCTATTTATATGCTTAGAAAAATGGAAAGATAAAGAAGGTTGGAAGAACTTTATAGGGAAAAAAATCATTAAAATGATTTAAATTTTAAAAAATAATAAAAGAAAGAAAAAATAATACAGATAGGACGGAAAAAGTAACAATAAAAAAAAAGATTTTCGCCTAGACTTTTTTCTTATGCCATTTATAAAGAAAGCGACAAAATAAGTACCGCATAGAAACACAAAACCATTAAATAAAATTTCTGGTCCGAAATGGGTTTGACTTGGATTTGGTGATATTGATCCAATTTTAATAAAGAATATTGAAGTTTTGGTAATTATGTTGCCGAACCATGACCGTAAACCAGAATGATTTATTGATTATTTGAATATGGATATTCTAAAATTTTAAATAATTATAGCAACAATTTTCCTAAATCTCGCCGAGCTTTAATTGTGAGCAAAATATTTTTTTTAATTGTGCGTTCAGATTTGATTTGGTTTAGATCAGGGTTTCTCAAATTATGGTACGCGTACCAGTACTGGTACGTGAAGCTCTGTTTACTGGTACGCGAAAGCCTGATACTGGTACATGAAGTGAAATAAAAATTACAGCATGTGAAATCAAAAAGTAGCTCGATCCCACCTCCCTCCTCTTAATTGATGTGTCAACCGGCTCCGAGGCGTTTGCTCTCTGTTACTGCTTTGACTACGTTTTACATGTAATTTCGATTAGAATTTTTAGATAAATGGAACTAATATTCGGTAGAGGTTGAGTTGACCTTTCATACACGCTGAAAAAATGTTTTCTTCTATTACTATATTGTATGTGTGTATATTACTTATTTCAACGAACTTCGATCTCACATTAATAAGCAGTTTACTTTCAGAAGGTATGTAAATTTCTTATGCAGGTTGTTTACTTATTTAATTTTCGGTACTTCTTAGTTATCCCGTCAACCAATTTTGCCAAATTATATAAATCGCCAAAACCACTCGCCAAATTATACACATTGACATAATTTTTATTTTAAGTAACGAAAGAACAAATAAATTAGTAAAAAATTAATAAAAATACGAATAAAACGTCGAATTAATGGTTTTATTGGCCATTATTGGCATTTAATCTTACAATTAATTAATTAATGGCAATCATTATTGGCATTTAATCTTACAATTTGGCGACAGTAATTTGGTCGACGGGATAACTAAGAAGTACCTAATTTTCTTATGTGTATTTTACTACTGATATAAATATAGTATTCATATAACAAAAAATTGGCGATCAAGGCGACTTCAAGTGTGTATTTTTTCCATTGTTTAACAAAGTTATGCAGTAGTTTTGTATTTAAATGTATCTTTATTTGTTACCCAAAAATAATACACTTTATATGCACTAAAAAAATATTAAAACTAGAACGTCCAGCTGGTGGGTGTCTATTCGACACCGATCCAATGACACAATGTCGATTCGAACCAGATTTGTTTTCATAAAATTAGTTAAATTGTAGCTACAGAAAACTCCGTTAAATAAATAAGTGGAATCGTTTTGAATAAAAATCCTGGTGTTAAAATGTATTTATTAAGGTTGGGTAAAATTTCCTGACGTTCTAGTGCTAAAGATAATACTATAAGCACAAATTTATTAATGTAATCATGTAAATCAGTAAAATCTCCTCAGACGGAAGCACAAAAGACTGCAACAATATTTCGTTTTAGACATATTCCGTTTACACAGGTTTTTCTGTATTAGCTTTGAGTTTGTCACCTGGTGGTACGCGGTAGTATGAACTTCTGTTTAGTGGTACTTCGGTCTAAAAGTTTGGGAAACTCTGGTTTAGATTCTATTTTCTTTTTTTTTAACTCAACCTGTTTTTTTTGTATGTAAAGATCGAGTTTTGAAATCAATTTTTAACCCACTTCCTTTTTATAAATTGGGAGAAATGTCCCTTTTAACCCCATTGTGGGGGGATGAAAGGGACAATGTGCGGTGTCGAAAGGGACACACAAAAGTAAAACAATTTTATGAACATTTTTTTCTTTTTATTTGCGATTACATTATTAAAAAATAAAAGATAATAATACAGAAATAAAAATATAAAAATAAAATATATTGCAGCATATGATAAAACAAAAACAAGAAAAATAAATTGTTTAGGTCTGCTTGACAAAAAACAACTTTAAATCAAAAATTTTAAGACAGACTTAGCTCTACCTGTCTCACCAAAGTTATGGATTTAGGTAACTTCATCCCAATATCATTGATATTCGGCTCAGTCATGTCAATAGTATCATTCAATAAAAAGTGGTTTTAATCCTTTTTTTTCTCAAAAAAAATGTACTTCGAATTCATTCCGAGTGCTTTTCAGGAGTTTGTGGATAAAGTGAGACAGGAATGTTACCATAATTATTCCATTACCTTTCTCAAATTTTATTTCCTTAATATTTGTATTGCTTTCATGATTATCAAATAACAGAACAGTAGGATCAGTTTTGGAACAGACTAGAATATTAAGCTAATGCACAATTGCTTTTAAAAACATTCTGCGGTCATTCACTTACTTTGATGAGCAAGTCCAAGCCTTTGGGATGGGGCAGCTCGGAGCATGAACTCTTTGTAATTCTTCCTTGGGAAAACGAATACTGTTGAACAGAGTTACCTGATGCAGAAACAAAAATGTGACAAGTTTACCACGTTCAGCTGATGTTACGTCAGAAAATTGCTTTCACCACGTTTTGCTACTATATTTGGTGGCTTGTGCTCTGTCATTAAACCTGTTTCATCACAGTTATATATTATATTACGTGTGCATTTTTAGCGATTCATAACTGACTAAAGAAGTTTAAAAATATCAACATTAGCTTTGTTGACACTTGTACTTCTTGTTAAACTAATGGCTATAGGTTTTCGTAAGAGAAAGTAATGAATTTTGTTGATTAAAATCTTGGAATCCAATCATTTCCAACTTGCTTGTTTGTGTCCCAAGACAGGGACATATTTCGAGAATTCAAAGAAATTGAATACTCATATGCACAATTGTTAAACCATAGTTCATATTAGATGCTTAGAGCAAATTTAACATTTTAGCAATTAAAAGAAGTATACGTATAATATATATATATATATATATATATATATATATATATATATATATATATATATATATATATATATATATATATACATATATATATATATACATATATATATATATATATATATACATATATATATATATACATATATATATATATACACATATATATATATATACATATATATATATATATATATATATATATATACATATATAACCATTAATTAAACATAACCTTCCACCGTCAAATATTATGAATTAAAGCTGTAAGTATTTAAAAAATAATAATAATAATAATAATAATATAAGAATCATAACTAGAAAATTAAAAAACATTAAATAAATCGTTGCAATGATAGGAATGAAAAAATTAATGGAATCCTAAAATAGGTATCAGATAACTACATAATAGAAATCATATTATATATATATATATATATAACCATTAATTAAACATAACCTGCCACCGTCAATTATTATGAATTAAAGCTGTAAGTATAAAAAATGCATATATATATATATATATATATATATATATATATATATATATATATATATATATATAGTATATAGAAAATGGAGTTTTTGCCTTTTGACTGAGAGAAATAGCTATAGCTACAACATTTCATCTATACAGGCAACTTTCCCGAATTCAACCTAACGTTCTTTTCTTTTTCAGCCAATAAATACTAAATAAATGTTCTATCTGTTTTTTTATAATTGTTTTCATTTTTGTGTCTTTTTTTCTGACATTCCTCCTAAAATTTGCGGCTGTACCACAGCGATAAAATTTTTGGTCATTTGGCTTTTTACCAGAAGCATCAAATCTTTTCATCAGACAGTAATCTAAGTTTTGTCGTTAAATCCTTTGTTCTAATCTCTTTCGCTTTAATGTTAGTTCATAATCCAGGGGATATTTTGAGCGAGAAATGATGATTACCCCTCCTCTATGAAACGGCGTGACGTTATTGTTTTGTAAATAGAAACGTATGTGCTGGGGAAATGCTGCTCCTTTGAATTTTATGTGCCAATAATTGTATTTCTATAATTTTACTACTATACATTAGATTTATTTTCAAAACTAACATAACTGTTTTAATGATATAGTAAGCCATTTAGTGTTCTATACATACACGAGAAAAGTAATGGCAAAATAATTGCTCAAGTAATGCAAAAACGTGACATATAATCTTAAACGTACAATGAACATTATTATAAAGTGAATATTTTATCAAAACCAGTGGATCCATGCTAGACTTTCACAGTGCAATCTTTAAAATTTTGGAACTACAGTAGAACCTCGATTATCCGAAGTAATTGGGACCGACCCTCTTTCGGAAAATCGAATTTTTCGGATAATCGAGAATGCTTCAATTGTAAGATTAAGGAGAAAAATATGCAATATTTCTTATTATAGTAACAAGTGCTTAATAAAAATAAAGCAATAGCAAAATAGGAACAAAAATAAATTACCTGAATTTTAATTTTTAAATTAAGTACCTTTTATATATATATCACAAGGGTTTGAAAAAATATTTTGTTTGTTGCATATTCGATTGCTTTTGCTTTGCAGCTCTATCACGGGGATTTTCAATATTATTAGTTCGCCAGTTTCACAGTCTTTCTGCTACTCCCGCCAAGTCAAACCTTTTGCAAAACATTCAAAAGCATCAGAATTGCTAATTTGTTCGTATTCTTCGTTCCACTTCGCAGCTTACGGGAGCTCAAGCTAAATTCCTGGGCTGCAGAAAAGTACTGCTTGCACAATAGGGATATGACAGTTTAAAAAAAAGGTTTCAAAATGGATTTTGCACACAAGGAATATGATAGTAAAAAAAAAAAAAAAAAAAAAAAAAACTTTAAAATGGATTTTGGTTAACCGAGAGTTTCGGTTAAGAGGTTCTCGGATAAAAGAGGTTCTACTGTATTTTATTATCCCATCGACCAATTTCGCCAAATTATATATTATTCAATATTATTCATAACAAAAATATACAAGGATGGGAAGTTTCTTTCCTTTTGTCATTAAAGGCGCTGCCATCGCAATCGCATTACCATTACGCTCTATAGAAGTTTTCTATCTTGTATGTTAATCTATGCACGAAAATGGGGTCTTCTTGCCAAATGACAAAAAAAAAAAAAAAAAGGTCTCGCCAACCCTGGTGCGTGTGAAACATCTGTGCCCCAATGTTGAACAAGATATGGTCATAACAAGCAATACCAGTAGACCCGTACGATGCTTTCTCACTGGGATACTTGAGTTTATTTTCTGATACTTTTTCATTGATCTATAATTCACTTTATTTTTTAGAATCAAACAAGTTGTCTTAAGAAATGGGAAAGTACTATTTCATATAATACCCCAAACACCAATTCTACGTTTTGTATGTACATAGAAAAAGGAATATTGACATCAGAAACGGAATGTATGATAATTAAAGTTTAACTTTCAAAATGCTGTAAAAAGGGAGCCACTGGTCAGAATGACTTCAAATTTGAAATGAATGTACTGGAAGAAGGGGGAAACGGTATGGCCTAAGAAAAAAAGTTCCAAAGTGTCTCACTAGATGGCGCTGTAAGCGGCATAACGAAAGTGGTTTCGGCGTTAAGTGACATTTTTAATCGAAATACGACGGTTTTGTCATAAGTTGCACAGTAAACCAACCGTACTGTTCAATGTGCATGAGTGTTTCGGTTGTTTTACGGAAAAAAATGGCTTCTAAATCAGTCAACAGTTGTGGTACTGTTAGTGGAAAGTCCATCCATCACGGCAAGGTCGTACCACCTTGGATGGGAAAAATCGGTTTTTAATTGTACTTGGGCCAAAAACCGCATAAAAAGCGAATAATGATTCTGTTTTTAATTATTGCTAGACATGCGGCAGACAGGTTCCATATGCTGTCCACCATTGTCCGCCACAAGTTGAAACCGATAATCGTTATCGGTTGTCTCATCGTATGTCTAGCAATAATTAAAAACAGAATCATTATTCGGTTTTTATGCGGTTTTTGGCCCAAAAACAATTAAAAACTGAATCATTAAGGAATTTTTATGCGGTTTTTGGCACAATGCACAATTAAAAACCGAATCATTATGTGCTTTTTATGCGGTTTTTTGCCAAAGGACAATTAAAAATGGAATCATTATGTGCTTTTTATGCGGTTTTTGGCCCAAGGACAATTAAAAACCGATTTTCCCAACCAATGTGGTACCACCTTGCCGTGGTGGATGGACTTTCCACTAACAGTACCACAACTGTTGACTGATTTGGAAGTCATTTTTACGTAAAACAACCGAAACACTCATGCACATTGACAGTACGGTTGGTTTACTGTGCAACTCTTGACAAAACCGTCGTATTTCGATTATAAATGTCACTTGACGCCGAATCCACTTTCATTATGCGCTTACAGAGCCATCTATTGAGACACTTTGGAACTTTTTTTTTCTTATGCCATACCGTTTCCCCCTTCTTCCAGTATATTCATTTCAAATTTGAAGTCATTCTGATCAGTGGTTCTTTTTTTACAGCATTTTGAAAGTTAAACTTTAATTATAATCACCCTGTATAATGAAAATTCAGTATGCACTGTCCGATGCATAGATAAACATACCAGATAGGACAGTTACAGGAAAATCTGTAATGACACTGTTAACTACCGTCACTAGTGATAAGGGGGAACAACTAACAAGCTTCCGAAATTTACCTATGGATATGAAATTTTTTTATGCTCTATTCTGTACTTTTAACATCTATTCTTTGATTCGATTGTATCTTTTCGAGGCAGACGATTCTCTCGAAATTGGTCTTTAGAATTTTTCCTTGGAAATCGTTGGAATTTATAAAGTGTCTTTTTTTATTAAGGGAATAAAAAAAAATTTAAACTTTTTAAAATCTTAAATATGTCTGGCAGAATACTGTCTGCATGTGAAACCGAAATATTTTTTTTTTCACTTTTACTACGGGTAACACAAAACTGTAAGTAATTCGCTAATTTTTTGCGCCGAATATTAGTTGCATGTTTTATATTAATGCAATATTATAATCTATGTAGCATTTCATTGGGTTTTATGGCCTAATGGTTTTGGTGTGTACATAGTTAAATAAAATAATCTGATACGAAATTAAACATCTAATTAAATGTTTATGGATTTGACACGTGAAAATGAAAATATTCATGATACTTTTGCGTGCAACTAATAATAATATACGTAATCATGGTAAATGTCGTACATACGGTAATACAATTGCATAATATATAAGTTTAAAGCAAAGATTGCATAATATATAAGTTTAAAAAAGGGGGCGGGGGAAGTAAAGATAACCATAAATGCCGCTTATTCATCAAGTTTTGTTTTTTTTTTACTAATATTGAAAATTCACTATTTACACACACACACACTAAAAGAAGAAATAAAACGTTATGCTGAAAACGTAAGCATTTTATAAAAGAAAGTTCATATCACTCACCTGCAAGAAAAGTGCCACATCTCGGAAAAATTAATTTTGCATTTTATTCCACTAATAGGTCTGTTATTAACTGTCTTGCTATACAAACAGTTTCATAAGTGTAGTTATACGGAAAATCACTTTGTTACACTATCTGTCCATTGGTGACCACAAAAGAGGGGTGGATTGTGTGGGGAGGTAAAATCACCCAACCTTTCAAACAGTGTTCTCGCTGGCTTTTGACCAACATTAGCGATTTGGCGAATAAGAAATAAAAAACAGTAGCCAAATGAATATAAACATTAGCAAAATAGATTCGGCGTGAAACACTGAAAAATCTATCTTTAACCTCTTATTGCATCCATTTTTTGAATATGTTCTAAAATAACCTAATTTTTTTAGTTACGCAAAAAATAGAAATTCAACTATCCGTTACAGAAACTATTAAAAATAAATACATTCTAAATGCCTCCTAAATGTGTAAATGTTTCAGACATTCTTGTAGCAGTCTGAATAAAAGTTAAAAACAGCTATCTTTGATTTACCATTGTGAAAACATATACTAAAAATTGTTATGAGATTTCGACCGATAGAAAAAATTGACGGGCCAATGATACTTTACGTGCAACTAATAAATAGTTTGGTTTATTTCAACAACACATTCCAGAAAAACTTTTCAACATTTGGCACTTGTTGCGAGTAATTTTGCGTATGTTTTTACCAGAGCGACGCCGGCGCATACACAGTGATTAACTGACAAAAACCTATCGCATAATCATTTTTGTGTCTTTGGCTGTTTCTAAACCTAATTGATATTGAGTCTGTATCTCTATAAATAAAGCAATGTAAATGGCACGGTGCGATTGAACATGTAAAGCTACATATATCGTTCAGAAACGTGAATAAGTCTTGAGTGTATTGGAATACACACAAACAGAGCAGAAATTGAGCACTCGCAATTTGGTGAGTCTGATTGTTAGTTTACTCGCCAAATGAAACATTTTGTCGCGATTTGACGCAACAGCGAGCGGCAGCGAGAACCCTGCTTTCAAACCGCATCATACGTCTTCATCCTTACGGGTTTTATGCGTTTATGCATGTTTTTACTCCTGCATGCAGGTCTAAGTTCTATAATTTCATGTTACAGTAAAATCATGCAAATTTTCCTTTTGCCTCTCCTGTGAAATTTACATTTGTCGAGATGTGTCACTTTTCTTGCGGGTGAGCGATATGAAGGTAGAAGCTCAACAGCAGAAATATTCCACGTATGAAAAATTTCTTCTCCCTTGTCACTATAGGCGCTGTGATCGTCATCGCTACGGCGCCTAGAATATACAGTGTGGAAATCGGCTATTCCTTTAACACTTAAAAAAGCGCTAAAGTATTGTATCCCTTAAATGCGCAACGATGCTGCTGAAATATAAAGATCGCAGCGACATCTGCTGGATATTTTTACAACTGCAAGATTTTGCTTGTCTATACAATGTAATACGAAAATCCCGCAGATGTCGCTGCGATCGACACTTGGGATTTTAGCAGTATCGTCGTACATTTAAGGGATACAAATTTTTAGCATTGTTTGGATAGCATATTTCCACACTAGGTATTCTAGACGCTGTATTATCGCGTTACCATTATGCTCTACGAATGTGTCCAATCTTGTAAGTTTGTCTATGGTTCGATGTGGGCTAAAAATCTTCCCCATTCATAGTTGGGGCATTCTCACAATCTTTTGACTTTTGGGGAAAAAAATCTGACAAAATTAAACTTGCTAAAATAACATTTTAATCTGATAGACGAATGTCTTAATGATTCAAAATAAAGAAAAAAGGGTCAGCAGCGAAACATTTTTTTATTTAACTGAGGTTTAAGCTAAACTTGCGAGTTTAATTTTCCTTACCATTTTACCCTATAACTTTTTATTTTCTTCTAAATTTTTACTTATAATGAATTTGCATAGTACCCACAGGACATTCAAATATGAAATAATAACAATGTAGTACTTTAAATACAGAATTTTTGTATAACATTGTCTTAAAAGGGTGTTAAAGAAGGGACGTTAAGGTAAAAAAAAGGGGATGGTATTGGAAAAAAGGTACGAAATGGTAAAAAAAGAGACGGTAAGGATGGAACGGTAAGGAAAATTACCACCTATTTTTAGGAAAATCATGTTAAGACTATGTGATAGCCACAATGTTCATTGATTTTTAGAAACAGTTGTTAACATTGGATTAAATTAATTTTTTTTCTAATTTACCTCGAAAAATGCAGGAATAAACCTTAGGGACGGTGAGACTACCAATAAAGCCATGATGCTTGAAATTGATATTTAAATGCTGATTTAAATTCTATAGTAAATTTCCTGCCAAAGAATTTTAGACATTACTTCTCTACCATATTTCTGCATGAGAAAAAGCTTGAAAAAAATTCTGTGGCTGCATCTGAAATGATTTTCTGTATAAATTTAGAAGAGGGATAGTAAGGAATCTAAAACCCGGGGACAGAGTTTAAAAAATAATAACAACCCTAAAAATGTGTGCAGGTTAATTTTTAGCTACATATTTATATGAAACTATAGTTCCAGTTTCAGAAAAAAATTACATCGAATAACTTTTATTGAAACAATTTTATCCAGACAGCTCCAAACTTAAAAATCAGCATCACGGACACGGGACGTTAGATGAGTTTTCCTGGTATTTAAACCCCCAACATCATCCAAAACTTATTTATCTCGTTAATATTGTTATGCATCATGCAATGGGGTGTTCCCCAGTATATGAAATTAAAAAAAAAACACAAAAAGTGTATTAAATAAAAACCTATTATTCTGGGACATGAAAGTCAAAAGATTGTGCGAATGCCCCAGTTATACGTAACATATTAGTTAAATTCATTATACGACGTCAGATGTGGGCAAAAAATTCTATCCAATGACACCTCTTTCATACTTGTTGAGTAACAGGGATGTTGACAACGAAAATATTACATATGATCAGTCAAATATTGATTTGGCACTAGGAACTTCAATCATGCTGATAAACAGTTTTATAATCTAAGAATTTGAATCTTCGAAATTAGTGTTTCGAAATAAATGCTGTTGAAACCAATGCTATATAAACCCATATTATTTCGTATGTTTACTCAGCATATGTCCATATTTAGTCCAGTCGGTATTAAGCATCAGTGAATCACAAGATCGTGCAAATATATTATTACATTTAATCCTCAACACCGTATTATGCCTAAACGAAGGATATAGTTTGAAATTCTAATATTGTGATCTATCTAAAAATTTTAAATACATTTTAATCTAATAGAATTAATTTGATGTACTTAAAAAATATATATAATAAAAAAAATTGTGAAAAATTGGTAATAATTTTGAAGATATCATTATGTATTACATTTTATGAAAAGTAAATCTACGTAAAATTTTGCGTTTATAGATTTTTGATTAAATGCAAAAATACAAATGTTCTGTGTACTTATTATGTATATGTGTGTGTGTATGTGAGTGTATTTGTGTGTTTTAGAAATGCTACAGGTAAAAAAATTATAATAAAACTAAAAACTTATCTTTTGATCTTTTATTTATGATTATAAAGAACGATTTATCGTGTAAATTACTTAAAAAATCGTTACTTATGAGTTAAAAAAAAGTAGAAACTCTTTTACTATCTAACCTACACAGCGCTTTGTTTTGTGTTTTTATTTAAGAAGAACGTACCATAACTTCCAAACAGTAATCTTTTCTTTATTTAATTACTGAATAGCTGGCATTAAATAAAGCAAAAGGTACTATTTAAAATTTTTTTTTTTAGTTTTTTGAATTAAAAAAATCGCGCTAAATTGGCAACACTGTAACACAGCGCACCTAAACGGACCATTATTTAAGAAAACATTCTTTAAAAAAAGTTCCATTTTCCTTTAAAAAAATGAAAATCGCACATTTACACAAAATTCGGTACTGTAAAGGTCAAAGGTTAATCCTATTTCTGCCTTTTTATTACGAAACTCATTAGTAAACTAATTGGGTGCCGGTTCGAAGAATGGGTAGCCAAAAATTTTTATCAACCCATTAATCGCCAAGTCTATAACGTAGTTGTCCTCAATTTTTTTGCTGAAATCCATTGCCACACAAATTTTGAAAGATATTAGATTATAACTTCCTGCCATTAAATGAGGTAATTTTTTAAATTCTAAAATAGTGTTAGCTTGGTAGTTTATTTAAGGCTGTTCTCAAATCCAAAAGAATAACTTTATGACATAAGTTTAAATTTATTTTTGATCGGAAATGCAAGAAACTAGCAGGTATTGTTGTTCAGAAACTATGTAATCGAGCTATTTTTCCCGGTTTTTTGCAAACGTATTAGATCTTTCAGAAAATAGTGTCACAGTGGACGTTTTGAACCGAAGTTCCCGATGAAATCAGAAAAACCAGTCAGCGAAGGGAGAAAAACGAAAAACGTCTTTGTCACGTGATCAAAATCGCTTATAACTCAATAGGTAATTTATTTATCAAAAAATGGAAAACACAGTTCGATTCCGAATTGCTTACATCGTCAGGGCTTACAGCTTTATACCTTTCCGTTAAAAAATGAATTTGTAAATGTGTTAAAACATTTTGAGCTTGTTGAACAGAGCAGTTGAGGACAGCCTTAAACATGCGTATTTATTTTGATTGTTACGTCAACGTATCACCAGTGAGTAACCTGTTACGACAGTAGATGACTTTGTTTAGATGGATCTAAACACTATCTGACGATGTAAATCGAATCTCCCTCCTCCAATTTTCAATGTCATGCATTACCTAATTAGCACACAATGCTTTAAAACAAGTTTTTGCTCCAAAACTGGGCATATCCATATTAATACATGGAAATTATTCCAGAGAGAAACATTCGCCTTGCATACAATATTTCAAATGAAAATCAAATTTCAAAGTGATTGCTTAAAAGGCGCAAAGGCCAACATAGTGAAAAAGATTCCAAGCCGGTTTTAATTGTGTCTCGTGCTCGCCCCAGGTCGGTGGCTCACGATAAATATTCCATCTTGTGCTACGTTTGTAGCCTTGCCAACATATAATAGTGAGAAATTTTCCGAGCTAGGTATCGTTCCAAGTGGTTTAGTCGGTAGAACGTCAGTGCGCTATACTGATGGCCCGGGTTCGAGTCCCGGCTTGGAATCTTTTTCACTATGTTGGCCTTTGCGCCTTTTAATCAATCACTTTGAAATTTGATTTTCATTTGAAATATTGTATGCAAGGCGAATGTTTCTCTCTGGAATAATTTCCATGTATTAATATAGATTCTATCGATGCTGGATTTAATTATGTTTCGTGCTCGCCCCAGTTCGGTGGCTCACGATAAATATTCCATCTTGTGCTACGTTTGTAGCCTTGCCAACATATAATAGTGAGAAATTTTCCGAGCTAGGT
Organism: Maratus speciosus; assembly: GCA_963932465.1. NCBI lineage: Eukaryota > Metazoa > Arthropoda > Arachnida > Araneae > Salticidae > Maratus > Maratus speciosus. Next base: position 131,091,516 of record OZ010789.1, read on the forward strand.
ATCTTTCCAAGTGGTTTAGTCGGTAGAACGTCAGTGCGCTATACTGATGGCCCGGGTTCGAGTCCCGGCTTGGAATCTTTTTCACTATGTTGGCCTTTGTACCTTTTAAGCAATCACTTTGAAATTTGATTTTCATTTGAAATAAGAAAAAAAAACTGGGTATATCCGTTTAATTGATCTCAGCTATTGAAGTAAGAAAGTCGATTATGTGTAAGAAAGACATGGAAAATTTTAGAAATCCAATACATTACGTTCGATAGGATTGAACCTATTGATGTCCGCTCCGCACACCTTATACTTTAGACCAGCATGTTAAACATTTGGTTAATTAACCGTTTGCGATTCAAGAATTCGGGTAAAATATTTACTCAGATGTTAGAACAGATCATTTTAAGCGTGTAAAAAAATATAATGAAAAATATTTAGAACATAAAAATAAAAAATATATTCACTAAAAAGTACTTTTTCCATATCTGCAGTTAACAGAAAACAACCTACTTCTCATAAATGCTGTCAATTTTCTAACATAAAATTGTAAAGTACAAACTTACCTTTGTAAAAAATCAACTTTTGGACGTGGTCAGCCTTTTTAATTTTACGAAATTTACGAAGTTCATTTTAACAATAGCGACGTGAAACTGCTCAAATGATAAATAAAACATGAAAAATTAACTTGGTATCGCCTCTATTGAGAATTCTATTAACAGTTTATATTAACTACAGTATTGGGAAACAGCAGAAATAATTAAAATCGCCTTTTAAAGCCAAATGTATATGTAACAGTTGCTTTTATAGGCTTTCCGGTATGCTGCAGATATGAAACGCGGTGATACAAAGGGTTAAGCGCTTGTAATATTGAAGTAATATAATTAAAGATGAGATGTTAAATTAAAATTACAGATACTTCCACGTTTTTCATATTTTGAACTCTGTAGAAAGTAGTAAAGCGTATTTTGCTGAACGTACGACAAGAACTTTTCCCATTTAAAAACAATTACATTATTCTGTAATAAAATCCCAAATGAATCAGCTAACATAATTATTTAAATAATGTAACTTCCCTTAACACAGTTCTTTGATAATACATTAAGTTATCATAGCCCTGTTTAATTTAAAGTTGTTCTATCATCGGAGACATAATAATACAGCTTCCAAAAGACATAAAAGATATGAAAAGAATGAATCGAATCGAGAAATTCTCTATCAGTTATTCCATTCATTTTTCAACGTCGTAGGGTAATATACCGCATAGTGTAGTTAAATGACAATTATCGAACGTTTTCGAGAATATCATGCATACTTTGATTACACATAAATTCCATACAACCTAATCAAAGAAGTGAAATCGAATTAATCTCAGCGATGTATTTTAAAAGATGAGTTTTCTGTAATCATAAGCGCCTCGAATGGAATTCCAATACTTCAATTTCGGTCGAAAACGATTTCTCGAGATAAAATATTTCAGACGATGAATCCAATTTCCAAGAGGCAGATTCTACTTGTTCATCAGCGCATATCGTGATCAAGAATAGATGAAATACATTTTCGATGCACGAAGTAGGGTTTTCTTAATCACTTCGTGTTTAAACTTAAGTGCACGTGTGCTTTCAGTAAAAGATAGGTACAAGAATGAGTCTTTTATACGCAAATAATAAACGATTGATATTCACAGATCAGATTTTGTACAAAGGGTTATTGGTGTAGAAAGTAATATAATTTTGAAATGATACTCCATGTTGTGTGCTTTGCATTTTGGATAAGGAGTTATTTCTTCTTCGGGTATTTCATCCGGATAAATTTTAGGAAGAGTAAGAAACTTTTTCATTAAAAGAAGAAATTATTCCTTTGAAGTAACTACTAATGTACGTTTATGTGCAAGATGAAAGATTATTACCAAGAAAGTTCGAAGTTTCTAATTAATTTGAAATGTTTAGTACCGGAAGATAATTTATTTTTTTAAATATTTGTTTGTTAAAGCTTATATTAGCTATTAATGCTCATTTTAAAAAATAGCCTTAATCAAGTACATTGCAGCACCACGAAGATTTATCTATACTAATAAAAGAAAGTTTCGCTCTGTGTGTCTGTCTGTGTGTGTGCGTGTGTATCTGCGATGGCTAGCGTAATCTACATCATGTACGAGGCTGAACATTTTTGTGAAGATAGCTCAAGGCCTCTCCTAATGCACCTGGGACTCAGAATTTTAAATTTCTAATAATTATCTGAGATATTAGTTAAAACTCATCAAGTGGCCCAATTTAAAAAGCATGTCTTTCGTCAAAACCACAAGCTGTCTAGAATTGAACCCTGATGCGAGAGATGCGTACAACTGTCCAACCAACACGCTCCCCTTGAAATCCCATCGAGGGTAGTGGTTTGTAGAAGCAAAAACATAGATTTTAATCGGGCCGCAAAGAAAATTGTTTCTCAATTTCTTCTTTAAGAGGTACATTGTAGCACTACACATATTTACTTATAATAATATGAATTTGGCTTTTTTGCAAATTCATTATGCGAATATGTTTTCACATATTTTGGGCTAAATTTTCTATAAAAGCATAAACGTTTAATTTTTTTTATTTGTTAAATTTTAGTCTTACAGTGTTAAAAATTAGCGCAAACTGTAAAGTCATTTAACGTTTTTATAGAAAACGGTTACCTAACTGCAATTTATTTCTATTCTGGCAAATGAGAATACTTCAAAATAATGGTCCAGTAACTGTAATTTCTATAGAAACGGTTGAAAGATAGGACAATTTGCTGTAGATTTTCCGCAATGAGTAGAATAGACAGGTTTATGTTAGCCATATGGGTACGTTGGCCCATACGCGATATTTTTCAAACTATCCAATAGACGGCGTTAATAGCTGAGCGACGTGTGTCTCATCATGTCTTCTTTCACCAATAACAACGTCAACAACGAAAAAAACAATGACTACAAATTTTCAAATTTTCACTCAGTTTCTTTTTACTCTTATAAATAATTGTCTCTGATTTGTTTCTAAATTAAAATTTCACTTTGGTGAAAAGCACTTTAAAAGACCGTTTTTTAGAACTTATTTTCTACCTACAGTAAAAAAAAAGCATTAACAAAATAATTTGATACGACGATCAAAAAACAGAATGGCGATATGGTGCAAGTTGGCTCATGTAATCCGGGGTATGTTGGCCCGTAGTCCAAGAGTTTTCTACATTCATAAGCTTATAACAGTGAATAAATTGCAAATTTATGTATGTTTTTGGAGAGGGCGATATTAACTAAAAGGCAAATAAGACAAGAGTTGATTCAATTTACCAAGTGCAAACGTTGGACAGACATATCATGTGTCATTAGGGACAAAACACGAGGGCAAGTCAGTAAGTAGGTCACAAAAGCCAACATAAAAAAGGGAAACCAAGATACATACTTAAAAGGCATGTTTATTTCTCTATATAATCGTCATTTACATTGATACATTTGTCCCCTCTCTTTATGAGTTGTCTAATACCTGCTGCATAAAAGTCTTCGAACTGCACTCTTAGCCATCTGTGTACCTCAGATTCAGCGTCTGCATCAGACCCCGATCATGACTAATTGGGGCCCTGGGCAAAGATAAATTAGGGGGCCCTATTCGAATTGTTGCAACATTATCAAAATGGAACTGATGATCAGTCATATGTCTAATGCATAAACAATATTTTTTTCTTAGTACAGAACAAAACTCTTATATATAACTTTAGAAACACGTTATACTACTTTAAGATGAATTTAATAACTTCAACTTATGAAAGAGTATCAAATACCCTTGCATGTAAATATGAGTTTATCAAGTTAGTTTCTTTTACACCTTTTTAAGTTGTACTACATACAGCATAATATCAACTCAAATACATTCTACTTCACAAGTAAGAAGTGGTTTTTCAATAAATCTAAAAATATGTCAATTTTGGATTTGTTTTTTCATATTTACTTAAAGTTAAAAGGAAAAACTTTGAATACAATAGAAAATTTAGCTCTTGACAGCTAGAACTGATTATTTTCAACCATTAAAGTTTCGATATTAAGTTCACCGCTAATACAATGTATTAAAATCTAAATATTATTTCTTAATTAATAGTGGTCGAGGTTAGCTTTGCGGAAGCATTGAGTTCTGTGTGTTCAAAATGAAATTTGTATTTCAGAGAGTTTAGTAGAATCTTTTAAAGACGAAATTTGTTTTGTATTTGAAAAATTTCAAAGCTGGAATTGGGAAAAAAGTAAATATTTTATAAATTAATATATGGATTTGGGGGCCCCTTCAGGTCCGGGGCCCCTGGGCAAAGTCCCGATTTGCCCATGCGATAATAAGGGCCTGGTCTGCATCAGTCGGCTGTAGGCTGAACCATGTGAACATCCTGTTGCAGTTGCTAATGCTGTCTTTTGTTGTTCACCTGTTAGCTCTAACCATTTCATCAAACTTCCGCACTGTTTCTTTTGTCGCAATCTCAACAGAACGACCACTTCGTCCTTCGTCAACAACTTTTGAACGCCCCTGCTCATCTTGTACAACTGTTGTCTCATAAATTCGAAATTGACATCTTACAGTTGGACAGTGCTGCCACCTATTGACATATTTGGAAACAATTTACTACTAATTTCGACCTCTCATATTGTTTTGTGACCTACTTATTGACTTTCCCTCGTACTTTCTATTTGCATTCATTGTGATGATGAGAAAGATTTCGATGAACGCAGTTGTTAAGTTGAACAAAATATCTTTTCTCGTTCTTTGTATCTTTTATATGCCAAATTAAAATTTCATTTGATATTTTATGTGATTTTTCATTTCTATTAGTAATCCGAAAATCAAATCAATTTAGAGGACCAACTTGCCCCTTTCCATAGGGCAGACTGGCCCAGTGCCTTGATAGGGAGTTGATTCTGAGCCAAAAACTCTCAGGTGATCCAATGACAGTATTTGTAAATGTACTTTTATAACTTTTAGAAATGTTAAACTAGTTTTGATATAACTTTTATTTTATAATAAATTTATAACTTAAAATAAAAATAATAAATCGGAAAATTTGATAGGCTGATTTTTTTTTTTTTTTATTATTATTTTCTCCTTTTTATTAACCATTTGGGAAAACGGTTATTGTCCTCGGTCAGGGTAGGAAATCAAAAACATATCTGAAGCGTTTTATTAGTTGAATCCCGCATTTTATTCGTGTTCTGATTGGTCTATATCTGTATTTTCCCTTTACTTTCAACAGAGATGGATACTTTTGTGCCACTATGACAAAAAAGTAATAAAAACTAAAAAAAAAAATTAATAACTCAGAAACAAATTGAGATACAGCTTTCAAAGAAATTGCATTTCAAAGTACATTTTCTTCTCTATACGACGGTGTAAAACAGTGGTTCCCAACGTGGGGCGTACGCCCCACAGGGGGGGGGGTGCAATTTGGCATTTTAGAGGGGCAATTTAGAATTCGTTACTCACCCATGCGCTGTCACTTTCTTTTGTCTTTTCTTTTCCAAGAAAATTAATGTTGTAGGCTAAAAGTAAGTGGAATACAAGCAAAATTTAAAAAATCATTTTTTTTATTGAATTTAAAAATATTCTTAATCAAAAATTAGACTTGCCCCAGAATAATTATGCAGACAATTTTTTAAAATATTTTGATATATTATATAGTATTAAAAATCTTTATAATGTTTCTGGTTAGTATTTTACAATTTTTCGTAACGCTTTCATTGAATGGACTTTCTACATTTGTTCACTTTGTTGTATATCATCCGAAGTACCTATAAATCTGACACTTTTAAATATATTTAACCTAAAAAATGTATGAAATAGTTAAACGAGTTACTTGAACTTTATAAAATTTATAAAACTTAAATAGCATTAGAAAAGTAAATGGATAGATACTAAATGTCTATCCTGCACAGTAAATACATTTATATGATGACACATTCATTTCATACATTTTAAAATCATATATGACATGAAAGACAATTAACTATATTGGGAAAGAAAAAACAGAGAAACTCTGTTGTAGTGGGGGAGTAATGATTTGTTTTATAGAATCATGTTAAAAACACATTTGGGATTGAAGATTCAGCTATTTGATAAATTAAAAAATGTTAAATGAATAGTTATTGTTAAGGGGTGAATAGAGTTCACATTTTAAATAATAAGAAACAAAATTTACATAGTGAGGGAGGGGGGCCATAATGATTTTACGGATGCTTTGTTGGGGCGTGGACAGTAAAAGGTTGAGAACCACTGGTGTAACAAGTAATATTATGGGATATTTAGAATTTTAAAAATGAAATTTCATTTAAAATTGGTCCAGGAATATCAGTGTTTAATCCATGGCGTACGTAATGTATGACCAGCTCCGTAGAAGTTTAAAAATTTACAGTACCACTGAAAAATGTAATCCATGGCGTACGCAATGTATGATCAACTCCGTGCGATTTTTTATGTCTTAAATTTTAGTCTTTGAAAAAATCATTTTCCAAATGGTCGTTGTAATTTGTTAAATTGCTTTTTATAATATTTTATTATTAATTAATATGCATAACCATTATACAATATTACAATTGATCATCAATACCAAATAAAACTTATAAATTGAGTATCAAGACAGGATACAAACATTATACATATTAAATTTGAATTAACAATTATTAAATTAACTAACCATTAATGATTTTTTTAAAACTAGATCCAATCACTTATAAATGAAGTATTAAAAAAGTATAACATTTAAAATTGGCGAAAGCTCAATATTAACAGGAAGGTGAATGCATAAAAAGAATGAATAAATAAAGATAAATTTGTAGGAATTCATAAATATTCGAAATATTTTGTGAAACTGTTTGTAGCTAAAACATCTTAACCAATGAAAAAAGATTTAAAAAAAAAATGAAACATTGACATACCAATAAATTCATTATACGAAATGTAGGATCTCATAATTGAAAATTCATAAACTCAATAGCAAAAATTACAAAATGAATGCCAAAAAGGAGAACTATCGTGAATAAAAATGGAATTTATGACTCGTAACTTGTTTTCAAGGGAACTATTACGATATCATAAGTAATATGCGGTTAATTTCTGAAGTAGAAATAATAAGCAACCGTTTAAATTCATATTTCTATCATTGCCCGATTAACCGTAACATAAAAAGAAAAAAAAAGAAATATATTAATAAATAAATATATAAAATTTGGACATACATATATATATACTAAATCTAAACGACTTTTATTGTTATAAATTAAACCAAATCTGAAATACTGATAAGTTAAAAATTAAAGAAAAATTAATAATCTAAATTATTTAATAAAAAAAAAACCGCTACAATTTCTCAATAAAAAAATAAAATTGTATATAGATTTTTTTTTCAGTTTACTATCATTGCTTTTACAATTTCATTATTTATGATTCCTTCTGAGATATGTAACTGATTAAATAAATAAGCGAAAACCGGAAATTTTCGTCCAATGTAAACTTCTTAAATTTATGAAAGAATGTTCATTTCGTAATTAAATTTTAAAGCGTATGATTTCCTCTAATACGCTAAAGTATTAAAATTCAAATTCTCTCGTAATTTGTCCTAGAAATGAAGACTCAGAAAATTAAGCTGCGAGTATTATGAATTGAAACTATTATAGCAGAGATGGAGGAAACGCTGTTCAGAAAATAGTTATTCCGCCAATTTACGTTTTTCATTTTGAAGAATTTGAAGCTTAGAACAATTGATTTAATCTGTAATTAGCTGGATGGAAATTATTCAAACCTAATTATATCAAAGAATTCTCAATTACTGGTATCCATATTGCATGTTTAATTGTTTTCTTTATAAGTATCATAAAGAAACTGGGGATGGAAGAATCTATTGTTTGAAATAGATATTAGTTTCATTTTATGAGCGGTATTTGAATTTGTTTAGTGGATTTCTTTCTTATTCAAAAATGAATAAAATTTATGAAGTAGAATTTTAAATAAGTTTATGAATACGCTTATTTAAATATACATACATGTTTAATGTGGCGTCGGTACGAGGGAGAGTTTTTGTAATGTGCTTTCGAATGTTTTGGGCGTTTGATTTACGTATTACACTGTAAAAAAAAATCTGTAAAGTTACTAAAGTTTTTCTAGGAAACTGGGATTCCTAGAACTTTTTATGTAACGGCAACAACAAAAATTCTAAACTTTAGTTTATAATTAGTACTAGAGTACGTAGTAGTACAGAAAAACTTTAGTAACTTTAAAGTTTTTTTTTTTTTTTTTTTTTTTTTTGTTTACAGGGTACGGCACTCTGGCTGAAACTCACTGCCACTGCACACATTTATCATATATGCATATCTTTCTTTCTCAAACATGGCTACTATTTTACAATATATCCATTGCCGATGAGTACACAGCCTTTCAGTGTTGGCTGTAAATAAAATCTGCCAACAAAGGGATTAAAACCTCCTGAAAGCCGAGAAAAAGGGCATAATTGTAATGTTGTTTTCTCTATAATTTGTTTAAATGCTGATAAAAGATGTTTTTTTTTTTTTTCCAACATGTAATTTTTTTTTTTTTTTTTTTTTTTTTTTTTTTTTTTTTTTTACGTATAGACATATAAGCCTAGAGATTATTAATCATAACTTAATTTTTTAAAACTAAATTATATCTGTAGAATTATATTAATTTAAATAATGCTTTTATTGCAGTGAAACCTACAGCTTAGTGCACGGATATATCAGTAAACGTCGGTGAGAAGATTAACAGTCGAACTCGGTTTATACGCGAAGCAAGAGAATTATAAAAGTCTTCGCTTTAATTGTTACTCGTAATACCCGTGAAGATAAGAACCTTAAACACCCTTATAAATAAACTAATTACGATTGCTCTACTTATCTTAATGCTAAAGGTAACATAATGTCATAAAGTTTCCAAAAACACTCGCCAAAATTGCAATAGTTCCATTTTCGAGTTATTGATTTCACATCTTTTTTTATTTTTTATAACAAAGCAATAAAAGACATGAAAAGGCCAGTTAGTATAGCCCAGTGTCCGAAATGAAATAAATAAATAAATTTTTATCCTATGCTCTTTCCTTCCCATGGCTCAATTGTAAATCTTAAAAAGGGGCGATATACGGGGTGTTCCAAAACTCGACCGACAAATTAAGAGGGGGTGATGGAAGGTACCAAGAGGAGGAAGACTTACTCTAGAACATGCAGTCGGCAAGCCACTTATTTAATTACAAATACAGGGTGTTCCATTTCTACTCTAACCCAACTTTGGCTGACTGTAATAAATTTTAGGAATTGAAGTATATTATAATTAAATTTTTAATAGACATGCTCATCTTTTTTGTAAATATGATAACACCAAAAAGAAATTGGTAGAACTTTTCATTGTACAAGTAGGTTACATTTACAAGTAGGTACTTGACGCTCCACAGCATACTGTTCTTCCGGAACTTTTTGTGATGTTATCACATTTCATGCAAAACGAGGTATATATCGTTAGAATTTTATTGCAATGTTTTTATTTTTCGCAAAATTATTACCGTTAAGCAGGTTACAGTTAGGGTGAAACACCGTGTATTTGTGACTAAATAAGTGGTTTGCGAGCCCATGTTCTACGGCAATTTTTGATCCTCTTGATGCCTTCTAACACCCCTCTTAATTTGTCGGTCGAATTTTGGAACACACTGTATTAAACATCCTTATATATATTTTCTTCGGTGGAGGATTTCTCCTTGAAAGTTGAAATTCTGTCTGGTAAAACCGAAAAGTTACCGCATTTTGACATGGAGTTGCACTGTAGAAATGTTACCACTGACAGAATAAGCAGTGTTTAATAATAAAAATGATTTCTTTCCTAATCCTACCTTACTTTAACCGAAATTCACATTGAAAAGAAGGGATTTTTTGCTCGTTTTATCCGTGCTCCAACTTTTGGAGTTCGTATAAAATGTTGAAATCTTAATATACAGGGTTACCATAGAAATAAATGCCTCACTTTGAAAATTTAATTAGTCATTAACTATAATAAATTTGACAATGAAAAAAGTGACATTTATATCTGGTTGTTCTTAAATTTTATATACTCTAATTATTAAAGCAGTTAATATTTTGGTCAATAGATGTTCTGCATCGTCTCGATCTACAATAATGCTTAAACTAGCATGTAAAACTGCATAAAAAGTATATCAAGCTGTATTATTTATTCTGTTTATGATTTAAATACGAAAAGGGCAATTTAATTTTTAAAATTTATTAGAACATTCTTAATGTTTGAGGCAGTGAAGCGACATCTATTGACGGAAATTTGAACTAGTTTTACAATTACAGTACATGAAATTTAAAAGCACCAGATGTAAATGTCAGTAATTTCATATTCCTATTTATTATAATTAATGAATTTGTGACGTTTATATCTGGTTGTTCTTAAATTTTATACACTGTAATTTTTAAAGCAGTTCATATTTTCGTGAATAGATGGCGCTGCATCGTCTCAATCTACAATAATGCTCAAACTAGCATGAAAAACTGCACAACAACTACCTGAAATTGTATTATTTATTCTATTTAGGATTGAAATACGAAAAGACAATTTAATTTTTCTAATTTATTAGAGCCTTTTTAATGTTTGAGACGATGCAGCAACATCTATAGGCGGAAATTCGAACTATTTTTTAGAATTACAGTACATGAAATTTAAAAGCACCAGATATAAATGTCATACATTTCATATTCCTATTTATTATAGTTAATGAATTTGTGACATTTATAGAGGGATGTTTTTAAATTTTATGTACCGTAATTTTTAAAGCAGTTCATATTTTCGACAATAGATGGTTCTGCACCGTCTCAATCTATAATAAGGCTCAAACTAGCACGTAAAACTGCATAAAAAAATACCTGGAATTGTATTATTTATTCTATTTATGATTGAAATATGAAATAAAATTTAATTTTTTACAATTTTTAGAGCATTCTTAATGCTTGAGACGGTGCAGTGACATCTGATGACGGAAATTTGAACTCTTTTTTAGATTTACAGTACGTGAAATTTAAGAGCCACCGAATGTAAAAGGCCCTTAGTTCATATTCCTACTTATTATAGTAAAAGAATTTTTGATATTTATATCTGGTTGTTCTTAAATTTATATGCTAACATTTTTAAAGCAGTTCATAACTTCGTCAATAGATGACGCTGCCCCCGTATCAATCTATAATAAAGCTCCAACTGTCTAGTAAAACTGCATAAAAAATATCTCAAATTGTATTATTATTTTTTATTTATGATTGAAATACTTAAAGACAATTTAATATTTTTAAATTTATTAGAGCAATCTTAATGTTTGAGGCGGTGCAGCGACATCTCTTGACGAAAATGTGAACTATTTTAGAATTACAGTACATGGAATTTAAGAGCCACCAGATGTAAATGTCGCTCATTTTATATTCATATTTATTGCAGTTAATGAATTATTGAATTTTCAAATTGGGGCGTTTAATTCTGTTCACCCTATGGTTTAAATGATGAACTATTTTTAACGAGCAACTTGCCTAATTTAACCTTACTCATTCCAAGTAAAAAAGTCAGCAAATAACCTTTAAATAAACCGTCAGGAAAACTGAAGGTATTTAGGGCAAAAAATTTGCAGGTTTTTTTTAGGTAAAAAACACTGCATTTTTCCTCCGCTTTTTTTGTCCGAGATACCTGCATTTTCCTTTATGTAAAAAAACTGCGCTTCCCTCACATTTTGTCCGAAATACCTGCAATTTTCTTTTAGGTATAATACCTGCATCTTCTCTTTACATAAAAAACCAGAAGTATTATATTAAACGAGTTCGAACCTTTCAAAACATTTTAAAACTGAAATTTTCTTGGACTGTTTCCCCATCACGTCTGTCATTTGAAAAATAACGAAAAGAAATTTCCAGATAGGAAACTCATTTGTAATTTGCCAAGAAATCCTTTTTGGATAAGAAACTAAATTTAAACGTTGGTGGATAAATTCTTTCCGTTAATTAGATAAAGGCAGTTTTCCATTAAAAGAGTTACCGAATTAAATCAATTACCCTCTACGTCAATATATGCAAATGGAAATAAAGAAATTATTGAAGTAGATAGTAATTCTTAAGCGATAGATCCCTTGTCAGCCGTAATATATTCAAATTAATAGATTGAACATTCACTGAAACAGTTCATATTATGATCTTTAAGTAATTAGCAGAAAATCGAGCTATTCGCCTTTATTCAATTATGATTAATAGGGATGCCTAGATAATACAATAGAAGCTGCAAAACGAATGATTATAATTGAGAAAAAAGGTTATATTAAGCTTTATGAAATAAGATTTTCTTGGTTGTTTTCAATGGTTAGATTGAAATCTTTTATACTGTGATGGAAAGTTTATTGAATGAAGATGAATACAGATGAAGATTAAGGTTTTGTAAAAATTTTAATGTAATGTAATTAAACGTATATAATTAACGGCAGCTGATTTTCAGTTTTCTGAAATATTTTATAGACATTTTATAGATTTCTGAAGTATTTTATACATTTTATAAGTTTCTGAAATATTTTAGATATTTCAAATGTACTAATTAAATTAGTATAGTTGCTCCAAGAAGTTTTACTAGCTGATGGTTATTGAATCGAAGTTGTTATTCATAACTAAAACATACAACGAAATTAATTGAACTTTCACTTTTCAGTATGCTAAGAATAATAAACGTTTAATAAAAATTCTTTTTTGTGCATAACACATTATTTATGTTTCATTTTCTACATTTTAGAAAATTTGAGCATCGTTTAATTTAATTTTTTTAAAATTCAATTTAATATTTTTAACACTTTCCAACATATTTTGAAGTGTTTGTGAATTTGGTTTGTCTGTCTGTCAGTGCTATAACTCAAAAAGAATCAGTGCAGAAGGTTGAGGAAATGGTTGCTATGCTGTCTATTATTGTTCGCATGCCAGCTCTAATCATTTCCTCAACCTTCCGCATGTCTTCTGTCGCAATTTCAACTGGACGACCACTACGCTCTTCGTCAACAACCTTTGAACGACCCTGCTCATTTTGTACAACTGCTGTCTCATAAATTCGAAATTAACACCTTATAGTTGGATTATGCTGCCACTATTTGGGAATATGTGGAAACAATTTACTGCTTATTTCCGACTTCTCATATGAGTTTGTGACCTACTTACTGGCTTTCCATCATAGATCAATGTTGAGATTTGTTGGTCAATGGCACAGCATTTCTTACTGTGGACCAATGTGGGATAATAGTTAGTTAACAACTATAATTGTCCCAACCATTTTGTTCTACTTGGGAAATGCTGAAAAATGTACTCTTCTATCTCTCTGTTTTCTTCTACATCACTTAAACAAGTCGGAAATTATACGTCAAACGTGGCAAATGAGGTGCATTCGTACTATAACTAGTTTTATACATATTCAGATCTTGGTGCAGTAGCTGTTGCGCTCTTATGCAAAAATGCAGGAGCACAAAATTTATTTCGATTGTATGTATATTAAATTCAATAATGCGGAAAATAATTAAACTCCATCTTAAAAAGGATGTAATCACCATGGTAACCTTGAATCATTACCTGTCATGGGATAGCATTGAATTAATTACGTGTGATAGGATTTAATAGGATGAAGAAAACTTTTATTAATATTTTTTTTTTGTCTTGATTCGATTTTGATAAAATTTGAAATAACTCGACAAAATTCTGCATGAAATTAAATATGAAACCACTCGGTTGGGTAGTTTTAGCGCTGTTATACGTGAACAGGCGGGCGGACCAGACGACGACTATAGATGCTACGTATTTATATAATTACGAATACACTTAAGAAAGGCTCTTCTATGACTATGTAGCGTTTACTTGCCCAATTTATTCTGAATATACTTGTAATTTTCTACGTAGGGTAAGTCAGGGATAGGCGCCCCTCTTAAAGGGGTCCGGGACACAAAAATCTTCAAATTTTCTATTTTTTTATTGCAGTAAAACTTTCTCTGCTTTTTTCTGCTTAAAATGACATTTAAGTCATGTTTCTATCTTAATTAGGACAGAATATATTAATTTTTTCGTTTTGGTTTGTATTCAAAGCCTAGCTTTCATGCAATGGTTGTCATGCAAAAGACTTTTTGCGAAAGTGCGTTTTTCTTCATGATGGGGATTTTCACCATTTCCCGTATTTAAATTGTTATGAATCAAGAACCGTTAAAGATAACTGGTTCAAACTTAGAACATATCTTTTTCAATTAGTTTAATTTTGATTCAGTAAATTTGAAAAAAAATATTAACTTTTGAAAATATGATTTTTTTTAAGTTACATAATTTTTTTTTTTTTTTTTTTAAATTTAAATATTTTTTATAATTTGTAAATTAATATTTTTAAAAATGCTTAACCGAAATTAAAACTTATATATTTCTGTTTATTTAAATGATAAGAAATTGAAATTCTACAAATAATATTTCAAGTTATAACGATTTTAAACTACCCCACTTTTTTAATAAATTTTAAATTTTAAATTTAAAAAAAATTATGAGAAGTTTTATCAGGTGATTTTGTTTACAAATGATATGGTTAATCATCACAAAATTTTCAAAATTTTAACTCAATAAGCAAAAATTATTTTAAAATGTGTCACGGACCCCGTTAATCACCGCCCTTATTTTAGGTAGATTTCGTAAGAAATATTGCAGTCGTTACCATGGTGCAACTTTTGAAAAATCCTTCATAACTTTTCATTATATGACCCCAGGAATCCAAAACCACCCTCACCTAAAAAGTTTATATATATATATAACCATTAATTAAACATAACCTACCACCATCAAAAACCGTAATATTATGAATTAAAGCTGTAAGTATAAAAAAAGTGCCAAATAATTTATTATAAGAATTATTATGGAAGAAAAAATAAGAAAGTGGACACCGACAAGTAATGGAATAGCTTATATATTGAATTACGTTTTCAAGGGCACAGAATTTAATGATATAAGCAAGATGGTTGTTTTCTGTGAGAAAAATAAGCTAAAGCTAAAAATTATTTTTCTCTGTGACAGAACAACCATTATAATCAAGTGAATAGATTAAAAATGAAAACAGAATATATATATATATGAATGTATGTACTAAATCTTGTCCGCACGATAAAAGTCGCAATTATGCACGGATCGTTTCCAAACTCGCCAACAACTTTGATATGGCTAATATCTCAGCGGGGATTGAAAATGGGCGAAATCGGCCCAAGGGGGTGGAAATGTGGAGGGTTCAAAATTTTAAATACTGTCTTAACATGATTCTGATAAAACCAGCTCTTTCACAACAATGACAGGAAAAAAAAATAAAAAATTACTAAATAAGCATTTTTTGTTATAGCAGTTGCCAACAATAAAAAAAAACAACAAAATTCTCACCACAGCAATTACTTTTCTCTTGCAAGATTTTCACGTGAAAAATTAAATAAATAGTTTTACAAATTGAAAACAAATTGAATATTACGTCATAAGTTTTCTAGAGCAAGATTTCCTCATGAAAACTGAAAATAAAATAAATAGTTTGACGAATTAAAAAAATGTGTATATTGCGTCATATTGGAAATATAATGGACCTCAGCAGGTGAATATGTAACGTCATGTGAGTTTGAAGAAATGCATTAAAACATGATAAAAATCCGACTATGGAAATATTAACATATTTTAACACTTTAAGGTTCTCTGAATTTTTTGTATCCATTTTTAAACCTATTCCATATACATGCGTGTGTGTATTTGTGTATATTAGAATTTTCACAAAAAGTTTAGCTCTCTACAGCTCATTCTTAGTGAAGAAACTGGGTTTATCTCTAATCTTGATTTAAGTTTTTTAGTGAATTTAGTACTTAACTTCAAAATCTACCTCCGCCTGTAGGTCGAGCTGGCAGGGATTTTTTTTTTTTTTTTTTTTTTTTTTTTTTATAGTAACGATTTTTGTAGTGAATATTTAGCCTATCTATTGTAAATTTTATGTAGATCTTCATAAAAAGTATTATTGTGATATAAATACCAGATAAAATGAGATTTTCATCAAAAAACTTAATGATTTTGGCTATCTATCCCGGACCTCAGGGTTAGACTTTATCGGAATAGATGCTCCAGACAGTATTTCTGGAAGAAGGAAGAAATATGACTGTGACCTGTAAACTCATTATTCGATACCTATTTCAACAGCATTCACTAAATATTTCATGAAAAATCTCTAATAAATAAATTATATTTCATCATCTCTATTTCTACGTTATAAAAACATAAAACAACAGCCAAAATAACCATTTTTGACGAACATAACTTTTATTTGAAGAAATAAATCGCTGTAACTTCGTCTAGTAAGCTTTTTAGGTGCGTTCGTAATTATATAACTACGTAGCGCCTATAGTCGTTGTTCAGTTCGTCTATCCCCCTGTCTGTCTGTCCGTCCGCCCGTATATAACAGAGCAAAAACTACCCAACCGAATGGTCTGTAATTTTAAATATATAATTGTTGCAAAATTTTGTAGAATCATTTCAAATTTTATGAAACTCGGATGTATAGTTTAATGACAGGGACAGTCAAAAGTTTTCGTTACATTATGGCCAATGGGAAAAATTATTTCAAGTGCATTTTAATGATGTTACAGCTTTTGGAACAGAATGAAATTAATATGCACTTATGAAGTGCACTAAACTATGCATTCAGTACAATATGCGGTGCAAAAAATATTAATAAAACTAGTTATAGTACGAACGCACCTCATTTGCCACGTTTGACGTGCAATTTCTAAATAGTTTATAACGATTGAGAGTAAATGAACGTCACTAGCTCCTTCACATGTCCAATAGCAGAAATACAGTGACTGGGGCAACTAACCCGAGGGAACAGCTATAACCCGGATTTATCTAATTAATTTTTCCGCATAAAATATTTTGTATTTAGCTACTCATATAAAACATTCGTAGAAAAAATTAAAAACACAACGAAATGGATCATTTGACTAAGGGAAAAAACATAACAATCCTACTTACAAATTGAAAATTGTTTAGGATTTTAATGTTTAAAATTATATCATTACAAGGTATCGTCCGGATAGATCAATAGGTAAAGCATTGGCAGGTTAAGCTAAGGTATCCAGGTTCGATTCCTGGTCTGGACATTTTTCGCTCTGTTAGAATTAACCTCAACTCTACTACTCCAGCCATGAATATGATTTATTCAGTTGAAAAATTTCCTTTTGTTTAGTATGATATTATTTCTTTCTTTAAAAAAAAAAAAAAAGACTTCTTGGATTCAATAAACATACAATGATGCATGACGTAAGCATTGTATAACCATTTCATCATAAAACATCCCACACAACTAGCATTACACAAATCTTCGCAGATAATTTGTACAAGTATGTGTAAGATTTTGACAGTCATGTATACATGCATTTCTCCGAAAATAGAAATGTTAATTTTCATGCCAAGCTCTTAAATGTATATTCATTGATTTAACTATTAAAAGCTAAACGTATCTTTTTGTCCAGCAACAAAATATTCAGAACTTTACGTTGAGGGTGAAACATAATATTGGTATTTATAAATTATTATTTATAAATTATATAAGATTTAAAAGAATGTTATGTCTTTCATTTTTTAAAAAATATTTATTGTATTCACTAAGCATACAATGATGCATGACGTAAGAATTGTGCAACCATTTCATCTTAAAACATCCCACACAACTAGCATTTACACAATAAATCTTCCTAGATAATTTGCACAAGTACGTGTAAGATTTTGATATACATGTATACAAGCATTTCCCGAAAAAAGAAACGTTAATTTTCATACCAAGCTCTTAAATGTATATTCGTTGATTTAACTATTAAAAGCTAAACGTATCTTTTTGTCCAGCAACAAAATATTCAGAACTTTACATTGAGGGTGAAACATAATATTGGTATTTATAAATTATTATTTATAAATTATATAAGATTTAAAAAAAAATTATTTATTGTATTCACTAAGCATACAATGATGCATGACGTAAGAATTGTGCAACCATTTCATCATAAAACATCCCACACAACTAGCATTTACACAATAAATCTTCCTAGATAATTTGCACAAGTACGTGTAAGATTTTGACATACATGTATACATGCATTTCCCGAAAAAAGAAACGTTAATTTTCATACCAAGCTCTTAAAGGTATATTCATTGATTTAACCATCAAAAACTAAACGTTTCTTTTTGTTAAGCAACAAAATATGCAGAACTTTCGACTGATAGTTCCTATTTGCATTTTACGGATGGAGGTAACCATTTATTCTACGAAATTACGCAATTATCCGTAGCAACATTGTGTTCTCTGCCAAGTTATGAATGCTGTTTCAAGGAAAAGAGAGGGGGTGGAAAAGAAACAGAATCGATAGTTTCTACTTCTTTTCCTTCCGATTCTTTAAGCATGATTTTTCTTTGTTGCAAGCAAGAGCGCCAATGACTTTTCTTCGCAGAAGTTATGAGGAAAGAGTTTTCCTCTGCTGCTTAAACATTTTATATTTATGAGCAAATATTTCTGCCAGGAAATGCTTTATTCTTTAAAAATATTGATTTGCTTCGAATAAAATAAACGGTGAAAAACACGGCGAATTTAGTTTATCGGGGATAACCGGAAAACTTCAATCGTAGTTTTATATCATAGCTGCTGGGATAAAAGACAAAATTATTTAAAATGTTAAAGTTGTCGATTTAAACTAGAAGAAAATCAATATTATGATAGTTTTATAGTTAAGATTTGTAGATAGTTCTGAATATGTTTAAACTGAGGAAAAATGTAATGGTTCGAAAAAAAAATTGATAAAATATTTTGCTAATGACCTTTAAGCAATGCAAATCATTATGTATTTGTTTGCTTTTGTTAGAAAAGTAGATAAATGTTTTCCGTTAAAATTAAACTAACATTTGCTCTTCATACTTCTCACAATTACTAAATGCAAATAAATTTTTTTATAAAATTACAAAACTTTAAAATTTGCTACAACAATTTTTTTCTTCTGCCACACAGTGGCATAAAGGAAAACTCTAAAATGTTTGACAAAGTGAAAGCCAACTATAGGAAAAATCGACATGGATTAATTTTCCATATATTGTTGGCTTTATTGCTTTAATTGACTTCTTAAAAAAGAGGTATAAATAAGCATATGAGCTTAAAGCTGATACCACATTCACCATCCAAGTCATTTGTAAGATGAGCTATTTCTTCATAAACAGATTATCCAATAGAAAAACAGTTGGAAACGCACCATGTGAATGTTTGCCTCTCATTATTTCATCAGTGACGAACTCAATGTACTCCGTATCTTCTACAACAGATATCAGCTCGAATTCATCTAATCAAAAAGTGCTCTCTAAAAATAATTGTTGTTTGCTACATTATTTTTTCTAATATTTAGCAGCGATAACTCGCCAAATGTTCGCGTTAAGGATTCTTAAAAAGAAGAGAAAAAGATTTTATAATCCCTTTGATAAAAAAAAAGAAAAAAAAAAGTTGAGCACATACTTAAAAGGTAAATGCATTTAATTCAATTTTCATATAACATGGACATTTGTTTACATGAAAGGTAAGGTTAGGTTGGGTTCATTTTCGACGACCGATTATCCACTCGAGGGATATGGGCCCGAGGGGGGAGTGCCCTCCATGGGGGTCTTTCTAAGGGAACCTAACCCACATTTACGCATGGAAATCCAAGGTTTAAAAAAACCACGAAAACTCCGAACCATTAGGCCGACGGGCGCGATTGAGTTCGAATCCAGCACCTCCCGTCTACCAGCTTCGAGAGCAGAGCTTCTCGGCCACTGGTGGGGCCATGAAACTTGGGATCAAATGATTAAGTTCATATTTTCTTTTTCTACTTCTTATCATTGAAACAAAAACTCCTACAGTAATAGGTACTGGATAATGTGTTGATATTAGACCCAATAACGTCAGCGGCTCGTTTTTCACGGAGTTTTTGATATAAGGTTTTATTACTGTTAAAAAAAGAAAGAGGTCTTTCAAATTCGATTACTGAAACTGGTAATGTTACAAAAACACGCAGCAAACAGTTGATATTGGATTGTTTAGAGTTGTTCAGCCAATTATCTGTGCGAGGGATATAGATAGAGAGCGAAGAGTATGTGTGGGATCTTTCTAAGGGATCCTAAACCACATTTACACAAGGTTGAAAAAACACAGATAACTATGAACGGTTATGTCGACGAGCATCACATGGTTTCGAACCCAGCACCTTCAGTCTACCAGTTTTGAGAGTAGAGTCTTTCAGTCGCTGGTGGGGCTGGTTGATGTTGGGGAAAATATAGTTCGATTACCAGTGTCTGAAACAACTACAATTTCTCTGGGTTTCTGTTATTTTTTTCAAATTGTGCAATTTTTTGTATCAAAATAAATATTCAGCCTCAACAGTTGTTTCCGATATACGGTCATCATAAAACTTGTTAAATTTTCTAGACAATTTTATTTTTTACTTACAAGCGTTTTTTTTTTTGGTTTTTTTTTTTTTGGAAAAAAAACATCAAAATCTTTCTTAATGTTTATGTTCTCTCCAAACGATCAACGAGGCCAGAAATAAAAGTATCCTAGCAAGAAAGAAACATTGATCTCCTGAAATATTCTCCAGGTTTGTAATGAGGTGTACCATCCTTCTTTGACTGATGGTCAGTTTGACCAGTAACTGTGTGGAGCTACAGAAAATCGTATCAAAATTTCCTTTACCCAAGGATTCTGCCACCTTGAACAGTTCAGCAAGCTTTTGAACTCCATTTTTTTTCAATTCCTACTATTAGTTCACACTATCCCTATATTTATTAATTTATTTATTTATATATTTATATACCTTGTTCAAATTTTCAATCGTTAATAAAATACTTATTATTCATCCTATCAAGTTGAAATGAATTTTTTTAAACTTGTACTGGATGGCATTTGATGTTAATACAGTTTTTTCAAATTTCAATTCATTAATTAAATTTTAATTAATTAATTTTAGTTTTACATGGGAGACAAAATGACGGCCATTCGTTATTGAAGCATTTAATGCATCTTCATATCTACAAGGGGGGTTACCATAGGATTACCCTGTTCTGCCGCCAAATATCGCCAAATTTGGCGACCAAAATGAGTCGCCAAAAGTGACGCCAACTTGGCGATGTCTCTAATATTTCGCCAAATTCCTATAGAATTCCATCGTACTCGCTTATAGAAAATCAACAAATTGAGATATTTCAATGCAACAAAAACTGATATTAGCTTAAGGGATGATATTAAATTTTTCTTTGATGACCTAAGTAGGAATTGACTTTAAAAACAAAATTTTTATATTACTTGTTCTAGATGTTTTAGAGCAGAGAAGATCACATTCAGGTTTATGAAAGAACCCCTTTGTATCACCGCGTTGCATAGCTGCCAACGTACCCAAAAGCCAATATTACTGATACAGTGGGCTTTTAAAGACTATTTTAATTATTGCTGCTATTTCCCAACACAGAAGTTAATAATAAACTGTTAATAGAATTCTCAACGTTGGCGATACTTAGTCAAGTTTTCATACAAAATTTTTATTTACTATTTAAGCAGTTTCACATCGTTGTTGTTAAAATGAACTTCGTAAATTTTATAAATAAAAAAAAAAAGCTATAGATATCCAAAAATTGATTATTTACAAAGATACGTTCGTATACTTTTCAATTTTGCGTTAGAAAATTGACAAAAGTTTTGAGAAGTATGTTATTTTCTGTTGACTGTAGACCTAAAAAAGTATCTTTTAGTCAATACTTTTTTATTTCTACGCTCTCAAATTTTTTAATTATTTTTTACAAGCTTAAAATGATGCATTCTAACATCTGAGTAAATATTTTTCTAATCAGAGTTGTTGTGCCACAAAGGATTAAAAGTGGCATTGTAATTCTGAATAAAAAATTTACAAACAACTAATCCAATAATAAAGTAACTTCTTTCAATTTCAGTCAGCATTAGGGCTGTCCAACATTCCAGTAAGCGCGGGCGCCCCTCATCTAGTAACAGATATTAAAAGGTGCCATTATTTACATATCGAGAGACATAGAACTGAACTACCTCAATATAGGAGCAGGGGTGAGAGTTTGGCCTCATATTTTATTCAGAATTTCCGAAGGAAGATTTTGTACTTTAAGTTATGTTAAAATGGCTGACATTAAATAAAGTAAAAAATTACTATTCGAAATTTCTAATATGAGTTCAGAGTTTCTGAATAAAAAAAAAGATCCCATACTGACAACCCTGATAGAAAGTGACGATATGTAGACCTATTATAGTATGCACAGATACTACACAATGTGAGCCATAAGGCCCCTTACTATAAAGAGCTTGATGTAAAAAATAATTGAAGAAGAAAGCATAAGTCATAGTGAATATATAATAATTCATAATAAATCATATAGAATAAATCATATAGAATAAATCATATATAGAATAAATCATATAGAATAAATCATAGATATAATAAATCATATAGAATAAATCGTAGTAAAAATCATATAGAATAAATCGTTATACCTTTCTAAGAGAGAGGTCTATCAATATATTTTGTAGAGAAAGGAGCCGGAAATTTAACTCAGCCTGTAATAAAAAATGATGCGGGTCTTCTTTAAAATTTTAAAGAAGCATCTTTAAAATTTTAAAGAATAAAAGCACATTTAAAGCAGTTGCTTATATTAAACAACGATAAGATTCGCCAAACTGTGATAAATGTGTTGTTATTTACATTCATATAAACTTGTCTTTTCTCGTAAATGTTGACAACAACTGGTTTTATTAGTAGTCATTGCTGTTGAAGACGTTTTACGCTTTATCTTAGGAGCCTTCAACCTTTTTGACTAAAAGTTGTTTGCTACTACAAATTCGGAATAAAGGTAATCTTCATTTAATTTAAGTACAAAGATTTTGTCATTAATTATAGCAAATGTTTGCATACTGAAATAGTTTTAAGTAAATTTAATAGTGAAATAAGATTATAATACGCGGGAAGCAGATTGCAGACACCTACTTATCTAATTACAGTAAAATCTGCGAAAAAGGAAATATTAGGGACCGGAAACAAAGTCCATTTCGTACAGGTTTCCGTCTTATCAGGTATATTTGTGTGGTTATCTTTCAGTCATCGAGATCATGAAACATTTCCGTTTATAAGATGAATCCGCATTTACGTGTTGTTTTCCGTAATACAGTAAATCGTGCTAAGATGGAATCGCAAGAGACAGGATAAAATTTAGAGTTTAGACAAGTTTTTGTCTTAACAGGTAAAAATGTCTTTGTTTTAGACACTTGAGTTTTTCCTTTTAAAACAGTACTCCATTATAGACATATTCCGTTTTTACATGTTTAGCTGTAAAATATAGCTACGCTTTCCAGAAGTGTAACATACACTGGATAAATTTTAGAGGATACATGTTTAAGCAGAGCGTGTCTATAATGAAGTAATGTCTTAAATTGAAAACATTCATGTTACCGGCGAAAGAAATGCCTTCAAATTGTACTTATTAAGACAAAAACATGTCTGAAACTAAAACTGTCACCGGTGCCTTGAGATTCCGTTTTAGCATTTTTCCGAATTTTGTATCTATCATTCAGTAAACCAGTACCTCAACCGAGGGGTGGGGGTTCCAGATACCCCGGCTCCCCCCCCCCCCCTCCCATCCTCGATACGCCACTGCCAATAACTTTTCTTCTCAAGAATTATGGGAAGAGTTTTTGTTTGACGATTAAACATTTGATGTTTACGAGCAAATATGTCTTCCCGGAAATGCTTTATTAAAATATTGATTTGTTTCAAATAAAATAAACGACGAAAAACGCGACAAATTTAGTTTTTCGTGGATACTAAGAAAACTTCAACAGTAGTTTTATATCGCAGTTGTTAGCGTAAGAGAAGAAATTATTTAAAATGTTTAATTTGTCGAGCTAAACTATAAGGAAATCACTACAGTGATAGTTTTACAGTTACGTTTTACAGATAAATCAGAATTCATAAACCAATTCTCAAAGATTTAATTGTTTTCTTTTTCCGTATGATCGATATTATAATCAACAAGTCGGAAATTGTACGTCAAACGTGACAAATGAGGTGCGTTCGTACTATAACTAGTTTTATAAATATTCAGATCTTGGTGCAATAAATGTTATGCTCTTGGGCAAAGAGGCATAAATACAAAATATATCATGATATTGCTCTGTTATATGCGGACAGACAGACGAGTTTTGATTTGATTTTCATAAAATTTGAAATGACTTGACAAAATTCTGCAACGACTTAGAAGTTTTAAAATTCTATTTTCGAAACTTCATTGAAATTTAAAATCTATATATTAAAGTACAAACCATTCAGTTGGGTAGTTTTTGCGCAGTTATATGCGAGCAGACGGGCGGACGGACGGATCAGATGACGACTATAAATGATACGCATTTATATAATTGTGAACGCACCTAAAAACATGTACATGAGTAACAATGAGATCTTGTTAACAATTCATGTTAACGGATCTATGTTTACTGCAATTTTTTTTAAAATTCTAAACATCACATAATTTCAATTTTTACACCATCGTCGAGTAGAATTAAAAATGTAATTCGAAATGCAATTTCTGTAGAACTGTATATGGTTTAATAATTTTGACGCATAAATATTTTTAAATCTACTTGCAACCGAGTAAGGGATGATTAAACAGTTTGCATTTAATGCGCTGCTAATAATTCAACATTTGCTTATTTCCGTGTAATATTATGTTAACAAAATTGCCAAAAGAATTTAAAATTTCACAAATAAATAAAAAAGTAATCCAACAGTTATGCAATCAAAATCCCTCTGGCTATCCCCTGAATTCAGCAATGCAACAAGACCGTTTTAAATAATTTTGATCTAAGTATAATTGTAATTAATTTTTCAATTAATTTTCAGCAGTAAAATGATCCCGGAACCCTTGGTATAGCGCTCCAAGTGCTCTACCATTTAAACTATTAGGACGATGACCAGATTAGCATTCCCGACATATGTTGGTAAGGCTGCAACTGCAGCACAATTCCATCTTGTGCTGCAGTTGTAACCTTACGAACATATGTGGGAAATGCTAAGCTGGTCATTGTCCTCGTAGTTTAAATGGTAGAGCACTCCGAGCGTTATCCCAAGGGTTACGGGTTCTATTCCCGTCTTGGACATTTTCCCCATGGTTGGTTCTATGCTTCGTTAGCCATGTGATAAATCGCGTATTATATATTCAAAAGTTTTGATCTGTTTACTTTGAAAAAGTGTTGAAAGACTTTGGAAATTTTGAGCGCTGTATTTATGTGAAATTTTGAATTTGACTATGTTCTTAAATCAGAGTTGATAGTGGAAATGTTGAAAGCAGTGAAAAATTTCTATTAATAATAATTGCGGGGCACATTTGATCTTAGCTACATAGTTAATGAAAAAAGTACTCTTGAAAGACACAAACAAGAAAGCAAAATCATGCGTCAAGCATAGATTTTGAAGCACTTTCAAACACATTCAGAATACCCTTACAAAACTTCAAGGTTTAATAAGGTGGAAAATCAAAAGTAAATAATTTGGAAAACGCATAACACATCTGAAAATCCAATTTAGCAGTTACCAGCAGTAGTCAAGGAAATATACATACTTGCGCAGCCCTGTATATATCCTATATGATATATATACTCCATAATATTCGAACATTTACTTCAGTTAGGAAACGCACAGCACAGTTAAAAATTCCTCTTCAACTATTTCCGTCAATAAACGGAAAAAAGTACTCGATATTATTTGCGCAGCCATGTGTAGGATCGATAGCAATTAAAGACAAAAAGTAATATGCAAAAAAATATTTATGTTTAAAAACTCGTACCACAAGTGAAAACTTATTTCCAGTAATTATTGTTCATAGACAAGACTATAAGCGAATTATTTTGTCTGTTCCTGTAAATGAACGATGAATGATATGCACACCCTATTCCGTAATTAGCATTTTGTACTGCCCCTTAATGACATATATCAATTTGAACCTGGAATAGTGTAGCATCATTCAAATACGCCGCAAATGATTTTTCCTCATAGTGTATAATGTAACGAAATTTTTTGAGTATTCTTAAAAATAAACAATAAATGCTACATACTTCATTTTCAATACCAAACATGCCACGAAATCCTGGCTTTTCAATATACTTTCTCGTCCAGCACTGCTGGCAAAACTAAACAAAACTTATAAATATCTCATGGAAATTTCCACACTCACGTCCTAGCGGTTTGGCGTGACGAGCATACTGCTGCAAGAACTTTAAGCAGGCGTCTAAACGCCACCACCAACAACAATAAAAAATTCTGGACTCTTGGTGTGTTCCAGCACACATTCTTCGCAGCAGCAATCATAGCATCCTTTCCATCCGCTGCCTGTCGTGATGGGGTATTTTACCCCAGCGGTGGGACCCTAGTTGCACCACGCTTCATTCTCCTCTCGCGTTCCTTATCGCGAGGGGGCAGTTTGTGCCCCAGCGGGCAGAGCCAGCAGTCTAAATCTCCACATTAATCTTTTCTTCCTCAGTCCTGCCCTTTGTCGC
This sequence comes from Maratus speciosus, assembly GCA_963932465.1. Lineage (NCBI taxonomy): Eukaryota > Metazoa > Arthropoda > Arachnida > Araneae > Salticidae > Maratus > Maratus speciosus. Next base: position 131,118,167 of record OZ010789.1, read on the forward strand.
GTGACGCCCAGGCCTGGCGGACTCGGCTTCGGCCAAGTATTGGCTGAAAACTGTATCTTTTTTTCAGACCTTAATAAAGGCAACCGGGAGGGACGCTATGCTCTACAGATTTGGTTTCCTTGAGCAGTCCCTCTTTGGCAATCAAACATCTCAATAACATGGAAATCGGAGTCTGTTTCGCGAGTTAGAGCGAGAACACACACACGGCAGACGGAAAGACTGACAGAAAAACCGAATTCATAAACATTTTCCAACTATGTTGGAAAGTGTTAAAAAAGACGCAAGTAGGGTGCTAACAAGGTAATAAACTTGCACAGAACCCGAAAATTCTATCTGTAATCAACTCGAAAATCGACTTGAACCCAACAAATAAATGCCGTTCACTCGAAACTGTGGCCGGCTAAGGGAAAATAGCCTTAAAATTAATTTATTAAATCAGAAAAATATTAAATTGTTGCACTGTCATCTGAAACGCACCTGTAAGCATAATTTTTATAATTCTAGCGCATCAGAAAGTGCGTGAAAAATTTATAACAAAATTCCACCTTTACATACAAAAACCAAGTTGAGTGAAACAAAAGAGTGTAAAACATCATCTAAATCTTACGTTGTACAGGGTGATTCAAAAAAGGTCTACAAAATGACATGGCAAATCAGGCATACAACAAGAATAAAAAATACATACACATACATGCACATGGGAACATAGGGTCGCGCCAGCAGTATGCACTTGACGCCCCACGTTTTAAATTGTGAGTATCAATTCATACGGTAACAACGGTTGCTTCAGCAACATGTTTTTCCAGATCTTTTCGCGATGTTATCCCATTTCGCACAAAACAAGGTACATGTCGTTGCATTTTCATTACAACGCTTTTATTTTTCCCGAAATTATTACCGTCAACCCGAGTTCAGTTAGGATTAAACACTCTGTTTTTGTGACTCAATAAGTGGTTTGCGACCCAATACTCCTATGTGATTTTTTATCCTTGTTGAGTGCCTGATTTGCAATGTCATTTTGTAAACGTTTTTTTTAATCACCCTGTATATATACATACATATACACTATATGGCCAAAGGTGACCGGTCACTTGCGATTTTTGACGTTTTGTTGAATATCTAGAAAAATACATGAGGAATTAACCTGAAACTGGAAGTGTGTAAACAATATAGTATAGGTCATATATTCCCGCGAAGATTTTTTCCCGAAACCCCATAGGGGACCGTCAAAAAATTGAAAAAGAACGAATATCTTTTTGGACAACCCTCTAAAAACTAATGCAGCAAAAGCGTTTAAACTCGAGATTATTAATAAGTGGCTTATTGTAATAAACTGTTTTCATGTTTATGAGGATATCATGTATACTTGTAGAGAAATTAAGGTTTTTATAAAAACAGTCCCAAATTTCGCCAAGTTTTTTGCTTATAATTTGCAAAGTTCTTAATAAAAAAAAAGTTCTTTTCAGAAAATATGACAAACAACATTGTACACAATACTCTGCAATCAGAATTAAAAAATAATAAAAATTGGATGAAAAATGAGCAAGTTTACTAAAAAATGTCTCACTGCGCATGTGCGAATGCAATTAAAATATAATGTGCATAATGTGTTAGCTAAATGTATAGAGCAACTTTTGTAAAAGTCTCAAAAACATAGTTTGAACAGTCTGATAATAATCGTTTATAGAATAAGCTCAAAATCCGTTGTTCCCAAAATGAAGCAAAAACATGAGGGTTTGTATCCATATATCCATTGATTAGTGCCAACATAGCATACACAATATATCACGTACTACTGTATTTGGATGCAACCCCTCATCCTTTTGCTTCATTTTGGGAACAACTGATTTTGAGCTTATTCTATAACCGATTATTATCAGACTTTTCAAACTATGTTTTTGAGGCTTTTACAAAAATGCTCTATACATTTAGCTAAGACACTATGCACTTTTATATTTTGATTGTATTCGCGCATGTGCAGTCAAACATTTTTTAGTAAACCTGCTCATTTTCATCCAATTTTTATTATTTTTTAATTCTGACTGCAGAGTATTATGTACAATGTTGTTCGTCATATTTTCTGAAAAGAACTTTTTTTTATATTAAGAACTCTGCAAATTATAAGTAAAAAACTTGGCGAAATTTGGGACTGTTTTTATAAAAACCTTAATTTCTCTACGAGTATACATGCTATCCTCATAAAAATGAACACAGTATATTACAATAAACCACTTATCAATAATCTCGAGTTTAAACGTTTTTGCTCCATTAGTTTTTACAGGGTTATCCAAAAGATATTCGTTCTTTTCCAATTTTTTGACGGTCCCCTATGGGATTTCGGGAAAAAATCTTCACGGAAATATGTGACCTATACTATATTGTTTACACACCTGCAGTTTCAGGTTAATTCCTCATGTATTTTTCTAGATATTTAACAAAACGTTAAAAATCGCAAGTGACCGGTCACCTTTGGCCATATAGTGTATATATGTACGAGGTGAAACTACAGTGTTTTTACAAAATGAGAGGGGTGATAGTATCCATCCAGACGAGCAATAATCACCATAGAACATCGGGTTGAAAACCATTTATTGAGTCACAAATGCAGGGTCTTTCATAGTATCTGAAGTCGTCATATCGGTAATATTTTTGCGAAAAACAGAAATATTGCACTAAAAATGTAACGATATGTATCTTATTTTGTAAAAAATGTGATATCATAAACAAAATGTTCTGGAAAAACAAGGTGCTCAAGCAGTCGATGATACCGTATGAGCTGATAATCATAGTCCTAAACGTGGAGCGTCAAGTGCATACTATTGGCGCGTATAATGGAAACTTCTACCACTTTGTTTTTGGTGCTAACATGTTGACAACAAAAGTGAGCATGTCCATTAAAAGTTTCATTATAACATACTTCAGTTTTCTGAAAGTTATTACCATCAACCACCCTGTATTTTTGTTTAAATAGGTGGTTTGCGACCCTATGTTCCATGTTAATTATTGCTCATCTGGATGGAGACTATCTCCCCTCTTATTTTGTAAAAACAATTTAGACTCGCCCTGTATACAGGGTGCAATATATTATCTATCGCCGACCTTTAATTTCTCAACCATTGGTTGTAGACATATAGTTCCTATTACAAAAACGTTTCAAATGAGGTAAATATTCATGTTGTGGCATTATTTAAAGTAAAAAATCAATTTTATAAAAATTACGAAATCTAACTTTTTATACGGTCCCCAGTCCCTATAGTTATATTTAGTAAAAGTTCACACATATCTTAACAGATATAACACAAAAAATTTGTCATCTGTACTACAAAAATTGACACAGTTATTAAATTGCAAAGTTTCAGATTTTTGCACATGATTTTGTCTTTTATTGAGGGATCAGTTAAAAGAAGAATTAAAGTAAATCGAGATCAAAATCAGGGTGCAATTCCACTGCCATTTATCTAGTCCTTAGAGATTATTTTTTATTTTCCGGTTGTCGATTCGACCTACTTTGACATTTGAATGCTGTTCGACCCATAAAAGTTAACTCAAATTTTTAGATGAAATAACCCTCTTCGATTCTTCGTCATTCTTAGATTTGGCGATACCGGCTAAAAGGACATTGCACGCTGACTTTGATCTCGAATTACTTTAATTCATCTTTTAACTGATCCCTCAATGAAAGACAAAATCATGTTCAAAATTCTCAAACTTTGAAATTTAATGTGTCAATTTTTGCAGTACAGATGTCAAACGTTTTGCGTTATATCTGTTATGATATGTGTAAACTTTTACTAAATATAACTTTAGGGGCTGGGGGACCACATAAAAAGGTAGATTTCGTAATTTTTATAAAACTGATTTTTTACTTTAAAAAATGCGACAACATGAATATTTAGCTCATTTCAAACGTTTTTGTAATTGGAACTATATGTCTACGAGCAACGGCTGAGAAATTACAGGTCAGCGATAGATAACATATTGCACCCTGTATATAACTGTTTCACATATACGAATTCCAGAAATTAACTGATCAAAATTCTCAATTTATTTCATTTAATTTATAAACAGAGTATTCTGCATCATAATTCCGATGCATCGAAAAATACTCTTAATTTAAATAGAAATTAATAGGAAATTTACGTAAAATTAATTCTATCTTCATTATAATGGAAATTATTACACTTTCAGTATTTTAATCCTCTGAAATTAAAACAATCGATCACTTTCTGCTAAAGTGTCGACAGTTCTTCCTTTCATAATGTATTTATTAAAGGAGAAAAATACTAGTTAAGCGTAAATTTTGTAAAAATCCATACTCTGTACTCTAAATTCAAATTTATAATCAATACTTTTATACATTTTAACATCTTCAAATTCATAACATAAACTTTTATATGGAATTTTTTAAAAAAGTTTGCTTATTTTTTTAATAAGGAAAGAAAACTAGTTAAGCGTAAATTTGTAAAAATCTATATTTCGTACTGTAAATTCAAATTCATAATCAATACTTTTATACATGTTAACAAGTTTAAAATTTAAATTCATAACATAAACTTTTATATAGGATAAAAAAATCTGCTTATTTATTTAAGGCTGTTCTTAACTGATCTGCTCAACAAGCGCAAAACTTTTTGACACATTTAGAAATTCATTTCTTAACGGAAAGATATAAAATTGGAAAGCCTGGCCATGTAAGCGATTTGGAATTGAATTGTTTTTCCCATTTTTTGATCAATCAATTATCTATTGAATTATAAGCGATTTTGATCTCGTGACAAACGCGTTTTTCTTTCGCTTTTGAGTGAATATTCTACTTTCGCGCGGAAATTCGGTTTAAAACGTCCACTTTGACATTATTTTCTGAAAGATTTATTGCGTTTGCAAAAAAAAAAAAAAAAAAAAAAAAATGGAAAATACAGCTCGATTACATAGTTTCTGAACAACAACACCAGCTAGTTTCATGTATTTTTGAACAAAAATAAATTAAAACTTATGTAAGAAAGTTGCCCTTTTGGATTTGAGAACATCCTTTGTAAGGTGTTATTCAATTTTATTATTTCAACTTAAGGTTAATAACGTAATGTAAATATGCGATCTTTTTTATATGATATTCGGTAGTTTTTAGAAAGTGTCGGATATAGTAGCTATCGGAAAGGTTACATAAAATTTACTTTCATTAGAATGCAAGTACTTACAATTTAATTATTTTAATCATCGTAAACCGAAACATCAGTCACATTTTTTTTTAAATTTTCGACAATATTTCCATTCAAAATATATTTTTTAAAAAGAAATATATTTAGTAAATAGTTAATTTATAAAAATGGGCACACTTCAAATTAAAATTTACAACAAATAATTTTATAGGTTGTAACACGTAGAATAAACCAAAATCATTACTTTTTCGTATCATGTGAAAAAGCTTGTGTTCCTTATACAGATAAATGGAGATGCAGTATGCCGCACAAACGGTTTGCAATACGATGCGCGTTATCGCTCAAATTTAAATGCCCTCATTCGACCCAAACATTTTTATTTGTTTACACATACATCTGACTTGTGTGCTTGACATCTAGGTCCGCTTATAAGTCATCGTCAATATACAGGGACGAGATAGCACAATGAAATTTACAACACAGAGAAATTACATCCGGGAGCTCCACAAAGAGTGTGCAATGGAGCCAGCGAGAGTCGAACTCGCAGACCTCTGCCGCTCTCAATGCTTGGCGGCTGGCAGCGCGGTGTCCTAACCGCTCGGCCACAGAGGCCCCTTGACCCAAACAAAACAAGCTTTTGGAACAGAGACCGAATTCTAATTCTTTGACATCTCCCGTGCATTTTTTTTCTCTAAATGAAAATGATCTGCTTATATTTAAGCATTCTAAAGTGGCATTTCATTGTATTATGAATTGAAAACTGTATTACTAGAAGTTTTCTTCTTTTTGTTTGCGAAAGTACGTGGTTGTGTTTGGGCCGTACGTAGCGGATTTTAGGGTTATATTTTTTGCGTCATCTCCAACTACCACACTTCATCTCTATTCTTTCTCTTCACTCTATGACTTACCATGGAGGAAAGAGATAAATGGAGATGCAGTAAGGTGGCTGGCGGTCACGCCAAAAAAGTAACCCTAAAATCAGCTATAGTCGGCCCAAACACAAGCACGTTTTTTCACGAAAAAAAAGGAGAAAACTTTTAGTAATACAGTTTTTAATTCATAATACAATGGAATGCTGCCTTAGAATGCTTAAAAATAAGCAGATCTCTTTCATTCAGAGAAAAAAATACACGGGTGTTGTCAAAGAATTCGGTCACTGTTTCATGTGCTTGTTTTATTTGAGCCGAGTGAGAGCATTTAAATTTGAGCGATAACGCACATCATATTGCAAACCGTTTTTACGGCATAATGCATCTCCATCTATCTCTTTCCTCCATGATGACTTACAATAACTTTGAATTTCTCTTTTTGTTGTTGCCAGTTTAAGGATAATAAATTGAAAGAAATTTGCGAACAAATACATTCGATATGTCTCATATATATAATCAAATATGAAAAGAAACAGTGACGATATTAAAAGAAAAGGTCCATGGTTTCGTAGAATATGTATAACTTCAAAGTTTCGTTTCAAAATATATCTGATTTAAAACATTACATATTAAATAAAATGCACAATGAAAATTCTGAAATGAAAACCATCGGAAAAAAAATAATACGATTGCGACTCTTTTATAATACCTAATCGATATTACCAAACTCATAATATTCCACATCTTCGATCGAAAGAACTTATTTGCATTTTTCAAACGGCATCGATAATTTATTCCGCAAAATTACACAATTATCTATAGCAACGGTTGGTTCACCACCACATTACAGTTGCGATTTCGATGAAGCAAGGAGACAGAATCGATGTCGTTTCTACTTGTTTTATTTCCGAATTCAATAACCAAATATCCAATATACGAGAATGAGTAACGAGCGAATCAACCTTTTGTTGTTTTCTGACTCAATAACAAAATTGTTCAATATTTGTTAAAGAAAACGTTTCTAGAAAAGAACCGTCAATTTGAGCCTCGTATCAGGCATAAATTATGAAAATAAAAAATACAACACGAAAATAGCGTGATAATTAAAATATTTTGTATTCAAGATTTTAATGAAGATTTTCGAACAAAGAAAGAAATTTCGGGGTATTGTACAATTTCTTTAAGTTCGGAATTCGACTCTGCAAAACTCGTCTGCTTAGAGAGACACTCGCGTGCAATATTTCATCCTTAATTAAAGATTTTCGCAAGGAATTTAATAATCCGATAAAAGTTTTATTATTAAAGTTTTACATAAATAATTGAAAACGTAGAAAACGAGGATATTTCAGAATATTCCTTTATTAAACAAACCTCCTTTTATTTGCCATATTTGGAAAATCCCACTTTGCAGCAAAATTTCACTTCTATTGAAATAGAAGGCCTAAAACCTTTAAATGCACCATCTTAAATGCATTAATCAATCTTTTTATAAATAATCTTGGTACTTATTCAAAGCTGGAGTAGCACAGTTGAAGTTTATTCCAACAGAGCGAAAAATGCCCAGACCAGGGATTTCGCTCTGTTGGAATAAACTTCAACTGTGCTACTCCAGCTTTGAATATGATATAATCCAGTTGGAAAAAATATTCGTTCCCTTCATTAATCTTGGTACTATTTGATTATCCCGTCGACCAAAAACTATCACTATAAGGTTAAATGCAAATAATGGCTGGTCGTAAATGTCACATTCACTTTACATTAAATTACACGTGTTTGTTACGTCATCAAAAGATTTTTATTTGTATTTTTATTAATGCTATACTACTTTATTTGTTTTTTCGTTATTTAAAATAAAAATTATGTCAATTTCTAGAATTTGGAGAGTTGTTCGACGATTTATATAATTTGGCAAAATTGGTCGACGGGATAATCAAGTAGTACCATAATGTTAATTATTTTTCTCAAAATATTTAAATTTATAAACTCATTCACAGAGAGTTATATCCGTCAGTGAAATGTTAAAATATGGGTTATTTGTTATGGGCCACTATTATTAGTTTGGCGAGATTCAAAATTTTTTGGCGAAATATGGCGATCACTGGCGCGCGGCTAACATAAAAGTACCACTTTTTCCATTATACTTTACCAATATGTATTAATATTTTTTGTCGTGTTCTTAAATCAAAAGCTGTTTGGTAAAGAAACCACGACAATAATGGATAGCCTGTATGAAAAAGAAAACCCTTCTAATAAACGACTGTTGTTTGTTTTCCGTCATTCTTGAAATGTACGGATGTATTTATATGATGCACAAAATCATATCAATTACTCTTTTTACATAAGAGCTGATAAGTAAAATGACCCTCGTGCTCAAATGCTTACCAATACCATCATCCTTTCGGTAATTCAATTACATGTTTCTATCTGCATGACCAGTAAACGAAATCCTATCAGCATAAATGATAGCAGTATTATTGGGCTACTAAAGAATGAGATAAGCTTACACGATAAGAAAAATCTCTCATACAGGTTCAACTTGAAGAAAATAATGTATTGTAGTAAATTATTCCTACTAGCTCAACGTACGAAAACTAAGACGTATTTAGATTAATAGAAGACTAGAAATGATTGCTGGCCCAAAAGGTGTTATTCATTCTAACGAAATTGATGTGTATGATGATGAAACTAAAGCATCTAGGATATGCCATTACTTAAACAAAATAAATATGAATGTAAAAATTGTTTTTTTTTTTAAACATTCACAAATATGTAGAATTTTTTTTTTTTTTTTTTTTTTTTTTTTTAAATGCACTAAGAAGTAGAAAAGTCTTGAAAAAACCCTTAAGTACGCTGAGTTTAAATTAAATTGCGGTGATCTGGATTATGTCAGATTAATTGATTTAAATTCATTGAATTTCGCCAAGTTAGCCAGCTGTCGCGAAGTTGTCTTCAAATATGGCAACTTATTTTTGTTACCAAATTTGGTAATATATCGCCAGGTTCGCCAAAATTTGCCGCTACTATAGTAACCCTGTCATTAGTACTTTTCAGCAAATACTCATTGTTAAAGATGATACTGATTTCTGCAAAGTAAAATTGAGTAACCATTAAGTAGATCTGATCCCCGTTGCCCCTCTTAGGAATCGAATTTTTAAAAAATCAATATCCAATTCCTGTATCGTCCCCAAAAATGTTCCAAATTTCAAAGCTGTATGTCGACAGGAAGTGGGTGCAAAATGAGTAACAAGATTTGACTGTCATGCACATACAAACATAATTGTAAGTTAAAAGAAACCATGTAAAAAAGAGGTTGTATGAACGACTTACCAAGTATACATAGGAACTTTAAAAAAGCATAAACTGTATAGAACTCACCTGCAAGACAGAAAACAACATTGTTAAAATTTGGCAGTAAGTAAATGATCATCATAAAATTTATACAAGAAATACATTAAACGGATAATCAATTGCAGAAGGTGAATAATCTTTAAAATGAGTAAATTGTCTTTTAAACAATAACTCTGTCGTGATCAAAATAGAATACAATTGGAGAAATTTCACCAAATGGTGCTTTCTAAATATGATTTCATAAAATTGTAATTATGCGTTGTAATTGTAAGGTTAGCAAAAAACGTAAAAAAATTACGCGAAAAAACTAACAAACATTGAAATGCAATTTAAACAGAGTTGGATTTTTTGTGACAAAAGAAAAAATTCAAATTTTCACCGATAGATGGCACTATTAAACTCCATATTAATAAAACAAAAAATATAATAAGATTATAGAAGTTTTTATTCGAATCGGAGACAATTATTTTCCTAACGTTATTTTCAAGGGCAAATAAATACGAGTTGTATATCCTCATTATTTTTAATGTATTTTAATCGCGCGCTCTTATTAGCGCCACCTGTTTGTAAAATTGTGATTTTTTTTTCTTTATTCCATAAAAAAAATTCGAGACAAATCCTATGACGTAAACTACACTTCGTGTTGTTATTTGTTTTTTATTGTAAATTTTAAAAATTCATACCGATTTTTTGTCTATTTTGTTTTAATAAAAAGTAGTAATTTTGTTTTCAAATCAAAAATTCAAAATGCTTTACTTTCTATCACTAGTTAAATTAATGTAATACAAACAGAACTTCCGATAATTCAGACATCAAAACAGACTAGAAAAGTCATTTAGCATTCATATAATATACATTACAATCATCAAAGCAAAAAATAACATAATATGTACCAGAAATGTTATTAATAATTTTTATTCTGTTTCTTATAAATTTGTTCAACTTATTAAAGAAGCATTTTTTTATGGAATTTATTAATATTTATTTTTTTATGATTTTGTTAAAAATTTAATATAAAAGCAAGTTATACTTGAAATGAAAAAAAAAATGAAATTTCAAACAGTATACAGGGATACATTTTTCTGACTTTCCTTACAAAAAAATTATATCATGTCTTTTCTTTTTTCCATTGCATTTTTCATATGTTGCATATAGTAAATGGGAAAGCACACAGGATTTAATCTCAAAAACAATCCTTTAACAAATAATAACACTCAAACGTGTGCTTTTTGAAGCAATTAAAACACCATAACTAAATTTTCGTAGCATCTATCGTACTTTATGTAAGTTGAATCTTTAGCATTTTTTAGAATCTTTTAGTTAGTGAATGATCTTGCTTATTCGCGGTGTAACTCGGCCAAATAAATTGAGTGACTCTACCACACTCCTGCCCGATTATCTTAAATAAGGCTGTTGTTACTTTAAATCTGAATTATGAATGGCCTTTCAAGTAGTGGCGTTGCCTGGCCCATTATACCCTTTAAAATCAATAGAAATTTTTCATAATTATTTTGAAAAGAAATGTATTACGCTACCACGTTTTATTGAATAATACAATTAAAATCACAGTGCAAAGTTAAGACAATTTTACGTGGAAATGTAAAATTACCGTACTAATTTTTTTTTAACTTCTCTTCCGAAAACTACTCATTATTTTTATTATTAGCATAAACCCTTAGATATTCATTGTATGCAATATATGATATAATTGAAATAAATAATAACTAATATATTTCGCTCTTTCTAAAAGCTTAAAATCATTTGAAACTGTATTTAAAATCTTTCTGGTGATCTACAATATTTTTTCCCATTTTTACCTGTTTTTAAAAGAACTTTTTCTTAATTTTTTTTTCATCGATTTTTGTTCTTTATCCTACAAAAAAAGAAAGAATTTTCAGCCACTCACCAGGCTTTAGCCGTTACATAAAAGTGAAGAAAAAATGAAAAAAATCCTATGAAGGTTAAATGAAAATATATAGTACTGAACATATTCTTCAATCTGAAATACTGAACAAAGCGGGAATGTGGGGGAATGAAGGATAGGTAAATGCTGTATGTTGAATCCTATATTCGATTTCCTTCAATACGTAAACAGCAAGGTTTTCGAAATCTATAAGGTTTAGAATGAGCTACGATTTTTCAGATCTCGAGGACAAAAATTGGCTGTTATTTTTATTATCTTCTGAAATATTAAAACATCTATGACAGAGATTATTCTCCTAGGCCGTGGTTGATCGTAAAAGCCAAACAATGCATGCAATAATCTCCAGGTATGATAAGATGCTCCAAAAAAAAAACTTCAATGTGGTATACGAAGAGTACTTTATTGTTTCATGACGAATATCGGGGAGAGGTACAAGCAGGGGACGAAAACATTAGCCTCTTTTTAGAGAAGCATGAGGCAAGAGTCAGAGCAGAAGTGACCTGACTAAGCAGCAAAAATTCACGTGCTTGGCATGGCCAATATAGACGGGTTGCACATGACGTCACATGTCTGAAATCGCTTTTTATGGCGCCCAAATATAAGGTGAATATGGTGCTCTCCATTTGATTTATTAGTCTTATTTGCACTAAAATAATAAAAATAAGGAAGCTCTAAATTAAAGAGAAAGATAACAGGTGCTTTTAACGGCAAACGGGGAGTTCTGTGCTCCACGTGTGTGCTCCAGAAGCTATAGTATCAGTCGTTGCTAATAGCAACGTGACGTCAATGCAAGGGGTCTATACAAGTATTTTGCGCCATGCACAAGGGAAACAAGAACATTGGCTGGTAAAGGACTGGTCAAATGCATGCGATGAACTTGTTCCATATTTGAATTGCGTAGGGGCACTATATTTTGACGTTACCAGATTCCTGTCGTCTGGGAAAAGAAAAAAGAACATCACACTTAGGATATAATGCAGTTAAGTAAAAACGGAAAATGCTTCTGAATATAGAGCAGGTGGGGGGGGGGGGGGAGAAAATCACAGAATCGTTAGGCGAAAGGGCATGTGTAAATGCAGTTGCTGAGACAGATGCAGCCTGCAGCTGTTACAAAAATATGCCGTATTATAATACATTGAATATAACGGTCCGGATTTTAAGGTGCAGTGCGAAAATAAATCTAATGAATAGATTACATGTTAAGTGATTTTTAATGAAGTGCTAGATGCATGACCAAATAAGGATAGGAGAGAAATTAAAGTGCTTTTATATAAACTGATAGCAGCAATATTTTTCTATAAGGTTAAATCTTATGTGAGAAAGTATCTCAAAGTCGAATTGGAAGACTGAATCACTCGATTTGTTTTATTAAAGGAAATGAGTAACTAAACTAGTTTAATTTAAATGTGAGGGGCTATTAATACAAGCGATATAGTTTTTAAATCTTAGCTTTAATTTAGGAACCGCAGTGGGTGAAAATAGTACACTAAAATAAATAAAGTATTAAATTGAATTTTGAAGTGAAACTGCGGAAGAGGGGGGGGGGGTAGTAGCAAGAAAACATATATAACAGAATAGTCGTTATAACATCGAAGTGTATCTGATTGAAAAATATAGAAAACTGAGCATGTTTAATTAATTTTCGAAACGACACTGTTATGACTAAAAGAGAGTAAAACCACATTAAAAGTTGTGAAAAAAAAATTACAGATTTACTGGTGTCTCATAAATATATTCCAAGAAAGATTGTTATAGGACAAACAGTTATACAGATTGAAAACTAAAAAAAGAACATATTTTTGTTGATAATTAATTTAAAAAAATTATTTAAAGAGCAGCTTTACTGCTTGTGAAAAAATAGAAACATTTGTATTGTTTTTAATCACTGAGAGCTTTAAGAAATAAATCACAAAAAACACTTAATACGAGGGCTGTTTTCTAAGTAAGGTCCGTTTTGTTGTATACGCTAATAGGTGGCGCGCGCGCCGCAACGAGTGCTTGCGTCGGGTACCGGCAATTCCTAAGGAACAACTATGCTCAGTTGCAGCTGTGTAGGTAGCCTGTACGGTCTTTTCTGTGTCTTTAAAATGTTCAAGGTTGTCGAATCGCCCGCCCCGTGCTGGTACGGTCAGTGATACGTTTTTTGTCGCAAAGTGATTGAAACAAAAGGCGCAGCAAGCTGACAGAGGGAATTTTGATACTCCATGACAATGCAAGACCTCACACCACAGCTCAGGTCCGAGCTTAGTTGGACTATTTACTCTTTAGGCTGGGAAATTTTGGACCGCCCCCCCCCCCCGTCCCCCCTACAGCCCCGACTTTGTGCCGAACGATTTCCATCGTTTCCGCTATCTCAAACATAATCTCAGCGGCAACCACTACAAGGATGATGAAGACGCGAAAACGGCTGTGACCTCTTGGTTATCGGACCAGGCGACAAGTTTCTCCAAAGAGGGTTTTCTAAATCTAGTTATAAGGTATGTGATTAAACAAACTTGGCATCTATGTTGAAAAATAGAAAAATGTATGTAGAATCTGAAAATAAATTCGGTTTTTGAAAATTTTCTTTCGTTTGGTTTTTATTTTCAAACGGACCATACTTAAGAGACAACCCTCATATAAGTAATACTATTATGGTAGAGTTTTATTTAACGGCACATCAAACAAAAATGTAGACACCGCTTTAAAGTAAAAAGAAAATGTTCATAATTATTCAGAAAAAACCCCTACACTACCGTGTTTTGTTGAACGATTACCATACGAAATTTTTTAAATTTCTCTTCGAAAAGTACACAGTTTTTTTATTATTAGCATAAACCCTTAGATAGTCACTGAATTCAATATGTGGTATAATTGAAATAAATAAGACGTTTCTCTCCTGGCAAAAACTGATCTATATTCTTCAGTTCCGAAGCCAAAATAATAATACAAATGCTTATTCACTGGTTTTTTCCAAACAAAATGACATCGCAAATGACAGAAAAAATATCTTTTCTGGAATGGATCCTTTAGGCGTTTAGTAAAGATGTGCCAATCCCAAAAATTTCTTCTATCTTATACATCTTAATATTTCAAAAACTAGTTACACATGTTAATACTTCAATATTATTAGTTCAATACTATACCAACTTTGATTTTCATCTTAAATTTCTGCTTCAGTCAATTAAACGAACTAAAAACGAGTTAATCTATATCATGATATTTGTTAAAATTAATAGATTTTCCCTTATTCTGTTGTTATCAGATGTTTGCGAATAGCTGGCTTAGCAGGAAGCGAGTTCCCGCCTTTGAACGAGCCGCCGATGGACAATAGAACTACGAAAAAGCAAGAAAAGTATACAAAAATTGCTATCACAGAGTTCCTTTACCGTGCAATATTTCCAAATTCAAGAGGACCTGTTGGCCAAAGCCAAAAACATGAAAAAAAAATTTGGTTCAATTGTACACATAATTTATACACTTTTCGATTGCACAATAAAGAAAATGGCACAAACATCGTATTACAGCGCCCCCCTTCTGGCAGATTTTTTTTTTTAATTCAGGGAGGACATGTTTGCCATAGCCAGAAATATACACAAAAAATTTGGTTCAATTCTATGCATAAATTCATACACTTTTCGATGGTACAATAATGAAAATGGCACAGAAATCCAATTATAGCACCCCCTTCTGGCGGAATTTTTTCAAGTTCAGGGAAGACTTGCTTGCCATAGCCAGAAACATACACAAAAAGATTGGTTCAATTATATACATAACTTCATACACTTTTCAACGGTACAATAATGAAAATGGTACAGACATCGCAATTATAGCGCTCCCTTCCGGTGGATTTTTTGCAAATTCAGGGAGGTCCTTCGTGCCATGACCAAAAACAAACACAAAAAATTTGGCTCAATTCTATGCATAACTTCATACCCTTTTCGATGGTACAATATTCAAAATAGCGCAAAAAGCGCTATTACAGCGCCCCTTATCAGCAAATGTTTTCCAAATTAAGGAGTGACCTGCTTGCCATAGCCAAGAACTTAAAATAAAAATTTGGTTCAATTCTATGCATAACTTCATACACTTTTGGATGGTACAATATTCAAAACTGCACAAAAATCGCTATTACAGCGCTCCCTACCGGCGAATGTTTTCCAAATTAAGGAAGGACCTGCTTGCCATAACCAAGGACTTAAAATAAAAATTTGGTTCAATTCTATGCATAACTTCATACACTTTTGGATGGTACAATATTCAAAATCGCACAAAAATCGCTATTACAGCGCCCCCTACCGGCGAATGTTTTCCAAATTAAGGAAGGACCTGCTTGCCATAACCAAGGACTTAAAATAAAAATTTGGTTCAATTCTATGCATAACTTCATACACTTTTCGATGGTACAATTTTCAAAATCACACAAAAATCGCTATTACAGCGCCCCCTAGCGGCGAATATTTTCCAAATTCAGGGAGGACCTGCTTGCCATAGCGAAAAACTTAAAATAAAAATTTGGTTCAATTCCATTCAAAACTTCATACACTTTTGGATGGTACAACATTCAAAATCGCTATTACAGCGACCCGTACCAGCGAATGTTTTCCAAATTCAGGTAGGATCTGCTTGCCATAGCCAAAAACTTAAAATAAAAATTTGGTTCAATTCTATGCATAACTTCATACACTTTTGGATGATACAATATTCAAAATCGCTCAAAAATCGCTGTTACAGCGCCCCCTAACGGCGAATTTTTTTCCAAATTCAGGGAGGGCGTACTTGCCATATCCAAAAACTTAAAATAAAAATTTGGTTCAAATCTATGCATAACTTCATACACTTTTGGATGGTACAATATTCAAAATTGCACAAAAATCGCTGTTACAGCGCTCCCTACCGGCGAATTTTTTCCAAATTCAGGAAGGATCTGCTTGCCATAGCCAAAAACTTAAAACAAAAATTTGGTTCAATTCTATGCATAAATTCATACACTTTTTGATGGTACAATGGCGACAGAAACACGGACAGACGGACAGACAGACATTTTCTATAAACATGTTTTTTGGGATCTCTGACCCCTGAAACGTGTAAATCCGTCGGAAACCGGAAGTCGAAAAAAATTTTGATTACAATACTTTCTTCTATTGAAGATAGAAGAAAGGGTAATATCCCGAAGAAGTAAAAATATGGATTTAAAACTACAAACCCCCTTAACAACATCAATTTAATAACCGTTAACCTAAATTAACGCAATCACAAATTTAAGAGTTTTAAACAAGTAAATAATCTACAAATACTCAAATTTTTTTATTGAAAAAGATTTAAATTAAATACTTGTGAAAATTTCTCACTTTCTTGGTCATACTGTCTATTGGGCATTTTTACGCATTTTGCAAAATCAAATGAAGAAAACATTTATTTTATGTGGGAATCAGCTTAAATGCTGCCATTTATTCGTTTGCTTTGAACTCAAAAAACATTCAGCTATTAAGAAGTGGTGAAAATGTAAAAAAATCGGATATTTTAGTTTTTATAAGGAAATGGGGTTAAAATTGAAATGATTTGAAACTGTATTTTTTTTTTTTTAAATGTGCCCTACTATAATAGTTTTTACGCTTTTTAGAAGTATTTTTTTTCATCGATTTTAGTACTTTGTTCTATATAAAAGGAAAGAATTTTTAGCCACTCACCCTGTTTTAGACCATCCAGAAAAGAGAAGGAAAATGAAAAAAAAATCCTACAAAGGTTAAATGAAAATATATAGTATTCGAGTATTCGAGATATTCTTCAACCTGAAATACTGAACAAAGCAACGGGAATGAGAGGGAATGAAAGATAGGCAAATGCTCTATGATGAGCCGTATATTCGATCTCATTCAATACGTAAACAGAAGGATTTTCGAAATCCATCTCATTCAGAATGATGTACGATTCTTCAGATCGCGAGGGCAAATATGGCAGGTACTTTCATTATTTTTCTTTTCTGAAATATTAAAACATAGAAAAGTATCTTATAGAGAAATATAGAAACTGAGCATGCTTAATTAACTTTAACAAGTCGAAAATTGTGCGGCGGATGAAACATGGCGGATGAGGTGCGTTCGTACTATAATTAGTTTTATAAATATTCAGATCTTGGTGCAATAGATGTTGCACTCTTAAGAAAAAATGCATTAATACAAAATTTATTACGATTATACATATTAAACTCAGGAATACAGAAATAATAGGACTCCATCTTAAATCTGACGTTATCACCATGACAACCTAGAATCGTTACCTATCATGATATATGATTGAATTCATTACGTATAGTAGGACTGAATATAATAAAAAAAAACTTTATTAATATCTTTTTAAGTTTTGATTCGACTTTCATAAAATTTGAAATGACTCGAGAAAATTCTGCAACAATTATATATATTAAATTTTAAACCATTAGGTGGGGTAGTTTTGCGCTGTTAAATACAAAATTTATTATGATTATATATATTAAACTCAGTAATACGTAAATAATAGGACTCCATCTTAAATCTGACGTTATCACCATGACAACCTAGAATCATTACCAATTATGAGATATGATTGAATTAATTACGTATGTTAGGATTGAATATAATAAGAAAAACTTTATTAATATATTTTTAAGTTTTGATTCGATTTTCATAAAATTTTAAATGACTCGAGAAAATTCTGCAACAATTATATATATTAAATTTCAAACTATTCGCTGAGGTAGTTTTGCGCTATTGAATGGGATCAATCCTTCACTATTTTTTATTATTATGAAACTGTTTCTCGGATAAATGATACTTGCTGGAGGTATTTGGATAATATACTTAGAATTAGGAATATTAGATCTATACACTTTGCATATTTAGTTTGCAGGGAGGAAAAATTTTTAATTCTTTTGCCGACCAGTGCAATCGGCCGTCATAAACAACACCAACATCATCAAACGCATTACTTTAAAAATTTCCAGGCCATAAAAATATCTTTCACTGTACTTTTTCAGTGAGCAGTTTTCTATTTTTTCCTCTCATAAACCATTCTGTTTCTGAATATTTCAGAAAAGAAAAATAATCAAAGTAACTGCCATTTTTGTCCTCGCGGCCTGAAGAATCGTAAATCATTTTGACTATGATACCTGTATGGATTTCGAAAACTCTTCTATTTACGTATTGAAGGGGATCGAATGTATAGCACCTCACATAGCATTTGCGCATCTTCTGTCCCCTTCTATTCTCGCTACTTTGTAAGTATTTCAGCCTGAGGAATATTTCGAATACTATATATTTTCATTTAACCTTTCTACGATTTTTCAATTTTTTTTTTTCTGCAATGGTTAAAAAATAAAGAGAATTTCTGGAGATTCTCAAATTTAAAGTATAAAAGACAGAAATCGATGGAAAAAGTTTTTGAAAGAAAGGTAAAATCCGGGAAACAACGGTAGTTTACGAAAATTATTATTGAAAAAAGTAGAAATAGTTTTTTAAGGTACACGTACATTTTCACGTCTGAATTAAATTATTATTTAAGCTAATAATGAAACATTAGACAGGCTTGAATACATTTAAAAAGCAATTAAATTAAAAATATATATTCATAAAAACATTTAATTTAAATAAAAAACATGCAAAGTAAACGTTTCGCTATGTCATCGCTATGTCATCTCTAAGTTTAGGCTTTTTTACCCGACTGCCAAGAAGGGTTAAGTGTTTCACGCGTATCTGGGTATGTGGATTTCTTTATACGCTCCAAACATCCCAACGGCTGGATGAATTTTAATGAAAGAGGTCTTTTAAGGTAATTTGTCTTAACTGTCAGATAGTTATAGGCTAGGTTTTGTTTTTATAAATTCAAAATGATGGTAGAAACGAAAAATTTTTATACGTACCCTATTGAGTGGCATATCATTGGATAGGTCTTTCAAAATGAAGACGATGTTTCACTGACTATTTTACCGTCAGAAGCTCCGTTTAAATATTACACAACCTGGAAGTTGTGTAGGTTGATCTCTAACTTTAATGCAGCTCTAACCTTCATAGACATCTATTTCTATAGGCCTCATCAAGACGGTGTTTATAAATTAACAATTAAACACAACTTAAAAGTCATCAATACAAGGAAATAAAAAATAGTTAAGTAATATAAAAAATAGTTTAATATTTATGAGAAATAATTAATTAATTCGCTTTTTATGCAGTCGGGTTTTTTGATTTTTTACATTTAATTTTCATGTGATTAGGTTATTGAAGTTTTGCCTAAGTCTCTCTTTGTAGACAAAAATTCTACAAATTTGCTTTTGTAATTTTATTCAATTTAACATTCATTTATTTTACGTTTGCCGCCATTACCGATGTAATTTGTGTGTACCATAAATTGACCGGCTACGTACTCCAGTTTGGAATCCACTGCTCTAGATGAAGAAATATTCTTAAATTAAAAATAAATCAGTAACAAAACAAGAAATGTCACAAAATATTATTTATAAAGCAAGATGTTTTTAAAACTACCCGAACTAAATAACTTTCTTTTTAATTAAGCATGGATATCACAACATTAATTCCACTATATCTCAAAAACATGTCCTATATCACTAGATTAATTTTAACACAATTATTCTAATTGGTAAATAAATAAACTGGTTCGAATCCTGGTCCGGACATTTTTCGCCCAGTGGGAAATTTACATCTGACATGTCCGATTATTCAACATAATACTAGTTGTTTTTTTTTTTTTCTAAGATCCTTTTGTCACGTCACAGTGTAGGAAATCACGAAAAAACAAATGCGCGTTTTAACCGTTCCATTCTTCGCATTAATGTCCACAAGGTGTCTTTTGGTACTAAATCGACGATGCTCTACAACTTTCTAAATCACTTTTTTTTCCGTTATGGCTGTTTTAAAATCCATAAGGGCAACTTTCTGACACAAGTTTAAATTTATTTTTGGTCGGAAATGCATGAAACTAGCCAGTGTTGTTGTTCAGAATCTATGTCATCGAGCTGTTTTTTTTTTCCGGCGTTTTTTTTTTTTTTTTTTTTTTTTTTGAAAACGCAATAGATCTTCCAGGAAATGGTGTCAAAGTTAACGTTTTGAACCGACGTTCCCAAAGAAAGGAGAAAAATCGGTCAGCGAAGGGAGAAAACATCCTTGTCACGTGATCCAAATCGCTTATAACTCAATAGGTAATTTATTGATCAAAAAATGAAAACACAGTTCGATTCCAAATCGCTTCCATAATCAGGTCTTCCAATTTTATATCTTTGTGTTAAAAAATGAATCTGTAAATGTGTCAAAACGTTTTGCGCTGGTTGAGCAGAGCAGTTGAGAACAGCCTTATCTCTTTCCATTTTCGAGATAGGAATGCTAACTCCGCAGAGTCCCACCAGGTGGCGCCGTAGGCGGTTTCATTCAGTAGCGCGTGGCTACTTTACTATACCTAGACCCCACTTTTATTGGGGTGACAACGGAATTCAGCGGGCACACTGTATATAATGTAAAACGATGAAATCTAACACATATTCATATACTACTTTCATTAAAAAAAAAAAAAAAAAAACCCTGAAGGCTAATTTTATACGCTGATTTACAATATACCTAATAAAAGACATGTACAAAAAAGTTTAAAACTCTATCTCAAATATAAAAAAAAAATTTAAAACATGAAAGTGAAGAAAATATGAACACGGAGAAAAAACCATTTAAAGTTGTAAGTTGTGTGGGTAATTGCAATGTGTGTATTAACAAAATTTGCAATATCTCGTGATATAATTGACATATGGGTAAAAATGAGGTGTTAAAATATTCAGAATTAATCAGGCTTTCAATTAATATTGAAAAACAGAAATCTTTTTTTTTTTATGTAAACTGTCTCCTTAATTGAAGAATATTTAATATTCAGAGTAGCATTGAACTTTTAGTAACTATGCTTTTTCAACAAATAAAAGTAATAGCCACCCTGCCATAGAAAATATAAATAAAATAAAATATAAAGCTTTTACTATCATAAATCTTACGATAGTTTTCTGCCTTTTGAAAAGAATAGCTATTCTATCACTAAAAATCTTGTAGATCGTGAGCAAGACATTCCAAGTTGGCTTAAAAATAAACATGTTAAATATTAATGAGAGATATATTTTATATGATAAATGATATACCGACGCATCATACTTCGATTCGATCTTCTTCTAAAATCTGTTTATTAATGAAAACACTTTTCACATACCTGCAAAATCTTTCGCGTGGATATCAATAATCTTTTCGATCTATAACTCTCCTTAATGCTCTCTTCACTTCTTTCAGGTGAATTTTATTTTCGCCAGTTAAAAAGAAAAAAAAAAATGAGATAAATATTCAGAAACGCTCCATTTTTTAACCCTAAAATACGATGAAAAATCTAAAAGAGGTTAAAGGAAAATATATAGTATTTCGGGATACACCTTCAGCCCAGGATGAGAACAAAGGCACGGGTTAGAGAAGAAGTGGATGGTAAAGCGGATTCCGTGATGTATGAGGAGTTCTCTGAACTCTAAGCCTTAGTTTCAATCTTCTTCAAAAAGTAAACAGAAGGGTTTGAAAAATCCTCATAGGAATCGTAGTTAGAGTGATGTGAGATTTAGCTCGGTAGCGAAAACAAAAATGGCAGCTACTTTGATTATTTTTCTCAGCATGCAATATTCACAAGCAGATTTGGGAAAAGTCAAACATTTTATAGAATGGAAAAAATGTAATTTTCTTTTTAAATTTTCGTTACATATTTTGTAAGAGAAAAATAACCTATATTTTTATGTTAGCCGCACGCAGGTGATAAATCGCCAAATATTGTTCCCATCTCTATCTTTCGTATTGTATTCATTTCATTAAAAATATATACTTTTTGTTCATTTCATTTAAAATACATATATATTACATGCATTTCAAACAGATGTATGCCTTTCACTCATCTCATTTCAAATATAAAAATATATAAATAAGAAATAATATCATAAATCAAAATATTTTATTTCAAAATCAAAGCAATGCTTTTAATTTATGTACGCGAAAAATAAAAACTGCTATTGGTGAGAAAAAAAAGGCTATTGACAATATTTGCGCCTGGCTAATATAAAAGTACCTAATAATCTATAAGTGGAATAAATGCAGTCGAATATTTATCCCCGCCTCTTTCTCTTTCTTTTACTCCTATGCACACAATTTTATATTGGAGAGCACGTGATCACGTCAATACTTTACACACACTTATGCATATTATATCGAAACGTCTAAGTAATTCACGTGCAAAACACAATAGACAACTATTTACATGTATCATGATGCACATTTATATAAAGTGTATAAATCACATAAATTTTCAGGGAGATTAGTAATTAACCCTAGAAAACTAGACAGTCGTAATAATTACGACTTGACGGGCGACTGATTGACGAGTAGGAGGATAATGATAAGAATAAGAATATTTGTTTAAGTCTGGAAAATATAATGGTTTCTAAGCTTTTTAAAGTTCAAATAAGCTTTTCGGAATCGTGGGTAAATCGGAAGCTTTTATTACATGCTTTCTTTTAACTTACAATTCTGTTTGTATATGGCAGTCAAATCTTGTTACTCATTTTTTGACACACTTCCTGTTGAGATAAAGCTTTGAAATTTGGAATATATATGCATTCCTGAAGGCAGTACAAGAATTAAACACTGATGTATTTTTTAAAACTATGATCCCTAAAGGGGACAACGGGGCAAAAAAAACAGCCTATCTCATAAACCAATGGAAATAAAATCTTGAAACTTGACATACCTCTAACAAAACTAAAATTAGTAAACACGTGTTTCGGAATTTTTCAAACTCGACTGCTCAATTATAGTTTGATTTTCTATGGAGAAATCAGGATTAGCTTCAACAGTGAGTATTTGTTGAAAAGTTCTAATGGCAAGATTACCACAACATCGCCAAATTTTGGTCAACTTAGCGAAATATCGCCAAATTTGGTAGCGCATAAAAAAAATTCTACAGTTTAGAGAATTTTAATGTAAGCATATATATATATACTTTTTATTACATTTACATTATATTTTCTTTAGTTTACAAAATAATTTTTAAATACAGTAATACCTCGACTTACGTCAGCAATTCGTTCTAAGACTAGCGACGTAAGTTGAAAATGACGTAAGGTACATTTAAATAAGCAAAAAAGGATAAGTAATGAAATTCTCCAAAATCTACTTAACATATTCTATTGTATTTAGGAATTACGTTACAGACATAAGCAAAAAAAAAAAAAAAATGCGTTTAGAATACCAGAATTTGGTATAAATCAATAAGTTGTTAACATACAATTTTTTATTCTTCTAGCTACCCCGATCGAGTCTTTGAGCATTCAAAAAAATCTTGCAAGGAGGTTTCAACCCACAAAAAGTTTCCTTTTTTTTACTTTTAGATTTTCTCTGTAACAACAGAGTGAGTTTTCTTAGCTTTTTCTTGTGATTTTTTGTTATTTGTTTGTCACTATCACTTGACTGTCGCTGGAAAATTTCTCTTCATAGAATCAAAAGTCTTCAAAAAGGTTCGAAGTGAGTCTTAATCAAAGAAATTGTATTTCCAGGCCAGACGACTTAAATACGGGGTGACATAAGTCGAGGGGACGTAAGTCGGGGTATTGCTGTATATGTTTAATTTAAAAATATATTGTTTTCTAAAGATAAGAACTCATTTTGTGAATCATGGGTAAATCAGTAGCGATTATTTTTAGTGATTATATTATATTTTCGTAAATTAATAAATATTTTTCTTCTTTTACAGTGCAACACAAAACATTCTATAGTATAAGAGACTTTAATTATTTACCTGAAAATAAATGAATCATTAAAAATCATTTCCTGTTCTGTATAACAATAAATTTTTCTTTGAGATTAAAGAGAAGAAAAAAAAAAGCCTTAGCTTTTCAAGAAGAAGTTAACGTGTGCATGCCCAAAAATAAATTACGATCTCGTACACTACAAAAAACATTTACCGTGGGCACACCTCTCCTTATTTTCTTTAACCCTAAAACTTTTAATAACATCTTGCTTTGTATCAGAAGATCAAACATATACCTTTCACCAACCTTTCATTTTACAAGTGACACAAAGCCAAATTTAATAGAACAACCGAAGGTATTGTCTTAACTGGAAGGAAATTGCGCCAGACGAAACAACCTTATGGGACAAAACTGGGAAATTGTCATATAAGGAACAAGAAGAAAAAAAAAAAGAAAAAGAATTGCTCATCACTTTTTTTAATATTGCTTTTCGTGGCACATTCATCCAGTGCCAGAATCGTGGAGCAATTTCCGGCGCGGATGAAACTTTTCGTCATTTCCGGTTGACACATGTCACCATTGGGACGGAAAAAAGAGAAGAAGTGATAAATATGAAAGAAAAGTGAAAGATCATGTTCAGTCCACGCCATTTTTGACCATGATCATAAAATATAGTCTGGTAAATATAAATGTAAACGAAAAATTTGAATTGGGCATTCTTTTGCTGAGTCTAAACTAATGTGGCTAGATGGATTCTTTTTTTAGTACAGATAATGTTTATTGTTAAGATTTTTTACTCAGTTTCGGAAAAAAAAAAAAAACTTAAGGAGGCTCAGGGCTTGATCGATACCGAAAAACATGTAAATAGAGTTCTCGCTTCGAGTCCATATATAAACAGAAGTATTCAATGTAACTAATTTAAACTTTCTGATATTTTTAAGGTATGTTTGTAGTCTTATAAAATTATAAAATGAAGTACTTCAATGTAATAAAATAAAAAAAATATAGCAAAATTTATATAACACAATTTCGAAAAAAAAATAGGTGTCATATCACCATCTGTAAATGTCTTAACGTTGAATTGACATAAGAACATAATTTTTGCTTTAAAATGATCAGGAAATGATCAGAACAAATTAAGGATATAAATATCACTCAAAGGAAACCTTATTAAAAAAAACTCTCAAATTTGAAAATTTAAAAAGCCCTAAAAATACGATTTTGTTTTCATTAAAAATACTCAAAATATTAAACTATCTAAAATATATTAATTCATTCTATATATAATGATGTTATATGAATGCAAAAAAAAAAATTAACCCGTTCGGGACCATGGGTGCATCTATGCAACCTCATAGTGCTTAAGTTCTTAAAATGCTTGAAATTGATACCAGTAAAAAAGAAAAATAAAATTGATTTTATTTAATTAAGACATTTTTGTAATTTACGAAGTTAATTCAAATAATTAACAAAAAGTGGTGCCAAATAAATAAAATTCATGTATAAGATGCTGGTTCTGAACGAGTTAAGCCATTCCATCAAATAGTTTTTTTTTTTTTTTTTTTTTTTTTTTAATATTACGTATAGTCAAGAATCAAGCTTTGAGAAAATGCGACTTAGGCAGATCACACATTGAACAGACAATCAGACAAAAGTGTGAGACAGGGTACACGTTGTAGCGTTCAAACCGGTTTATTCTTTGTTATCAGGGTGAAATGTCTCTTGACCAGAGGCGTAGCTACAGATATTTTTTCGGGGGGGGGGGGGGAGTTCGAAAATTTCCCAACTTGAAACAAATTCCTCCAACTTTCAACTAAAGTGATATGCACAAAGTGTGTAATAATGATAATGAAGCTTATGCAAAAAAAAATTCCTTTCCAAAGAAAAATTTTGAAACTAAAAACATAAAAATTCTAATTAGTATTGGTTTGTTTAATAAAACAACAAACACGCATTTTACTTTCTTCTGTCTTCACAAGGCGAAAGTATTGAATTTGTAAAAAAATTCTACAACTGGTTTTCGACGATTTGATACATTTTAGAAGGTCCTGAACATAATTTGACTGTTTTTAGAAAATGTCTGTCTGTGTGAATGTGAGACAAATTTTGTGGGTGCTCTATCTCAAGAACTAATTCGCGGAATTTTATAAAACTTTAGATTCAGTTATACCTTGATAAAAATTAATGCTGATTAGTTTTTGGTGCAAATTACCCAAAAGGTGGCGCTTCTATGCTGTATTTTTCACAATTTACATGATTTTAGCGATAGTTATATCTCAAAAACTGTTGCACAGAATTTGATCAAATTTCATATTCTGTTAAACCTTGACATAATTTAGTGCTTATTAGGTTTTTGTATATATCTGTGCCACTGCTGTGCAGCATTTTTCACGATTTTCGCGTTAGCTATATCTGAAAAACTAATGCACGGAAATTCAGTCAAACTTCATATTCGGTTACACTTCCTTATTAGGCTTGGGTGCATAGTGTCCAAAGGTATCACTTTTGAGCTCTTTGGGTTTGGAATTTTGGTTGCAGACATCTAAGAGCATGGGTGTCGAAATTCAATGATTTGTTTGAAAAATGCGATGCTTCTATCTCCTTTTTAAATGCACACAATTAAACGAATTATAAATTAAATGCACATAATTAAACCTTTAGAATTCATTATTATGCGCATAGAATTGTTATTTAATTTTAACATTGTGATTGCAAATTTTGAAGTATTAACATGTATGGGATATAATAAGGTTTTGGGATTGGCACATCCAAATTGTTTTCATTTAACATCAATTCTTGTGGTCTTCAAAGAAGCCCATCTGTTAATAACATCGCTTAGTTTAATAAAATTCCATATTTCACTTTCATATTTTAAAAGTATTAGGCTGTCAAGTCTGTAATCCCTCATTGTAGCTTGCAATATATAATTTTTAAATTTTTATTTGACTAAAGATTCTTTCATTAGATGCAACGCCAAAAAGATAAGCTGCTGTGAATGTTAAGGTACGAGTATATAGTTTGACAGTGTGACCCAAATAGTCTTTGAATTTCATGACATGAGTAAAAAGTTTGTTAAGTGAGTTGGGATTTGGTTTATTTCTATTTAACTCTGCAAGTCATGTACATCCGGTTTCTCATATCTAGGTGGAAACATTATTAACTTTTCTAAGTTAGTGATACTCAGATTTGCCTTGCACAATTGTAATTTAAATATGGAATGTATTAGTGCAATATTCTTCTGATATAGGAAACATTGTCATTTAAGCCCATTACTAAATTGCTGGAAATTTTCTTGTATTTCTTATAACTCTTCTCTGTAAAACTTATGTGTATCAATGTCCATTGCTATGCTATTATTTTTATCTATTCCATTTGGTGAAACCGTTTTCCCACGGTGCTTTCAGAAGTCAGCTTCTTCAATCACATCCTAATATTCATAATTGTTTATGAACTTGTCTATAAGGAAATCTTTATTTCTTCAAAATTTTATTCAAGTGCAACCTGTCAGTGTTTATGTCAACCTGTATGTCGATTTTTTTCTTCAGTTGATGGACTGCTTTCATGGTCATATTTCTGTTCCAAATTCAAATCATCCACTTTTTTACCTGTTTCATCCTCGAATGGATTTTTAGATGCTCCAAAATCTTGCGCGAAAACTCTTTTCCTATTATGAAGGGTTCTTTCGTGAAAAAATTTATAGTCATTTTTTAGAACAGCTTTAAAAACACAACACTGGACTTTTGGTTTAAAATTTCATAAACACCTATAAATATAAATGAACAGGACATATATATATATTTCCGCACACAAATAAAGGTAAAATGAGGCAAATTTATCTAAACTAACGACTTCTTATATTCACATTTGCTCATATAATGCTTTTGTCTTGACAGCGAAGGGTTAACTAATTTTTGGAGCAAAAAAATCACGAGAATGAGTAAAATATTGTCCAAAAATCGCAAAATTAGTGCAATTTGTGAAAACTCATCAAATCTTCTTGCCCAGCTGTGTTTCAAGTAGGTGACTACATTCCTATCTGTTGTGCTACAAGTGATCTCCAATTTTCAAAAGAACCTGCAATCCCTTTGGATTAGCTGGATTCTCTTTTGGGAGGGGAAAGAGGGAGGAAGAGTGACATTTTTGAGAAAGGAACAATGTTTTGAAGGAAATAAAGGAACTGGATAGTCAGCTGTTGGTGGATAGGAGTAGAGAAATTTAGGTTTGGTAGATGTATAATATTTTCGTAGAACTGAAAAATACAATGATAGATTGAGTGTGGCTGATTTCTTTTGATAATTTAACTTGCTTACTGTTACAGTACTCAGTCAGAAACATAATCACCAAAACAATAAAAATTTCATAATGTCTCAAAAATCCAGAATTTCCCAACTCTAAGCTCAAATTTCCCAACTTCACAAATATTGGGGGGGGGGAGGCTCCCTCCCATAACCCCCCCATGGCGACGCCTCTGCTCTTGACTTACGCTTTTTTGTCGCTTGTCTGTTCGGTGTGTGATATGCCTTAAAGTTGCAATTAAATGGGTGCGGCTTTGAAAGTGATTGTTAGATAAATGCTTATAACTCCGTTAAAAATGAAAATATTTTATGCGGTTTTTTGCGCTGTGTTCAGAATTAATTGAATAATAAAAATGTATGCTAAAAAAATCGATTTTTTGAAAGTTTTCAAGCCCTGAGCCTCCTTAAACAATCAAGAAAAATGGTTAGTTTAAAAGTTAACTGCTAAGATCCCTTATCACAATAATATTGCGATATGGGGGTGTTGCCTTAAAAATAAACGGCCCAACTAATAAATATAAAAGTAGAAGTAGTTAAAAAAAAAAAAACACTCTTTTATAAGCATCAATATTCGTATTAAAAATCACGACTAACTTTTTGACTGAAATTCATGTATTTTTTTCCCAAATAAAAAATTGGCCTTCAAAACTATAAACAATACGGCTATACTTCAAAAATGGTCCGGCAAACTCCGGAACATCTATAAAAAATTATATATAAATTAGAGCTAAAATGGCTTAAAAAGAATACATTTTTAATTTTGATTTTTTTTTTAGTATATTAAAAATTTATTTAGTATATTAAAATTGCGGGTTCAAACATTCCTGAAGTTACATAAAATAGCCATTTAAACATAATAATAAAGTTCAAACGTAGCAATAAAGCAAGTCTTCTCGCAAAGAAACCTTCTCTTCAACTGAGGCTAGGAGCCGCAGGATATGACGCATGCTTCTGGAATATATGTAGATTGACGCACCAGTTAGTCGCTATTTTAAAATGCGCTTTTTAAAATTGATGAGCAAGTTTCAATTTAAGCGTTTTTGGCCAAATACTCTACTGTGCACTGGTGGCAATTGAACCAGCGATCTCATGATGAGTAGGCGAGAATGTTAGCGTCGAGCTAAAGGCCAAGCGAGTTGCTCTAAGCTAGTAACTCTCTTTATACTGATAAAGTGAGATGAGATCACTACAAATTAATAACTTAATATTAATTAAATTATTATTATACTGCGTTAAGAAATAAATTTAGAAATCTAAAAAGAATAGTTTTATGATAGCCGGGAGGCATATAAGCTTCCTTTACTCGATTAGGAACAACAGAGAAGTTTCCGGCATCTTGATTGGTTAGTTTCTCTTTCGTCATTTCTGATTTTTAAGATCTTTGGAAATTGGAAGTTCTAATAACGCCAGTAGTAAAGTACTATACTTTTATATAATTATTTTTTTTTCTTTCTTTCTTTTTATTTTTCTTTTATTTATTTATTTATTTATTTATTTTTGTCTATAAGTGAATCATGTTTTAACATTCAACATTTTTATCTAACTCAGATCTTATCAAATGCCTTATTAATTCAGATTTCCGCAAAATGCAATTGCGTTAGGAAACGCCAATTAAACGGAACACATTAAAAATATATATAATGGCGCCACCTGCTTTTCTAATACTAAATATCAGCTTGTTTTTTAAGTCCACATTTGTCTTTTGTGACTTTTTTTTCTTTTAGAGAGTGACTTTAATTTTAGATGTCAGTTTTGAAAATGTTTTGCGTTTTATGTCTATATTTTAATAAATATTTACATTCATACACATAAAAAGTTTATAAAATTCTAGTATTTTATATAACGAACGAAGGCATTTTTTTATAATAATAAAACTGGACAATTACACCATGAAATATATTACTAAAAATTTTATCGTGAAATTAAAATAAATCACAAGGTTACTAAATAGTGTATACAGAATGTTGTAAAGTTAAAAACTAAACAAACATTACATTTAACTTATAGTAATCGACGTTACGGTCAACATCTATGACGTTGATGTTTGTTCAGTTTTTAATTTTACAACTTTCTGTATGCACCATTTAGCAATCTTGTGATTTATTTTCTTTTCATGAAAAATCATGCGTCAAGTATAGATTATGAAACACTTTCGAACACATTCAGAATAATGTAACAAAACTGTACCATTTAAAAAATTAAAATATTGCGTCTAATTCAACCCTATGGAAACGCATAATACATTTCAAAACCCAATATCAGCTGTTCCCATTTACAATCGGAAAATTAACCAAATTTTTGTAGCAGCCCCTGTATAGAATATATAGATTTCTAGATTTGTATCTATTAAATAAAGGCATGCCAAAATTTAATTTATTCTAGAGATACATATACTTCAGTTGAAAATTTCCCTACAGCAATTTCCTCTAATAAGGAGAATGGTACGTGAGTACTTTTGTGCAGCCCTGTGTATGAGATATAGAATTTATATGTGACGAGTTACATATAAAAAATTAATTAAATTTAAAAGCACATACCGAATTTTAAACCGTACACCCCAGTTATTATTACTCAAATACAGTACTGTAACGGATTTCTTTTGTGTGTCCCTGTAAATTAATAAAAAATACCATGAATGCCCTTTTCTAACGTGATCACAGTGAAATTCAGTGATTTTTATCAGTTTCAATACATTTGAAATAGCTTAATGTTATTAAAATACAGGGTGTTTATAAAGTCCCGGACCCATTTTGATGTTTAATAACTCATAAAATAATAAAGATAGATTAAAATTAATAACATAAATGGTTAGACAGACTCAAAAAGTTTCATGATCCTTGTCAATGAACTTCCACGTGTGCCCCTTCGTCGCACGGAGAATATCAAGTCGATAGTCAATTTCACGCCAGGTAGCGGCAAGCATGTCGGCATCCACAGAGGCTATTGCGGTTGTAATTCGGGCTTTTAAGTCATCAATGTTCGACACTCTCCTCATGTAAACATTGTCCTTTACAAATTGTACAATTCTTGATTTGTAAAGGACAATGTTTACAGGAGGAGAGTGTCGAACATTGATGACTTAAAAGCCAGAATCACAGAAGTTCAGACTTTAATTCAAATGAACATTAGCTTTTTGACGCTGATTTGTCAGAAGCTCCAGAGTTAGACTAAATAGAAAACTACCTTTAATATGGAGCACGATCACCCCTAGAAGCAATACAGCACATTCAGCGAAGTGTGATACTGTCAATTATGCGATTGATAAGTTTATTGGGAAGTGCAAGCCATTTCTCTTGTAAAGCAGTTCTAAGCGTGGCAAAGGTCTGAGGAGGGGGGTTGAGAGCAGATACACATCTTCCTAAAGCATCCCAAAGATGCTCAATGGGATTCAAGATCAGTGATCGCTCTGGCCATTCCATGCGCTGAATTGTTTAGTGCTGAAGGTAATCTTCTACGATGTGAACCCTGTGCGGTCTAGCGTTATCGTTCTGTAACAGAAAATCTTTACCTAGTGCACCGGCATAAGGATGCACATAAGCATCAAGAATGTCATCTCTATAAACGTGAGCATTCACAGTTCAACGTGGAAAAACATGGGGGTCTGTACGTCCGCCCAAAGAATTACCATTCCAAACACAGACACTGCCTCCTCCATACGAATCTCTTTTGCGAATGTTTGATGGATGATAGCGTGTTCCCTATTCTCTCCAAATCAAACAATGTTTAATATTGCTTTGGAGGCTAAACTGGAACTCATTTGTGACGAGAACACATCTCCATTGATCAGCCATTCATTGGACATGTTGACGTACCCACCTTAAACGTTCTTCCGGAGACATGAGGTGAGCGGCACACAAATATGTGGTCGCATCGTGTAAAGACCACCTTCATCAAGCTTTCTACGCACAGTAGACGTTGATACCAAACTTCCAGTGACTGCAGCAATGGCGTATTTAAGATGAGAGGGGATTGCTGTTCTATTCCTTCGTACACATAACCGCAAATATCCGTCATCGGTGCTTGTCGTAGCTCTTGCTCGTCTTTCGCTGAACCTTATGGAGGTCGAACCAGTGGCTTGAAAGTGTTGCCAAAGCCTATGAGCAACAGAAGGACTCACATCTAGTGATCTGGCCACTTCTGTCTGACTTTCGCCTACATCCACTCTTCCAATAGCTCTATATCCCAGTTATGCGGACAAATGATACCTCGAGGTCATACTAATGAATTGGATGTATCAGTTTTTTTTATCTCATAATCACAGCGACACCAGCAGCCGTACTCTCTAGCATGCATTTTTATGCTCCGCACAGATGACGCAATCCGATTGCAGCGCCACTAATTTGAATTTTGTAATTTTAATCAGCATCTTTTAGTTAACAACCTATCCAAATTTCATACTGATAGGTTAATTTTTGAGCGAGTTATCGCTCTTTTTGTGATTTTTCCTTAATTTTTGGAAACCAGTGTACAATATATATTAAAACACACATACACACATAAATAACGCCTGCATTCAACAGTTAAAGGTATATATAAATATTATACGTTTGTTTTACTGTTTGTATGTCTGTATAATATTTATATATACCTTTAACTTTTCAACTTTGTTGGAAAGTGTTAAAAAATACTTTCGCTCTCATTTCCATTTTGACAATTTTAACGAAATATTCAACATTTTTCGGTGAGAAAGGAATCTAAAAAAAAATCTCATTTAAAACTAAAAACAATATGTTGGGACATGTATGCTATGATTATGCTTTTTTCATAATTTCTTTAAATATTTTTAGCCTGAGGCTTTTCAAAAACATTTTCAACAATTTAGAAAAGCCGGAAGTACGGACATGCATATTTTTTTAATTTAATTTAACGATTAGCTGGGGAAGAGGCGCAATATATGCTTATATAAAACATAAATATCACCAATAACCAGTGTTGCTAGATTGGAGGCTTTTTTAATTCAGGTTATTTCATGTCAACACTTTTTTAAAATAGCATAATTCGCCTTAATTTTCAGAATTTTTAAATAATTTCCGAATATTTCTATTCAAAAAAGCGGTGACAATCAATGATCTGGTTACAAAAAAGCCCTCAATCTGGCAATATTGCCAATAACTCTTCATAACTTGTAAAAATATTAGTTTTGTTAAAAAAAAAAAAAAAAAAAAAAAAAAAAAAAAAAAAAAAAAAAAAATTAAGTTTCTTAATTTTTTCTCTTTATACCTGAACAAAGGGTTCTTATGGTGTTTAACTGATAAAATCGATTTTGTTTTGTTTAAATTCTCCAGTAAGCGTGAATGAGACGGGAGTTTCTCATCGTGTCAAATCGCGCCACAATTTTCATTAAAAATCATTTCCATAAATTACAACCGTGATAAAAACAATGTACAATAAAATAAATATATATTACAAACTTTGCTTTATGTAATCTTTTAATAATTATTATATTTACGTGCAAGCTAATCTTTGTCCACAAGGCTTTGATGATCTTGAATTCTATTTTCCATTACCCATATTTCCGAATTCATTCACCCACTTATCGCAATCTACTAAATTTTTAAAATTACTGCGAACTGTAATTAAATTTTAAGAAATTGATTCAATTTCATTAAAACATAAAGGGCGTATTGAAAAAGAAATTATTTGTACTTTGATACTTATTTTTAAGCGCAATCAGAAAAAATAAAATAAAATAAAAAATAAAACAAGCAGGAAGCAGGAATTCTGTTTTTTTCAGAATTTAGTCTTGCCCTCGATGACAAAAAAAATTATATAAATATAGGTAGTGGAAAAAGTATTTCAGTTGTAAGACTTAAAATACACTCTTTTATTTTATATAAAATGACGTCATTTGCATCCGCAAAAGAATCCCAGATTTATGATCCAGTATTAAACATAGATAAACATACAAGATAGGACACTTTCATACGCTGTTAAAAATATCCCTGTAAAATTACGGCAGCAGAGATTCCAGCCATACCCCGTAAAAAAGGTCCATGCCCATCATTTTGTATCAACCTGTACACCCTAGCTGAGGAAAATGTATGGGGTCGTACCGTATTTTTGCTAACAGATTGGCTAGATCTGCAAGAATGTGAGGATTGCCGTTAATTTGATGGGCTAGAACTGCAAGAATATGTGGATTGCCCTTAATTTGATGGGCTAGAACTGCAAGAATATGTGGATTGCCCTTAATTTGATGGGCTAGAACTGCAAGAATATGTGGATTGCCATTAATTTTCTAAGTATCTAAAAATATCCCTGTAAAATTACGGGCAGAGGCCGGCAGCAGAGGTTCCAGTCATACACCGTAAAAAAAATCCGTGTCCATCATTTTGTGCAGCCCGTAATTTTACGAGGCAAAGATATAATACACTTCAAAACACAATAACACTTTACTTACTGTTCCGTAGCACGTATCACGTTAGATAATCATCACAGAATCGCCTTTTTTGGCGGGTTAAAAAATATGTTATGGTCACTGTTAAGAAGCACTATTTTTCGAAAATGAAGGGTTAAACCCTAGCGGAGGAAAATGTATGGGGTCGTACCGTATTTTTTTAATGGATCAGACCGTTTTTCATGAAATAAGGCTGTTGCTCGTGAAAATTGAACAGCAAACGCCCATAAATTTACAGTTTTTTTTTTCTGAGAGCGTAGAGCGTAATGGTAATACGGTTTAGAGAATCTACAACCTTTGGTACGAAAGGTTTGATTTACAAAGGTTGTAGTTTCTCTAATGCGAATACGATCGCAGCACCTTTAATGACAATGGGGGAGAAACGTCACACTCTTGGAATATTTTTTGTTATTGAGCGTCTATCTTATTGTGTTCTTCTTCTAATGTTGCATATCTGCATTTTCAATAATCTTACACGGATTTTTTTTTTCGTTCATAAAGGGTGAACGATATAACTGCAACAAAAATCAAGCTAAAAAATTCGTCTTGAGTGTTATGTTTCAAGTAAACACGATATAACTGGAGTTAAAGTTACATAAAGCAATGGTATAATATAAAAATATACGAAATATTGCACTCTACAAGTCCCAGAAAATTTCAAAAATATTCCCTTCAGCTAGAAATTTTTTATATAGCCAATGTTTTATTAATTTGGGAAGTTTAATGCATTAAAACAATCGTTACAATAACCTTTTAAAATTTACGCAGTTTCACTTAATCACAGAGAAAATAAAAAAGGTTGTTTCATTTTGACTAACGTACAATAAATTCAATAACATTTACAATATAAGAAATAATAATAAAATTACTGATGGGGGAAAAAGTCCTTTTTACAAATTTTTAGAATTATATAAGTCTAAAAGTTAAAAAAATAGAGAGAAACTGATAAAAACTTGATGAAATTCAATGTGAATAAATTAACCATTTGATTTTTTAAATAAAAAAAGTTACATGTTTACGTTTTTAACAGAATCTTCTAGGGTTTTTCTTTTATATTATTATTATGAATTTGTAAGTTAATGGTGAACGGTACAAGTACGATAAAAAAAATAAAATGCGCTAAATCAATCAAGTAAATACAATATCGTCCGCCTCAGCCTCATGGAGGAAAGAATAGATATGCAAAACATAGAGCGTAAACATATTTCATCAACATAATTAAATTTGTGAGGCTTGTTAGTTCTTCCCCCTGACCACTAGTGACAGTAGTACTTTTGGCATTACAAATTTTGCCGTAAGATTATTATCTTGTATGTTTATCCATAGTCTTAAACAGCATCTATAGAAAAATATGCATATGACGTCACTATCGAGGAATAATACACACACCCAGCAAAAAACGATGCCGTCATTCACGAAACTGGCCAAAAAAAATCGGGTATCAGATGATTTATACACTTTCATTTGCTTGTAACATTAATATTGATACTGAATATTAAATATAGTTTATAATAGCTCTATGTTTTATCAGAAATCATTCGCTTATATTTTTTTCAAAATTCGGAAAATGTTATTACACGCGGATTTATAAAATTGTATTCTTTCAATTTTTTGTAAGGAATTAAGTAAATACAGAGAAAATAAGTCTCACAAATATTCTTCAAAATTCATATTTATAGCAGGCGATATTTTACCTATACATAGCACATATTTTAATTACATTTTTTTTCCCAGATGTTATGAGAAAATGGCAACAAAAAATATAGTAATCTATCCACTATTTTCCACGTAGGTAAGAGGAAGATGGAGATGAAGTGTTTTGATTTGGCTTGATGTTAAAAATGTAACCCTGAAAATAGTCCAAATACTTGAGGCTCCTCAGAGTCTGTGTGCTGTTTGCTTTGAAAACTTCTCCCCGTCCAATGATTTTCAGCCAATGTTTTACATGTTGCGCCGAATGTGGGCATTTAAATTTAAGCAATAACCGGTTTCATACTGCAAACCGTTTTGACGGCTTACTGCATCTCTATTCTTTCTCTTTACTCTGTGACTATTTTCCCTTTAATTTATACAGAAATGGAGTACTTCAGTTGCCACCTTTACAGGAATGGCATTAAAAACTACAAGAAAGTTAATATCTCAAAAATAAATCGAGATGCAGTTTTCAAACAAATTGCATTTAATAGTACTTTTTTCCCCTATACGATGGTATAAAAATTTAAAATGTACGATGTTTGGAAGATTAAAAAAATTGCAGTAGATTACCAGTATTTAATCGTACAATGATGCACTTTCTTCGTGTTACGGGTGGCTTATGTTTAGGTGTAACGTTATTTTTTTTTGTGACGACACTTTAATTGTTGTCGAAAGAAATATCGTCGGGCGCTAAAAAAAGTCGTAAACTGTACGTCAAATGCGGGAAATGAGGTGCATTCATAGTTTTATAAATATTCAGATCTTGGTGCAATAGCTGTTGCACTCTTGTAAAAAAATGCATGAAGGCAAAATTTACTGCGATAATATATATATTAAATTCAGTATGCGGAAATAATAGGACTCCATCTTAAATAGGACGTCTTCACCATGGCAATCTAGAATCATGACCTGTCATGGTATATCTTTGAATTAATAACGTATGATAGAATTTAATAGAATGAAGAAAATTTTTATTAATATCTTTTTAAGTTTTGATTCGATTTCCATAAAATTTGAAATGACACCCGAAAATTCTGCAGCGATTATATATTTTAATTTTCAACCATTCGGTTGGGTAGTTTTTGCGTTGTTGTATGCTGACAAATGGACCTAGAGGCTCTAGACGGACCTAGAGGGACGACTATAGGTGCTACATATGTACCGGGAGTCCTAAAATGAAGGTTGACTGAATAAATGGGAGACCTAAAATGGGAGAAGTAAATTGAAGGAATGAATGAAATGAATGAATGAAAGTCACCGGGAGACGTAAAATGAATGAATTTTAAAAAGATTGATTTTAAAATTCAATAACTAGGAAATAGTGACAGTTATTAGAAAAATTCTTGAAGGAGATGTATGTAAGGTGTCAAGACTGATTTTTACTGTAATTCTCGCTTTTAATTTAAAATACCATAATAGATGGCGCTGCGAGCAATAGGCGCTGAATAGGGGCCGGATTTTTGACCTTTCTCTTCTCTCCGTAGTGATGCAGAAGAAAGAGGCTAAATCTATGGAGTAGGAAAGAAAGAACAAAATTGCAATGGTGGCTGAGAAACACTCCATATATTTAACTTGTTCGGGACCATGGGTCCATCTATGCAGCCTCAAAATGAGCATACAAAATTTGTTTTAAGCACCAGTAAAAAAGAAAAGTAATATTTAACTTCTTTAATTAAAGCATTTTCGTGACTGTTTGAGTAAAGGTTACTATAAAAAAAAGTGGTGCCAACCAGGGCCCGATTAATCTCTGAAGCTAGGGGAAGCACATTGTCATTTCGGGGCCCCCTTTTACGCAAGAAGAGTTATCTAAATATGACATATCCGGAAACTCACCAATGCTACAAATATTATTCCAAGCAGGGGCTCAGTCAAACTCATGCATGTATATTCCATTAAACATCTTTTTGTACGTTCTCCTATATATGAACACAAAAATTGGATACAATAAAAAAATATGCAAACATGATTTTGTATAGTTTTAGCATAAAAATATAAGTTGGATAAAAAGGTTGAATTCAGAATAAGTTAATAATTTCAAAAGAAATTAGATAGAATTTTGGAATGGAAGAAATTCAATATAAAATTTGGGGCCCCCTGTTTTCTTAATTTTGCGCCATTTCCAAGTTTTCTAAGGGAAGCATGTGCTTTTCGTGCCTATTCCGTAACCAGGGCCTGGTGACAACCGTATAAAACTTGTGTAAAAGCCGCCGGTTCCGAAGGTGTTAAATTCCTTCTTTTGCATCAATACTGAAAGAAGAGAGAGGCAAAAAATCGGGGCCCGATTTATCTCCTATTGCTTGCAGCGCCA
Organism: Maratus speciosus; assembly: GCA_963932465.1. Classification (NCBI taxonomy): domain Eukaryota; kingdom Metazoa; phylum Arthropoda; class Arachnida; order Araneae; family Salticidae; genus Maratus; species Maratus speciosus. The sequence goes on from OZ010789.1 coordinate 131,156,934, forward strand.
TCTATCGCTGCTATTTTAAACTAAAATTGAGAATAGCAGTAAAAAAACTCAGACATCTTTGATAACCCACCTGCAAGAATGTATTTAAAAAGCGACCCCTATTTGCAGGTTATTGAATTTTCAAATCAGTCAGTCCATTTTAGGACATCCGGTAAGTAATTACGAACGCCCTAAAAATAAAGGAAAAAAGAGAGAGAGAACGCCCCATATATTTTAATTATCAAATTGTCCCAGAAAAAGTATGGAAATACCCATTTGACTGAAAATTATATATGTTATTGTAATTTATGTTAAAACAATAGGCTTAGGAGATCTTCTTCATAGCGATATTGTGCCGAACCGTGAGATGTGAGAACACATGATTTCGAAATCATATTTCGACATTTTTGGTAAATTTTACTTTAGGATACCAAACAAGAAGTCATTTGAGTAAGCAAATTAGGAATTGTGAAGTTGTAAAGTTTGGAACAGCTATTGTTAAATTAATTAGTAATTTTGCCAAACCGATTGCATTTTGGATATGTTTTTAAGCATAACTCAAAAACTATTTAACAGAATGAGATATAATTTTAAGATTAGAGTATCTGAAGTTCCTAGAAATAAATTCCTATTAAACATTTCACCGGTTACAAATTAAAATTCATATTTGCTTCGCAAATTTATTTCATAAATATATAGTTTTTAAAATTAATTTTCGAAATTGTAATTAACGCACTTCTTTATATACATTAGGAAATCTAAACTTTAAACTTTCATTATTCTTAAACTACTTGACTGAATTACTTCCCGTTTGATAACCTAAGATAAAATTTATGGAAACAGCGAAATATGATGTCAAAATTAGGTGTTCGTATTAAACATTTCACAGTTTGGTACAACTTTACTATTAAGACAACCCCTCTTAATTTTCCTAAAATGAAAGAAGATACAATTTCCAGTTGAATGGTTATGAAATTAAACTAAACCTGTGGCATTACGATCCATTAAAGATCAGGAACTACAGTTCCTAACCCTATTTTTTCACCATGTGTACTGATATGTTCCGGTCAGCTGGTTAAGGTGGTTAGCCTAACGCCCAGTATTTAATCTCCAAGCAAACTTGGTGCTCATTTTATCGATAGCAAAGGGATGAAAGGCTAAGTGAACCTTGCCCAGCCGGGAGTTGAACTCTGGATCAGCTGCGTAGCAGTCGGACGCGCTGACCACTACGCCATTGGGCTCCATAATCGAATGACTATTTCTATTTTTTTTTCTCTTTGAAAATTTAGGGATTAAAATTTATCGGATGTTCACTTTTTTTTCTGGATGGCTGTACATTAATCATAGTGGGGCAAAGGCATACAAATATTGTTGCCATTCAACTAGAAAATATGTATTCTTTCAATGTTTAATTAAAAAAATAAGCTTAGGGGGCCGTCTTTATACTGAAATTGTACCAAACGCTGAAATTTTCAATACGATCATCTAACTTTGACAACATATTTGGCTTTTTAGGTAAATTTTACTTTGGGATACCAAATGGAAAAGTCATTCCGCCAAGTAGTTTAGGAATTATGAAGGTTTAGAAAGCCTAATGTCAAATTAAGTTGCAATCGTTGAAAAATATAGGGTGAACCAACAGTCTTGCCCTGATTATAAACATTTAGTGTGCTCAAACTATTATAATTAGAGATACGTTTGTTTGGATACTATTGTAAGTACTGTTATACATTTTTTATAAGACCACGTACCTCAGTAAATTTCAACGTGTGCCCCCTTGGTAGCTTGGGGAATGTCTAAGCTGTGTTTTAGTTCTCACCAAGTGTTCTTTAACATGTCTTCTGTTACAGTACACACAGCAGCTTGTATCTCAGCTTTTAGTTCTTCAACGTCAGCTATTGGTGTGATAAAGACTCTGTCCTTGATATACCCCCCAAAGAAAAAATCCAGAGGATTAATATCTGGAGAGCGCAGAGGCCGGAGTGTTGGTCCATCCCTTCCAATCCACCGATCCGGAAATGTTTCGTTCTATTGGTCAAAAAACTACTAAAACTGACCTATGCAATGATACAGCAAGTTACATTATCTATACAAACGGTAAATTTGTACTGAATTATTATAATCAGGGCAAGACTTTTGGTTCACTCTGTACATTGCAATGCGGGTAGTAACTAAGTATAACCCAAAAACTACTTGTCGAAATGAGATTTAATTTTGGATTCGCATATTTGAAGCTTCTAAAAATCGATTTCTGATTAAAAATGTATAGATTACCGTTCATATTTTTTTTTCGAAAAATATGAACTGTATTTCCTTGTTATATACAGAGTTCTTGGTGCTTAAACAACTGTGAAACTAAATACGATGAATTATTATGGTAGTTTATGTCTTTTTAAATTAAAGATTTGAAACTCATAGCAAGTATTAGATAAATTACTTCTGTTTGTATATAACAACAGATAAACAGCTTCTATATATTAAATAAATTGTGTAAATATTGGGAAAATGCTTGTGTGCATGAATCATTGAATACATTGCGATAAAGTACTTTTAAAACTGTTTCTTCTCATGACTTTTCAGTATCTCGCCAATTCCCCGATAAGATGAACCTAACCGTTTAATTTTTATATATAATTTTCTTTCAGCTAACTCTAGAAACTTTACGGGAAGGAAAAGGATTTCTTAATTGACATTATCAGATGGTTTATATACTGTAATTTATCCGGGGAACGTTCTGAGGTTTGCTGAGAAAATGCGTACAGACTTTTACATTATCTGGAACGGCAGTTTGACAGCCCAAATGTATGCAGACAAGATATTCAGATCTCATTCCTAACTTTTCCTCCAGCCATTGTCGATTCCTTTCTTTTAATGCACGACAATACAAGACGTAGAACTGCTCGACATGTGGAAAATAGCTGGGTCATTCCATGGCAACTTACGTTACATTTAGATATATATATTGCAGTAATTTTAGTAATGCAACACCAAAAAATATTCAAATGCAAAGTTGACACGTTTTGTTATTTAAGACCTATCCGAAGCTTAACTTGTGTGGATATTACAAAAAAAAAAAAGAGAATGAAAATTACATTTTTTTATGATAACTTACGTTCCTTTTTCAGTAATATCACTTACCATAATAAATAAAACTGCCAGAATTCAGGAAATAACACTAAAATTATATAACTTCCATGTAAATTGAGCTTTGAATAGGTTTAATTAGCAAATCATGTCAACTTTACATTTTGAATATTTTTTTGGTGTTATATTTCCTAAATTACTGAAGTAAATTGTTCTAATTGTAACATAAGTTACCAAGGAATTACCCAGCTTTGGAACGGAACAATAAAACGTATGTAGTGACCAGTATGCTCTCCCCATTTAAATTCGATCGAGCATGTCTGAAGCACACTTGTACGAAGCATTGCAGCGACAGAAATGCCTCTGTTAGCTGTTTGGGACTTTGAGATAGCTAACTTTTTGAAAAGTGGAACAGAATCCCCAAAACTCTTCTGGATAATATCATCCCATACATGGAAAACAGATATGCAACTGGCTTAACTCTTAGGTGGGCGAAATGGAAATTATAGAGGAGAGTGAAGAAACTGTGTGCGCCTGTTTTTGATTTGGTTAACTGAATATATGCTGTTTTGGTATCAATGTACTTAACCGTGAAATGTGTTTTAATAGTGTAAAGTCCTAATTGCTATTGCTTGGTTTTTGTGTAATGAGTACTGTAATATACAAACATGGCGAGCATTTCTTTCTTGTACTGTTATGATGACTAGAGAAAAACGAATCGTTAACTTTCACTTTGATTTATACTCTTTGAGCAGCCCATAGAAATCATAATTTTACTGTGAAATATGCAAATATACTTATTTGACCAAAACCTGACTTGTACTGTTAAGACCTAAGACTGGGACTTTGAGATAAAACTGTTTGAAGAGCTAATCAGAATTCCTCAAGCTCCACAATCTCATCGCATCCATGGAAAACAGATGTGCAAAAGTCAACTGTTCGAGGGAACCGCACACCATACACAAAATCCTTTATTCAAACAACGCATTTTTGTAATTTATAGGTACTCAAGTTTTTGCATTGTTGCAAGTTTTGAAGGTTCTCTCCGTGTTTCTGACATCGTTTCAAAGAGTTAAAATTCCCATACTCTATGTTTAGGTTTCTTATTTTCGGTATTACCTTTAATTTATATGTACTTCTAATTTTACACCAATCCATACATGTCTGTTTTGCTTCATTTTTCTATTTGTTTCTCTGTTTCATTTTCTTGATCAGTGTATATGAATTTATCTATGGTATTAAAAAGAAGATATCATTTCCAGTCGAATATTTCTGTATATTCTGTTGTTATTTTCTTATAAATGTATCATGGGGATTCTGTTTAAGACTTTAGTCTTCCCTAAGAGCGATTTCTAAAAGGTTTTAAAATTTTAAAAGGTGAAGTGTCCGGGAAACGTTCTACAACCCTTTTAAAATATGATTTTTCTGAAATTATCAGGGATAGGAACTTGAAATTTGCCATGGTTGTTACTTTAGGGCAAACTTAATGCTTACTTAAATGGAGCCGCAGAACAGCTCCTAAAAAATTAGAAATTTAAAGTGAGCAGGAACAAAAACTTCTAAAATTTCGATTTCTGTGACAGTTATTATACAGGATGTTTCATAAAAGATGGGGAAAACTTTTAAAGGTGATAGTACACATTAATACAAACAATTTTCATCAAAGAATATATGGTCGGAAATAAAATGCAAAGGTGCTAGAGGAAGCCAAAGGTGACATTCAGTGTTGCCAGTGGGTTACTTTTTTTAAAATTCAGATATATTGTTTGGTACTACTTCTCCAAATGGTAAAATTCCTTTTGTTTTAGCCTTAATTAATATGTCATTAAATAAGGCGAAGTTTACAATTTCAAAAAAGTGGTGCTAATCATGAAATCCGAATTTAAAAATAGTACCCCACTGGCAACACTGGATATGTTGTTATGAGAGGCAAAAACAAGCAAAGAACGAACGAGTGACAAAAGCAAGGTGGGAAGCCCCTCTCCGTACAATCGTGGAGTCTCCGAGCCATTTCCTTTTGCAGTTCCGTAGATAAAATGCATATCAGCCTTTTCCCAATTAGTGAAGGGCAACATCTTCCGTTACGTTCCTACTGTGATTGACAGTTGCACACTCTGATTCGCAGCTTTTATGTATTAATCGAGGCGAAATTTTTCATACGCTTTCTTCTTCTTCACCATATCACATTTGCATACTGTTAATATCATTCTTCTCCCGATAACTTCCAATAGAAATGGAGTTTTAACGTTTGCATAGACGAAGTCAGTGTTACGAGTAGACTACTTTTTTAAAATTCAAATATTTTTATTGCCACCTGTTTTTTTTAAATTGATAAAACGCCTTGTTTTCACCTTATTTAATATGTCATTAAATAAGTCGAATTATGTCATTGAATAAGTCACTGGATCAAGTTCCCAAATGCTCCAGCACGTTTGCATTTTATTTCAGACTGTCCGTTCTTTCATGAAAGTTGTTTGTTTGGATGTGTACTATCACCTCTTAAATTTTTGCCCTTCTTTTGTGAAACAATCTGTTGAAGCTAGGAATTTGGCATGGTGGTTACTTTTACGATATAAATGCTCGCTAAGAACGATTTCTAAAAAAAATCGAAATTTAAAATGAAATGAGCGGAAAACCTTCAAAATATATTCTAAATTAGTTTTAATTTTTCTCTTTAACTCTCATGATCGCCTAATGCAGTGTAAGAGTTAAGTTTACTCAAAATGAGTTTTAATTAGTAATTTTTTTAGTTTTCCGTTTAAGTATATAATTTCCTCTAATAAAAATAGGCACACAAATACATCTTGGCACATTACAACATAAATATGCGTGCAAAGCCGCTGGTTTTGCTAGAATATAATATCATGCTTTTATATTTTGCGATACAGTATTTAATGAACCTTATTGAATTTTGTACTTTATTACACAGAAATTCTAATTAGTATATTAATCGCCTACATCTTATAAGTTAATTTTTATTATTTACGACCCATATAGTGTTATTGAATTATCTATGATGATCATTAAAAGATAATCAAACGCGAAATAGAAAATTTTATGCACGTTTAAAAATGTATTCAAACATGCTTGAAGGCAACAATATCCATTCTCGAAGAATAAATGAATTATATCGACAAAAGATCTGTTATATATATAGGATTTTCAGACAATAATTTTGTATAAGTTATAATTAAAATAGACAATCAACTAAAATATGAGAACCGAATAAAAAAATTCCTTGAAACTACATTAAGCTTACAGTTAATTTAGCATAAATATAACAACTGTAGCGTTAATATTAGGATAAAAAATTCATTAGTTAAGATTTAGAAAATAAAAATGTATAAACATATTATAAAGGACGCGCAGACTGTTTCTTTATAGATTTATTTGAGGCCTTGCTTTTTACACTCCTTTTAACACTTTCCAATATAGTTGAAAAGTGTTTATAAATTCAGTTTGTCTGTCGTGCTCCAACTGGGGTAAATACGGAGTGTCCATAATTAAACGACCCTACTTTAAAGTTGTCTAAATACGAAACTATTGGTCAGAAAGTTGTGAAATTTTGGGTCGGAAATAATGAAGGAATGGGAATTTGTTTGAGCGAAAAAAAATTTTAGATCAGAATTTTGCCACCAGAGGGCGTTTTTCTAATAAATTACACACTTAGCCACCGCCCACTGAATACTAGGCCTGAGCTCTGAGAAAAAAAAATGTCGGTTGTCGTAGGCGGAATTTTTTTTCCGAGTTTGACGGCCCGTTTAATTCGAACACCAATATTTTTTTTAAAAGTTTTTACGCTTTATTTTTTCTGTAGACGGTCTGTATATTTATCTTATTTAATTTGAGAAAAATAAAGCGTAAAAACTTTTTAAAATGTGTAATTCATTAGAAAAGCCCCTGGTGGCGAAAATTTAAACTAAATTTTTTTTTTCGCTCAAAGAAATTCCCATTTTTTCATTATGTCCATCACAAAATTTCACAATTTTCTGACCAATAGTTTCGTCTAACTTTAAAGTAGGGTCGTTTAATTATGGTCACCCTGTATAGTCCGCTTGACATGAAATTGATATATGTTATTGGCTCTTACTATGGCTTATTCGGTATCGAAAATGAAGTGTGTAGCATTTATGGTTCATTTACAGGAACACTCAAAATAACATTATGGTTATTATTTTGCATTACCGTTCATTACGGTCAATGAGGAAAATCGTTTACGGTGTATTTTTATGACATTAATCTATTTTAATCAAATTGAAATTCCTATTTATCACTGAGGCAAAATAAAGGTTCTTATTATACAATAGGGTGTGAATGGAATTCGTCGTTCATTTACAGCAACACACAAAGTAATTTTGCTATAGAAGACTATTAAAATCTGCGAACAATAACTGTTGGAAATGTTTTTTCAATTGCGGTATGCATTTTTAAATTGAACTATTATTTAAATATTACTTGGTGTTTATGAATTCTATTGTTCACATACAGGGCCGCACAAAATTTCTCAACAAGATCCATTTATTGACGGAAATTCCAGAATGGAAATTTTCAACTGTACATCTGCGTTTAATTGAACTAAATTATAGCATACTATGTAGTATGCATACATATCTGTAGATCATATACAGGGCTGCAAAAAATCGTATATTTTCTCGATTATTTATATAGAAGAAATTTGGTTTTCAAATACGTTATGGTTATGCGTTTTCCAAACTGTTAATTTAGACCTCATCTTTCACCTGAGTTAAGTGTGAAGTTTTGTTATAGTATTGAGAATGTGTTGGAAAGCGTTTCACAATCTATGCTGTACGCATGTGTGATGTTGATCACATATAATTTACTTAAATTCCGTACGAGACATTAATTATTAAACTATGTAGCTATTTTAATCTGTCGCTCATTTTATTCTGAAACGGGAATCCAAGCTATCATTAATTATTTTTCTTTTCGTATTTACTTTTTAAACTTAATAAATAGCAGAGTAAGATATTGCAAGTTTGTTAGCAACCGTTATATAATTGGTGAATTGATGCATTTGATTTCCCGGTAATCTGTTTATATTAATCTCACGCCGGATAAATCAACTGGTATCATTTCTTTGTGCAATTCAAAATTACGTTATGCATTAATCATAGGATAACTTGTAATTTACTTTTATGAAAACCAATTCATAAATCAAAAAGTATAATTTAAGGTGTCAGCTGTTTATAGAATCTGTTTTTATTACTCTTAATCTAAATCATTTAATGATTTATTGAAAAGGTTGTTCGATTATTTGATGAGGTAATAAATTATATGTCATCAGATTTATTTCACTGGGATTTTTTCATTTTCGCCAAATTGTGTCTTGTTTTTATGTTTTAGTGAAAGTTTGGCGTGTTTTAGCTGATGTTATGCCAAATGAACAAAACTGTATTACACGGCTATTTCGAAGCTGTGAAGACACTTCAAAATTATAATGCAACAGTGACACCTCCCTGCCTTTAATTTTACCTGGCCTTACGGCTGGGAACATGCAAAGAACCGTCAAATAAACGAAAGTATGTTATTATTGATTGCTATTATTAACGACTGTGTTATTATCGATTAAGTTGATTTTCCTAGATCCAGCAAACCAAAATATTCCAGTCTTCCCGATTCACGGGATTGGAGCTATGGGTTCTTGTAAGGTAATGTACGCCATATACATAGCGACCAACAATCTTTAAATCAAAAAGGTATTGGGGTTCTTCCCGATACCACAGCATGATTTTTCGTTTCTGTATTTAACTCATCCTGAATTTTGTATGTCAAAATGGAATTCTGCAATCGATTTTTAATCCACTTCCCGATTGGCTAGAAATGTAAAAATTAACTACAAAGGTTTCTTTCCGATGACAATAGAATATTTTAATATTTTTTACTACTTAATTATAAATTAATGCATTCATTTTAAGCCATTTATCTCTTATCCCGCCACAGGTGATAAATCGCGAAATATTCCCTGTAATTCGTACAATTGTATGGAAGATGTAAAATCAATGCATTTAATGATGCGCTCATAAACGCTCGTTAAAATAGGCCAAATCTCTGTGAAACTGCAACAATACAACATTTTAAAGATTAAAATGTAGAAAATATAAATAAAAAATGAAAAGTATCTTATTTTAAAAAAAAATATTCTTTTATCAGTAAATAGCTTAATGTTAGTTAATTTTTTATAATATACGTTCGGAAATCAATATAGAAACATAAAAATATTGTTTAAATAACATTTCATATTATTTTCATTCTGGCCTATCTTAAAAAGAAACAGAACGGAAACTACACTTTTTGCAGTAAATTCATTTGCTAACGATTTCTACCAAGCGTAAAAAATCAATAATTTTTTCATAATTGAGTTCGGTACCCAAGTCAAATTAATGTATTATAACTAGAGATAGACCGAAAATTCGGTTTTGTTTTCGTTTTCGGCCCAAGCGAAAACGCTTCTCAAAATTCGGACGGACCGAAACACTGCCGAAACTATCTGTATTCCAAAAATCTCGTTTCTTCCTTCGGCAATTTTCAACATTATGCATTCATTTGAGCTGTATCGTTTCAAATGAGACACTCTTTATTTATTGCTATGAAATTCACTGTTTATAATGATCTGTCATACCTGACTCAAAACGTGAGTGTAAATTATAAAGCAAGAAATGCCTATAAGACTAAACCCTGGAGGTGCTTTTCACGTGCTCATTAAAAGCTGCAGACTTAACAGTGATAGAGAACTTTCCGTTTGAAACCGCAGAAACGTTTCGAAAACTCTTTGAGAAAATTCCTCTGCAACAGATGATCCTTTACAGAAATCATTATAAAAGATAAATCGAGGTATGTATACCTAAAACATTTTTTAATGAGAGGAAATTCGTATAATTAGAAAATCAATTTGTATCGTTGATGAATTAATTACATTTTATTTTATATGAAAATAAAAAGTTTTGGTCAAAAGCACAGAGAACCAACTTTGGGCCACATGTATAATTACATCTATAATTAAATAATAACTATGTATATATTAATTACATAAATTTTTTTAATGTTTTCGTTTTCGGGAGATTGTCGAAATTCTGTTTCGACGTTAAAAATCTGTTTCTGTCGATCCTCAATTATAACGGAAATTTTTGGGGAAAAACACAAAATGTAGTCAAAAAATTAGACTCGATTTTCAAGATGAACATTGGATGTTTATAAAAAAAGTGCTTTTAAAAAAGTGCTTTTACTTTTATACTTATTTAACTCATCCTGGTTTTTGTATGAAAAGAAATTTTGTAATAGATTTTTCACCCATTACCGACATGCTAGAATATATAGAGGAAGTTCAGGTATTATTGTTAACAATGTCAAGCAATATTATACTGATAATGTTTAGTCTGATAATTTAGCCAAATAAATATTTTTGCAGTTCATATTTTACTGTCATTGCTATATTAGAGCTAAATGCGAATAACATTCCATCCAATAAGAAGGAATAGTAAAAGTTGCTATACGTCAAAGATAATATAGTTACCCCTTCTGTAATATTTCTTAAAACTTCAAAAAATGGCTCTCAGAACATCACTTACCTAAAAGAGAAAAATAAAATACAACCTTCAAACATAATATGTATAAAAAAAATCATATTGATAACGCAATGCAGATGAAATAAAACATCTATAGAGGAATTTCGGGCAGTATGAAATACCATTTTATTTTTATTCCTAACTCAACATAAAACTAGTTGGATGTGCCAATCCCAAAACTTTCTTCTCTCTCATATATTTTAATATTTCAAAACGTTGTTACAAATGTCAATATTTCATTTTTATTAGTTCAATACTATATCAACTTTGACTTTCATATTATATTTCTGCTTCAGTCAATCAATCAGAGTAAAAACTAGTTAATCTTGATCATGATATTTATTAAAATCAATAGTTTTCCGTTATTCTGTTGTATATCGGCTGTTCGCGAATAGTCAGTTTATCAGGATGGAAAGTTAACGTCACTTCATCGAACTACGAAAAATCAAGAAAATTACACAAAAATCGCTAATTTAGTGCCCCCTTTCTGCAGAATATTTCCAAATTCAGGGAGGACATTCTTGCCATGGCCAAAAGCATACATAAAAAATTTGGTTCAATTCTATGCATGACTTCATACTCTTTTCTATGGTACAATATTGAAAATGGCACAAAAATCGCCATTACAGCACCCCTTTCTGGCGATCGCTATTACAGTGTCTCCTACCGGCGGAATTTTTCAAATTGAAGGAGGACCTTCTTTCTATGACCAAAAACCTACACAAAAATTTGTATTCAATTCTATGCATAACTTCTTACACTTTCCGATGGTGCAATATTCAAAATGGCACAAAAATCGCTATTACAGCGCCTCCTTTTGGCGAATTTTTTCCAAATTAATGAAGGACCTGCTTTCCATAGCCAAAAACTTAAAAAAATTTTTGGTTCAATTCTATGCATAACTTCATACACTTTTTGATGTGATGGTACAATGGCGACATGCGGAAACACGAACATACGAACACACGGACAGACAGACATTTTCTATAAACATGTTTTTTAGGATCTCTGACCCCTAAAACGTGTAAATCCGTCGGAAACCGGAAGTCGAAAAAAATTCCGATTACAATACATTCTTCTATTGAAGATAGAACAAAGTAAAAATTAAGATACATTAAAAATTAGTAAAGAACAAACTTGACACCTTTTTAGTGCGTTTACAGTGGTAGAAAAAAAATACATAACAATATTTAGCTTTTAAGAAAAAATTACACTTTTCGAGTAATGGAATCAGTCGGGAAATATGGAATAGTGTCATAAGGAATATTAAAAATGCAAGAAAAACCCCGATTTAAAAGAATAACCAAAATTATTTAATGAGTAAACTTTAGTACATCATCTATAAATCATCAGATTCTCTGAAACATTGTTTTAATTTTTAGACTCTCCTTGAAACATTTGTGTAGCTGATATTCCATATTACCCGACACACCATCTTGAATAACGTAATCTCTTCACTCGTCAACAAGTTAGCATAGAGGAAAAACTGACTAACACAGAAATAAATATGTTTAACTTTATACTGAACTTGGTTAACATCCTTGACAATAAGATTTTATAATTAATACGAATTTTATAAAATTTAGCTGCAAAAAACTGCAAAAACTGAGAATAAGATTTTATTTCACCGTTACGCTTCAAAAAAAAAAAAAAAAAAGATTAGGCATATAAATACATTAATAGCATTAGATATTTATACATACCGGGTGTCCCAAAAAGGACTGATGGATTTTAAAATTCAATAACTTGCAAACGGTGACTGATATTTAAAAAATTCTTGCAGTAGTGTTATGTAAGATGTCAGGAGTTTTTATGCTACGATTCTAAGTTTTAGTTACAATTATCAGCGATAGATGGCGCTGCAAGCAATGACCGCTAAATCTAGGCTCGATTTTTCAGCCTCTCTTTTCCTCCATGTGAAAAAAGGAGCTTGAAATGCATTGAATGGATCCCGAAGTACCAAAAATCGGTTCTAGATAGAGCACCTACTGCTCTCAGCGCCATCTATTGTTTGAAATTCGAACTAAAATCAAGATCACAGTAAAAAAAAAAAAACTCCTGACATCATATATAATCTTCCTGCAAGAATTCCTTTAATATCTGTCACCGTTTGCAAGTTAATGAACTTTTAAATCTATCAGTCATTTTTGGGCCACCCGGTATTTACTTCATGTTTTAAAGGTAAAGCAGGTAGGTGTTCCTGTTATCCCATAAATGTTTCAAGAATGGGATAAATGGGACATGTATCTACTTCCACACGATATACAAAAAAAAAAGTTTTTCTTTTTTTTTAAATAACTTAATTACTGCCGTTAATTTTTCCAAAAACTATTTGTGAATGGCTAATTATCTACAAGTATGTGGGTCAATAGCCTTTATAACCTAGCAAATTTGAACTTTCCACATTCCATAGTTTTCGAGAAAAACGGTTGGGACAGACGGACAGACAGACATACGAGTGATATTTTAATGGTTTCGTTTTTACTGTTTGAGTACCAAAACCTAATAACGCTTTCTAACGGTTTCCAATGTAGTTGAAGAGTGTTTATGAATTCGGCTTGTCTGTCCGTCTGTATATCTGCTTCTCTGTCTGTCTGTCCGTGATCTAGCTCGCGTAAATGTAGTCTGATTGCCATGAAATTGATATATGTTGTTAGGGTTTTCTATGGCATGTTCGGTGTTGAAAATGAAGTGTGTTGATTTTTCGGTTGTTTTCGGTTGATTTACAGTGCCATTCAAAACCGTTACATTACGGTCTATGAAAAAATCGTTTGGTATGTATTTTAATGATATTAAAGTATTTTAAACACATTGAAATTGATATACATCACTGAGGTGTACTACAAGGTTCTTACTATAGATTATTGTGCGCATAGAACTTATCGTCCATTTACAGGGACACACAAAAGAGTTTGGCTATAGAACAAAATGAGTAATAATTGCGCTATTGAAGCCTGCGAACCATAATTGCTGGAAGTGCGTTTTCAGTTGTGGCATGCGTTTTTAAATTTAACTATTTTTTAAATATTACTTGGTGTGTATAAATTCTATAGATCATATACAGCGCCGCACAAAAGTTCTTAACAACATTCTTTTATTGAAGGAAATTGCTGAGGGGAAATTTTCAACTGTACTATGCGTTTAACTGAACTAACTTTTAGCATACTATGTAGCATGCGTACATATCTCTAGATAATATATACAGGGCTGTATAAAAATCGTATATTTTAACGACTGTTCGTGGTAATAGCAGAAATCAGGTTTTCAAATGCGTTATGCGTTTTCCAAATTCTTCGTTTAGACATCATCTTTCCCCTAATTAAATTGTGAAGTTGAGTTACAGCATTCTGAACATGTTGGAAAGTGTTTCGTATTCTATGCTGTCCGCATGACTTTTCGTTCTTGCTTTTTTCTGAATTTACTTACAATAAAGAGATATTCGCAGTAAGATGATATCATAATTTTTTCGGGCTTAAAGCACTGCTGTATTTACTCAGAATATAAAAGATGAAGCATAAACATGGAAGAAATTTTAGTTCAGCATTCGACACTTATACGAAAGAAGCTTTATCTCGGCGATGTCCATCCAGCCATTGTTTGTTTTGGCACTTAGTTTCTTTTTTTTTTCCGGCAAGACGTCGAATACATTTTATAACGAAATATATAGATATATACTAAGACAAAAACTAAGGGAAAAAAAAGAGGAAACTACAAGAACCTATTGTTTTTTTTCCGTTCGTTCCAAATCGGAAGAGACGTGTTTATTTTCCGGAGTTGACAACTCTATGGTTGAAGAAAAATATGGGTTTAATCTGAGGGATATTTCTGGAGACCTTAGAAAAAAAAATCAGTTTTTAAAGTGTTCTCTGTTTCGAAATTGTTTTCAGGAAAAATCTTGTTCATGAATTTGTAGTATATTTATAGAAGCTGATTAATATTGATTTCGTTATGTATACTTTATCAAAACGAAGTATTTACTGGGTATGGTGAACTGGGTGCATTTTTTAATTTCTATTTAAACCTTATCCTGCCGATTTCCTTTAGAAAAAAGTAATGTTGTAATGTAAACATAAAAGTTAAACATGTGAATTTCAAGCATAGAAACAAACATAAATATAAGGCTTTCAAAACGTTTTTATTTAATGTACACGATAAATATAGTAGTTACCGGAATAATTATATAAAACATTTTTTATAGTATTTTAGAATTTTATTTACTATTTTTGTCAATTTTTTCCGTTTTTTCTATTTTGGACTTTTTAAATATTTCTGACTACTTATTTAACCATCTTTGTATTTCTATTCTTTGTGTGATAACTGAAAAAATGTATATATGATAGGCGAAACTACATATTAAAAACGGATTGTCTTGAACGCATTTTATTAAAGAAAAAGTGTGTAAAATAACTAAACTGGAGTACTACCAATTTAAGAAAATAATAAATCATCAAATGCGGACTACAGATGAATTCGGATATTTATATTTTCAAACTATACAAATTTGCACACACAAATTTGCAACATATAACATTTGTTTTTTAATACTTGGACATACAGATAAAGCACAATATAACAATTCGTATTTGTTTGTTACAATTTTTCGTCTTTATTTCAGTTATTGACGTCTTTATTTAATCTTTTCGAAACACAGTAAATTTATTATATACATTTTATGTTATACAATGCGCTAATAAGGTTAGAGTTTGAGAATCAGACAATAATATTTTAATAAATTTTACACAGTTAGAGTAATTTTGTATTTGGAGTGGAATTTTACAGGCTATCAAACAAATGATATCTAAAGGAAATATATATAAATATGTTTTATTATAGATAACTTTGTTTCCCTTTACATATACTTATTAATTGTATGTCTCGAATTTATCATATTGCAACATAAAATATTTTGCCAATTCACACCGTAAGAAAAAACAATGTTTCTTAATCTACAAAAATATAATATAACCACAAACAAACATATACAATAACCTCGTCCGAGCTACCCATCATTCCAAAAAATGTTCTTTATCATTAGGATCCTCAGAAACCAATATAGTTTCGAGATTTAAAAAGTCACTTGAACGGGTGTATGGCAGAAAAGTCTATGTTATAAATTTTAAATTTTATATAAATGTTTAAAAAAAAAAAACTATAAATGCCATTGATTTGCGATTCTCGAGCACGTTGTGCAACATAAATCTTTCTTCCGATCATAATTACCCTCTACTTTTGTCATCATGCTAAGCTTTGGCGAGTAAAAAAAAAACTAGTTAGATGGGTAAGGAAAGTATAATATTATTTTTAGTTCATTGTTTTAATTTTTTATTTAAAATTTAGACCATCATTTTCAATACAAAAGCATTCAACGAAGAGTCCATGGTTGAGAGTTACATCCAGCTAAAGAAACATCTCACCTCCAAGCAAATACAGATTGTAACACATGCACACCATGTGCCACCATTTTTTACTGATGGATCTCGACTAACAACAGCAGTGACAAAAGCTTAATGCATCACGGGGGTTACAGTAGTGGAAAAAAAGTAAACACCCCTTACTAACTCTGCAAAAAATTATCGTAGACGAACGTAACTGGTACCACACGATTGGTAATTAAGTCTGCTTTGAAATGATGTATATAAAATTTGCTTAGGAGGGCATCTACATATTAAAACGAACCATAACTTTGTTTTTTCCAATAGCAGTGCACAATTCTGACAGCATAAATGAACTCTACACCTTTCAATTAGCCTAAAAACGAATTTTTATGCATTTCGTATCATAAGTTTCCGAGAAATTAATTATTTTAAAACGAGCGTATTTTAAGGGCCGTATCCAAATTGAAGTTGAGTACTCGATTGTTACCCGAGAGAGCCCCTTACTTGATCAAGGCACCTTAAGCACCACTCAAGCAGTCAATGAAGCCTGTTAGATAACAGTACAGCAGAATAAATTTCAAAATATCTACTCACTTCCATCATAGACGGCCCCTTAAACCATCATTTTGCCGTTTTTTAAGCATAATTTGAAATCTACTTGGAAGAAAAATGTGAAATTTTGGTTTTTCATAAAGCAGGACTTATTAAATCTAAATCCATCAAAAAAATTGTAGTTTGCAATTCATAATTTTTTCGAATATTAATTTCATAATTTATAATTCATATCATAAAATTATAAAAATTGCAAATTCAGCGTATTTATGTTTGGGTATATTAGTATTATTGCTACAAAAAATTAGCACATTAGAATCATAATTTCAGGAGATATAAATAAAAATATGAAAATGCAATTTAACATTAGAAGCACTCAATTTTGAATGTTTATAATTCAAAAACTTATCATTCAAATGACTTGAAATTTGGTGTCTAGACATAGTTTGAACCAAAGATTTGAAATATCTCGTTAAAATTGGGTATTGCCATTGAAAAAAAAATGAAGTTTGGATTCGTTTTAATATGTAGATGACCCCTATGGAAATTTTATGTACATCATTTAAAAGTATACTTTATTTCCAATCGTTTGGTGCCAGTAACTTTTGTCAACAATAATTTGTTGAGGAGTTAGTAGGGGGTGTTTACTTTTTTTGTCCACGACTGCACCTGGATCATCCACCAGTGAGTCTGTAGACTGGGCGACGACAACGCGGCGTACCAAGCCGAGCTATATGCAATCTTCCAAACACGTGACTGGATCCACATACAAACGGACACAGTCCTACATTGGATGTATAGCAACAGTCTCTCTAGCCTGCAGGCTGTAAACTCCCACAGAATCAAACACCCACTAGTTTTATTACTACGTTCACATTATGAAAGTTGAGTCACTTAGCTTAACGTTTCTTAAACGGAAAACTCGGAATTAGGCTTCACCTGTTCCCATTACCAAACGTTTTAAGACACTTAACTTATGTAAAATTTGCAATTACAACTTCTGACCATACATAGTTTATTACTGTTTTATTCTTTGCGGTGTGTTAAATAAATAAACGATTCAAAGGAGCATTCGAAACAACTCATTAATTATTTGTAGACCTTAACTCGAAATTTAAGAGCAGCTTCAATTAAGAAAAAGAGTTCAGAAGGCAGAGTACCACTCAACTCATAGTTAAGAGTGTATCAAAAGTTAAGTGTGTTTCTGAAATTTGCTCAAGTTGGAATCTTGATTCAGTGCACGCCCGATTTTAAAAAAGCTTCAAGTTTAGTGACTCAACTATCTCAATCTGAACGCAGTATTAGCATCAAAGTTTATTAACTCTCGTAAGCTGCGCTCGAATCCGTCAGGTGTCTGCATACAAGGGCATATTTGGAAACGAGCTCGCTGACACTCTAACAAATTTAGGCACAAAAAAACCTAAAATAGATCATTACCTTCCACTTCCACTTTGTTACATCAAACGTTCATTAAAAAAAATATCATAAAAGACTAGCAAGTGCATTGGACCACTTCATCAAAAGACAGACACACTCACACCGTAATCCCAGAAGTCTCCTACGCACTATTTTACCTAATCCCCAGCACTACAGCTTTTCATATTGACCATGGATCCTTCCGCCAGTACCTACACAAATTCAATGGAGGATATTCCATCTACGTTATGATCACGTGGTCAAGGTAAAATCTTCTAGCGTAAAGAAGGGAAGGCTCCGTAGACGTAATGTAAATTCCCCGCCAGCCAGGGAAACAGTTCATACGGAAAGCAGTAATAGCCTCCCTTCTTATCAGTTAGAAATTCTTAGGGTAAATTACCGGTATCATATGACTTTTTTCAGCCTCGAACGCAGATTTGGAATATCCTCCATTGTGCTTCTTCAGACGATGCGAGTGCGGTGAACAAGGTACAGCGCCAAATCAAACTTGTATGTTTTGAAGTTGCAATTTTAACACTGTGCAATCATCAATCATTACACATACGTTCTTTTCCAAAACAAACTTTCCAAAATATTTGTAACATAGGTCCTTCTTCTAGACACCCATTCATTTATAAAAACAAATTTATTTTGCTGTCATTCATTTTCGGAAGTACCCACTCGTTTTCGAGTAGATTTTATAGTGTATTAATCAATTTTCTCAAACCGCAATATCGGTTTTTTGGTTGCTATTAATTTTCAACATTTTTAGCTGTGTAACTGAATTTATACATGCAAAAGTAACACAATAATATTTTTTTTTTATGTTAATGTTAATGTCGTTAATTTTCCATGTTTGCCTGTAAAATATATTTGTTGAACATGAAAACGTTTACTTGAGCATTGACAACATTTTTAAAACCTATATTAAGGTTTGAGATAACTAATTAATACACTATAAAAATTATTCGGAAACGTTTATAAAAATCAGTGGCAGCAAAAGAAACATTGTTTTTATAGATTCTTCTTTAAATCTCTAGGATATATTGGTTTCTGAGGTTTTCAAGAGTACAGAAAGGCTTTTGGGTAAGCAACGCTTTTTGTTTTTAAATGCATTTTTCCTTTAATCTGTTAAGCTGAATATTTCTAAATAAGATTCTGTTTACAACTAAGTAACATTCATCGTAATTATTTTTAATTTTTATTTGCTGTAACAAGCATACACTGATGATATTTAATAACTAACTGGTACTGCACGGAAGAAAGGCTCTGTCGACAAAATGTAAACATGGAAGAGAAATGCCCGGAAATAATTTTCGATGTTATTTCCTTTATACACGACATTTGGAGCGATGTTACTTTTGTTACATATTACAATATAATACATTAGTTAAGCACTCATTTTTTTCTCTTTCTTGAAAAAATGAAGAAATAAATAAATAAAGCAAACATTAGAAAGATTGGAAAATGGCCAATCAATATTAATTATTATGTATTTTTAGAGATATGAAACAAACACATTATTAATTTTGTATCTAGTTTATGATAAATATGCATCACATATTGTATTAATTTGTGTATATTTATGACTAACGTTAGCAATGAACATCTAAAACAAGCATAATAGAAATTGATTTTTACCTTTGTTTGTACATTGATATATATATATTTTTTATGTATAAGCTTTTTATTCATTAAGATGTTTTGTTTCTCGAAGATTAGTCTGTCTTATTATGTCAAAGTTTTAAAGTATTATTTATTAAAACTAGGGTATCCAACTTGTGCCATCCGGGTTACAGAGTATATTTATGCAAACCATTTTTTTATTGAAAATTCTAATACATTTTTTACACTTAATACTTTTTTAGTATTTCCCACTAACTACACCAAAAAGCATTTTATGTGAAAAGTATCAATTATGCATTCAAATAAAGTTTTCAAATTTACTATCGAACCAGGTTCAGACGCAATTCAAGAAACTGGTCAAAAGCCACGTATTAAGCTGGATTTGCATAATGTTGCCAAAAAAAAATAAATAAAGCAACAACAATAAATTTCCTGGTAGCCTAATATTTTTAACACAAAACAAAAATATTAAATATTTGCAGTACAATCCAGTTATTAAAATCATACTTGCTACCTATGCGATACACCACGCAAAGAAAGATGAATAAGCGACAAAAACTCGGCTATGTCTTTCCTTTTCAGAAAAAAACATGCGCGAAACAAGAGACAAATAACGCTAAAACGGTGGATTAAAAATAATTGCATTGTTGCTAATTAAGCTGTTGTTTCTTTTACTTTCTTTTTTTTTTTTCGTCTAATTCAAACATCTACCGCTATTTCCGATTAGTAATATTTGCCGTAGTTAATCTGTCATTAAAAGTGCGAATATTATTATTCACAGACGTGTTTTTATCTCAATAATAATAATAATAATAACAGTAATAATAACAAACCCGCTAAATTGGTAATACTTGGGGAAGAGAAAGGATTCGTACCTTGCCTCATAGGACCGAAACTATCGCGTATTAAACGGGATCCGTAATAATCGTTCGCGTATTAAACATGATATTTTTGCATTAGTCTAATGGCGATGTTCAAGGGAGCGAAAGAAATCTACGTATGAAGCAGCATCGCATATTAACCGTGAAATTCGTATTAACCGTGAAGCCGGGTCCGACTCTATTAAAAGCCATACGTTTGTACAAGCCGTATGCCAGGAGCTAAAAGCCGAAGAAATGGTCAAAGATTTCGTCATTTACTGCAGCCTTTTCGAGCCTGATAATTTCGGTGATTTAAGCATGTAGTTCGATTATGTCTATTATATTTTTGTTTTATTTATATTATATTATATTTTATTTATTTATTGGCAAAGTTTCAATTTCGTTATCGAATATTATCCGGAAACAAATGCTGAACTTTTTATATTCTTTTTCGTGGTAACAAGTTAATCATCCGTAACCGGCTGCACGCTATAGAGATATATTTTTAAAAAATTCGTTTTTAAAAATTATATTAAAAACCATAAAACATCAATAAATTGACATAGAGTTTAAAACAAAGGGCATTTGAAAAAACACATTCTTCTCTTGTTCGACGGTATAAAGACAAATTTGTGAGATATTTAGGAGTTAAAAAAATTGCCGTAAAAGCGAAATTTATTAGATGGGTGTTGCCATCGTCAATATGACGTCACCGTCACTCACGGATATGTTTTTGCTTTATAATATACATATAAACACTTTATAGAATACATGATTGCCAATTATTTTTTCTAACAATGAATCTGCCTAATACTGAATTATACATATAAAAGTAGTGTATTTATATTTACACACATATGCATACGAAATATTTTGACAATGTAGAAAACATAATATGAATAAAAGTTTTTAAAGAAGAAAAATTGTGTTTTAAAACTGGACTCCAAATACTGAGGAACTTGCATTGCTTTCCTATAAACGGAATGGCAGTAAAGGTAAATATCAAAATATATACTGAAAGAAACACATGTATGGATAAAGTAAAAATCTTTCACAGATTTTAAAACTAACTTCTACTCATTCAATCACATGGTATATTTTAAAAGTATTTTTTAAACGTATATTTGCTTGCTTTCTGAGTGATAAGATGCATACAGGAGTAAAACGTAATATATATTTGAATACAAATTTTTGTACTTCTTTGTTACAGGAAATTTGGCGTGAGGCGCAGAAAACGGCAAATTTGAATTTGGCAAGAAAAAAGTAAAAATTTTAAAAGTGCTTGTGCTTTTAAAATTTTCAACCTAGACTTACATTTTACATTTTTTCTTTCAACCTTGATTAACATTTTAAAAAGTCCTTCCGGCCAGTGCCGGGAGGAAGAGGTAGCTTTCATAATCCTTATTTAAAAAAAGCCAACTTATATCATGCAAACACACGAAGCTCAATTTAGTGGAAACCGAATATAGGAGATTCAATACTAATTTTTATCAATATAATGAATGAGAATTTCGCGAAATTAGTCAGCTTTATCCAAGCTGCTTTTCTTTAAAGTAACTTATATTTGGCTGCCAAATTCGGCAATTTCTTAAAGTGCCTGTCATTTTAAGACAACATGGTGGATGAGGCTAAGCAGTGAACTTGGTCGAGACCTCAGTAATTGCTGTGCACATGCTCACTCACATCGGAATCGGTTAATATATAGGAGTGCTGTCGCATGCAAAAAATCAGATTTTTCAAAATGTCACCCACAATAGAAATTGAAACTGCTATATCTGAGCCATTTTTTAAGGTAAAGACAAACAAAAAATGCTCGTGAATCCTTATATCAAGATCAAATACTTAAGAAAGAAACCTTTTTCAATTTCTAATTTTTTTGCACCTCACTTTAAATATATATATATATTTTAATTTAATGGCCGCCATTTTGAAACAAGATGGCTGATTAATCTGGCCAGCGAACTTGGTCGAGGTGTTGATGTATACTATCCACATGCCTTCTTACATCGAAATAGGCGAATACGTGTGTTATCGAGTGACAAATACAAGATCGTTTCAAAATGTCAGCCATGCTAGAAATTCAAAGTAATATAAATCAACCATTTTTTAAGATATCAACAAAAGAACAAATTTTCAGAAACGAAAACTGCTCCGGAATCTTTGTATCAAGGCCAAACACATAAAAAAAATCTTTTTCATTTTCCAATTTTTTAATACCTCATTTTGAATTTTAAATTTAATTTTTTTAAATGGCAACCCTTTTAAAACAAGATGGCGAATGAAGCTGGCCAACGAACTCCGTCGAGACATTGGTATGTACTATGTACAGACCAAGTTACATCCAAATAGGTTCATAAATACGCCTGTTATCGCATGACGAAAATCAGGTCGTTTTAAAATGTCAGCCACAAGAGAAATTCAAAATGCTATTACTCAGCCATTTTTTTTTAGATATAGACGAAAGAAAAACTGTTCCGGAATCTTTGAATTAAGGTCAAACACATACAAAAAAAATCTTTTTCATTTTCCAATTTTTTGGTATCTCATTTAAATTTTTTTACTTTTTAATTTTTTTAAATGGCCGCCATTTTGAAACAAGATGGCGAATGAAGCTGGCCAACGAACTTGGTCGAGATATTTGTATGCACTATGTACACACCAAGGTACATCCAAGTCGGTTCATAAATACGCCTGTTATTACGTGAGAAAAATCAGGACGTTTCAAAATGTCAGCCACGCTAGAAATTCAAAATGCTATAACTCAGCCATTTCTTAAGATATAGACGAAACAAAAACTGCTCCCGAATCTTTTTATCAGGGTCAAACACATAAGAAGAAAATATTTTTTCAATTTTCAATTTTTGGTACCACATTTCAAATTTAAATTTTTCTTAAAAATTTAAATGGCCGCCATTTTTAAACAAGATGGCGGGTGAAGCTGGCCAACGAACCCGGTCGAGACATTGGTATGTACTATGTATAAACGAAGTTACATCCAAATCGGTTCATAAATACGCCTTTTATCGCGTGACAAAATTCAGGACGTTTCAAAATGTCAGCCACGCTAGAAATTCAAAATGCTATAACTCAGCCATTTTTTAAGATATAGACGAAACAAAAACTGCTCCGAAATCTTTGTATAAAGGTCAAATACATAAGAAAAAATATTTTTCCATTTTCAATTTTTTGGTACCACATTTCAAATTTTAAATTTTTAAAAAAAATTTAAATGGCCGCCATTTTGAAACAAAATGGCGGATGAAGCTGGCCAACGAACTCGGTCGAGAGATTGGTATGTACTATGTACACACCGAATTACATCCAAATCGGTTCATAAATACGCCTTTTATCGCGTGACAAAATTCAGGACGTTTCAAAATGTCAGCCACGCTAGAAATTCAAAATCCTATAACTCAGCCATTTTTTCAGATATAGACAAAACAAAAACTGCTCCGAAATCTTTGTATAAAGGTCAAATACATAAGAAAAAGATATTTTTCCATTTTTAATTTTTTGGTACCACATTTCAAGTTTTAAATTTTTTTAAAAATTTTAAATGGCCGCCATTTTGAAACAAAACGGCGGATGAAGCTGGCCAACGAACTCGGTCGAGACATTGGTATGTACTATGTACACACCGAATTACATCAAAATCGGTTCATAATTACGGGAGTTACAGTGTGACATATGTCAGATATATATATATATATATCAATTTTGAACGGAGGGTGGTTTCGGGGTCTGGGGGTCATGATCGATGAAAATATACCAAAATTTTTTGAAATCGCTTTCCTCCGAACGGCTGCAATAGGTAGCTTTTTTGTAAAGAAAGCTACCTAAAACGTCATTGTGTTAATTATAATTTTACGAAATAACCGTCAATGTATCGCATATATATAAACATTTTTTCTTTATATCTACACATTTTTATACATATATTGATAAGTAATTTGTTTAATTTACACATGAAAAGGAAATAATAATGCAATAAAAAGTATTTAACATAAATAAGTTACATAAGATTAGAGATTTTTCCATTAGTTGCCGTTTCACTTTGGGAATATTTATTATATCTGGGGCAAAATCGCACTTTATTAAGACTGGGTTATGATAATAACCAAACAACGAAAAATAAAATAATTTTCTACTAAAATGATTGCTCTATTTTGAATAATAATTTAAAAAATCCCAAGCAAAAGAATTAAGTAATTTGCATTGTTTTTTGCATGCTTATATATATATATATTGTATGAAATACTAATTTTAATAATATTTTTAAAGTATGTGCCAAACAAATTATTTATTAGCAGAAAATAAATGTTTAGCAATCGTTTAAAAATCGTCTCTAAGTTGTAACAGCGGAAGCTTTGTTTTTTTGCACGTGATTATACTTTTTTTTTTTCTTTGTATGAAATACCGATTTCAGTAATATTTTAAAAGCATAATGTGTCAAGCAAATTATTTATTACCAGAAAATAAATATTTGGTAATCGTTTAAAAACCGTCTCGCTGTTGTAAGAGTGGAATCTTTGTTTTTGCATGCTTATATACTTGGGGTTTTTTTTGCATGAAATACGGATTTCAATAATATATGAAAAGTATGAGCCGAACAAATTAAGTATTACCAGAAAATAAACGTTTTGTAGTCGTTTAAAAATCGTCTCGCGGTTGTAAGAGCTTTTTTTTTTTTTTTTTTGTACGAAATACCGATTTGAATAATTTTTTTAAAGTATGTGCCAAACAAATTACGTATTACCAGACAATAAATGTTTTATACTTATATAAAAATCTTCTCTTTTACATTTGTTTATTGCATGCTTATACATTCGTTTTTGTAGGAAATACCGATTTCAGTAATATTTTAAAGGTATGTTCCAAACAAATTATGTATTAGCAGAAAATAAATGATTTGTAGTCGTTTAAAAATCGTCTTGCAGTTGTAAGAGCGAAAGATATATTTTAATCCAATGTACCTAACAGAGATGCAGAGCGAAAAAATGCAATTATTAAATGATTTTTATAGAACAGTAAGCCCGTATATATTACAAAACGTGTTAAATGAATTGAAACTACATTGTTCTTTTGAAGCTATTCATATTCTGTTAAATAGATATTTAAAATGATTTATTTTATGTTTCTTTTAAATTAAAATAAGCTATCTTGAGGTAATTTTCTTTTACTTGATGTTTTTTTCCTTAAACTAGATTTGAAAATTTATTGTTTTACCCCAAAATACGAAATGAATTCTAAACAGAATTTTGTAAAAGTGTTCCAACTTTCGCCAATGTATGTATATTGGAATATGAAGTTAAAATGAATGATTCATTTGACAATTATCTCTGAAAGTATTTGGTTGCAGGTTTAAAAACCTTATCTTCAACAGTCATGCACCTTTTACCATCTTGCTGTTTTGGATCAAGTATTACTTTTTAATTCACATAGAACGCCTTTCCAGTTTTCTTTTTAAATTAAACTTTGTAAAATAAAATTTTACAAAATATTTACAAAAGAGTTATTTTCAGATTGCATTGTATATATTTATCGGATTATCGTGATAGCAGAACTTATGTTAATAGATTTGTGACCGGTACTACCAAAAATGTATGGATGCAAAATGCTCTATATGCGTAAGAAAAAATACCTGTATTACTACTATACAAACTATTCACAGTCACAGTGTTGAATTTAAGGTGTGTTCTGGAGGGATTCCTCCCGCAGATTGAAAATGTACCTCCTGAAAATGCGGAATTTTATACTTACTAATGAATAATTAGAAGAGCAATTTCTTCCCCAGAACTTTTGACCCCCCCCCCCCCCTCCCGGAGAAAAATGTCTGAATTGAACAATTGAACACTCTAAACTCCGCACAAGACGTATACAAAGAGATGTATATTATATTTACGTTAAATTCCAATAATCTTTAATACCCATTTTTTTCAACTACGTTTCCGGTTTTGCCATCTTCCTTTAAAATACAGCATGACTTTTAAGCAAAATTTCATAACAATGTTTTAACTCTTCCTCATTTATCAAATTATGACAAAATGGAAGGTCTGTTCAACAAAGACCTCTGATAATGATTCGTTGCATATTTAAAATCTTCATCTCCCTTCTTCACACCCCTTTCATTTCCTACGTTGCCAATTCCTTTAATAATAATTCAAACTAAATTTGTTGTAAATATTTGTGCATCCACCAAGTTATACAGAAACATTCTTTGTATATTACATTTTAATTAGGACGTAGAGCTTTTGCGAAAATTTCAATCTCAATTAAGTGAGACAAAATTAAATTAAAGAATATATTTAACAAATCGTAAATGAAAAGCTAAGTACCTTGCATTATTTTGTTGCATATGAAGGTGATAGCACTAATAAACTAATTATTACGCGTTGAGAAAAAATTATGTATGTGAAAAATCAAATTATTTTACCCATATCGTAAAGAGAATTCTCAATTATGATATTAGTTGCACTTTTTAAACCAATCTGCCCAATGAGAAACAATTAGAGATCGGCCGAAAATTAAGTTTCGTTTTCGGCCCAAAATCTGAGATTCTCCGAACATTCGTTTTCGGCAAAAATTCAGCGGACCGAAACTGGACTAAAACGATCCGTATTCCAAAAATCTCGTTTCTTCTTTCGGGAAATTTGAATGACTCATTTATTTGAGCTGTATCGGCTCAAATGAGACACTCTTTATTTATTGCTATAATCTTCACTGTTTATAATTATCAGTCATGACGGACTCAAGACATGAGTGCAAATTATAAAGCAAGTACTGCCTATAGGACTAAACTTTGAAGACGCTTTTCATGTACTCATTAAAAGCTGAAGACTTATCAGCAATAGAAAATTTTTAGCCTGGAATCGCAGAAGTATTTCGAATACTCTTCGAGAAAGATTTTGTATAAAAGAGGATCATTTACAAAAATCATTATAAATGAAAAATCGATGTACGTATACCCAAAAAATTTTTAATTAGATGAAATTCGTATAAATAGAAAATATTCCTGTGTCATAGATGAATTAATTATATTTAATTTTATGTGAAAATAAAAAGTTTTAGTCAGAGAAACAGAGAGCCATCTTGGGCCACATGTATAATTACGGGAATAATTAATTAATAATTATTTATAAGTATGCATATCTTAATTACTTTTAACAAAAATTTGTTCATTTTCATTTTCGTTTCCGCCGAAAATAAGAAGAGTGCCGAAATTCGACTTAGGTTTCGGTCTTAAAAACCTGCTTCGGTCTATCCTTAGAAACAATACACCGGGATAACTTTGGTTATTTAATAGAACTTTTTACTAAGAACAAAATATATAAAACGAAACCTTTCAGATGTATGAATGAAATTTCATCATTGTAATTGATTGCCCTACTTTTCAAACTTTTTATGTTCTATTTGCATAAATAAAATATTCCCTCTCGTGTTACTTTTTTTCTTTTAATGTTTAAACAACTACAGAACAAGCATCTGAAGTGCTTCTGTACAATCATAACTGCATTTCCGGTATGACATGCTTCGGGGCAATTTTTTTCTCTTTTTCTTTATTGTGTATATTTAGCATATTGTGCGCCGGAAATGTCGTATTAATCTCTCTCTTTTTAATACTTTCCAAGATAATTGGAAAGTAGTTGAAACAGCACCGAAAAACTGGCGACAAAACACAATTAAATAATAAAGCTTTGTATAAATCACCATAAAAATATAAAAACACACGTTCCGAGCTGGAAAATTAACAGCTACTGTAAACACGTATCCGTAAGGGGACACGATCACAAATGAACCAAACTCCCGTTCATTTGTGAGCTTTCCCTCTTACCGACACGTGTTTACAGTAGCTAATAACGGGCTGTTAATTTTCTAGCCCGAAACGCGTCCTGTGTGTTTTTATACTTTTATGGTGATTTATACAAAGCTTTATTATTTAATAGTTAAAAAGTGCTTATGAATTCGGTTTGTCAACCTCATTATCTGTCCATGCTCTAACTCGCGCAAATATAGTCAGTTTGCCATAAAATGTATATATGCTATTGGGTTTTACTATGGCATGTTTGTTATTGAAAATGTAGCATAGAGTGTTAATAGTTGATTTACAGGTACACTCAAAAGAATTCAGTTATATTACGGTCTATGAGAAAAAAACATTTACAGTGTATTTTAATGGCGTTACACTATTTCAAACATTATATATTATTTAGGTGCATTAAAGATGCTGACTATAGAATGGTGTGTTCATAGCGTTCTTTATACATACTATGGCATGTTTGTTATTGAAAATGAAGTGCAGAGCGTTCTTCTACAGGTACACTCAAAAGAATTTCGTTATATTACGGTCTATAAAAGAAAAACATTTACAGTGCATTTTAATGGCGTTACACTGTTTGAAACATATTGAAAGTGGTATAGGGGAGACTAGGGACGGTTGACCATACTGGAGGCTTGACCCACACTGTAAAAAAAATCACTGTATCTTTACAGCAAAAAATGCTGGCAATATGGGTGCCAGCAAATTTTGCTGTCAATTTACAGCAATTTTGTTTTCCACGGGTAAACAGCAAACTTGTAAATTTACAGCACTTTTACATTTAATTTTACAGTAATTTTGTTTTTTAGATTTTACAAAAAATTGTATTTTTTCAGCATATTTTGCTGTTAATTTTACAGCACTTTTAACAAGATAACAGTAATTTTTTAGCCTTTATTATTATTTATTTTATATCGAAATAAAATAAAAAATTGCTAAAAAGGTGCATTTAATGTCAGAAATATAAAAAGATGTTAATAAAATGTTGTTACATAATAAAACAGTTTTTAAAAGCTTAAAAATCTCCAAGATTTCGTGCCGAGCGCTTTCGATCACTATCGCTATTCGATCAGTAGGTGATCGAAAGCGCTAGGCATGAAATATTGGAAGTTTATAAAAACTATTTTATTATGTAATAACATCTTATTAATATCTTTTTATATTTATGACATTAAATGCACCTTTTTAGCAAGTTTTAATTTTATTTCGATATAGTTTTCAAGGTGAATGCGACATTCTAACGGTATATGTTTTTGTTTTCATATATATACATTTTGTATTTATTTTATTTTATTTATTATTATTATTATTATTATTATTTGTAGATATACGTTTGCATCTTCCTCCCCCCCCCCCCCCCCCCGCCCTGCAATGTTTGTTTACTTTGAGTTTTTTTTTTTTTTTTGTATACTATGATACATCTTTTAAAAACTAAGAGCTCTATAAGTGTTATCTTTATGTCTACTTATATCATTGTTTTAATAACATTATTATATAATAAATTCTGTTATACATGTGTAAGATACAAATTTAGCACCATAAAGCAAAATAATAAATAAAATAGGAAAATACACCGAAAAAAGCAATAAATCGTAAATTTTAAACTATTGTAACTCATTGTGAAGAATTTTCCTTATGTGAATTTCAAATGTACTGCGTAATATAACATACATTGACAACATTCAAAATATCTAATTTCAGCATCTAGTGCTAATTACTTCTTATTGTTCGATAATTATCAAAAGCAAAATGCGATCTGCTGCTTTTGAATGCTGCGACAATAGTAAGCAAACTCTTGGAATATTTTATGGATCAATAAAGAAGTGTATCCAGCTTACACACAATAAATGATTTAAAAATTACATATAAAAAATGTAAAGAAATGCGCATAAAAAACTAGCATCTATGAAATGTGAATAACTCCGACGGTAAATCGGACCATAAGTCGTAAAATTGTTTTTGAAATTTTAATAAACTATAATAATACATTAAATAAATAAAAACATTTAAATTAGTACAAAAAGCGCACTTAAATCTTTTAGACAATTAAAAAATATTGTATAATTTAGATTAGTAAGGTATGTTAAAATACAAATAACGGAAAAAATGAAATTGCGAAAAATATATAATAGCAAAGCAAAACATATCTCAAAAATATTGATTTTTTTTTTTAATCTGGTACTTTGACACATAAGTAAATAATAACTAAGTCCTATGATGGAAAAAAGAAAAGAAAAATAATAATTTTTTCAAATGTAAATTGGAAATATTCTCTTTTGTTATAATTTAAGACAAAATATTTAACCCTTATACAAATGATTCAAAGCTACTGTCAGTCAACGTTTATATATATGTACGCAAATACAAAATTTGTATCTTACATTATATAAGAGAACTGCCTATTTGATACAGTTATTAAATCAATGATACGAATAAACATAAAAATAAAACTTACTCTGATTTTTTTTAAATATGTAATCCAGAATTGCATATAAGTATCCCAAATCGCCATTTTGAATTCATAATAGGCACATATTCACACCGACGCTAACATTCGTACGACACTACTTTGCTTTGGCTTGACAGTGTGCCTGTAGGGCAGGTATCTCATCTGGAATGCAGTCCAGGCGGTTTTGCCATTGTTGAAATAACAGCAGTTTACTGTAAATCGATACGGAAGTTAATAAAACGCTGTATTTTAGCGATTCACAGCCAAATCAGCTGTAATTTTTACCGTTTTTTTTTACTGTGCACCCATGAATTTTCCTATTTAAAAGAATTTTAGAGTTTTATCAATAGGCGTCAACCAAAGCTACTGGAAAGCTCTAACAACAGTCTTCGTTTCATAGAGATAATCGAAACAGGTGTGGAAAAAAACGATTATGAGGCGTTTTCAACCTAAAAGTTGTGTTTTTTAGAAATATTTCGTAAGCTAATTCCAAATAAATTATATCATAGAAATTTAAGTAAATACGTTTAAAGTAATGCAGAGATATCAAGCTTTCATTCCAGGCATAAAGACTGTACAGTAAGTTAGACTTAACATAACAATGTGGTATTCTTTAGAAAAGGTCTATATAGGGAGGCTTGACCCTGTCAATGTGAGGGAGGGTTGACCAGATGCTCAAGGCTCCCTTAATTAAGTGGTTTTGGAAATCTTTTTATTATACACAGTGCATAATGAAAAGTTAACGGTACATACATAAAATAATGTAAATTTATTCTTTAAAGCTTCAGTAAAATGGTGTGATGGATAAGAAAATGTTTAAAACTGACCAAAGAAAAATGTGAAAAATTGCTAGAAAATGGGAAAGTTGATAGGAACTTTTTTCCATTAAAATATTGCGTACAATAGGTAAATAGAAACAGTGGGAAAGAATAGAAAGGACTAGAAAGGATGAAAGCAGCAATCTTAACCCTTTGAGGGGCAGTGGTATGTTTATAAAACCACTTAATTTTAATTCTGGAGCATCACAATGACACCAGAATTTTGCTCAAACCTTTTCCTTTAATAAATATGTGAAATATAGCCTTTTTCTTATTTCCAAATAAATTTGTTCATAAATTTCGGTGCCAGTTATTTATTTCAACATTTTAGTACTGAAATTATTTTGCCCTTAAAGGTTTAAATCACGTTAATGATAAGTTAAGTGCTCATGCGTTTGCAAAAGAACATAGCTTCGATCAAAAAACTTTAGGAAGGTATGTAGAAAAATTTCACCATGGTGAATACAGTGAGATGAAGCCAAACTATGTGACATCTAGATCGATGTTGTCAGATCGAGTGTCACAAAAAATAGAACAAGGAGATAAAAAAAAAGCGGGAAGTGGCTCCTAAATCCGCATATAATAACATGACACACTATGAAAACGGAACCTGTTTCTGACAGAATACTGTCTTAAATGTTAAAATTTCATTTTCTCTGCTGTACAATTATACCTGCTCAGAGAAAATCCTGTTTAAAAGAAAATTTTTCTCCCCTGACTTGCGATTGCGTCTTAACAGGTTTGTTTAGGCCTCATATTAAAAAAATTATAATAATTAAAGCATGTAGAATTAAGCTATTTTGCTTTTTTTAAAACTGTTTCTATTCTATTCACAAATAGTGTAATATAAAACAAAGTTGGTCAAGCTTCCCACATAGTGGGTCAACCCTTCCATATGTTGGGAGCCTTGACCCATTATTTTTTCATGATTAAAATCAATCATTTTTCAGATTTCTTATGTGTTACACTTATGTAGCAATTTTATTTTGATAACTGATTGTATAACGAATAAAATGATACATAAAACTTTATTCTACGTTCAATATTTAAAAAATAAAAGATCATTTTGTAAAAAGTGGGTCAACCCTCCCTAGTATCCCCATATTATTGAGGTGCCTTACAAGATGCTGACTACAGAATGGGGTGTTCATAGCATTCATCGTCCATTTACAGCGTTTGTCGTTTATTTACAGGGACACACAGAAAAATTTGGTTACAGTACAGTCTAAGAACAATATTGCGTGAAGTGGGTTTCAAGTTTTCGTACACGATTTTAAATTAAATTAATTTTTTGTGTATCACTTGATGTATATAAATTCTACATGTGATATACAAATCAGCACAAATGATCTCGAGTACATTTCCGTTTACTTACTGAGATTGCTGAATGGGAACGCACAACTCTGTTATCCGTTTCCTAAATGAAATAACTTATAGCATACTATGTAGTATATACACAAATATATAGATCATATACAGGGCTACACAAAAGAATTCGGACATTTTTTCCGTCTATTGATGGTAACTCATGACACTAGGTTTTCAAATATGTTATGCATTTTCCAAATTGTTTACTTAAACATCATCTTTCACATTTTTAAACGGTGAAGTTTTGTTATAGTATTCTGGAAGTGTTGGTAAATGTTCCATAATCTGTGCTTTTCGGATGATTTTTCGTTCTCGTTTAATACTTACCTTGAAAAGTGTTTCTGAATTCAGTTTGTCAGAACATCTGCCTGTCGCCCCTTTAACTCACGTAAGTATACTCGGATTGCCTTGTAATTGATAGATGTTATTGGCATCTGCTATGGCATTTCCGCTGTTGTAAATAAAGTGCGTAGCATGCATAGTTTGTTTACAGGAACACTCAAAAGAATTCCGTTTCATTATGGTCTATATGGAAAAATTATTTTTAATCTATTTTAATGGTGTTACACTATCAGAGACCTATTGAAATTGATAGATAGCGCTGAGGTGCACTACAAGATACTTAATGTAGCATAGGGTGGACATAGCATTTATCGTTCATTTATAGACAAAAATTGGTATACATTCAGATTCATATATAGAGGATTGTACAAAAAAAATTCTAGTCAATATCCATTTACAGACGGGAATTGCTGAAGGGAAACTTTCAACTGTGTTTCCTAAATGAACTAAATATTATGATACAGTTTAGTATATATACAAATCTATAGATCATATATAGGGCTGTACAAATGAATTCTGATATTTTTCCGACTGTAGATGAGATAATTTCTGAAATTAGGTTTTTAAATGTGCTATAGGTTTTCAAATGTGAAATGAAACTATACGAAACTTAATAGATAAGATCCTTATTATGAAATACTATGCTAATTTATTTTTGGTTTTGTTCCTTCAACATGGGAAGCTTCTATACAATGCTTTTTACTGTAAGGTACTTCTATCAAATAAGGTCATGTCCTTAATAAGGCTGTTAGACTATATCTTGTAGGGTACGGTCTCAGGCGCATGCCTACAATTTATGTTTCCTTGACATGTGCGGTTATTTTCAACCACAACCATAATACCGGCTTCGTTGTCATTTTAGGAACAGTAGATTTTCGATACGTCGTTGTTAAAAACAATAAGTAAATTTTCATATGAAATATGCATAAATTATTGATTAAATTCTACAACTTTTGCATGATGTTCAAGTTAATTTAACGATATTTTAGAATGTATATTGAAATATTCTGTATTTTTTATTCTGTTTCTGCTTAAAAGTAAAATATGACAAACAGAAATATCCTAATAATGCCAGGCAGTATAAGGCCTAATCTTATTAAGAAGCATTTCGCTTTCATCCTATATTATCATTATCGAAGCTAATGAAATATTTTCTATGTCAATATTTCTAGAAAACTATGGAATCTATCAAAACCGTTGTAAAGGGAGCTCAATAGAGTGGCGAGCAAATCGAATCAGCAGTTTTGGCTGTTCGAAACGGTATACCCGTAAACAGAACAGACACAAAATATTGTAATACAAGGAGAACTCTTTATTTTATTCTATTTTTGTGTAATATCTGCAAAATGTCTCTTAATTAAAGTTAAATCATGTATTTAGAAAAGTATGACCTTTATTTAAGACAAATAAAAGCCACTTTAAAGTGTCTTTTGTTTTGAACTTTCAAGGAGACAATTAAACAGCGACAAGAGTACACATTATTTATTATTGCAAACATATCTATATATATTACACCCAACAACATTTAAAATGTTAAGTCTGATGTAACACAGTTTATTATGACCTGAAACCTTAAAGTTTCCTTATTTGGTATATTTATATCATTTCATTATAACTGCTTCTATAGTACTACTCAGTTTAAGTGAAACCAGTCCTTAACTCTGAAATTATAGTTAAAGTCAACCCGAAACTCAAACCGCACCTGACAAAAAATTACCTAAACTACGTAGGACTATAGAAGCAGTTATAATGAAATAAGATAAATGCTATTGCTTTTTTTAAGAAGTTAAATGTTTTATTTATTTTTATGTTATGCTTTTTCATTTATATCCCAAGTACCGTTTCAATTGAGAGAAATTTTTATGTAATGACTTTTTTTCTTTTTCACAAAAGACTAGCAAGCAAAATAATTTACACTATGCGAGTTTTTTATTTATTTATTTAGAGGTATTTTGAGACATTTTCTTCGACAAATATTTTAACCACACATTTTTATTTCAATACAGCGACGTAAAGCTCTACAAGTTACCCACTTTAATGTTCTTCGAGCAGAAAATTAAACGGTGAATTTTTCCTGAAAAAGGCTTACAAACTCAAAGCTTTTGGAGCCAACCACTCATAAAGGAGGAAATTTGCATGTTTCTCAGAGTTGCCAATTTCTACTTCAAAGATATTAAAATGTAGAAAGTAATGAGAAAACTGGAAGTGAAAACATTTTTCACAGAGCGGAATCCCAGAATCTTTCGCGAAGAAAGTTTGGAATAAATTAAATCTATAAAACTGTAATTTAAGTTTTGAACGAGTTATGAATAAAGAAGAATGAAAAATACAAAGATTGAGTTTTCTAAGTTTCTTTTCCACTATTTTTTTTTTTAAATTTTTGCGCATTTTTAAATGTCTTCTTTTGTTCAACTGTTTAAAATGGAGGCGTGTGAATTTACATTTATAGAAAGAAAGTGTTCGTTTAACTAAATAATGTTGAATAAATAAAGAGCTTTTTTATTTGTTGAAACTATAGTTTGTTTCTATTTGATGAAAAATGATTATTTTTGTTAGGATTTTCATAGGAATGTACACAATATATTTGCGTAGAAAATATATTTTCATGAAGTTTTCAGAAATTGATTTAAAAATACTGAAATTAGGTTTGCAAACTTATTTAAAAATCACAAAATAATATTCATCTTAGTAAATAATGGAAAAGTTTTCTTTTTTAAGCGCATGACACGTAATTTTTTATTTCTAATAAAATTGGACTTTTGCTGAATTTTCTAGAATTTTTCGTCATTTTACCAAAATATGGGTTAATTTTCGTGGTTTTATGGGTTCAGTTTCGATAACTGGTTTAAGAATTCCGGATATTAGTAGGGTTCGAGTTGAAGTGTACCGGATTCGGTTCAGGTTTCGGATTGGCGACAATTTTTTGTCAATTAAACCTGAGTTATTGAACTCATTTATAGAACAATGAAATTAATTTAGAATTGCACTAAATGAAAAATAATTTACATGTAACATAATTCTTAAACAAATTAGAACCTTTTCTGAATATTGATATTTGACTATTCTGCTTAAATTTTTTTTTCTTGCTATTCTTTTGTATAAAAAAATCATTACCTTATTTCTTACAAAAGAAATGGTGTTTGAAATATAAATGAAAAGTGATGCCATAAAATAAATAAATAAATAAAATTCATTTAATCGAGGAAAAGCATGATATAACTGATAATTTTACAACAATGAAATTAACTTACATGGAATTAATTTAGAATTAGATATGAAAAATAATTTACATATAATATAACTCTTAAATAAATTATTGCTTATTTCGAATATTAATATCTCATTATACCGCATTATTTATTATTTTTTCTTGCTAGTCTTTTGCACACAAAATCATTACATAAAAATTTATCGCAATAGAAACGGTTCTTGCAATATAAATGAAACTTGGTGCCCAAAAAACATAAATAAAATGCATTTAATGTGAGAAAAATCATCATAATTGATAATTTTTGAACAATGAAGTTAACTTACATAGAATGAATTAAGAATTATATTATATGAAA
The DNA here is from genome assembly GCA_963932465.1 of Maratus speciosus. Classification (NCBI taxonomy): domain Eukaryota; kingdom Metazoa; phylum Arthropoda; class Arachnida; order Araneae; family Salticidae; genus Maratus; species Maratus speciosus. The sequence goes on from OZ010789.1 coordinate 131,193,768, forward strand.
AATAATTTACATATAATAAAATTCTTAAATAAATTGCATATTTTTCTGAATCTTAACATTTTATTATTCTACATTAATTTTTAAATTTAATTTTTGATGGTCATGTAAATTCCACATTGAATTTTCAGAGCGTAATATTTCTTTCTGAAAGCTAATAAATAGATTAGCCCGTGCCAGCAACTAGATTTGTCTGCTAGATCCGTCGCATAGCCGCCATATTTACCTAACTTACCCAACATCGATTTCTTTTAGTGGTAAAGCTATTGTGGCTATTACTTACGAAAAGGCCATCACTTCTAAAATACAAAGTAGACCATAAAAATTAAATTTTTTCATTTACTTTATTATTATTTTTTTTAAGCATACCAAATGAGTTCTGTGTTATGAGATATCAGTACACAAATTTTGATTAAAATATCTTTAATAGTTCTTGAAACAATTAAAATTTTTATTTTTAAATTCCCCAATAATTAACATACTTCAAAACGTTCGATGCGCATTCCATTTTTTTTACACGAAAGTTCAAAAATTTCCCACTATTACAATTTCATGTATGCAACATGAAATTAATAGAAAATCTTTTCGTTCATTTAATAAATAAAGCTTCTAAAATTAATTTTATAAATTTTAATTTTAAAATAATCAGTTTTTATTACGTGTATTTTTAAAAAAAAATAATTAGTTTTAAATGACATTATTTTTAACAACTTACATGTATACATATATACGGAGCATCTGCGAGATATTTCAATAAAATTGTAAAAAAATGTAATGCGCAGGCATTTTAACCCTTAAATGCCTGGTGTTGCTTTTCGGCAACATACCCAATTTAGGCTCTAAAATACTATTAAAATAGTATTGAAGCTATAATGCCTAATGTTGTCAATAAAATACATTCTGAAAATATTATTAAATCGATTTTCAACATGTAGATGGCAACACTTGTGCTGTTTAAGAATAAAGATAGATTTATTTTTTCAATTGTTGCTTCTTGTTCTTTTTGTTTTGTTTGGAAGCTTGCGAAATACCCTATTTTGTTCTGCAGTGATAAAGTAAAATTTATTTCTTATTATATTTCCTAAAATTCTTGTGTGTTTAACATTATAGAATTTTATCAAGGAAAATTATTTTTTCAATTAAAAACCACTATTGCCGATTAATAACAAACTGTGTTTTAGCCGTAAACCATACTTTAAACAAAATATGATTTTTTTAAGTATTTTTCCCATGATTTATTTAAAAAATGAAAGCCGAAAAACATTATTACAATGATTTTTGAAAAGTCAGGCATTTAAGGGTTAAAATCTGTAAAAAAGAGGTTTTAATGAATACTATATCATAAATGCTCGATATATCTTTTTTATTGTTAACCATTTTAACTAAGAGTAAATGTTTTAATATTGGTTGTGATGCATTCCCCATATTTTTAATGCTTCTATAGTAAATATGGTCAGTTTACAAATAAATCTTTTTAATTCACTAATAAATGTTTTTGTAATACTTAAAATATCAAGACATTTTGAAATGTTACATATACTACTTACCAATATTACTCAAGGATATATTTTTACTATACACACCAATTTTGTTTCTACTAATCTAAAATTATATACATTTTATAAATTATAAGGAAATGGGATTTTTAGTGACATAACCAGAAATAACAAGATATCTTTAAAAAAAGAAATTGAGAAAATTAAAAAAAAATTATAATTTTACTTTCTATAATTATTCAGCTTCTGGAGTTATTTCTAATGTCATAATAAACTTTTCACAATACCTGTTAGTTGTTTTTTTTAAACGGATAAAAACTGCACATTCACAGAATGTTTTTGACATATTTACTTTGCGGCTAATAAGGTATAAAAAGTAAGTCACTTTTTAAAAGATAGCATCCATTTGTATTATTAACAAATATTTATGACCATTTTGTAAATGTTCCAATAGCAATATACTGTATGACAAAATAGCTATTCATGATAAAAAGTAAAGCCATCGAGTCTGAAAAAATAACCCTTCGTAGTGGGAATAAAAAAAGCGGCAGAGCTGTCAACGTTAATTCTCTTTTTAACCACTAAAATTTAATAGAAATTTTTGGCTTATTTAATTGTAGAATTCGATGATTAAGTAATGCACAATTTCTTATTGAATTTTAGTGGTGAAAAGGAAGCGTAGAAGTTGGGAGCTATACAAAGGGTGTTTTAAATGCGTGTAGATGAAATAGCTGTTGCATGCTACAGTATAAAAATGCACATAACTAGCTTAAAAATGATATCTTTTTTTTTTCAATCGGAAGTTGTGATTATAATTTTTTATATAAAATAAATAAATAAATCGATGTTTATAAAGTTTTTTTTTTTCGAATTTTAAAACCCACTGTAACCTTAAAGCAAAAATCACGATTGCCACTTAATGTGCAAGAAATTTCCAGTGATAGTATTAAGTTCTATAAACATAGCGACTATAGCATTGGAAATAATTGTAAATTTGTTTATTAAATTGTAATCCACAAATAGTATAACCATTTTCTAGTAACTATTTAAAGCGTTTTAATGATTTTTTAAATATGTTTGTTGTGTTTTTCACAAAAGTTTTTAGTCAACAATTTCATGTAAATTAATGTAGATAATTGTGTTTTTGGCATGGTATGGAAAAACTTATAGAAATCTCCTGTAACATTTTATCGATACTCGATAATCTATATCTTTTTTCCCATTTGTTTCTAGAGAAAGTTAGTTCTTTTTTACCCTTCCTCTTCCTTGCTCAGTTTTTCTGAGGGCACTGTTATGGATTGACATTCAATGGCGGATCCAACGGGGAGGTCACAGGTGTCATTCCCCCCTGAACGAAGAAAATTTCTAAAGGACATTTAAAAAACAATAAATAATAAAATTCTTTCAAATTTAACCCTTTCTCAGCAATAAGAATGTAGTATGTAATTTCTGATACATCAATGAAGTAATTTTTAATCTCAGATGCAAGACATTTGCAAGTGCACTTATTCAGAACAAACGTGAATGATTAGCATTTTCTTTTTTCGTAAAGGCAAAGAATCTTTCAGAAAATCTCCGTGAAATGTGTGTGTGTGTGTCGGGAGGGGGGATGGGGTAAACAGAATTCCAGGCCGCGAAAGCCAATTGCTCCCTCATGACAGCATTTTTGTGACTGTCAAGTCCTAAAAATTGGGGTAAAATGTTCAATTTCTGAATGAATCTTTGCCTTTATAAGAAAATGGAAAATTCTTCAATTTCTTGGTATCTGAATAAAATGTGTAAATTTTATATTTTTACGAATATTAATGCAATTTGTTTGTATTTACGAATGAAAATTACTCCCCAAAAGTATCTGAAAAGAAGCCATATTTTGATAAGGGAATAGCCTTTAATATAAAAATTGCTTATTAAGAGATGTACACACCCCCTACACACACACACTCAATAAAAAGGAGTCATGACCCTCCTTTAACCCTTTATCTACTGACGGTACTTATAAGTACCATTCAAATAATTTGTTATAAAATTGATTTAATACATCGATTAGTTGTAATACAGCTTAGAATGAGTTATAGATACATTACTTTATCTTGTTCCAAAAGCATTATGGATTATACAAAAAAAATTTTTTTTAAAGGATGATTTTTTTTACTTTTCATCATTTCAGTTTTCTTGGCGATGGGGGGGGGGGGGGGGGATTTTTCAATTCGGAAATATTTCTATATTTCTATTATAAGAACATTATATTTGTACATTTCCTAATTCTACAAAATACCAAGAAAAATATTTAAAATAAAAGATTTGAGTGGGGTTATAAATATTGCACAAAATCTGTATAAATTCTAATTTAATTAAGCCTTCTAAATCCTTCTAAAATCCTTCTAAATTTTATTAAATGATTATGTAAATCTTCTAGTCTAATTTAAACAAATCATAAAAAATGCTTTAGAAGATAAAATTTACATGAATTCATAATTGAGTACATAAAGGGCTAAACGATGGGCTGGATCCGCCCTTGTTGAGATCACGGTATTTCGCAAAGGAGGAGATGATTCGATTCGAATATCTTTCGCGAATCCCTATAGTATTGGTATTATCAGGTACGAGAAATGATTGAAAAATTTAACACCTTTTTGGAAATTGAATTTTGTGTCTAACAGTTGTCTCTCAGAAATAGTTTCTTCAATTCATTTGGGAATATTCTTGACAGCACTTCTACCGGAATATACCCAAGAATTGAAGAATGTCCGTTTCTTTTTATCAATTTCCAACAATGTTGAAAAGTGTTTATGATTTCGATTTGTCTCTCCGTCCATCCGCGCTCCAACTCTCGTAAATATACTCGGGTTGCCCTAAAATTTTTGTATGTTATTAAGGTTCACCATAGCACGATCCCTATTTCAAATGAAGTCTGCAGTATGGTTAGTTCATTTACAGGGACAGCCAAAAGTATTCCGTTACATTACGGTCAATGGAAAAAAATCGTTTCTAATGATTTTTAATGATGTTACACGCATCCAAACATAACAAAATTGATATGCATTTATGAAGTGAACTAAAATATGCATTCTGTAGAATATGCGATGCAAATAATAGTTATTATTCATTTACAGGGTCACACAAAAAATTCCGTTACATAAAGATATAGGGGTGGGAGGAATTGTTTGCGGCGTAATTTAATTATGTTAAACTATTTCATGTATAATGAAATTCATATATGTCGCAGACGTCTACTATAAGTTATTTCATGCATAATAAGAAGTGCATAGCATTTACAGGGACACACAAAATATTTCAGATGCTATATTGTGTCCGAAGAACTGTACATAAGCGATGATTGATGGAAATGCTTTTTTAATTATGTTATGCGCTTTTATGTTTCACTATATTTATGCATACTATACGGTGTGTATTAATGCTATAGTTTATATACAGAGCTACACAAAAGAATTCGTAAGGGTTACTGAGTATGAGCGTAAATTGCTTAAAGATGGTTTTTAAAGGAGTTATGCATTTTTACGCTGAATTGCATTTAGTTTACTAAGAAATGTTTGTAGAATACAGATAAAATGATATATACAGGAGCACGCAATAAATTGAATACATAAAATACATAACATACACTGGAGTTTAAAAAAAATACTTCTCAGGCTCTTCCGTGGATGACCTTGTCTTTGAACCTGGGACCCCTCGTTTCGAATCGAGCTTCTAAACCACTAGGCTAACGAGCGCTTGGAAGAGGACGAGTTTAAAGTGAAGAAGTGGGTTTTCTCCAAACGGGGGATAGGTAAGGCTTGTTGAAATTCTTGTTCAGAAAGCTCGGAAATTTAAACTTAATTGCAAGGACATTTCGTCGTTATGAAATAATGGTTGGTGTTTTAACACTTATAGAATAATAGAGGATAAAACTTATTTCATATTAGGCATTATTTTTAATAAGACATAATTTTATTGATAGATGTAAAATATGTGTATTATATTTTTAATTAAATTCGACAAGAAATGTTTGCTTTTTTGAATAAAATAAATTTTTTTAAGTCGATTGAACTACTATATATATTTTTTCAATGGTTAGAATATAATTCATTTCGAATATATTTTACATGCAAATATTTTTTAATACTCTAAAAAATAAAATGCGAATAAGAATTAATGAGTGAGAAAATTGCTACTTTATTAAATTCGAAAGCGTTATTTTTGTTTTTGTTTTTAAATAAATTATAAATTTTAATTAGCTGAATTTTCTGGTTTTCATTTTAAAAATAAATTCTCACTTTCGTATTAGTACAGCCAATACGCATGCGTAACACGGAATAAACTGAAGTTTCCCCTCCTTTTCAGTCTTTTTGAAAGAATTAACGGAAAAGTCATAGTTTCTAGGAGTAAGGAAATTCTTTGTTAAAAAATGACTAATTACACAGGCCTGCAATGAAAAAAAATACAAAGGTATTGATGGCTGAACTTTATGTATTTTTTGGTGCTAATTAAGAAAACAAATAATGAAAAAAGTCTATCATGTCACATTTTCCTGAAAAATATTCGGTCGGTTAGAAATTCGTGTCGTGTTGGAAAAATCAATTCGTACCGGTAAATTCTGCCAGGTAATTATTAGACATTAGATATCGGAATCAATATCTAATAATTAAATGATAGAATTTTCCGGTACGAATTGATTTTCCCAACACGACACAACTTTCCGATAGACCCAGTTATTTTAAACCGTTTAAATCTATAACAAAATAATCGATTACTGAGAAATCAATTTGCCTTACCAAGACTCGATTTTTTTTTTACATAGATTTACATGGATAAAATCACTGTTGCCAGATAGTACATGCGAAATTGTCCGAGAGAATTCCTTTTCAAATTGGATTTTAGCAAAAATATCGATATCGATGTTACAAAAAATTCTGATGTGATGGGGGGGGGGGGGGAGAATGGAGGTCATTTTCGAAATCAGCCCACCAAATAACATAAAAATCAGCAAAAAATTATCTTGTATTTTTCAAAAACTTCAATTTCGCAAGCCTGTGTTATTTAGTGTATAAAAACGGATTTTCCTGACAGTATATCATAACATTTGTATTGTCCATTACTGTCTTTACGCTCCTTTCTATATTACATTATCGATGTGACTCATGCTCGCCACCACCACGTTATTCATCATCTGCCTCAACTGTCGGTTAAACGCGAAAACCTAGGTCGGAAGCACAAATGATGTACACCATTACTCTGTAGCTGATTACGGCCGAAGTCAAATCAGGTTAATGTTGAATTCGACCGAAATCTTTGCGCTTAGTGCCCCACCAGTGGCCGAGAGGTTCTGCTCTCGAAGCTGGTAGACGGGAAGTGCTGGGTTCGATCCTAATCGGGCCCGTCGGCCTAATCGTTCGGAGTTTTCGTGGTTTTCTTCGGACCTTGGACTTCCAAGCGTTAATACGGGTTAGGATCCCTTAGAAAGACCCCCCCACGAAGGACACTCCCCCCCTTAGGCCCTATATCCCTCGTGTTGATAATTAGCCGTCATAAACACAACCAACCAACCAACCTTTGCGCTTAGCAGACAAATGAGGTAGATGGTGGCATACAAGTATTGATCATAATTTCCTATAACGATATTATTCGTATCGTTGTTCCCTATCTTCTTAAAAATGTGTAAGTGAGTTTTGAGATAGCTTATACATGGTGTGCCAGACCTGCGTGTAAAAACGTGGAGAGGAAGTAGAGAACATTGTTACGTAGGAAAGCGTGGGCGAAAATCGATAGGTGGTGCGGTATGCGAGCTCTCATGGTCGACACGCGTGGTTTCCTCATTGTAGACGCCGACTGCCGATAGGTGGCGCAGTATGTGAGCTTTCAAGGTCGGCAGGAGTAATTTCCTCATTGTAGACGCCGACTGCGTGCGATCAACATGAATCACACGGACAAGAATTCACATGGAACCTGACCACAAGCCACACAATAAAACTTCACTGTTAATGTGTGGACGGTTATTGTGGAGGACAGTTTAGTGGGGCGATACATCTTACTACCTCGACTGGACCTTCAAAGTATCTTGTTTTTATTCAGGAGGTTCTTCTGGAAATGCTTAACGATGTCCCCGCACATGTTTGACGCGGAATGTGGTTTCAACATGATGGGACGCCATTTCATTAAGCAAGGTAAGTGAACATTTAAACCGGGCATTTAGAAACAATTGGATTGGAGGTGGGAGTCCTGTTGCATGCCCCCCCCCCCCTAGATCACTTGATTTATCTCCTCTTGATTATTTTTTCTGGGGTGCATTGAAGAGCATTGTGTATGACGCGTCCATAAATTCTGAAATGGACCTGGAGGCAGAAAACTGCATCTATGCGACTACCGTCAACGCAACAACCGGAATCTTAGAAAATGTTCACCAATCCATGTCGCATAGGTATAGTGCATGCATCTATGTCAGTGGACGCAATTTCAAACAACTCCTGTGATACTTGTACTCTTTTCTGTGTAATAAAGCGTTTTGCACAGCTTTCTGGATTATGGCCATTATTGCGTCTTTGTGTCTCTTTATCACGTGAGAGTGACGTTTACGCTCATGCTGTCCTATGTAATTATGGTTCCTAACGATATTCTCTGCCTCCCCTGCAAGTTTGTACTTGAAATTATGTGACACCCTGTATAATGAGAAGTGTGAATCTTCAGTAAACTCAATTGAAATTCTAGCGAAAAGGTATATCTGATTCAATGTTCGAAATTATCGCGTTACAAGTAGCGAAACTACAGTAGTAGCTATTTTTTTTCTAGTAATTTGTACTGTTATGCACTACATTTTGAAAAATGTAGTGTAGTGCGTACTGAGATACAAAAAGTCAGTAATTTGTACCGAGCACTGGCGTTACTTTTAGGTTGATGGTAGACGAACGTCTATTTGCACGCTTTTTTACTTCCTACAGCCTTCTACACTTTCGCTAGCATATGTTTCTTTTTCATGTTGAAACAAAAAGCTTGCAAATAGACGTGCGTCTGACATTAGCCTTCACATTACTTCAGGTTAAAAAGAAAAGGTGCCATCTTCAAATCATGTGATCGTAACTTGCTTCTTTATTGCAAAAGGTCTTTTACGCAACAATTTGTGAATGTCAGTGACAAATTACTCTAAGAGCAGTAAATACAATTTGTATAGTGCATGGTTATACATAAATATGTTATGTACGATTGTAGCCCCTCGTTAAATAGCTTGTTAAGCTAGTGTCAGTGTCTATTTATCAACCAGTTTGTGCTTATCGTCTACATGTAACTGCCAAAACCACGAATTAAATTAAAAAAAAAAATACCTCTGAAGATATTTTTCTCGCACAAAATAACATCGCATCTCTTTGTATATTCTTTATCTTTCTATTTTTAAGCTTCTTATTTTTATTTAAACCCTGGAATGGAGGAATGAGTCAGTTTGACTTCTTGTCTGGCTAAAAAGGGTGAAGGGCACAATGATGTGGTGGGTACGCCTTCTTCCCCCACACATGCTTGAAATGTCACCTCAGTCAAAATGATGGTCTAACTATTTTTTGATAAGGAGTCAAAGTGACGCCTAATATACTTCCAGTGAAGTGGATAAAAATTATTCTTCCATTTCACGGTTTAAAATGTCAATGAAAAGAGTAAAATCTAAGAAGTTTCTCTACGAATTTTAACCTACAACGAATCCTATTCCTTAAATCAAACTAATATAAATATGTTACAGAAAAAAAAAATCATGCATTATTTCTGTTCAGAATCGAAATTGAAGTACTTTCAAATTCTCTGAGATGAGAAAAGAGAAAAAAAACAAACCTGACTTTAGATCTTAATCAGTTATTTTCAATTAACAGAAAATGGCGTTCGACAGCTGCATAAAAGAAAGTCGAAATCCTCACTTAAAGCTTTCGCCTAATATTCTTTATTCCTTTTATCAGAAAGCGGTATACTACTAACTAATGCAGCGTAGTATTCTATCTAAAGATACTAACGATAAACAACCTAAGAAGATTTGGCAAGCAAATGAGAACTTCCTCTAGCAGCGGAAAACGGAAAAAAAGAGAGAGATTTCGGATTTCTTCCACTAAGCATTACATTATCTGAATCCGATCCTCAGCTAGTTCATTCCCAATTTGTCTTTTTCGTTTTTTTTTTTTTTTTTTTTTTTTTTTTTTTTTTTTACCATGATAATTGGAATAAATAGATTTCTATTGCGTTAATCAAACCATCTTGGATATTACTCAAAATAATAAGAAAATGTGGTTGCTGCATTTGATGATATATCAGTTCTTTCGTATAAACAAAAATAGAAACTGATTGATTGTTTCGTGTTCCATTAAATAAAATATATCTTTAGGCTTTAGTAATTAATCTGTGCCGATGGGAATTATCAATGTCGTTTCTTGTAAATGATGCAGAATTACTTTCATCAATGCATTTATTTGCAGATTTAACGTTATGACGAAATAATAAGATAAAATAACCGAATAGTGTATAGTGAATAACTTGTTGTAAATTTTTTTAACGCATTAAAATAGATTTTTAGGCTTTGATGTATTTGCAGGGGTCGGTTCAGACTTTTCTCTCAGGGTCCTGTTTTTCTGAAATTGTGAACAGCTTTTGTACATTTCTGAAAAATCTTGTCCTTACTTTGTGAATTTCAAGTTATCATTATACCAGGTATTTTTTAATATATTTTTAAGACGATATATATATATATATATATCTTCTTATAAATACATATATTTTCTTTATATATGTAAATGCGACAGGTTAGGCTTTACTTTTAAACGATTAATTTTGTGAAAGATTCAGTTTAGAGCTGGAAAATGTTTGTAAAAGGCCTATTTTTAAGACAAAGAATTTTGTGAAGGGTCCTTTTTTAAGGTGAAAATTCTTGTGAAGGGTCCTGTTTTGAGATGAAAAATTTTGTGAAGTGTCCTTTAAAGAACCCAATTTCTTCCTAAACAGATCCCTGTTTAGCCTTCTGTTTCACACTATTTCGAAGTAGAATTACATTGCACAAACATATTAAAGCTGTTAGTCAGTCAACATCCGGATTCCCCTCGCTAATGTTAAGTCTATGGGCTTGTGATGCACTCATATATTTAAAATATCTCCTCTGGAAATTGATATTTTCGACTTTTTTTTCTGTATACTCTTTTCAACGGATGTCCCTTTTTTACTTATTTGTCAAAATACTTCTAAAACTTTTAATTCTTAATTTTACATGACGTGTTAAAATCTTACTTGCTGTTCCTCTGCTTTTAACACATAAAATGTTAAAACAAATCTAGATTTTAGAGTTACAGTCGAACCCCGTTAATACGCGCCCTGCTTAATACGCGAAACCGCTTAATACGCGAATTTTCTTCAGTCCCTTGAACAACGCGTATCTTTTGCATTAAAAAAACCCCTCTTAATACGCGAACGGTTAACACGCGAACCCGCTTAAGACACGAAATTTTATCAGCCCCTTGGAAATAAAAAGCTACGTTTAATACGCGAATGAGCTTGGTTTGAAACAGAGGAGATTTTAGAGGAAATAATGTCCCAAGCATTACATACGACAATTCTTTAAACTAGGAATGATTTTTTTCTGTCCAAATTTACATCCATGAATAGCTTTACTAAAATTATCAGTTTCAAACTTATCCCTTCTTAAAGAAGAAATCTTTCCCGGCGCTGATTACTATTTATAGTCTAACAGGCCAGAAAGAGAGAAGAGAAAATTTTACTGCTAACGATTTGACCCCCCTGCTAACTTAGAGCAGTGCCGATTCGCTGTTTGGTCAGTGCTGTGATTAGGAAGGAAGAGGATTGTTTGCCGCTCCCGGTAAAATCTGATCTACGATATCCATGTGTGCTTTTAAAAAATTAATCTAGTTTTTACGATGGCAAAAGGAGTAAAGCATATAAAAAAACGCTCTCTCTATCACTGAGAAGTTACAAATTATAAACCAGTACAATGCCCAGGCTGTCCTGAATAAGTCGGCGTTCTCGAAAGAAAAGGCATACAGAATCAACTTTAAGGACTTTGTTGAAGATTAGGAATGTCATTGTTAAATAAGCTCTTTTTGAGAAAACAAGGAACAAGAAAATAAAAATCACCAAATTTGAAGACAGAGGTAGTGGAGACCCTCCACGAGTCATTGGTTCACGGCGCGATCTATGAATATCCCGATAAGCGGTATGTTAATCCAAGAAAAAGCTTCTGATTTGCAGCCAAAATGGGATTTGATTTGATAGCCTAAGAGGGATTGCTCAGACGAGGAAACGAAGTCCGTAGAGCAAAAAGGGCATTGTAAGATTTCAGTGCCTCAAATGAATGGATACTTCGATTTAAAGCTCGCCACGGAATAAAATTCAAGAAAGTGTGTGATGATTCAGCAGCTGTCAACAATGAAGACGTCGATTAATGGAAAACACATGTGCTTCCGTAGTTTGTAAAAACTACTTAAACCGTGATATTTATAACCTGAATGAATATGGACGTTTTCACAAAATGACATCAAACAAAATAACGGCTATAAAAGAAGAAACATGTCCTGGGTGTAAACGAAGCAAAGAGCGTCTTACTCTTCTTCTCGATGCCAAATTCAATGTATCAGACAAGTTAAAGGTTCTGGTCATAGGGAAATCAGCAACCTGCGATTCTTTAAAAACGTCAAAAATCTTCCTTCCCTGTACGAAAGTCAGCGCAGAGCTTGAACGACGGACACCCTTTTTAACACGGGTTCGAAATTTTGACCGACGTATGGGAAAAGAATCACGCCATGTGTTATTGCTTGTGGACATCTGCCCTGCGCATCCGGAAAATAATGAAGGCCTGAGGAATGTCCAAATTGAATTTTTCCCTCAAATTCGAACAGTGTCACTCATCCAGTGAACCACGGAATCATTTATAGCGCCAAGGTAAATTAAGAGACTCGCGTAGTACGAAGATACCTTCACCAAATGGAACACGGCAGCAATCATTACTGTTAAAAGTGTCATGCTATTAAAATCCTCGACGTTCACATGCTTACTGTATCATGGGAGAGTGTCACACCAACAACTATTGCAAACTGTTTCAGAAAAGGGTTTTTTGGAAGTAGTGAGGACATCATTTGTAAAGAGCCGACCTCGCACCCTGATGTTGGAGAACACTGGCTTGGTGAACAAGAAACTGTAAGGAAAGATTTTGTTGATTTAGACACGTTCATTAATATCGATAAAGATCTAGTAACATCCGAGATCAGAAGTCAGGGTGACATTAATTGCGACTGGTAAACCGCATGAGGAGAAAGAAGAGGATGAACTTGTGCCCCCTGCCCGATTTCCATCCTTCACAGTTACGAAGACGTTCAGTTTTCTCATAAAGTTTGCATCGTCGTTGACAGAAAGGCCCTCGACGAGTGGCCTTTACCATCAGCTGAATAAAAAAAGGGCAGCTGACGTCACTGTTGGTCGAACTACTGTGGTACAGCAAGAAAAAAACTGTCTGTTCCTTATGATTCCTACTATACACATGAGCTTCGGAATTATGATTGGTCTACGTTTAACAGGTCTATGATACGATTGGCCTATGTCGCCAAGACGATTCCTGCAATGATCGCTATGACAAAAATGTAGTGGTATATTGGTCTCGACGGAAGTGTTTGTTTGTAAATATGCCCTTTCATTATAGGGCTGAAAACATCATACTGATGGCACAGCCGCATGTCACTTTGGCAAAAAGAAATTTTTGTGTCATTATTGACTTTATTCACTTTTAACTTTTGGTTTTTTATATCGATATTTTAGTATTATCGACGCTGTTCTTTATTTATTTTGTATAGCTAACAAGAATTTTTATTTTATTAACATTAGTTTTAGTTTACATGGTGGTTAGCACAAATTTTTATGTTCGTTTTATTCAGTTTTATGTGACGTATATAATAAATGTAATTTTGAAAAGACATAGGATTTTTACTTAAGACAATAACTGTTATTTGAATTTCCAGATATCAGACGTTCCTGATTAATAAACGCATTGTGATAAAAGCAAATAAAATGTCACTTTATGTCTTAAAAACGCTAAAAACTGTCATAAACGTGTGTTTTATCCGTATAGGTTGTTATTATATGCTCTACTGGTCGAAATTCGCGAACTTTGGTTAATACGCGAACCCTTTTAATAGGCGAATTTTGATTGGTCCCTTGATTCGCGTATTAACAGGGTTCGACTGTATTTTGAAAACTAAGAAAGAAATAAACATATTTTAGAGTACAAAGAAAAAAGCAGCAAAAAATATAAATTTCCTGAGGAGATATTTTAAATATACGAATGCATTCTACGCCCATAGATTTAACATTAGCGAAAGGTATTCGGGAATTGACGAACAGCCTTAAGCAACGTCATAAGATAATAAGCAAAAAACAGAATGGGAAGTACTTTTTAAAACCTGCAGTTGAACATTTGTGAAGAATGTGAGCTTTACGGGTGCTTTCTGCCGCACACTTATGACTTATTGTAATAAATCCAAATAACTTGAAAGACTTGTGGAAAAAGTAATAAAATAATTTGACCCGGGTACCTCTTCATTGACCGAACTTGTTTGTTAATAAAGATCGATGGTACAAACGTAGTCTGAGGTGTAAATATGAATTTAATAACCCACATGGTCATCACTGTAAAAAAAAAAAAAAAACGGAAATAGTACTGGCGTTTAGATTGCCAGTAGTATATACGTTTTTTAGTCCGTTTTTTTTTTTTTTTTTTTTTTTTTTTTTTTTTTTTTTTTTTTACAGTGTAAGGTTTGTGGCAAGCTCAAAACTACAAATTCTGACTTTTTTCGCACGAATTCTGGCATTTTGTCAAGAACTTGTAATATTTTTCCTAAAGTGCGAAGGTGTTAAATTGGGATGAAACTTTAATCGGATAATTAGCACTTGATTGATATCTTAGGTTTGTAAAAAATCAACTCTTGGTCGAGACCTGGATGCACACGAACCGCACATAAAGGAAATTTGCTCTAACCTCTGCACTTTTAATCTTATATTTGGTTACAATTTAATATCTGAAAGTAATAATTGTCAGGCTAAGTAAATATCTTAAGAGGTCCAGCTTCACAATTTGGAAGTTAGGAATTATTTAATTCGAAATAAAATTTAATTTTAGAACCAGTAACGAAACTTAAAAGGGAAGAAGAATCCGACATTAAAGCCGTGTCGCAATTGTTCTTAATTAGATATAAGTCCGGGCTCTTTTATTTGGGATCCGAGCCCGATAGTTTGAAATATGGGCTTGTCCCAGCCCGAAAATGTTTGTGTTATCAAAGACTGAACCCGATATTGAAAGTACCCAGTATGGAACTGTAAATTACCTTTTGAAATTAGTAATTTTCATTTTTTTTAATTGCTTAAAAGGCGTAGAGCCAACAGAATGAAAAAATGTTCAAGTCTGGAATTGAACCATAGTCATTGACTATACGCGTCAATGCAACACGCCACAAAACTACCTGGTCGATGCCAAACCTAGCACTTCTCACTGTTATTTGTTGGCTAAGCTGCAACTGCAGCACACGATGAAATAATGTCCGTGACCCACCAAACTTGGGACAAACACGAAACGAAAAATAGAATCCATCGTCGATGACAGTGAATAAATTTATATTTATAATTTGTGGAAATTTTTCCTAGAAGATTTCCAAAAATTATAAATATAGATTTATGCACTTTGGAATTGTTTCAAGATTTATTTTCCCGTTTAAAAATCTCTTCTTACATAAAAATAAGTATTCATATTAAATATTTCCTCATGTCAACGTTTCGAGATATTCATGTCAATAAAAATCCGTTAGAATTTTTTTTATTTACACCAAATCGCTTGCAGAAATCTCTAAAAGTCCGAATTTTTTATTCTTTTAACCATCATACAACTATATCAGAAAAACGTGAGTCTTGTTTACCAATCATTATGGTAAAGGACTTCGAACAGAAAGAGAGAGAGCATAAACAAGGGCTATACCGCGGCTATTTTTGTTAATAAATACTGAACATGCAAAGACTTCATAATCAGATCGAATATTTTTCTTTATATCCCATCCATAACCATTCAATTCCTATTCAAAATGATTTTTAAAGGATTTTAAAACACTCTAAGAAATTTTGAAGACGAAACTTTTGTTTCTCAAATAGGAGGATTTTTTCCTCTTTCTTCAATTTATGAAGCAATAAAACTTTCACTTTAGGCCCGAACACGAAGACTGACATAAAAATCAAGACCATTTCAAGTACGGGTCCGGGATCGGATTTTGGCTTGGACTAAGTCTCGGCCTGAGGCCGTCTAATCTCTATTCTCCATGCGATACCGAAAAAAAGGCTATGATCGCAGTTTTCAGAAACTCTACAGTCGTTGTCAAAACTAAATGGCAACGACAGACATAAATTGAGACGTTTAGAACCAGAGTGATCCATCCACGCCCGATGTGAATTAAAGAAAAAGGTTTTTTATAATCTGTATCAATTTTTGCCAAATTCTTTTAAGGCAGTTCTGTCCAGTGTTGGGCACGCTCACGAAAAAAACGAACTAATTCAAACTCAAACTCAGTTTCTCAAAAATGAGTCAAGTTCACGTTCAAATTCAAAATTTTACAAATGAACTCGTTCAACTCAAACTCATCTATGAAAGTGAGCGAAGTTCACTAAAAACTCGTTTTTTTTTTTTTTTTTTTTAAATATATTATATATTAGAATTTGATCGTCCAAATTTACAAGAAATTATGAACCTATCTTTTGGTTATTCGATGTAAGGGTCGTCTTCATGGGTCCGGCCCAATTTTCCTTCCCGACACTAGGTCCGAGCTTGGTTTGAGGATTACAGTAAACTCTGTCTAAGCCGGAATCGGTCGGGACCGAGAAATATTTCCGTGATAAACAATAGTCTGGCTTATGCAAAAAAAATCTCCTTCTCCCACCGCCACCAAAAAAAAGTAATTCATAAATCGTATATATATTTTTTACGTTCGTAACTTTCCGTACCTTTCTTTAAAATAAAACTTTTAATGAAATCAGACTTGTTATTAAATTTATTGTTATTAATAATTTCGATAAACATTATTTAAACATAAAAATAGATATTACCAATACGAAATTGCTTAAATTCTGAAATTTACTAATAATCATTTCATTTAACCGATACATGTAACATACATCATATTTCACATAGTAGTTTAAAGAATCAAAAAATAATCTTTTATCGGCCCTTGTTTTTTCTTTAGGTTAGCCATGCATTCTTCACTGACACGTAATGTCTGATTTGCATTTACCGCATTTATTTATTACTATACCGAAACATTTATCGGTATTTTTTGTTGTTATTGTTTGAACACGATTTTTTTTTAAAAATATAAACAAATTTGAAGTTTACACGCACACACACACACACACACAAAAAAAAAAAAAATAAATAAATAAACTTCGGGAAAGAAACAGAAAGCTGTGACTTTGAATGCGAATCACTTTGAATTTTAGTACAACCTTAAGATTGTTTTCAACTGCTCTGCTCAACAAGCGAAAAACGTTTTGACGCATTCGCAAATTCATTTTTTAATGGAAAGATATGAAATTGGAAAGCCTGACTATGGAAGCGATTTGGAATCGAACTGTTTTTTCATTTTTTTGATAAATAAATGACCTATTGAGTTATAAGCGAGTTTGATCACGTGAAAAACACATTTTTCACCCTTTCTTGAATGGTTATTCTTCTTTCGCGTGGAAATTCGGTTCAAAACGCCCACTTTGACACTATTTTCTGAAAGATCTATTGCGTTTGCCAAAAAAAAAAAAAACGGCTCGATTACATAGTGTCTGAACAACAACACCTGCTAGTTTCATGCATTTCCGAACAAAAATAAATTAAAACTTATGTCATAAAGTTACCCTTTTGGATTTGAGAACAACCTTAAAGCATAATATATTGTACTTTAGACAATACATATTTTCATAAAGGTGCATTGCATTCTAATAGTAACAATAACTTTTAAATGCAAATTTATATAGGAAATAATGGCAAAAGCAAGAATTCCTTAAAATTTAAACAGTTTCTGTTCTTATGAATTAACTTTTTACAAAGTATTATGGAATGTAATTATTATGCTCGCGATTGAGTATTTGACGTATATATATCACTTTTAAAGTTCCATAAACGAAAGGGCTTTCATTTTTAAAGTTCTATAAACGAAAGGCCTTTCATTTTTTAAATATCCCTTTTCCGCCTTCGAAATTTTCGTTTCGGTGGGACCTTAAAACCCTTTCCGTTTCCGCGTTAGACAGATTCCGTCTTATGCAGCAAGAATTAATTTTATTTTCTATAGGTTCGCCGGGACTTGAAAATTTTTCCGCGGTAGACAGATTTCCGGCTTATACGGAGTCCGCCTTAGACAGAATTTACTGTACTTTTTTCTAGAGCTTCAGACCGAGATGAGCCGGGGACTGGATTTATTTTCCGGCCCAAGTCGAGGCTGGACTGCATTCTTCTTGAGGTATGAACAGGCAGAAATTTTCAGTCCCAGTTCCAATCCAGCTGATATGAAAATCATTGGACCGGCTAATTAATATCAGTAAAATTTAACCCGCCCCCCCCCCTTTTTTTTTTTTTTTTTTTTTTTTTTTTTTTTTTTAATGCACGTATTTTTAAATCTCTATTATTCCACAATTAAAATTGGTATATTTATTTTTATTATTTTTTAAGATGGATAGATGCATTTCTAGGCAATAAAATTAAAATACGGTAAAACCTCAGAAAAAGAACCTGCCTCTGGCGGAATCCCGTGTTTAACAAAATAAAACAAAAATGTTGATCTATTTAAAATGAGGATAACAATACTCGTGAAAATAATGTAATGCATTTACAACAGACGATGAACCTGCTCATAGAGGAACCTGTCCATAACGGATTTTTCTTCTTTCCTATGCCATTATGTCTCAGAAGATTTTTATAGTCTAGAATTTTAATTTTTTTTTTATCTCTAAGCCATAGAATGTGCATAAACGATATTAATGATAATTATGACATTCACCTATAATCAGATGCTTTTAAAAAATAAGTCCGCAGCTCACTTAAAAAAAAAAATGAAGAATAAAAAGATAAAATAAGTATTTTTAGTTAGGACTTCTCGTACAAGACAATTTTAACATTATAGGTGTAAAAATCTATATTCAGCAGGATCGAGCTTGGTCGGCCCTAGCGGAGTAAATTTCTTGTGCAGTCTGGGCCGAAGTTTTAGTTTTTATACCGGACTTGGTCCATACTTTTTTTGAACACGTATCAATTTTAACTACCAACGTACACATCCATATAATGGACTATACATATATAAAGTTATCGACTTTTTGTTAGTTTGGACCCCCTCCCCCCCTTTCGATATCACACGTTACCGTTCCTCGACCCCCCCCTCCCCCCCCCACACACACATAATGATATCGTTATCAATGTCTAAAAATTATTTTTTTTTTTTCGGATTTTTTTCCTTTCGTTTCGAGTGATGTAGTTATATTTATTTTTCGCATACTTTATTGATTCAGGTGAAGTCAATAAAATATCCCTTTATATATGAAATAACTTTATATCAAATAACACTTAAGGCTGTTCTCCCCTCTCTGCTCAACAAGCGCAAAACGTTTTGACACATTTACAAATTTATTTTTTAACGGAAAGATATAAAAATGGAAGACGTGACTATGGAAGCGATTTGGAATCGAACTGTGTTTTTTATTTTTTGATAAATAAATTACCTATTGAGTTATAAGCGATTTTGATCACCTTGACAAGATGTTTTTCTCCCTTCCCTTACTATTTTTTTCTGCTTTCTTCGGGAACTTCGGCTCAAAACGTCAACTTTGACACTATTTTCTGAAAGATCTATTGCGTTTCCAAAAAAAAAAAAAAAAACAGAAAAAGCAGTTCGATTACATAGTTTCTGAACAACAGCATCTGCTAGTTTCCTGCATTTCCGAACAAAAATAAATTAAAACATGTCATAAAGTTGCCCGTTTGGATTTGAGAATAGCCTTAAAAGAAATAGTTACTATTTAAAAGAATTTAATAATATATTTTGTTATATAATGCATTGAACAGTCATAATGTCTTTTTGCACTTGCACCAGCACGTGGGGAGGGGGCGGCAGACAGAGCTTCTTATCAACAAAACAGATCGACAACATTCTTTCTCTTTTATTTACTAGTAAACACAAGTATTATTTCAAACGTACTTCGCATATGCTTTCTCGAAAAGCGTATTATATATGCGTACACATGACAGAAGAAAAGGAATGACAAAAGTTGGAGTAGTCTACAATTTTGGAATTAAATAATTTATAATCATTTAATGATTTTAATAATATCTTTGCATTTCCATAAGACTATATAAGACTAAAAAAACAGACTATTTTGATGCAAAGACAAAGTTACAAATAAAAAGAGGAAATTTTGGTTGGATCAAAAATGATAACAATATCATAAGACAACCCCCTCCTCCCCCTAGAGATATCTTACGATATCATGTGCCAGACCCCCCCCCCCTCTCCCCGCTAAAATGATAATGTTTTATATATGCACAGTCCCACAGAAAAAAACAGAAAAAAAACACACAGAAGTCCCACAGAAAAAAAAACATTTCTGATAGAATTTTTTGAAAGAAATTTGGGATTAGGGGTTTTAATACGCTCGTTTACGACAGGTTGACACAACACAAATATTCAGACATTTGAAATATATATTTGACTTTCACAGAAAATTAACAGATTAAACGATACTGTTTCCGGGAAAATTTTTGTTTACGAATTATGCAAGAGTACTGTATTCGAGAAAAGCTGTTATAAATCATTGTACTGTAACCGCTTCTATTACTATGCGCGCTGCGTGGGGTCATATCGACTGACTATAAAAAGTATCCCTGACAAGAAGGGAGAAAGGGCAAACAAACAATCGCCCCGAGCAAATTTCTCCTTACAAAGTTAAACAGTTCGAATACGCTTTGTCATCGTGTGGGAAAAATAATCGCATGTCTAGGTTTTTGCTTGAAGCATGATTTGTGAATTGAAAACCATAGAAAATTTTCTGTTCATCTCTTAAAATTTTTAAATGAAAAAAATCTGAATATTTACAACTTTAAGAAAAATGCTAATTCATAAGCTGTCGTATTTTTTAATTTGTTACAGAATATATTAACATATTCTGTATTAACAATCAAAGAAAAAAGCTCACCGCTATTTCTTACAAGAACCAAAAAATACATTACATATAAAACGATTTTTAAGGCATTTAGATCTATCTTTTGGAAGGATATAGTCAAAGATTCTTTTATACAGCTATATTCATTTAATAGCACTTATTACTTCTACAGTTTTTTCCTCCGTAATTTTTAACAAGTCTATACTCACAACAAAACTTACTACTTTGTGACACATTTATGAAATAATTTTCATTCTTAAATGGGTACATTTTACGGTTATTCTTATTCAAATAAAAAGAAATTGAATAATCTCTCTCTCTCTCTCTCTTTCCTGTAAAAGAAAAATATATTTAAGAAAATGGTGTCAAAATGGATGTTTTGAGCGAATTTCAGAGAATCAAAACAACCACAGAAAGTTCGTCATCATGGTGCATTAAAAAAAAAAAAAAAAAAAAAAAAATCATGATGCAATAAATTTAATGGAAAATGAAAAATAGTAAATAAATATAGCCTTTCACTTTAATTTATTTTTCACCGTTGCATATGTATTATCTTCCCTTTTTTATGATTTCAACTTACGAGCAATAGAGAAATTAATATGATGTCGAATTAAAAACTCAAATGGTATGGTTCTATATTAATATTTGGAAATTTTTCCAGAGAGAAACATTCGCCTTGAATACAATATTTCAAATGAAAATCAAATTTCAAATTATTTTTGCTTAAAAGGCGCAAAGACCAACTTAGTGAAAAAGATTCCATGCCGGGAATCGAATGGTATGGTTCATTTAAAAAAATGCTTGTGTTATTAAACATAATTTATCTTGATAAGAAAATTTACATAAGATTTTTACATAAAAATTTTATGAAAAATTAACAATATTACTTAAAAAAATATATTACTGTGTCTTTATAGATATGCATTACCTGTAGCCAAAATTTGGAATGCGATTGAATTAACCCCTAGAATAATTATTTGAATAGATTTGTTATTAAAGAGGGGCTCGACTCCCTACGAGATACGCTCGCCAATACACGCCCAGTCTCCTCATGCTCAAAACCCAAGCTTATTTGCTGAGTTTTAAAAATATTACATGATTACAAAAGATTCTGTGGTAGTATCACGGCTAATCGAGATCTTCTGTAACTGGGTTACCATGAATTCAACCATTGATTTGGAAATTGCATCGGCTCCCATGACCGCATCTACCGCAGTAGCGATAGCTGACGGCCATTTTCGTAATTAAGTAAGATCAAATACACATTTCAAATGAAACATGTAAACATTCAAACATTACTATACAAGAATAATAACAAAGACAAATAATTTCAGTGAACAATTACAAAATTTTACAAGAAATAATAAATTTATAAATAAATATACAGAACTTTTGCAAAATTTAATAAGAAAATATTTCAGTTAAAAAAAAAAAAAAAAAAAAAAATACAGCTAAAGTAATGCCGTTTAAGTTTTTTTTTTTTTATGTTTAAAAGAGTCCCGTCTAAAATCAATATGATTATAAAACATTTCAAAAAATTTTATATAGAATAATCGCATCTCTTAACCGTCCACAAACTGTGCTATCGTGTGTGAGTAAATCTGAAGTCATGATAGTCATAACTATTTATACCCCACCCCCTCCCCTTCGAACACATATTCATATAAGATAAATTAGATTTTTTAGAAAATTAAAGTAAAAGTAACAATAAAGCTATTTTACCTCTTATAAAATAAAATCTAAAACTGGTATTAATTAAAACAAACATACCTTTGAATATTTTCTGCTCTTTCATACACAGTATGGGTCAGTGGCAGAAAAAAAAGTAAACAACACCTACTAACTCAGCAACTAATTATAATAGAAGAAAATTACTGGTACCAAACAATTGAAAATAAAGTCTACTTTTAAATGATGTATAGAAAATTTGCTTAGGAGGCTATCTACAAATCAAAAGCAGACCAGACTTTGTTCTTTTCAACAGCAATATCCAATTTTGACACTATATTTTAAATTTTCGGTTCAAACTATGCCTAGAAACGAAATTTAAATTCATTTGGGTGATAAGATTTTGAATTATAAACATTCAAAATTTAGAGCTGTTAAATTACATTTTTATGTCTTTATTAATATCTCCTGAAATTATAATCCTGATGTGATAATTTTGTGTGTGGTTATAATACTAAAAAATTCAAACATAAATACATTAAATTTGTAATTATAAAAATTTCATAATATAAATTATGAATTATGAAATTAATATTTAAAAAGAATATGATATATAACCGACAGTTTTTTTTCTTTTTTTTGATAGATTTATATTTATTATATCCTGCTTTATGCGAATTCTGAATATAAAAATTTTCTCCGAAGTAGTTTTCGAATTATGATTAAAAACTGTCAAAATGGTTTAAGGAGCCATCTAGAAAAGCATAATTTGAAAAAATATATTTTACTCATTTTATTAAAATTTCAGGCTCGCAATAATCGAAAGATATTAAGCGAGTGAAATTGTCATATTGGCAAGAAATAATATATTAAGGGTATATTTTAAAAAAATATTTTCTCACGCGCAACAACTCAAAATTTTCGGACGCATTTTCAGACTCATTTTTAAAGGTGAAAACATGAAACTTGCTGACACGATTTTGGAAGAGATGTATAAGTGGCCGCATGTTTTCATTTTTCGTTCAATTCATTAGAACTTGATTTATAAACAATTATTTTCTCAGTACGACCATCATTTTAGTTCCCAGCTCTCTCGCTCCGGGAAATTCGGTTCAAAACACCCACTTTGACGGCATTTTTGTGCAATACAGTGTGCCTTTATCAAAAAATCGACAAGCACAGTCCATTATATAGTTTCTGAAAAAGAGAATCTGCCAATGGGATGCGTTTCAGAACAAAAATGAATTTAAGATTGAATCGGAAAATAAATTGCTTGGATTGTAAAACACCCTTAGTAGAAGTGAGATAGCCATTCTGTAGCATTTCAATAATTGAGTACTGAACTAGCCCCTAAAAAGTGCCCATTTTAAAATAATTTCTCTGAAACTAATCTTACGAACGTCATGAAAAAAAATTTTTTTTTTGGTTAATTGAAGGGAGTAGAATTTATTTATGGTGTCAAACTTGAGTATTGCTATTGAAAAAAAAAAAAAAATTAGGTTTGTTTTGATATGTAGATGGCCTCTAAGCAAATTTTATATACATCATTTAAAAGTAGACTTTATTTCCAACCGTTTGGTACCAGTCACTTTCTTCTACATTAATTTGATGCAGAGTTAGTTGGGGTAATTTTTTTTTTTTCTACGACTGTAAGATTCACAGAGAATGTTAGTTAGCCAAAGCAACCTGATATCTATACATTGCTTCCTAGAATTTAGCTTAGGAGTTCCAAACGTTCTTTGGGAGTTCTACGACCAAGGTCATTTTATACAATAGGAGAGTTGATGTCTTATCTCAGAAGAACGTACAATAGAGGTCCCTCTTTGAGCTTGAGGCATCATAAAAATATCCAGACCTTGTTGACCACCTTGTTTCTTAAAGAATCAATCTCATAGCTGGCATGTCTGTTGTTATGTTGTATATTACTTATGTGACTTTGACTGTGCCCTCCTCCCCCCTCACTTAAACAGTAAACCACAATTTGCATTTTATTGGGTCTTGTTATTATAACTTATCATTTATAGCTCTACTGCTCTTTTAAATAATCCTTTTTTCACAATTTTTTTTTTTTTTTTTTGGGGGGGGGGTCTAGTCGGAAATATGGGGGGGATACCCATGATTTGCCATGATTACCTATGATTTTGAAACATTTAATATTATTCTTTATAAAGAATATTAAATTTCTAGGCTTAGTAACCCTTTTATGCCTGAATTTTTTTTTCTCAAATATGTTTGTAAAATCACTTTAAAATGTGGCAAAATGAACTGAAAAAAATACTAAAAAAATTACGTTAAAATATTTTTGTATTTATTTGATAAAATGCAAACATACTAAATATGTGAATATCCATACGTGAAAAAATGCATAATTCTATGTTTTGTCTAAATTTATATAAATTAAGTTTTGAAATTGTATATTATATACTATAATTAGTATTTTTGTGAACTATTAAAAATAGATTTATTTCTTTACAGAGACTAATAACATTATAAGTATTATTAATAATGAATTAAGAATAATCGTATTTGAGGATAAAAAACAATTTATTTCAAAATCATCTTGAAAAGGACTTTACATAAATAACTGCCCCTAAATTGCTATTAGAAATATGTACCCATTTGTGCCTGGCGCCCTATATTTAGTATGCTACAAACATGCATAAAAATAGGCTTGAACTTATAATTTCGCAATTTAAAAAAATACATATTTCAAAGAAGTTTACAAGCTAAGATTATGGCTTATTTATTTGGATCTTTGATACAAAAAATACACTTATTACATATTTAATTTTTACATTTCGCTATCTTGAAAAATGAAAAATTTATAAACACCGAAAAAAACCCTTCATTTAAGCAAATAAATGTCAATCTTATGCTGTCATAGAGGTATGCACGGGCCCGGACTTGGCCCGAGCCCGTACCCGGCCCGCAGGCCGGGCCGGCAAGGTGAAGGCGAATTTTCAAACGGACCGGGCCGGCAGAATTAGAACATCCTTTTCAACGGACCGGGCCGGGCCGATAAAAAAATTGAACGGGTCTACCGGGCTGGGTCGGGTCGATAAAAAAAATAAGCGGGCCTACCGTCCGCTATAAAAACTTAATCGAAGTCGATAAAATATGAGTAATTTTCAATGACTCATGGGGATCTTCGCGAGAATAAGTATAAATGTGCATCACGAGCCGATGCCAGTTTGACAATATCAATTCAGAAAAGTAACATATCCAGCGTAGAGATCAGCATCGGACAGTTAAGGGTGTATTCGAAAAAATGTTTTTCCACCCTCAACAGCTCGAAATTTTCTGAGACATTTTCAGACTCATTTTTAAAAGTAAAAACATGAAACTTGCTGGGGGTGATTTTTGAAGACATGTTTAACATGCCGTGTGATTTCATTTTCAGCTCAATTAATTAGAATTTGATTTTTAAACAATTATTTTCTGAGTATTACAATTTTTTTCATTCCCAGATCGCCCGCTTCGGAAAATTCGGTTCAAAACGCCAACTTTGACAGCGTTTCATACAGTATTTTCTGCATTTATCAAAAAATCGAGAAGCACGGCACATTATGTAGTTTCTAAATAAGAGAATTTCCCAGTTTGATGCGTTTGAGAGCAAAAATGAATTTTAAAATGAGTCAGAAAATAAGCAGTTTGGATCGGAATATCTGAGCCCGGACTTTTTCTTTTCAGCAGACTCGTGCCGAGATCAGGATTGCATTTCCCCCCCCCCCCCTACATATTCGCGCAAGCCTGGAACTGGATTTTATTGTTCTCAGGATGTGTAGGGTAGGCAATATGTTTTGTAAAATCATTAATAGCGATAACGAACTTCTGTTAAATGAATCTTTGGAAATATATCTTAAGGTGGTTCTCAAATTCACTGCTCAACAATGAGAAATTTTCTGACACATTTTCTTCTGACTCATTTTTAACTGTAAAGGCATAAAGTTGACAGGCCTGACTTTTGAAGTGATTTGGAATCGAACAGTGTTTTCCATTTTTTTTATAACTAAATTACTTATCGAGATATAAGAGATTCTTGTCTTGTGACTGTCGATTTTTCTCCTTCCTGTGCTATCGATTCTGGAAATTCGATTCAAAATTTTAACTTTGACAGTATTTTCTCAAAGATATATTGCTTTTATATTAAAAAAAAAGGATAACGTTATTCGATTACATAGTTTCTAAATAAGAACACTTGCCAATCTTATGCGTTTCCGAAAGGAAATGAATTCAGAAATGTATCAGAAAGTAGCTCCTTTGGACTTGAGAAAAGCCTTATTAAATGACAGAGAAATATTTTTACAAATCTGCTTTTTATTTTACAGCTTCAAAAGTCATGTTTTTAACCCTCCTTTTTTTTTCTTTTTTTCTAAACTACATTAATTTTTTAATGAATCCTTATATGAATGCTGAAACGTCTAATATTCTAAGTAATCGTTAATGTTACTATTATGTATTTTCTGTCTTGCGAACACATAGTAATTTTAAAATATACTGTAAAACTATCCCATAAATATGTACGCAGTGTTATTCTTTAAAAGAATTGTAATTGTATGTTCAGAAAAACCTGAATTTTTTGGTCAAATTGAGTCGGATCTCATTTAATTGATTGTCCACGAGTCGGGCCTGTTTTCACTGATTTTTGTGCGAACCGTGCCGGACCGGGCTCGGGCCGAACTTTTAATTTTTTCATCAGGCCGGGCCAAGATTGCTTTTGTTCGGTCCGGGCAGAGCCAGGGCCTGGAAATTCCGGCCTGTGCCGACATCTATGCTGTCATCTCTCGGTAGTAGATAAAGACATTTATAGACAATTACTTCATACAATTTCCATGCTGTAAAGAAGAAGAAAATTATAAAAAATTATATTAAAGCGTGTGCACACGCTTCATTTTATAATGTTTGTATAATTAGAGAGTCGTTGGAAATTTTAGCAAAAGGCAAGAGTACCTGTAATGATGTTCTATCCTATAACATACCAAGAATCTGGTTTAAAATACTAGGGGTTACAGGGGAATTTGGTTTTGATTAACCATTTTCCCTCCTCCCTGTCCCCCCCTCCCCCCCTCTCTCTTTTTCTGGTTAGCTGCTCCTCTCTGTTTTTCCATCCTTCCCACCCTCCTATTTTGTGGTTCGTTTAGTTTCGCCCTTTGATATTTAACTAGCTGTTTGTCTTTCATTCGGCAGTGCTCTTTTCCCTGATGACGACTGATGGTTCAATCGAAAGCGCTCGGATTTTAAACATCATGTGACTCCAATGTTTTCAACATCTGCATTGTTTTAAAATGTTTTTAACATTTGTATTTTTAGCACCTATTAAGTAAAGATATATTGTGAATTTGATATTCATATTTTTCATTTATATTATTAAGGTGAATCTGTCGTTCTTTGAAAATATAGTTTTTCTATATTTATTTAATCTACTACATTTCTTTCTATATATCTTGTTGTAAGCTATATTGATTTTTTAATGGGCCTCTATTTTAATGTAAATATCTGAATTATTATTAATACCATTAATCCATTTACACGGCTTGAAGACTTAAAAATCTGAAAAATTCTATATCGAAAAACCTTCTAAGACGGAATTACACGGGAGAGAAAAAAAACGTTATTGTTAAGTTCCTTTTTTACCAGGTCAGTCGTCTCTTGCAAATGTATTATTTTCAAACGGATTATTATATCCTTATCCATTTTGAAGATCCAGATCCACCGATCAAAAAAATTTTCCGTTTAAAACAGGATCTCGTCATACACAGATTCTTATAACAGATTTTACAGTACTGTATCCTCACCTCTAGATATGTACATGGACAACTATTCTTTAAAGAGAATTTTAATAGAATAATTGTAATTTAAAAATATATGTATTTTCTGGAAAAAAAATGTTGACCTAAAGTAGGTTGTTCCTTAAACAGATTTTGCACGAGTCAGACTGGGACGGGGCAATGATTTTTATACAAGCAGGGACGACCGGGCCAGAAAATTTCTTTCGGTGTAGACTTCTAGGAAGAGTAAAGCACAGGTCCAGAAATAAGTCCGGTTCGGCCCGGCCCGGGCACGACTCAGAAAAAGTGATGATCAGACTCGACCCGTGCCAAGTCCGTTTAGGCCTCTAAATGGCATTTGAATGGGAAAAACGTGTTCTTAACGGCTAGAAAATTTAAAAAATAAGTTATGAAAAAAATTGAGTTTGAGTTGTAAATTCGTTCAAACTCGTGGATTTTTTGAGCTTTCGTTCAGTTCACGTTCGTTTATCAAAAAGTGAGTCAAGTTCAACTCAACGTTCACAGAAAGTGAACGAAGTTCGTGAACTTACGTTCAATGAACGCGTTCATACCCAACACTGGTTCTGTCAGTGCCAGAGGAGATCAAACTTATTCAAGTTAATGGTGATTAAGTTGTGATTTGCCAGAATGGACCAATTCATTTGATTCAGTCTTACACAGGCAACATGATATCCTAGTTATGTTGGACCAATCTGCTAAAGTAGCTCAATCATTTGAATATTTTCAAAATTAATAAAATTCATTATGCAGTCAATATATCGCATGGCATATGATGCTTTGACTTTTCAAAATCATTTTTTACAAAAATGTGCGATAGTCCACTCTAGATGTCAACTCCTCATTTCAAAAGAATATAAAGCGTTTTTCCTGATTTACGTAAGAGTCTTGTTTATGATCACTTTCACAGAATTTATTTTTATATCTTGTCGCTCGTGTCAACACTTTTTCAACAAATGAAGGAAATAGCGATTATTCTATTCTTAAAAATATCCCAAATCTGCTCTGGAAACATTCAGACTTTCCGAAAAAATGTTTTTAAAATGCCCTCAAAAGCTCTAAAAATAACCCAGTAGAACAAAGTCACCAAAATGCAAATGTCATGAATCTTTCCGTGTTATGGTTGTAACATAAAAGTGGACATAACTTCTCTTATCAGTTACAGATCAAACGACAGAAAATGTTGCATACACAAATGCATATGCAATTATTTTAAACGCATTGTAATGATGAGAGACATCCTGCTGAACATGTTTGCGAATTCCCTGCGCATATCGATTGCTATAACGCAATATGAAACACAATGTTAATAAGCAAACTGGATAAGTATTATTTCTTATCTGTTTCAGGAACCTTTTCCACACCAACGTATGGACGTAATCCTATCTCAAAATTTTATTCATAAGCACCCGAAGAAATTGTCTCTAGAAAATTAGTATTTGTGCTTACTGTCAAAATATCAAATTTTTTTTTCGGTTTAATCTAGCCTTTTGTCTAAATTCAATGTAGATTTTAGCAAATATCTATTTTTTAGATTGAATCAAAATTTTTCTGTATTTAATCGAAGTTTAATTTAAAATTCTTATATTTAACGAAGGTTTTATCTATTTCACAAACTTAATCTGAATTTGCTAAGTTTAATCTAGATTTTTGTCTACGTTCAATCTGGCTTTAATCTATTTTACAGTTTTAATGTAATTTCTAGGTTTAATGTATATTTTAAGTTCAGCATAGGTTTAATGCAAATTTTATTAGATTTTCTATGATTCTCTGTAGTTTTTCTAATTATTATAGTCTTCAACATAGGTTTAATCTATTTTGTATGTTTAATGCAGATTTTTCTGTATTCAAATTAGATTATTAGGTTTTCAATGATTCTCTGTAGTGTTTCTAATTTTCGCGAAATGCTAAAATTACAAATGTCAAACACATCGTGACACTGATTATCATACAAAAAGCAATATAACTTCTGGCATCAGTCGCAGATCAAAGGACAGAAAATTCTGCATAAACAAATGCATACATGCAGTTGTTTTAAGCGCATTATAATGATGGGAGACCAATTCTACTGAATATATTTACAAATAAATTTCCTGTGCATATCGATTGCATTTCCGATTTTCTACGTTTAATCTAGATTTTTTTGTTTAGATTCACTCTAGATTTTAGCAAATATCTATTTTTTAGATTGAATCGAGATTTTTCCGTATTTAATCACAGTTTAATCTAAAATTCCGATATTTAACCAAGGTTTAATCTATTTTATAAACTTAATCTACATTTGCAAAATTTAATCTAGATTTTATCTAGCTTTAATCTATTTTCCAGTTTTAATCTAATTTCTAAGTTTAACCCGGTAGAACGCGCGCATTCCCAGGGTGTGAATGGTTTTTACTTTGTCACCAATAAATACAAATAATAATCGTCATCTTATTTAGTCGGAGACAATTCTGCGATAAAATAAGTTTAAGATTACTTTAAAAAAATAGTGGTGACAATTGTAAAAAATAAAATAAATACGCACCCCGAGTTTATCAGGTCCGGCGCGCGTCCTCCCGGGTTAATGTATTTTCTAAGTTCAACATAGGTTTAATACAAATTTTATTAGATTTTTAATTATTCTCTGTAGTTTTTCATTCTGTAGTCTTCAACATAGGTTTAATCTAGTTTGTAGGTTTAATGCAGATTTTTCCGTATTCAAATTAGATTATTAGATTTTCAATGATTCTCTGTACTGTTTCTAATTTTCGCCGAAATGCTAAAATTACAAATGTCAAACACATCGTGACACTGATTATCATACAAAAAGCGATATAACTTCTGGCATCAGTCGCAGATCAAACGACAGAAAATGCTGCATAAACAAATGCATACATGCAGTTATTTTAAGCGCATTATAATGATGGGAGACCAATTCTACTGAATATATTTACAAATAAATTCTCTGTGCATATCGATTGCATATCTGCAACGTAATATGAAACACAACGTTAATATACAAACCGATAATTATTCTCTTTCTGTTTCAGGAAACATATTTCAGACCAATGTATGGATGTAATCCTATCCTGAAAATGCTAATGATAAGCATCCGAAGAAATTTTAGCTAGCAAATTAGAATTTCCGCTTACTATGATAGATAAAAAAAAAGCCAAAAATTCCGGATTTCTCTTTCTAACAATACTATCTCTGAACACGAGCTCCAATTTGCTTTTATGTTTTCTTTTCTTTTCCGACGATGTAATTGGGTATAATAGATTGTTAGAAACGTTAATCATAATGTCTTCTATGGTAGCAACAAAAGTCCAAATGCGGATAAAATACGAAATAAAAGCCATGTTAGCATATGGAAATAATGCATGTTTTGTTTAAACTAAAGTAATGAGCTGGAAATCTTTCGGAATTTTTTTATTATTATCATTCCGATGAAAGTTGAAATTTTATTTCAATTTATTGCTGTCTTGTCATATAAAAAATATATTTTCGGAACAATGATTTTAAACAAAAATAAATAAAGAATAATGCTGCCTTATTAATATTAATGTAGTTAAGTTTATACATTTGTTGTAACGTTTAGAAAATACAGAACATTTTGTATCTTTCTTAACACCTCGTCAGGCTCCTCGACTGACCTCGACTGGGTCACCTTGACTCTCGGGTTCTGGCGCAATGCATCTGACAGGCTTCTGTTGTAAAATCGTCATTAGTACTTAAATCAACTAAATTCTAATGCTCTTACAGTGATTATTAATCTTCATTAAGAAGTGAAAAAAGAGAATCTTTGAATTAAGATACGAAAAACGGCATTTACTAACCTTAAAACAAGTAAAATGTTAAGCAATTGCAGAGGCATTCTTCACTATGCATTGGCAGCGCGCCCGTCAGGCACGCTGCGCCTGATGGAGTGTTAAAATGCGTATGTCAAACGATTAATGGACACATAAAATTCTTAAACTATTCTTCAGTGAGTTTTCACAAAATATAAATAATTTGAACGGATATACCAAATTGCAAGCTACATAGATTCGTAAGTGAATATTTTTATTAACAAACAAACAGACAATATAATGTAACAAAGGATGCTATTTTTTTTTTACATTTGTAGAAAACAGATTTAAGCTTTAACTACGGCTAGCGATCTCATTCATAGACCGCTGTTTTTTTTTTTTTTTTCAATTTTCACAGATTAACTTGTAGGGGTGTAGTGAAAGGTATACGGAAGCATACGCGGTAGGCTTTCTGGATTTTTTAAAGATGCTCCGTATAGCCTGCACTATGAAAAAAAACGGACTAAAAAAACGGAGATTTTACTGGCAATCTAGACAATTTAGACAATCTGGCAATTTTTTCCATAAATTGCAGAAAAATTCCTGCTTTTAATCAGAAAAACAGAAATTTTTCTGTAATTTATGGGGGGGGGGGGGGATTTTCGTAAAAATACGGAAATAGTACTGGCGTCTAGATTACCAGTAGAATCTCCGTTTTTTAGTCCTTTTTTCTACAGTATGTGCTTCGCAAATAAAACTATAGAGTATGCTCTAGCCATGACATTAATGACTTTAGCCTATACCCTCTGTTTTTTTACGGCTACATCACTTCTTTTAATTATCAGTTGAACTATAGATATTAAGGAAATATTCTAACGTTTACAGTCCTAGTACTATCGCTAGAATTTTTTGAATAGTTGAATTTTAGTTTCAATATTCCTGTATATAAAATTTAATAAAGAAATAGTATCCTATGAGTTAATCTTATCTTTTATTCATCTTTTGATAACACGGTCTCGGAGACCAATCAGCAGCTATGCGGCAATTTCTGCCACAGCATTAAGCCCTTGGGGACGAGCGCCACGTATACGTGCCGCATAAGGTGTTCAGAATCCTTAATTATTCCCAACAGCTATTATTTATTGTAAATTTTGCCTTATTTAATCAGATCAGGGCTTTTTCCCGATTGAATTAGGCAAAATTGTCTGTTTTGAATGATCGGTAATAAAAGATTAAACATTCTGTAAAAGATTCTCGTCGCGAACGGGTTAAGGGGACCGGGTAAGCGAAATAGAGGTCTACACGGGCCGACATATCCAGGCCCGGGCCCGGCCCGATATAAAAATTAAAAGTTCGGCACTGGCCCGGCTCTAGTGAATTTCTACAAAACATTAATTTTTACGTCGATTTGGCTAAAAATTTGTCTTGTACGAGGAGTTCTGACCAAAAATATTTATATTAACTTTTGTTTTCATGTTTATAATCTTCATTTTTATAGTAGTGCCGCAGGCTTCGATATTTATTTTTTTAATGAATCTCTATTTCTTGTATGTAAATGTTTCAGTTATCATTAACATTGTTAATCCATATTCCATGTACACTGTAAAAAAACCCACTGTAGATTTGCTAGCACATTGTGCTGTTAATTTTACGCAACTACTGTTATCTTTCCTGTTTATATAGTCAAGAAACCAAAGAAAGCTACAGCACATTCGACTGTGATCGAGTTTGAGCGCGAGATGAACAGTACTTTGTACTGTAAAAATGTCTTTTTTTTTTTACAGTGTATAGAAGTGTTAAAAATCTGAAAAATGCTATACAGTAAAATCTTTTAAGACGGAATTGCATAGAAAAGAAGAAAAATGCGTAAGTTCCCTTTTTAGCAAGTGTAAATATATTATATATTCTTTTCTTACTTATTAGTATATTAATTTTGCATGGATCAACACGTTTTTCAGTTTAAAACAGTGTTCCGTCATAGGCAGGTTCCTTTTCACACATTTTACTATATTTTAATTTAGGTATATTTTAATATGCGTAGAAATCTACTATTCTTTAAAAATAATAATTTTTAATGTTTAAATGTAGAATAATGGTGATCCAAAAATGTATGCATTTTTGCAAATTTTTTCGGCCAGGCCTAATTTAACTGCCCTTTAAATGGACCAGGTCACGCTGAGACAATGATTTTAATACGGGCTGGCTCAAAACTAGGACTGAAAATTTTGGGCCGTGAAGACTAGGAATGAAACCAGGCCCGGCCCCGTCAGGCACGTGCAGATCTCTAAAGCGAAATTCAATCAAAAAATTGATTTTTACTTTTTTATAGCATTCAATAGTTTAAACATTTATCTTTTCAGCGATGTATTACACATGTTTCTATGTAAAAAAAAAAAGTGTTGGATTTTTTCATTCTTTCTAAGAGCAGTTCACAGCAGTGGGCTACTTTTTTTTAAATTCAGATTTGGCACCACTTTTCTGAAATGGTAAAATTCCAATTGTTTTCGCTTTAATTAATATGTTATTAAATAAGGCGAATTTTACTATTTCAAAAAAGTGGTGCAAATAAGAAATTAGAATTTAAAAAAAGTAGTCCACTGGCAACACTGCTTCACAGCTTTAATTGACTTTTTCTCAAAACTTCGATCTTTCAGGTTTGTGTTCCTTTTTTTTTTTCAATATCTATTTAACTTAAGAACTCAGATTTTTACAAATACTTATGTTATGCTGCATACTTTAACACAGGGTCTTAATGATTTGTTAAGAAATATTTATTTTAGGAAGTGAAATCTTACCAAAAATCATAATTTATATATGTCTTTCAATAAATAATTAATTATTAATTTTCAGTTTCACTTAGAAAGAAAATGGTCTGTTAAAATACGTAAAGCATGTTATTCAAACTACTCTAGAGCTCTATCTTTTACCATTTCTGAGAAAAATGTACATAAAGTTGGTGTATTTTAACATGGCCGAGATAGAGCTTATCCGGTCCCCCAAGGATTACTTAATTGTCTGCGAATTCATATATTTATTTGTACGCAAACTTCAGCTACAAATACTGACTTTGTTAGAAATTAAGACAAAAGTTTAGAAAGTATTTAACAATGTAAAACTCTTATTTTATGACTAAACACGTCATTTTAGCGACTGAAAATGTTTTTAACTAGTTAATTTTATGGTTCTTTTTGAACTTGGAAGCGTACTTTGTATAATGATATTTTGTGCAGTTTATAACTAGTATTTTCAGGTGTCCACGTAAATCAGCGATAAAAATGCTCAGGACACTTCCAATGTCTTACAGTTTATTTCGCTATCTTTAACCGAACCTACTTCATTAGATAAGGCGAAGAAAATTACTTTAAAATACTGGTGTTCAGAGCATTTGGAGCCCCAATTTACTCTAAACACCTATAGCCTATGATGTTTTTACCAAAAAAAATTTTAACTGTAAAACCGCCATTAAGGGTGATTTTGACCCATGCCAAATTGAAAATAGTTGATTCGAACAAGATATTTCTTGATAAGATATGTTAAATATATTTAGCACAAAAATAGGCTAATTAAGTAGGTTAAAAATTTTTAAATAAAAATTCTGATGTGAAACGCTTTTTATAAAACTTGAATAAAATTACCAGCGGTTCTAGAGTTAAAGAGTACACGGTTAAAGCTGATTATGCAAAAATAAATAAATAAATAAATAAAATAAAATAAAAAATATTCATTCTGCTTAACGGCAGAGACTGTTAAGTGGTTCATAACATTTGATTCAATTCTAAACGAATTTAAATATTGTGCTTTTTGTCTCACTATGCATTGATTGGTTATATATGGTAATTAAATGTGCAAGTGCATTTCTGGCACAATGTATATATCCTACTACTAGACATAAAGATCTCTAAGAAAAAAGAGGATTAAAACCACAAAGGACATGTAAGCTCAAACTCTAACCAGAACCGGTTGAATCAGATTTACCTTTAAATATAGCCGCAATGCGGATGCATTTCAGCGTAAGCTGGTCTGGTAATAAATTGGAGTTACTTACGTGTAAGAATATATAGGATTAAGGCTGTTCTCAAATCCAAACTGTGGCTACTTTCTGATACATATTTTTAAACCCTTTTTTGTTCACAAACGCATAAAATTAGCTAGTGCTCTTATTCAGAAACGAAGTAATCGAACAGGTCTTTTTTTTTCATATTTCGGTAAAGGCAGAAAATCAAAGTTTGGAACCGAATTTACAAATAGGACAACGCGTAAAAGGTAAAAAAAGCTCGTCATGACACAATAATAGTTATAACTAAAGATGTAATTTAAAAATAAAAATAAATCAACCATAGAACTCTTTAATAATCAAGCCTACAGGTGTCATGTTTGCATTTAAAAATGAGTCAGAAAATATATCAGAAACTTTGGTATTGTTGAGCAAGGAGAAATATATTTTCGAGAATTTCCTGTACCACGATTCCTATTCGACGCTACAAAAAAATGCATACTTCTTAGTGTGATTCATTGTAATAATTACGACATGGTTAAAGAAGGCACTTCGTTGAGCCTTACAAAATATTTCAGCAATATTAAACCTCAGTTTAACCCCTTAATTCTCGCTCCCGCCAATATCACGAGCTGAGGTGTCGTTCGTTATTTCTCGTGCCCATCATATTTCCGGGCTGGAGATTTAATTGCTGGAAAAAACTTCTGAAACCAGAAAAATTTAACAGGCATTCCCATGTGAAGTCTTTGAATATTGCCTTTCGGGTTTTACCCACTTGTGCCAATTGTGGACTCGGGCACCCAGCGAATTTCCGCGGTTGTCCAAAAAATCCCTATAGATTAGAAAATAAACAAAACCGTAAAACAAGTATTAGCGTCAGCAATCTATCCCAAGAAACCCAAACCTTAGCGGATATATTTAAGAATTATAATTATACCAAAAGTACTAAAGACTCTGAACCCTCAACTAGTAATGTAGAATTAAACTCTGATAACAATGATAGTACTACCGCAAACACCCATTCCTCCCCTACTATTGAAAATTCTAATGTTCCGACTAATTACACCAATGATATTAAAGACATTCTTAATACTTTCAACGAAGTTAAACAAATCTTTCAAATCACTAAATTCCTAAAATGTATAAAGAACATCTCAACTCAGACTAAGAAACTCGATAATCCGATGCAAAAATTGATGGTTATATTAACTGAATTTGATAAACTTGCAAGTCATATTAACATTAACGAAGATTAAGCTCTTCATTTGCTAAACTTTTTTCTTTCTTTTTGTTTGTGTTGTTTGTTTATATATAAAAAAAAAAAACTTCTATTCTAGTATCTTATGCTCTTCTCATGATATTACTCTTATTTCTTTCATTCTCATGTTTAATTCACCTCAAATTACTAGATTGGGTGTACGCCGTCCTCTTGCTGTCGTTTGATCCCCTCGGCTTTTGCATTTATCTGTTTTTTTAGTTTGAACTCTCCTCACTGTAGATTTTTCTTACATTTTTATTCTTTTTTACTTATAGTAATTTAAATTCTCTTGTAATTAAGTATATATTTAGTTTTGTTTCTTTTCTTCACTGTGTTAAACTTTTTTACCTATCAAGCTATATTAAATGTATGGTCTCTGAATTGAGTCTTTTTTTTACGGGGCTTCCTTTGGTAGATTTTTCGCCTGTTCTGGACATATATGTGGATCATATGGAACATTTTTTTTTCTACTAGTTATACTAACAATTTTTTCTATTAAAAATTGTCTATCTTTTTAGCTTTTACTCTCTATTTTTCGTTAGCCGCGTTTAAACGCTCTTTTTTCTAAGGCTCCCATTGCATTGTAACACGATTTACTCTTAGCCTGGATGTAAAGTTGCCAAGCAACTAGGGAATCCATACACCAGCTTTATTGTTCCATTGTTCCATTTCGGGTTTTGTCATTGGCGCTGATCGTGATGTTCGACTTTGTATTGCATTTTTCGAAATATATCACACTCAAAAAAAGTATTAATAATCAAAATTTAATGTATATATATTATTTCAAATATTATCTGTAAAAATGTGTGTGATGATGATAAATGAAGATCTAAGATGTGAAAAATAAAGGTCTTATTCGCATTAATTTGTATGGTGTAAAACAAACATTAAGACACAGAATTTTCGCATGATGTCTTTTCTACAAATGTGAATCTTTTTTTTTTTTTCGCATTTAAAAAAAACTAATTGCATATTCGTTTTAGAAACCTTATAATTATCCAATTTCTGCAATAAATATTAGGTACTTCTCAGATAGCATGAACATTAGCAGCAAGTTTGATTTTTTCTGACATTATCTTGCCGTGAGAAATTCGCAGCATTGTTGTGAATCTGATAGCAAGATTGTCTTTAATTCACGAAAGTGACGAAAGCAAAAAATCCCTCTATTGAGAGAATAGACAATCAGCACATACGCAGAAATTGCAGAAATTTTATTCGGATGGCACCGCTTTTTCTAAACGCTATAATTATCAAATACCAAAAAAGGGCTCGTATTGAAAAGTACGAATATTACCTTAACTTGTTTATGGTGATCAAAACGATGCATGCACCTTCTGACGGTGTGTTCGCATCAATAGACCTGATCAGGTCTGTGGACCACTTCGAAAGGGTTAAACTTATAGTGTAACAGTTGTAAACAGATAGTGGGGCGTGGAGAGATTACTATTTTGCAGTATTTTTGATTACTTGTTTGCCGTTAATTTGCAATAAATTTTCTACAGCATGAATTTTACTTGCGCGACAAGAAAGCTGCAAGTTCAAAGTGTGGTGACTTCGGCGGTTGCGTTATCTTGCTGCAGTCTTGCTATGAACTTTCAGTCTTGTCATGCTGAGCTTACTGCAACTTTGCATGTTTTCAAAGCAAGACTGCTGCACATTTTCTGAAAATTAAAAATGCTATCTGGGTTTTTTTATGGTTTTTCCAAATATTAAGCGATCCTTAAGGGGTTAAATAATCTTAAAATTAGAACTTTTATTCTTAGTTGTGCTCGTTGTTGAGGGAAAAAAAAACGATTTCACAAAAATTCAAGTGACTATATTTCCCTACATTCCCGATGTAAAGTAATAAAAATATTAAGCCATTTTTTTAATAATACTTGTGTCGAAATATAGTAGATTATATTACATTTTAATATCTGTGTAGAGAAATGGATTGCATTAAACTTTGAGCATTTCATAATACTGTTTAACTGATCTAACTCAATTATGCAGTCTGCTTTTAAGAATTCTCATCAGAGTTTTGTTGCAATTGTTCTACTTGCCTTTTGGCTAATGATTCAACAAAAATTATCACAGACTATGAATTCCTTTTTCAAGAGTTAATTTAACCGTTTTACAGGATATTTTAATGTAATTGTGAAGATACTAATGCTTCTTTTGTTTCCAATTGGAAAAAAATTGCTGAAGTATTAATACACTTTTCGCGCGTAAAATATCAGTTCATCATTATGTTGCTTAAGAAAAAGTGGTTTATTTTTATAAATGGGAATACATTCATCTCGTAATATTATTTAAATCAAGTAAAAAATCACCTTAATATTATAGCCTGTCGATGTGACGTCACAAATGATCTCGAAGGAGATCAAAAGATGACAACTTTATTTGATCACATTATGACTCTCATGTTACCGTCACTTTGTAACCCTATTACGAAGTCAGAGAGGAGAATTTCTGCCTAGCCTACAAACGGGTGATATCGACTGCACAATGTCTTGAATGTGACTCATTTCCCACGCTACGTGATTACTACGGATACGGTAAACGTTGATTTTAGGTCATATTGATTTCCCACTTTTCTCACATTTAGGTCAGAATGCTGTTAGGACATACCGACTTCACAGTGTCTTGAATGTGACTCATTTCCCACGCTACTTGATGACTACGAATACGGTAAACGTTGATTTTAGGTCATGTTGATTTCCCACTTTTCTCACATTTAGGTCAGAATGCTGTTAGGACATATCGATTTCACAGTGTCTTGAATGTGACTCATTTCCCTCTTTACGGGATGACAATGGTTACTGTGAAAGTTTCTTTTAGGTCAAGTTGATTTCCCATTTTAATCACATTTGGGTCATAATACTTTTCATCACACAGCAGGACACATCATCCGATCGCCCATTGCAAACATGGATTTACATGCAACATATAGTACTTATGTATAGCATAAATCTGTACATACACTCACACATAAAAAACCATGTGTTTGAATCTGCACGCAATAAAACACGCAAAGATTTCCGGGTATTATTCTTGTTATATAATTAGGTATGAAAACAAGACCAAAAAATTCACATAACTTAACTTGCTCCCTCGATAATTTACGAAATCGACGGAAATTCCGGAGGAAAAAATCCTCTATTAGTGGTAATCAAATTTGCTAGAATTTGGATTTTGGAATCTTGAGCTACTACTGTTCTTTACATTTGATTCGGTGTTAGAGAAAGCTATATTACTTAGCAAGACATCAAATTAGGAAATACTGAATGTCTAGGAAACCCAATGTCTTTCTTCATGTTATGCAGATTTATTAGTATTTTAAGAAAGCATAAAAAGTGGGGAAGGATTGTACTTTGCGCCAATATATTAAGAAAGAGAAACAACGTATAAAGACACAAACATAAATATTAGTATTTTTTTCCAAAGTTTGCATTCAACTCTTACTATCAATGACTTTATAAAATATTACAATATATGCGTTAATATTAAATAAATATCATTAAATGAAGATTTTCCTTATTTTAGAAGTACTGCTAACCAAAAATTAATAAAATTCACCTTTCAGGTAATTTACATTTGACATATAAATTTTTCCCCTCCAAATTTCTTTAGAAAAGACATAAAGATCTGTGTTGCATGAAATCAGGTTACCGGTCAAAAGCATCGTCCAGAAAGGTGAAAGGTCGTTCATCGTTTTGATCTTGAGAGATGTTCCGATGCCACTTTATGGCCCGAGACCAAGTCATTTATCGTCGTTAGTTTCCCTCAGTGGACTGAATGTAATAGATGAATGATGGAAAGAACATCGGATACATATTGATTTTCTGGATTCTTGTCATCTTCAGAATTAGTCAGCTATTCATTCTTCATTTTTGTAAATCTTCATGATGTAAGTTGAACTATTTCAAGCTTGATGAAGATTGAATATTTCGATGGCATTTTTTCTAAAAAAAAAACATTGAAAACTGAAAAGGTAGTTTAACCCGTTTTGATCTGACGTGCTATTAATATTACATGTCATTTCTTCTTAATGATCGAATTTTGTTACTATCTACATGTGGTAATGATAGTATATTTTTATGCATTTCTTATTATGACTTCACTTATGTTTTGCCATATAGTAACAATAATAATAATAAAAGTTTACCTAACTGTCCTTGCACCGATGGTGATTCTTTTATTTTAAACCTACATTTCACTTAAAATTACACTATGCGTAAATTACTTAAAATATGAAAAATATTTAGAAAGGTGTTAAATTACTTTACTATCCTTAGTACTTTCAACTATACACATATAGCCTTCGTCAGAGAATTCAAAAATACTTCTTGAAAATGTATTTTTGAATTCTCTGACGAAGGCTATGTGTATACTTGAAAGTTCTAAGGATATTAAAGGAATTTAACACCTTTTTTAAATACTTTTTACCTTTTAAGTAATTTACACATAGTGTAATTTTAAGTTTAACGTTTTAAAGATGAATTTAGCATTCTATTTATTTATTAGCTCACATATTTCCCTCTTTTAATTTAAAATATAAGTTACATTTCTGAACGAATCATGTATGATAAAACGCAAAAAATATTAGAAAGTTGTAATATCTGTTAAATCCTGTTGTAGTACGATATTTTCCACATGTCTCCAAAACTCTTCTTTAGCAAGTTGTCATATGAATATGAAATGAATAGTACGCGAAATAACTGCATTCATTACATCTGAGACTGTGAAATATTTGTTTAAGTTCATTAAATCTGTTTGGTTAGCCACTGTTAACATTAATAACGCAGGCAGCGGTGGCCCAGTTGGCCCATCGGACTCACTGCCGAAAGGTCGGCGGTTCGAAGCTCGCTGCCATCTAAAAATCGGCCATGTATACTAATGGCCCCTGGTGCATAAAAAATACGTTGCAGGTACAACGTCCTCCAAGGTTCCTATGTCTTGTATCTATGGAGGTAGTAGCTAGTGAGGTGAAGATCTCGTCACTTCATCAAGGCTCTAAATTACGAAATCAACTCGGGTAGTGATGGCCATCCATTCCGGCCTTGTTGCTCCAGCAGTAAAAAAAAATCATTATTAACGTAAAAATAATTTTTTCCTTAAAATTGAAAATAAATCGGATCCGAAAGAGTTAACTGTATCATTCGGTGATTTATATCAGAGCTGTTAAACCAACCTGCTACGATCTGATAATTTATAAGGGGCATTCTCACAACCTTTTGACTTTTATGTCCCTGAATAATAATTTTTTATTTTAGTACATTCTCTTGTGTGTGTTTTTTTTATTTCATATACTGGGGAACATCCCATTGCATGATTGCATAACAATATTAACGAGATAAATAAGTTTTGGACGATGTTGGGGGTCCAAATACCAGGAAAACTCCTATACCGTCCCGTGTCCCTGATGCTGATTTTTGAGTTTGGAGCTGTCTGTATAAAATTGTTTCAATAAAAATAATTCGATGTAATTTTTTTCCGAAACTGGCACTATTGTTTTGTATAAATATGTAGCAAAAATTAACCTACATACATTTTAAGGGTTGATATTATTTTTTAAACTCTGTCCTTGGGTTTTAGATTCCTTACCGTCCCTCTTCTAAAATTATACAGAAAATCACTTCAGATGCAGCCACAGAATTTTTTTCAAGTTTTTTCTCATGCAGAAGTATGCTAGAGAAATAATGTCTAAAATTCTTTGACAGGAAATTTACTGCAGAATTTAAATCAGCATTTAAATATCAATTTCAAGCATCGTGGCTTTATTGGTAGTCTTACCGTCCCCAAGGTTTATTCCAGCACTTTTCGAGGTAAATTATTATTATTATTTTTAATTTAATCCAATATAAATAAATGTTTCTAAAAATCAATTAATATTGTGGCTACCACTTAGTCGTAACATGATTTGCCTAAAATAGGTAGTAATTTTCCTTACCGTTCCATCCTTACCGTCCCTTTTTTCCCATTTCGTCCCTATTCTCCTATACCGTCCCCATTTTTTACCTTACCGTCCTTTCTTTAACACCTCTGTAAGACAATGTTATACCAAAATTTTGTACTAAAAATACTACATTGTTAGTATTTCTTATTTGAATGTACTGTGGGTACTAGGCAAATTCATTATAAGTAAAAATTTGGAAGAAAATAAAAAGTTTTAGTGGTAAAATGGTAATGAAAATTAAACTCGCAAGTTTAACATAAACCTCAGTTAAATAAAAAAAAAAAATTTCGCTGCTTTCCATTTTTTCTTTATTTTGAATCATTAACGCATTCATCTATTAGATTAAAATGTTATTTCAGCAAGTTTAATTTCACCAGACTTTTATTTCCGAAAGACAAATATTGTAAGAATGCACCATAAGCAATGTTAAATTAGTTTGAAACTTATGCACGAGTTCTTTA
Source organism: Maratus speciosus (assembly GCA_963932465.1). Lineage (NCBI taxonomy): Eukaryota > Metazoa > Arthropoda > Arachnida > Araneae > Salticidae > Maratus > Maratus speciosus. Next base: position 131,237,321 of record OZ010789.1, read on the forward strand.
AATGTACACATAACAACTAATATTAATTAAAAATAACAGTTAATCCTATGATTCTGTAGTAAATTTAGATCTACTTGCAGTAAAAAAGTGCTTTGTAAGAATTTGTGAAAAAAAAATTAATATTCATGATTTAATTATTCGAGGCCTGCGCCTGATTTTTGCATCACCGTCTGCTATTAAGTTGAAGTTTGTGCAGCAACACTGATTTACACCATCATATCATATCAGGACAATATCTTTACCTTCAGAAAACAATGCTACAACTTAATTTAAATAAAACTTCAAATTGTAAATTTAATCTATTGTGAAGTTCATTTAACTTTTACGTTCATTAAGTTTTTCTTTAAAAAAATAGTTCTAATATATATATATTTTTTTTTTCTGATCATCAATCTAGCACCTGAATTCCAAAAAGAATTCCATTTTGTCTCCAAGAAATTTTGTTTCAGTTAATCTGGGAAGTTGAAATCGGCAATTAATTTAGTAGATTTCACTCGAATGTGAATTTAAACAGTTTATTGGAAGAATTGCGTTTGATTGCAAAAACTGCTACATAATTGATAAATTAAAACAACAAACAACGCGAGTTTTGCGAGTAAAAGATTTGTGTGCGAGTAAAAAATTGTTTGTGAGACATATATATATAATATAAAAATAATAAATTTGAAATCACAAATATATGAAGAAATTGATAAAGTTCTAAAGATGATTTAGAAATGAACATAGTAAACCTTATGTAAAATAAGAAACTATGAATGTCTCACAGAATCATCAGAGGAGCTTGTGAGTTCATTCATAGAAGATGCGTTATTTCATCCAATTTTGTTGGCATTAAGCCTAAAATTACAAAATTTAGCTCCTTATAGCGCAAACATTACAGAAAATAGATAATAAAAAACTAAGAGATCCAAAGAAAGATACACCTCATACAGGATATTAAAAAACAATTATTAGAGCACAATACCTGAATGACATACTAAGAGTCAAAACTACTGCATATCAGCACGGAAAACAAATTTAAGACTATTTTAACATGTGATCTACAGTTGAGCATCTGAGTGAAACCCATAACTGTGCTGCCATCTGGTGTGAGAAAGGTAAAATGTAAATTGGAACTGGACTAATAACAATAATGTTTAGTGTTGCCATCTTAAGCCCCAAAAAAATAAAAAAATAAAAGGAATGAAAATGATTGAAGAAATCAAGAAAAGACTTAGATTAACTTTTAGTTAAACTAGAATGAAAAAATAGGAATAAACTTAAAAAGTCTGAGTGAATACAAAATAAAATAAAGAAAATGAATAAATTAATACAAATAAATAAAGAATTATATAAAAATAAAATGGCAATTGATTAAATTAACGTTTTAAAGACAAAAAATTGTAATATAAAAATGAGAACATAAATAACATAAAAAAAGATGAGGAATATTATAGATATTAAAATTTAGCCTTGTATTATGTAAATAATTATGGAAAATTTAAAAAGGAATATTGAAATAGTAACATATATCCTTAAATGATGATGCAATATGTGAAAATGTATTATGTTAAATGCATGATACCCCGTATTTTTTTTTTAATTATATATCCATACAGTCAGGGGCGCGCCGACCCAGTGTGCAAAGTGTGCACCGCACACAGGCGCCAAAATAGTAAAGGCGCCGAATATTTTAGGCGAAGCTGAAATATTTGAAAAACTTTTATCCAATTTAAATTTATTAAATTCAAAAGCGCGTTATTTATTATTTCATTTTTATTTTTAATATATATAAAATCTGCAGATTCTCTTCAGCGGCGTAGATTTTATGAGGGGGGGGGGGGGGAGCCTCAAAACTAAAGGCGCCACGGTGTTAAAAGTTCAGATGTCCAAGGTCGCCACCGAAAGTTTAAGGGCGCCGTCAAGCGCCTGAAATACATTAAAAAAGGCTAGAAACATTAAAAGTTCCGAAGGGAGACCGCGACTGCCGTGTTTGACATCCCTGCTCTATATAGATCAGGTCTGTCCAAACCTTTCAGAAAACAGTGTGCGTGCACTACAGCTGGTGACAAACATGGAAGTGCTCCATTATTCAAATGATTGAATGTATACGTAACACTTCTATTTTACTGGTAGTAATGGTAGCGATACACGGAAAAAACTGTTTTGTTGAAATTACCAAATTTTGGTTCATATAGCTCCATCCAAATATTTTGGTTGGAATGTCCAAATTTTGGGTGGACTAACCAAACGATTTGTTGAATTAACAAAATAATTTCGTTAATCTAACCAAAATTTAATCATTCCAACCAAAATATTTGGATGGAGCTATACGAACCAAAATTTAGTAATTTCAACTAAACAGTTTTTTCTGTGTACACATACAGACGATATATAAACTGGTAGTATATTATACAGGGTGTCCACTCTCAAGGGTGTCCAATGGCTAATTCCTACCATTGGAACGTCACGGAAGGTACTCATTCATTGACATTATACTGTTGGCTTTCCTTAATGCGAACTTCGATAATTTGAAATGCTAGTTAATTCGAGCTTAAGATTATTCGTTTTGATAGCTGTATTTAAAAACACTATGTAAAAAAGAAATTTTCGAACAACTTGGTTGGATAATTTGAAGATAATGAGTTCTTGCGAAATTTTTTAGACTCTGCAGAGACACACGTCAGAAAAGTGTAGTTTTATATTATGCATTTTTAATTTTCTCGAAGAAATCATGTTTAACAATTGAAATTTAGTTGGTTGGTTGCTAATAAATAACAGCAATGACGTGTTTTAATGAATGAAAGAAATTAAGTATTTTCTTAATCGTGTAAAAGCAAACTACAGATATATTTGTGGGTTTTTAAAGCGAATAGTGTGAATATATCCTGTTTCGCTCAGCTAAATCATTTATTTATTTTTTATTGAACTCACAAAAATATTTATCTAGGCATTGTTTACTTTCATTGGCAGTATTAAGATGAAATATTGTTATATTTCCACAATTTTCTTTAATACGTAGATTTTCAATAATTCAAAATTTATATAATTTGAGCATTTTACATGACTGACTGCGAAGTTCAAATTAGCAAGAACCGGATGTATTTTATTTTTAAATTTTCTAAAGTTTTCACGAAAAATTAAATTTTCACTTTTTTCAAATATTTCGTTAAAGAAATTAATTTATATTTTTCTTTGTAATTCTACATTTTCTTGCAAAGTTAATTTTTAATTAAGGCAATAAATCTACATTATATTCACTATAAAAACTGGTGTATATGCAGTAGAGTTCCGATTATTTTAGTTAATATGGGTCAAGTTCACCTCGGATAAGCAAAAAACTCAGTAAATCGGATTTATATAAATCGTCATTAAGGGTGTTCTCAAATCTAAAAGGGCAACTTTATGACATAAGTTTTAATTTATTTTTGTTCGGAAATGCATGAAACTAGCAAGTGTTGTTGTTCAGAAACTATGTAATCGAACTGTTTTTTTTTGCAAACGCGATAGATCTTTCAGAAAATAGCGTCAAAGTGGGTGTTTTGAACCGAATTTCCACGCGAAAGAAGAATAAGCACTCAAGAAAGGGCGAAAACGTCTTTGTCACGTGATCAAAATCGCTTATAACTCAATAGGTAATTTATTTATCAAAAAATGGAACCTACAGTTCGATTTCAAATCACTTCCATGGTCAGGCGTTCCAATTTTATATCTTTCCGTTGAAAAATAAATTTGTAAATGTGTCAAAACGTTTTGCGCTTGTTGAGCACAGCAGTTAAGAGCAGCCTTAAAAAGTAGATGAAATATAAATTTACACACAATTTATTAATTTTTATGGTACTACTTATAGTTCTTTGATGTAAATTACATTGCTTTTATAAAAATTGGGAATGAAATTGTTCATTTGAAGAACTCCTTGATCATTTTTGATGGTTGGATGATAAACGTTTTTTGCTGCAATAGCATGCCATTCTATAGTTGCCATCTTGTATAGTTTTTACTTACCACTAAAACTTAATAGTAAATTTTGCCTAATTCAATCGCCGAAATCTAGCGATTTTTAATGATTAAATAAGGCAAAATTTTCTAAATTGTAATGGTAACAAAAGTCCGTACAAGTTGGCAGCTATGCCAATGTATTGGTGTCATCGGAATTGCAAGCGCATCCTCTTCTTGGAGCTCAATCGCACTCAAACTTTCGGAATGCGTCATTTCTTTTTAATGGACACCGAATTAATCATTAAGAAACAGTCATTGTCAATAAACAATAAAGTGCTGAATGAAAACGAAAGAGTACCGTAAAAAATTAGAACTCTGATTTTCTGATAAGAATAGGAAAAGGCGACCACAATGTATTTTCAGTAACTAGGTTAAGCAGTATATGCATTTTTAAAATTTTGAAAAGTGCTTCTTTAATTTTGGTATGTCTATCTCTACATCTGTCCGATTTTTCGAGCTTCAATTTTCGCGGATATGCTTCGATTGCAATGAAATATATTACATAAGTTTTCTATTGAAATTAGTGTGGGTAATATTTATATATCTTTTACTAGAACACAAAATAATTCGTATGCATTACAATCGGGGGTGCACTGGTGCCGAAATGCCATTTCTGTATTTATTTTCTTTACTTTGAAAGAAAAAAACTTCTTTCTGATAAAATATGTATTAATTTAATACTAAAATAAAAAGATGTGCCAGACATTTAATTGTGCTATTGTATTGTATGATTATTGCATTTTGTATTGAAAGATGTAATTAAACTATAAAAAAGAAAACAAATCGTAAGAAATCGTCGCGAATTTGTCGCTAGTTACACATCGGGTTATATTCCGCAATTATTTTTCTACATTTCTCAATAATTGCTAAGAGATTGTGTAACTATAGTCCCATTATTTTATTTTTAAGTCGTACTTTTTTTTTGTTATGGAAGCTTTCTTTAGTTATTGTTGCATGCCAAAATTTATTTCCTGATGGATTGAAAGAGTAATTTCAATACGTCTCAGTCAGGGTATAATAGTTTTCATTTATCCAGTGATGACATTTATTCAGTCTGGTGAATCAGAAGACAATGATATGAGTTCAATTGGCTCTGGGTAGAACAGAAATCAGTATGCTCTGCTACTCCTTGCTTCAATTTTACAGAAAACTTTAACTGAATAAATTTGACAAATATATTTTTTAATTTAATGTTTGGGTGCATTGCACGAAAAACTGGAGATCAGTGAACGGGATATTACAAGTACGACCACACAAGGGCGGCGCCAGAGGGGGTCCGGGGGGCATATGCCCCCCCCCCCCCCCCGTTGGGGTCAAAATTCAATGTCGTCGCGGAAAATATTTTGACTTTAATTTCGGCCCGGTCGGGTTGGGTCGAGTTGAAGCTCATTTTTTTTCTTTATAAGTCGGATTGACTAAACAAATTCTTCCGGGTATGAGTCACTTTCTAGATTGAATTGTGATTCTTGCAGGTTTGGATTCAGGTGAACCCAGTTTTTTGAAAAGAAAAAAAGTCCAAATTCCTTCAGATAAAAATCTGCATATTTGATACATGGATGACTCGTTACATGTTTATTTTGCAATATAAAAGGTAAAATTTATACTGAAGTTATGATGCTATTTTTTTATAAATAACATTACATTGTGGATAAATTTTCACTCATTGTGGATTTATGGTCGGCTTAGCTTGAAGTTTGAAGTATTTCGGGTTCGGTTAAGAATACGGAGGGCGAAAATTATTTTGTCGGGGTCGAGTTGGATGGCAAATAGAGTGCTGCATCGGGTCGGGCAAATTGCAGCTGACCCGACTAGTGGTCTGGACCAGATCGGGTTGGACCTAATATTTTGCCGTGTTGGGTCGGATTCGAGTTGGGTTAAATTTAGTTGTTTCAGGTTCGGGTTGGGTGATGACACTTACGGTTCTTGATTCGAGATGAATCGATCTGTCAAAAGAATTTACAAAAATTATTTTAAGAAGAAAAACTTATATATTTGAAAATTAACGAATATACGTATATTGAATTTTTCACTTAAAAGTTAAAATTGATACTAGAAGTATAATTGTAGACTACTTTTTACATAGCTGCATTACAATATGGATATATATATACAAGTATTTTTTTCTTTTCATCATTTAGGATTGGGGTTTGATTGAGGTTCGAGTATTTCGGGTTCAGGTCGAAATGTGGAGGATGAAAATTTTTGTCTGGCTCACATCGCGTTTCGGGTAGAGTCCTGCATCTTGTTGGGCAAACTAAACCCAACCGGACTGGTGGTTTGAGTCGGATCCGGAGAGAATACTTTTTCAGAGGGGCTCGGATTGACTTCTATTTTTCCAGTTGGATTCACTTTAATTTTTTTCTAGCGGATGGGTCCGATTCTACCCGATTTCTCAATATATTTTAAAATGAAAAACTATTATTTGAGTATCAACGAGTACATATACAGATATATTGTTTTTTCTACATAAACAATATAATTGATGCTAGAGATATAATTGTGGACTACTTTTCCATTATTCCATTACAATATGGATATATTTTTTTTCATTTTGTGTTGGTATTGGGTTCGGATTGAATCCTGTCGTTCTGGGTCGATGTTTGTCGGGATCGGGTCAACTTTTTTTTTAAAAACTGGTTCAGGTTGAATGGATATAGAATTTCCGGGTTCAGGTCGAGTATAACCCAAACCGCGCAGGACTCTGCAGTAATAATCCGTGAATTGGACAATTTTTTCCCTTGATTATATTTAATTTAAACTTGAAAAATTGCGCTTTGATTTGCCCATTTCCCCTCAAAATACAGAAAACAAGTAATTATCTGAAATACTCACACATAAAACAGCATGATCGTGAATTTATATGGGTGTTCTGGCAGCTCTGCTGCCTAGTATTTTTACGTTTTAGAAACGGAATTTATAAATCCCTTTTATCTAAAAATAAGTAAAAATCATGAACCTAAGCACAAGATTTTCTAAAATTTTTCGGTCAGAAGACAAAAATTTCTTAAAATAAGAGAAAAAGCTCTTCAAATCACCGGGATATTCCGGCATTCTCGGGCCTGGAAATTTCGGCCCATGCAAACATCTACTAGAGTACTGCATCGGGTCGGATTATCCAATTTTATCCGCACCCGATTCGACCATCGGTTCGGGTTGGGTTGGCAATATATTTTTGTTGCGAGTCAGGCTCGAGTTGGGATGACTTACTTTTTCCCAACGGGTCATGTTGACTTTCATTGTTTCGGGTTCGGGTTGGGTCTTAACTTTTGCAGGTCGGGTTCTGGTTGACCAGATGATTCAAAAGAATGTCCAAAATATTTTTCAGGTTAAAAATTTATATACAGTAAGACCTCTTAAATGTGCACTCCCGAAAAACGGACATCTCTATTTAGTGAACACTTTTTCAATTCCCAACACTTTAATATTTGTACGCTTATGCCTCTTTGAATAGTGGGTACCTCCTAATCTACAAACATGTAACGTGTAGGTGTGCATAAACTATCACAAATATGATGCATATGTATTATTGTACGTCTGAAAAGCGAAAAGCTGATAATATTTTCCAAATTTCGAAAGAAGAAAAAATGGTTCTTAAAGAAATGATAATCTATTATGACCCTTCTTACCATTTTATTTCTCATGCAGTAAACTGAATGTATTCTCATTCATATTCAAATTTGTATTTCTTTTCATCTGATACGTACTTGGGGTCAAACTTGTTTGGGGAAATCTTAGAAACCCGAATTGCAAAAAGCTTATGAACCTTATAAAATATTTTAGTGTGAATTTAATGTTACCAAGTGTTCAGACTTACGCGGAATGTCCCGATTTTCAGGGTTCCCGGGGTTCGTCCCACTGAACAACTACGCCGGATGTTAAATGTTCCGCTTTTTCACCATGCCCAAATTACATCAAATTTTTATGAGTTTGCTCAGGGCTGAAACTAAGGTGGGGAGGTCGAGATGGGGCATGTGACCCGGGCACCAGAACGAAGGGGCGCCAAATGAAGGATTATACCTTTGGAATGGATCCTTTTCTTCTGATGGACTGATGGCTTCTATGATTATGAAACAGCCATTATAAATGAAGTGTTGGGTGAAGATGAAAGAGCAGTCATAAAAAAATAGAGCCATGATTTTCTGCTCAGAATGGAAAGAAAAATATTGGCCATAATTTTTTTTTTTTGTCCAAAAAAAAAAAAAAAAAAAAAATTATGGCCATTTTTTTTCCCCATTCTGACCAGAAAATCAGTCATTTTTTTTCCTTCCCATTCTGACCAGAAAATCAGAGCTCTAACTTTTTACGGCTGCTCTTTCATCTTTACCTAGCACTTCATTTATAATGGCTGTTTCATGATAATAGAAGCCATCAGTCTATCAGAAGAAAATAACTCGGTGGAAGCGGAAACTCGGTTAAGCAGGACTCGGTTAAGCGGGATTCGGATAATCGGGACTCTACTGTATATTTCATATTGAAAATGATCTTTAGAATATTTTTGTTGGTGTTCAGAGGGGAGTCATGACCCCCGTGACCTCCCCCTTGGATCCGCCATTGTAGATTACGTAGTTCAGTATTACATATTTTAAGATTACATATTTTAAATTTTAAAATAAGACGGCTATTAGAAAATTAGTAAAATTCTCTCTGTAAATATACTTTTCGGAAAAGGGGGGGAGGGCGCCAACATCCATGCTTGCCCCGGGTGCAAAAAAGGCTAGTTTCGGCTCTGATACTCTAAATTAAAATTTTATTCTTTAGTCTGAGACGAGAGAATTCAATCACAAGTCAGCCACAGTCGTCACAACAGCCGGATGTTACCGAATACCTTATATATTGTCTTAGAACTCATGTGCTCTTCTTTTTAATGTTTATTCCATTGACCGCAATCTTTAGGCTAGTGATGGGCGATTCTCGAGAATTCGACAATCGAGAAAAATCGTCATCGTAAAAAATCACAATCGATACAGCCATCGATTAATTCATAGAATCTACAATCGAGATGTTTTACAATCGATTATAACGAGAAAAGCTAAAAACAGTTATTGGAAAACTTAGCTATTATTCAGGCCGACAATTTCATAGTAGTGATAGGGCTTAGTAATGGGCGATTCTCGAAAATTTACCAATCGAAAAAAATCGTTATCGTAAAATACACAATCGATACAGTCATCGATTACTTTCGAGAATCTACAAAGGAGATGTTCTAGAATCGATTATTGAAATCATTGTTTTTACATATATATAAGGCAGGTTTTATTAAATATAGGGTAACTGAAAACAGATGGAATAAAAAAACAACAAACCAAAGGGAAACTATAAAGGAGCCATACGACTGGAAAAGTCTTGTAAGGGTGCCCCCTGGTTGAAAAAAGCTGAAAAAACTCGAGTAGCCATGAAGCGGTAAGGGGAGTTTAAGTATAAAAAATTAGAATTTTTCGGCAATTAGCACCAAAATGGCCAAAGAAATAAGAATCAAAAGCACCCCCTAGTGGCAAAAATATGAACTAAAGGATGATAAAAGGGATCAAAATTTTTTATTGATTTTTCTACGTCATTTGAGATTGGATCTTTAATTTCCAAATTTTTATAAAGTCTTCGACTGGAATACATTAAACGAACTCCCGCGGGGAGCAAAGTAGGAGGGAGAGGCAAGGAAAGTGCATAATATGAATAAGTGGTCACAGGACTTTCCAACGATATGGCACATGAGGTGTGTCGGCTAAATTTAGTAAAGTGCCCCCGCTCGGGGGCAAAGTAAGGGGAGGGGCGCGGGCGATATATAAAATGAAATAGTAGTCACAGAGCTTTCCAATGATATATCACATGAGGGGTGTCAGCAAAAGATAGAAAAGAGTCCCAACTCCCAGGATTCCAATTATCGTGCCCCCCCCCCCCGAAATATACCCTGCCCATCCTTTTCTTTGAAATTTTCATATATTAAAAATTATTTATCGGAGGGCTCCGTAAAAAAATCCGATCTAAAATGTTTAAAAACGCTACGATTTCAAAAAAGTTAGAAAAGTGCCTCTCTCGGGGCGCAAACTAAGGAGGGAAAAGAAATGTTCATAATATGAAAGAGTAACTTTGCGATGATAACCGAAAACTTTCCGATGATACATCAAATGACTGGTCCAAAAAAAGTTTGAAATCTACTCCTCCCACGTGGGTTCTTTCTTTTATCCTAGAATATTCCCGGAAATCACGCAGCCCCACTTTTAAAATTTTATATTTAATAAATAATATTTATCGGAGAGCTCCATTAAAAAACCTCATTTAATGATATTTATTGTAGAAATCTCTACAATTAAAAAAAAAAGTCACCCCCGCACCACTCCCCCCCCCCTCCCCTCTCCGCCCTCTTCCGGAATTCAACTCTGGGAGGAGAAAGCTTCATAATATGAAAGAGTGGTGAAAGGACTTTCCGATGACATGTCAAGGAGAGGTTTGGTAAAAGTTTGAAAATTACCCGCCCCCCCCCCCCTGCCTTTGTGCACTCTCGCGCACCCCAGAATTCACTCACCTTCCTCTTTGAACTTTTTATATTTAATAAATAGTATTTATCTGAGTCTCCAGGTATGGGGCAGCTTGGCAGAGCTAAAATAAAAGAAACATTGAAAATTCGGGGCAAAATGACACTAAATTTAACAGTAAAATTTGAAACTAGGACTATACAGAACTGAATACATAAACCACTATGCTTCATAACCCACATCGGTTAATAGCAATAAAAAAATAAGTGCCAGTTAAACTGATGGCATTGAGCTCACAGGTATTAACACTAACTGTATATTTTACTCTTATTTCAAAGAATAATGTCCCTCAAAAAATAAATGAAGGGAAATATCCCCCGTTTGCCCCTTTTATACTTAACCAATGAACCTCCAAATCTAATAAGGGAAACTCCTTAACTATAATAAATCAGTATATCAAATTTGAAGCAAATCAGATAATTCTGCATGAAAAAAAGAAACATATCGCTAAATTAAGGGTGGTCAAACCCCTTTAACCCTTTTATACTTAACTAATGAACCTCCAAATCTAATCAGGAAAGCTCCTTATCAGAACGAACATAGAAAAAAAAAAATTAAAGTAAATTGAATAATTCTCCATGAAAATCCATTTATCTTAATTAAGGGGAGGGGACTTGCCCCCTTTTCGCCCTTGTATACTTAACCAATGAACCTCCAAATCTAATGAAGGAAGCGCCATATCGGAATAAATCGGTATATTAAATTTGAAGCAAATCCAATAATTCTGCATGAAAAACCCTTTTATCTAAATTAAGGGGAGACTAGCCCCTCCCCTTTATACTTAACCCATAAACCTCCAAATCTAATCAAGGCAGCTTCTTAACATAATAAACCGGTATCCCAAATTTGGAGCAAATCGAATAATTCTGCATGAAAAACCCATTTATCTAAATTAAGGAGGGGTCTACCCCCCTTTATACTTAACTAATGAATCTCCAAGTTTAATCAGGGAAGCTCCTTAACATAATAAACCGGTATACCAAATTTGGAACAAATCGAGTAAATCTGCATGAAAAACCCATTTATCTAAATTAAGTGGGGGGACCAGCCCCCCTTCTCCCCCTTTATCCTTAACCAATGAACTTCCAAGTTTAATCAGGGAAGCTCCTTAACATAATAAACCGGTATACCAAATTTGGAGCAAATCGAATAATTCTGCATGAAAAGCCCATTTATCTAAATTAAGGGGGACCAGCCCCCCTTCTCCCCCTTTATACTTAACACGTAAACCTCCAAATCCAATCAAGGCAACTTCTTAACGTAATAAACCGGTATACCAAATTTGGAACAAATCGAATAATTCTGCATGAAAAACCCATTTATCTAAATTAAGGGGGGGCGGACCAGCCCCCCTTCTCCCCCTTTATCCTTAACCAATGAAATTCCCAGTTTAATCAGGGAAGCTCCTTAACATAATAAACCGGTATACCAAATTATGAGCAAATCAAATAATTCTGCATGAAAAGCCCATTTATCTAAATTAAGGGGGGGGGGTCTAGCCCCCTTCTCCCCCTTTATACTTAACCCGTAAACCTCCAAATTTAATCAAGGCAACTTCTTAACATAATGAACCGGTATACCAAATTTGGAGCAAATCGAATAATTCTGCATGAAAAACCCATTTTTCTAAATTAAGGAGGGGGTCTACCCCCCTTTCCCCCCCTTCATACTTAACTAATGAACCTCCAAGTTTAATCTGGGAAGCTCCTTAACATAATAAACCGGTATACGAAATTTGGAGCAAATCGAAGAATTCTGCATGAAAAACCTATTTATCTAAATTGAGGAGGGGGGGACCAGCCCCCCTTCTCTCCCTTTATCCTTAACCAATGAACCGTCAAAACTAATCAGCGGAACGCCTTATCAGAATGAACATAAAAAAAAAATGAAGCAAATCGTACATTTTAATCAAGAGTTATCGCGTTACGTACATACATATGTACGTACGTACGTACAGTACATGCATACACACAGAACCGACGGGTACATTAGCTCTCAGGCTTAGATAGCCTGTGAGCTAAAAAGAGATTGGATAAGCAGATGGACTCCTTTGAGAAATTATGACTTAAACCAGAAATGCTGTAAGTTTGACTCTGAAAGCTTCCTTTCCATCTCGCATTTCGGCAAATCTCATCTCGATGATTTTTCCAGCATTTCGACGCTTCCATATGGGAAGGTGCTCGATTGTTGGCTCTCTCGCGGTTTTGAACCTTTCGGGATGGGAAGTCTCTCGAGAGTTTCCTCTCGCCCTTTTCAACCTTTCCCGATGGGAAGCCTCTCGCTTGTTACTCTCGTCCTTTTCGAAATCTCCCAATGAAAAGTCTTTCGAGGATTTCTCTCGCGCTTTTCAACATTTCGCTATGAGAAGCTTTTCGAGGATTTCTCTCGTCCTCGGCAGAGAAGAAAAGTAAGAAAATTTATCGAGAGTACCAAGGGACGAGATAGAGAAAAAGGCATGACAATGAACTGTGAAATGAAGCCCTAATTTTCAAAGTTTCTCTTATTTTAGCCCTACCAAGATGTCACATACCTGGAACCCTCCGATAAAAATTATTTATTAAATATAAAATTTTCAAAGAGGAAGGTGGGTCGGGTGATTTCGAGGGAGGAGGACGTGAGGGTGGACTCATGGGGTGCTATTTTAAAAATTTTACCGAACCCTTCCTGTGGCATATAATCGAAAATCCCTTTGACCACTCTTTCATACTTTCTTACCTTTCTTCGCCCAAAGGCGGGTGGGGAAGGGGCGAACAAATTTTTAAAACCGTAGCCGATTTCTATAATAAATTTAAATATCACTTTAGATATGGGTTTTTTATGCAGTCTTCCGGTAAATATTATTTATTGAACATAAAAATTTTAAAGTGGCGGCTGTGTGAATTCCGGGGTGAAAGAGTGGGCCCACGGGGGGAGAGAGGGGGAGCAATTTTCAAACTTTTTTTGGACCAGTCATGTGATATGTCATCGGTAAGCTCTCGGATGACTCTTTCATATTATGAGACTTTCTTCTTCCCCTCCCCAATTTGGCCCCCACTGCGAGGGTAGTTTTTCCCGCTTTTATCATTTTAGATCGGATTTTTTTATGGAGCCCTCCGCTAAATATTATTTATAATATACGAAATTTCAGGACACTTTTCCAAATTTAGCCAAGACCCCTCATGTGACATATCGTTAGAAAGGTTTGTGACTACTTATTGATGCTATGCACTTCCGGTGGCCGCCCCCCCGGAGGACGCTTTTCCAAATTTAGTCAATACCCCTCTTATGAGATATCGTTGAAAAGGTCTGTGACTACTTATTGATGTTATGCACTTCCGGTGACAGTCCCCCCCACTCTTTGCCCCCCCGGGGGGACACTTTTTCAAATTTAGTCAAGACCCCTCGTGTGAGATATCGTTGGAAAGCTCTGTGACTACTTATTGATGTTATGTGCCTACGGTGCCCCCACCACCACTTTCCCCCCCCGGGGGCACTTTTCCAAATTTAGCCAAGACCCCTCATGTGAGATATCGTTGGAAAGGTCTGTCACTACTTATTGATGTTATGCTCCTCCGGTGTCCATCCCCCCCTTTTGACCCCCCCCCCCCCCGGGAGACACTTTTCCAAATTTAGCCAAGACCCCACATGTGAGATATCGTTGGAAAGGTCTGTGACTACTTATTGATGTAATGCACCTCCGGGGACCGGCCCCCCGAACTTTTCCCCCACGGGGGTGTTTTTCTAAATTCAGCCGAGACCCCTCATGTGACATATTGTTGGAAAGGCTTATGACTACTTACTCATGTTATCCACCTCCCGCACCCCTCCCCCCCTTTCCCCCCACGGGAGGGCATTTTTATAAATTCAGATCCAGACTTCTCATGTGACATATGGTTGGAAAGGCCTAAAGACCTGTGACGACTTAATCATATTATGCAGCTGCTGTGCCCCTCCGCTCGCTTTGACCCCTCCCCCAAGAGATCTGGTCCGACGTTCATTCGTTTCGATATTATATTTTTTACAAGATTTTGTAGTGCGTGCACACCACACCCGCCTGCTATCATATATCAGTGCCGTATATAGCGGGTAACCTGTTCGTGATTTCATATTACAAGATTACGTATAAATTAGGGGCCCCGATTAAAGAAGGGGCCCGCTAGCGTTCGAAGTCACCTAGTCTTTATTAACATCGACTCATTCCAGTTCACCCGCAGACGATTCTTGATAAATGTATGACGTATATAATACATAATATATGATTTATAAAAGAAATTTGCAAACTGTAGTCATCGAGAAAAAATTATTACAATCGAAAAATATCGAGATGTCCATACAATCGAGAAAATCGAGAAAAACATCTCGTTATCGCCCATCACTACTTTAGGCGTCTATACGAAATAAGGTTCAAGAAGAGATAAGACATGGTAAAATACATCTCTGCTCACTTTAACCTTTATTAAAAAGTGTTTGGCGAGTATTTTTATGAATTGAATGGGTAAACAAAGAGTGTTTTTTATGTTATTGTTTAAATTAACATAGTATCAAGCTGAACTATTGTTTGCTCGGCCCATTATAAAAGCTTAACACTTGCGCATTTCTTGTTACAAGCATACCATGCCGGCACGGTCTGTCTGCTTTTTTCGCATTTTTGGCCCAGGGGGATTCGATTAATTTCTTCAGAAATTTGCGGGGTTTGATTAATTTCTCTAGAAATTAACCAAATACTCCGCCTTTTACTTAAAAAACGCAAACAAAAAAGAAAGAAGAAGAAACAAACAAAGATATGCTGTTTTATCATCCATTTTCTCTACTAATATAGGAGGAACGTTACAGGGACATTACTCGTGAGAAAAAAATTATCATCCTATACAGCCCCGAAAGAATAAAATACAGTCCCGGTCTGGCCCGAATCTACAGAAAAAATTCAAGACCCAGACCTATCCCTGGAAGAATGAAATTCCTACCCGGCCCAACGCTTAAAAAAAAATAAGATTTAGTCTCACTCCGACCCGAGTCTTGAGATAAAAATTAAGCCCTGACCAAGCTTAATGAACGAAAATTTTACCGAACTCGGGCCTCGAGACAGGCCTGGGCTCGTGGACACTTTTTTAATATATATTACGAAATCGGCCTAGAATCCTGCATCGGGTCAGATTACCCGCATTTACTTGCATTCGACCCGACCCGACCCCGGGTTGGAGTTATATTTTTTTGTTGTGGGTCGAGGTCGGGTTGACTTCTACTTTTTTGGTGCGGGTCGGGTTCGGGTTTGGGTTTTGACTCTTGCGGGTCCGGTTCGGGTTGATCCGATTTTTCAAAATAATCTCCAAAATATTTTTTTCAGGTTAAAAATCTATATACAATAAGATTTCCACAATGAACACTCCCGAAAAAGCGGACACGTTTATTTAGTGAACAGTTTTTCAATTCCTAACACTTATATATTCGTACGCTTATACTTTTGAATAGTGGTCACCTCCCAATCTACATACAAGTAACATGTGTATGTGTTCAAAACCTATCACAAATACGATACATATATATTTCTGCTTATCAGAAAAGAAATGTTGGTAATATTTTTCATATTCCGAAGCACGAAAAAAAAAAAAAATGGTTCTTAAAGAGAGAATATTCTATGATCACATTTCTTACATACATTTTATATCTGATGCAGTATATTGAATATATATTCATCCATATTCATATAGATATTTATTTTCATTTAAAACACAGTTCTGCTCAAACCTTTTTTTTTTTTTTTTTTTTTGAAAATCCTAAAAATCCAACTTGCAAAAAGCATAAATATGACCAGCAAGAAATATTCTAGGGTGAACACGACCAGCAGAAAGAAAGTTGGAGTCATCCCGACCCGAAAAAGGAAAATTAAGTACAGCCCGACCCCGACCTGATGCACTACTCCATCTAACAAGGTGTCTGCTATTCATTTTACTATATTCGAATATTAAAGAATACAGATTTTTCAATTTTACTATGGAAAACACAAAATTGGTATTAGAGATGTAATTATAGATTACTTTTCATATTTGCATTAAAACTTTATTTACTTTCCTTTCATTCGGATTCTGTTCGGGTTGCAGGTTAAAGTATTTCGGGTTCGGTCCGGATGCAGATTGAAATATGTCCTGTTCGGGTCGGGTTGCGGGTTGACTTCAAATGTTATTTTCGGATTCGGGTCGGGTGTGCATTCGGCCCCCTTGTCGGGGATACCATGCCCCCCCGTCGGGCAAGTTCTGGCGCCGCCCCTGCGACCACAAGTAGGTCAAGAAAAAGCTGCTTGCTTGCGTACTAGCAAAAATGTTTTGCGTTTTCGTATTCAGGATATATTAATTTTCCGCAATAAAAAATATTTTTTATAATTGGATATCCAAAAAATAAAAAAATAAGTCGAAGAAGGAAGCCTAAGCATGTGACATGATAAAGGTATGTTTTGCTTCTTAGCAATGTAAACGTCGAAATTAATGTGCATTTTTCTTAACAATTGTTATATAGCCAGCATTGTGAAAATTATACGTTCCGAGACTGGGACATTTACAAATGCACGCCTAATTATTATCTACGTGTGGTAATTATTTAAAGTGCATCTTAATTGATGTTACATTATTTCAAATGAAATAAAAGTTGGCATAACGCACTCCGGTGTATTACGCACATCATAATTTGAGAAAATATTTTTCTACGTTTACGCATATTTACCGCATTACGAGCACCCATTTCTTTGTGTCATAGTGCTATAATTGATTAATTCTCACACTTATATTTCCAAATTAAAGTTTATTTGAACTGTTTTAAGTATAAATATAAATAAAGAAGAACTCTTAAAAATTGGACGAGAGGTGGTAAAAGAAGCTAATTTCTTAGGAGGTATGCCAATGTGGGGGCAGGGATCAATCGGCTGAAGCACTTACTTTTTAGAAATGTAAGTTATTTACATAGCTGCCAACGTTCCTCATTTTTAAAGTCAAGCAAAAATATTTCGAATCAAAAATTTAATTTAATAAATGAAATAAAAAAGAACGCTATAGAAACAAGACACATTTCCTTAAATAAGTTTTCTGGATCAAAATTCGTTTATTTGACATGGAGAAAACCCCCTGAAGATTGGCTTGTCAGATATGCATTTATACTCATTGAAAAAAAAAATAATAATTATAATTTTTTTCTTGTCGGGGGGGGGGGGGAGGGGCTTAGTGATATGGGGCGCCGATGGAAGTTCTGCATACAGGCGCCGGATACTGCTGGCGCGCCCCTGCATACAGTATATAAGCATATATACATACACTTATACACGCTCACACACATAAAAACATATAAGATTTTAAACTTTTTTTAGCATTCCCGACCTCAACCCTCCGTAATGGTATTTTTATTTTTTATGTTTTTAGTGTATAATGTATGGAAAACATACACATACACCAAACTTTTTTTTTCTAAGAATATATATATCTTATACAGGGTGTCCCAAAACGATTGCATAAACTCTGCACAGCTAGATTCCTCGTTGGAAGTACATAAAAACTGCCCAAAGGAGCGTTCCTGTACGATCCATCGTTTACGAGAAAAATACGAAAAGCAAAGTATGACGTCACAGCCGGCGCAAGGAAAAAAGATTGTATTGGACAACAGAGTATTTGCATATCTTTCCAGACGATAACGGCGGACACTTTGAACATTTGCCTTTATAATTAGCCAAATACTGCTGTTGATGTATCAAATAAAGTGTTTTTTTCTTGCATCGCCTCTGACGCCATACTTTGTTTTTCGTATTTTTCTCGTAAACTATGGATCGTACAGGAACGCTTCTTTGGGCAGTTTTTATGTACTACCAACGAGGAATCTAGCTGTGCAGAGTTTATGCGGTCGTTTAGGGACACCCTGTATACATATAATTTTTTGTGTGTATGAATTTTATAATTTTTTTCAGCATTCCACATCCCACCCTCCATATATATATGTATATCAATAGTGAAATTTAGTCACGTAATTTAAAAAACAGAAATTTATAAAGTGATTTTATGTATTAACTCATTTTCTTCTGCTTATCCCATTTCGAGATATTATTTTCTTAGATTTAGTACCGAATTTAGCTAGTTCAGATATTTTCCAATTAAATGTGTTGTGTATAAATAAGTACAGTAAGTTTTACTTGAGATATTGCTGACTGAGTATAAATGCAAGATTCGTTCAGTAAATAACAAAAAACTTAGTACAAAAAATCTAAAATACTAAATAACCGAAAATTTCTTAAAAAAATATAATAGAAAAATATCAACATACCACATAAAATGTTTTTATATCATGCTTCGGTTTATTATGGTATTTTAAACTTTTGAAGGGGAATTTTCGAAAATTAAATAAAAGTTTTATTTTTTTAATTTTATCTATGAAGTTTGCTTGTGTTACTTTTTATTTTTCTCTAAAGTAGGGTTAAAAGTTTCATCTAAACTAGCATGCAAAACCTAAACAACAAGCACAAAATGCTAATTTCTGAACACGCGAATACTCTAAAGGAAATCTTATAAAGAGCAAGTTTAAAAAATAAATACCATCTTAAAAGCACAGCCAGTCGATGTGAAGTCTTTTTGACGTCACAAATGGCAAAGAGTGTCACAGTCACTACAATGAACCAAAATGTGGTATCTTTCATTTATCTCCTTCTTACTCTCATTTGGTCACTCTACTGAGAAACCACAATGACTGCTGCTTTGTGACATTATTTGGTGTCGCATCACTATGCAGTGTGACAATAACATTTTTTCCCACTTATATGACCTTATATATTCACCACGTCCGTTATATCTCCAATATGGCGTAATGTACCATTTTTTTTTATTCGTCAAATTAATTAAATAATCATAATTTTTCACATGGAAATCATAAAACAGAAAAATTATGACGTAACATTCACTTTTGTTTTTAATTCGTCAAACTATTTATTTTATTTTCATTTTTCACGTGGAAATCTTGCAATAGAAAAGTAATTGTTGTGGTAAGAATTTTATTGTGGATTTTTAATTGTTGGCAACAGCTATAACAGACAATGTTTCAATTTGATTGGAAATTGCTGTTAAATTTGTAGTTTTTTATTAATTAAAAACTAACAATAAGTTATTCCGATTCCGGATTACTTTAGTTACCTCGGCCGTGTTTTAATACACATTTACGTAACATTTCACAATTCTGGCTTCTAAACTGTAGATTTGTATAGCATTACAGACAGATAGACAAATTTTCATTTTTATGTATTAGATTTTTTAATTTTTATATTCGAATTTTTTTAATTATTTTTATATGCTTAAAATGATATATTCTAACATCTAAGTAAATAATTTTCAAACCCAAGTTGTTGAGTTATAAAGGGTTAAGGCAATATTAAAACATAATGGAGGAATAGAAAAATATTCAATAGATTCGCATGAAAATAAATGCGGATTCTTTGCATTAACTGAACCCAAAACATTCTGCCAGAATCTTTAGATATTTATTTTATTTTATTTATTTCCATTAATGCTGCATTTTCCCTGGTGGTCATTTCCTTTACTGACCACTTTCTTTTCATCTGAGGACATCGGGATTAAGACTCAAGAATTCTCTTGTATCCGAGGGATAAAAGTAAGGCTTTGTTTCCATGGTTTCCTACGGTCAGGTTTACGTCACAAGATAAGATGTAGTACGCGATAAAGCGTCTTCGAGAAGAGTGACACAGCTGTTTTTTCTGCTATTTTATTTCTATTTGTCAGCCTATGTTCCTCCGGCTTAATATAATCTGATATTTAATTTTTATTTTTTTTTAAGATATGTGTAAAACTTATTCAGAAGTTTTATATCTTTAGCAAACATCCAGTTAAATTTTTAAAACTTATTTTGACGTCGCTTTTCTCACTAATCTAGTCATCTTGAGATGGCGTTTTCGCAAACAATGTTGAAAAATGTTCTTATAAACTTATGGAAATGTAGGATTTGTATTTCATCTTAAAGAGCAGTGGGAAAAAAAAGTTAAGAAAGTATTTGTATTTACAAAAGTATCATCATACTCAGATGGTTTTTGCAGAAATAGAGAACGAAATTTAAACATAAATATTCTGTATCAAATGTATTATATCGCTCACCTATAAGTAAAGTGACACAACTAAAAAATACTACATTTCACAGGAGACACAAAAGTAGATTGGCAGTTTATCTCTGTACATAAAACTATCGCACTTAGCTCTGCATACAACTGTAAAATAGTACGTAAAGAAGTAAAACACTTAACAATCAAGACATAGAAGAGACAGGGAGAATTGAGTAATTTTATCCCCCCCCCCTTTGCATCTCTACAGAGGAGGAAAATTCACACATAGCGTAAACGAGCTATCTTCTAAATAATTACCACTTATGGCACTTTTCCTATAGCAATAGGCATCTAAGTCAAACCTATTAGTGTAATAATACGCAAAAGGAATTATTTTGGAGTTGTGTAGCTTTTCTTGTGAGTGAGAGATATCATCTATCAAAATATACTACAGATGGTGAATGTTAAATAATGCTTAACACATTGTGACCCAATAACTCCGATTGGAATAATATTTATTTGTAAGGTTTATTTATTTAAAAATTAAATATGATAAGTGTGCACTTCCAATACTAGCTTTAGTTGTATTGTTGAAAAGAAAAACAGTCAAAGATCCTTTCAAGCCATTATCGAACACGCAGAGTCAATTACATGGTCATGTGATTCCTTTGGCCAATCAGCTATGTACATTTCAACCTTAGGTTCAGTAATCCAAGTTCGACTAATCACGGTTCTGAAGTTATCGATGAATTCCAAATATTAACAGGTGGTTAGATTTGCTAACCTAAGGTTTCTTAATTGGGAGTTAAACCACAAGTTGAAGATTGGGACCGGTTACAGCGATTACTCTCCAAATGGTCCTACTTGTAGCTTACATATGCGGGTTCTGTTCATTCTTAGAAATAACCTTACTTGAAACCAGAAAGGGCAGCTCCAAGGAAGCGAGAGGCAATAGCACTTATCTTCCGTATCATGTCAAACTATCCAATGTGAAAATACTACTTTTTAAAAATTCAGATTTCTTGATGTGCCAATCAAGAAATCTGAATTTTTTAAAATTAGCCTACTGTTTTCACATTGGATAGTTTGACATGGTACCGACGATATTCAGATCGTATGATGATAGGTGTGATAGAAACGTAATACTCAACTATGTTTTATAAAACAGACAGACAGACTGAGAATAATCATAGATAGGTATACAGGATACTCATAAAGAATCATACGAAATTAATATTTCCAACTGAGCGAAAAAATGCCCAGGCTGGGATTTGAACCCAGATCCTGACTCACAAGACCAATGCTCAAGTAAGTCAATGCTAATGTAAGTCAAGGATCTGGGTTCGATTCCCAGCCTGGGCATTTTTTCGCTCAGTTGGAAATATTCATTTCGCATGATAACTTTATCAATCGGTTTGATTGTGTTAAAATAATAACTCATAAAGAATCTTTGAGGGGTCGCTCAGTTGAACCAACCGAAGTGAAATCAAAAATATAATTATTTGAAGATATGCTCTCGAGATTTTGGTGAACAAGAACAATGGAGCCTGCTCGGTTACAGTAAAACAAATCGGAAATTTCAAATGGCAACTCCATTGTAAACAACCAATAGCAGTAGAGAGGAGTAGAAAAGAAAAATATTTTACTGAGATTATAATTTTTTCATACTTATATTTAATGATTTTCTACAAACAATGATATGCGCATGTTGTTCTCTGATTGGTGCTTGTGCGCCTCTTCTCTATATTGCTATTGGCTATTTACAATGCTGTTTTTTGCATGTGTCCTACGTCGTCGTTTTTCATACTATGTGTTCCGCTCCAATGTTATATATGGTTTTACAATGCGCTGATCATTTTCAATGGGAAAATGTTGGTGTCGCCACTCAAAAATTTCGAAAAATTTTCTTTATAACCGTAACCGGGTACGCTCTATTGTTCTGGTTCACCACATACATTCAAATAACTGTATCTTACATTTCATTTCGGTAGATTCGGCCACTAATAATTCATATATTGACAAAATTTCTTTATCGTCACATTGATTTTAAACTGTTGATTTTTGAAACGTGATATAAGAGTTCGAACTTAATATCTAAAACGCCACAATGAATTGTTTATATTCCTTACACACTTTTGTCAGTATACAAACTCCAATTTTAACGTTAAAGTTTTTTTTTAAATACAATTATTTTGATAAGGAAAAATATATTTATATATGGCATTTCTGTGATACATCCATAGGTCCATAAATTTCTGAATGATTTGCTGCATTCTGAGTATATAACATACAAGCCAGTGAAATACGTTTTAACAACCGATTATGTATTTTTAATTAAGGGGACAAGGGACCTTCAAACTCTTTTTTTTTTTTTAAACCATTTGGAAAAATGGTTAATGCCCTCGTCAGAGTAGGAAATCAAAAACATATCTGAAACTTTTTATTAGTTGAATCCGCATTTTATTCGTTTTCTGATTGGTCTATACAATAATCTGTATTTTCCCTTTACTTTCAACAGAGATGGATACTTCTGTTGCCACTATGACAAAAAAGTAATAAAAACTACAAAAAAAAAAAAAAATTAATGACTCAGAAACAAATTGAGATACAGCTTTCAAACAAATTGCATTTAAAAGTACATCTTTTTCTCTATACGACGGTGTAAAAAGTAATATTGTGGGATGTTTAGAAGTTTAAGAATGAAATTTCATTTAAAATGGGTCCAGGAATACTAATGTTTAATCCATGGCGTACGTAATGTATGAACAGCTCCGTAGAAGTTTAAAAATTTACAGTACTGAAAAATGTAATCGATGGCGTACGTAATGTATGATCAACTCCGTGCGATTTTTTATGTCTTAAATTTTAGTCTTTGAAAAAATCATTTTCCAAATGGTCGTTGTAATTTGTTAAATTGCATTTTTTTTAATTCTACATTAAATACTATTCAGTGGAATACTATACGAATTCTGGTATACAGTTATCACACAAGAAATGAAAAAAACAAACATTTTTGGAGAAAAATAGGGAATTTTCCTGAATATTTTAAGTATTATGAAGAACTTTCAAAATGCCCCATGCGCATTCCATGTCTGTTAAAATCCCCAATATTGTTTATTGGAAAAGTTAAAGGCAATTAAGTGCAGAAATATGATGCAAAAATGCTGAAAATTTCATAAAATTAATTTTATTTTTAACTTTTATATTCAAATATATAAAATTCGACGCACTGTTTTATTTGTATATGTAAAACAAACTGGCGTAAAACAATATTGGGGATTTTAATTGACATAGAATGCGCATGGGACATTTTGAAAAGTTCTTCATAACGCTTAAAATATTCAGAACAATTCCTTATTTTTCTTTAAAAAATATATATATTTTTAAATTTCTTGTGTGATAAATATATGCCATTATTGATATAATCTGTCCTTGAATAGTATTTAAAGTGCAATTTAAAATAAGTTTAATTAAATTTAAAAAATCAAAAAAACCCAACTGCGTAAAAAGCGAACTAATTAATTATTTCTCATCAATGTGAAGCTATTTTTTATATTACTTGCCTATTTTTTTTTATTTACTAGTACTGATGATTTTTAAGTTGTGTTTAATTGTTAGTTCCTATCTATAAACACTGTTTTGATTAGGCTTATAGATGTCTATGAAGGTTAGAGTTGCATTAAAGTTAGAGATCCTACCTACACAACTTCCAGGTTGTGTAATATTTAAACGGAGCTTATCACTGTAAAATAGTCAATGAAACATCGTCTTCATTTTGAAAGGCCTATCCAATGATAAGCCATTCAATAGGGTGCGTAAAAAAATTTTTTCGTCTCTACCGCTATTTTATATTTTACGGCCACCATTTTAAATTTATAAAAACAGAACCTACCCTATAACCATTGGACGGTTAAGACGAATCGATAGAGACCTCATTCATTAAAATCCATCCAGCAGTTGGGATGTTTCGAGGGTATAAAGAAATCCACATACCCAGATACGCGTGAAACACATAACCCTTCTTGGCAGTCGGGTAAAAAACAATAAAAATGAGTTTGAAGGTCCCTTGTCCCCTTATAACTAGTGAAGTTTGAATTTGAGAACTTTTATATCGTTTTCTTAAAAATGGAATTTAAAAATATAGCTTCCAATAATGAGAGAAGATCATCCCCCCTCTTTGAAATAAAAATTGAGCATGAAAAAGTTTTTATGAGCTTCATATATTGCACGAGAAGTAATTCTGGTAATCAGCAAATCGCATTATGATCTTGCTTCGAATTTACGATTCCCTGATGAGTAATTCCCTTGATTTAACGATAGATTTCAGGGGCTCAAAATTACCTACTGTTTCCTTTCCTATGCAATTAAATGAAAATTCCACTTTTTTCAGTTTTAATTTTTATACTGACATTTATTAAGCAGACATTTATTAAATTGCTACCGCTATTTTCTAAGTGACGTGGATATAATAGAACGTTTCAGTTAGAAGAACCTTTTTTACATTTTTCACATTATATATCGGTATCTGAAATCCCGTTGAATCATCATCAAGATTTATACAACCTTAATTTTCTTAGCAATTTAAAATGGAAAGACGAAGACGTGCGTTTGGAAAAAAAAAGAGTTAAACATAACAGAATAACATTTTATGAAGAATGTCCTTGTAAATCATACAACACTCCAAAAATTTCTAAATGAATGTCCAATTTGATATAAAATTACTTTCATGGTAAAAATCACGTGATTTAAATTACCAAAATAGGGGATTAATCACAAGTTATATGTTTTTTTTTTAACAGTATTAATATCTGCGAATTAGCTAAATCATACAAAATATATATTACAAAGGAAAAATATGTCCGCGAAGAACGATGGCCTCATATTAAAGATGGCAACGATCAAACCCTTTCTTTGGAAACAATTACATACTTCTAAACTTCAAATAATTTAATGTTTATACCAGCAAAAATGTTTTGTCAAAAAACTGCCAATTAGTTTTCCAATTAGAGCATTACTCTTTAAGTGCATTTTGTTTTGATATGCTCACCTAAATCAATATTATAAAACAAAACCATGTTTGTGAGTAAAACTGACGTCATATTGGCAGTGGCAACACTTGATCAATATATTTCGCTTATATTGCTATTTTATTTTATTTATTTTTTTTTTTTTTTATCTTCTAAACATCACACAAGCGCGAATATTTTTGTTGGTTGATTTAAGATATTTCCAACACTTTGAAAACTGCATCTCAGTTTACACATTTTTTATGGTTTTAAAATAATTGCCAAGCATGGTTTTAAAAAATATATATTCCTATCACGTGCTGATCGATTATGGAATATTAACACATTAACATTTACAAAATATATAAATAGTTCAGCGATTGTTTCCTTCTAATATTCCATAATTAAATTAACAATTCACCAATAAAAAAGCAGTATTTAACTAACAAAAAAAAGAAATACAAATTTAACAGATATGTAATCGAAGTACGCGTTTAAACACTGACATAATCAGAATCAAGAGCTGCAGTAAGTAGTAAGTCAAGAGTAAGTAGAAAAATCGTTGGTGATTTCTTCGGCTGTTAACCTGTGGAATGCAGTTAATACGGAGGTATCACTTTTAATAAATTTTAAAACTTTGTTTTTATACATCTAATATATAAAAATGAAAATTTGTCTGTCTGTCTGTAATGCTATACAAATCCACAGTTTGGAAGCCAGAATTGTGAAATGTTGCGTATATGTTTATTAAAACACGGCCAAGGCAACTAAAGCAACTTGGAATCGAAATAATTTATAGTTAATTTTTAATTAATAAAAAACCACCTATTAAACAGCAATCAAATTTAAATATTTTCCGTTACAGTATCTGTCGACAATTAAAAATTCACAGTAAAATCCTTTTTTTTATGTTCAACGCGTAATCGCGCGAGTTCTTTAACCAATGTGAGATATACTTATTACGTACGCCACGCTGCAACACTAGAAATCTGTAGTGGGTATTACGATAATTCTTTTACCTCATATGCAAATAATTAGAGATATACATATTACGTACGACACGCTGCAATACTAAAAAGCTCCAGCGGGTATTACGATAATTCTTTTACCTCACATGCAAATGATTAGAGATTATTTAATTGCTCTTAATTATTACATTTAAAAAAAAAAAATAAAGACAAACATTTTTTCACAAACATTAACAAAACTTTTTATTCTATTTATTCCCTTATTCCAAAGATATCGTTTTATCGTCTGCTGCCATAGTAACATGATAAATTAAATTTCATTAAAAAAATTCGCAGTAGTAGAAAAATATTTTATTAAATCGAATATTTATTTTTAATTTTGGTTTTAGAATTAAATTCATGAACACCCGTGCATATAACGGGTTAAACAGCTAATAATAAATATTTTACAGATACAAATGCTTTTTGGTGCTCTTAGTGGGCAGTTCGAAATAACACATTAAATGTAAAAATTCTACTTAGAGTTTCCAATAATAAACTGGTTTTCCTCTTTGTTTTGTGACCCCAAAAGCTCGGATTGGCTCCTTCGGTGTTACTAATGACGAAACTATGTGAAGATGATGCAACATAAAAATATGAAAAAAAAAGTCCTTCCGGCCAATGCCGGGAGGAAGAGGTAGCTTTCATATTCCTTATTTTAAAAAAGCCAACTTATATCATTCAAACACACGAGGCTCAATATAGTGGAAACTGAATATAGGAGATTCAATACTAATTTTTATCAATATAATGAATGAGAATTTTGCGAAATTAGTCAGCTTTATCCAAGCTGCTTTTCTTTAAAGTAACTCATATTTGGCTGCAAAATTCGGCGATTTCTTAAAGTGCCTACCATTTTAAGACAACATGGTGGATGAGGCTAACCAGTGAACTTGGTCGAGACCTTAGTAATTGCTGTTCACATGCTCACTCACATCGGAATCGGTTGATATATACGAGTGCTGTCGCATGCAAAATCAGATTTTTCAAAATGTCACCCACAATAGAAATTGAAACTGCTATATCTGAGCCATTTTTTAAGGTAAAGACAAACAAAAAATGCTCCTGAATCCTTATATCAAGGTCAAATACTTAAGAAAGAAACCTTTTTCAATTTCTAATTTTTTTGCACCTCACTTTAAATATATATATATTTTTTTAATTTAATGGCCACCATTTTGAAACAAGATGGCTGATGAATCTGGCCAGCGAACTTGGTCGAGGTATTGATGTATACTATCCACATGCCTTCTTACATCGAAATAGGCGAATACGTGTGTTATCGAGTGACAAATACAAGATCGTTTCAAAATGTTAGCCATGCTAGAAATTTAAAGTGCTATAATTCAATCATTTTTTAAGATATAAACAAAAGAACAAATTTTCAGAAACAAAAACTGCTCCGGAATCTTTGTATCAAGGCCAAACACATAAAAAAAAATTTTCATTTTCCAATTTTTTAATACCTCGTTTTAAATTTAAATTTTTTTTTTTTTAAATGGCAACCCTTTTGAACAAGATAGCGAATGAAGCTGGCCAACGAACTCGGTCGAGACATTAGTATGTACTATGTACAGACCAAGTTACATCCAAATCGGTTTATAAATACGCCTGTTATCGCATGACAAAAATCAGGTCTTTAAAATGTCAGCCACAATAGAAATTCAAAATGCTATTACTCAGCCATTTTTTTAGATTTAGACGAAACAAAAACTGTTCCAGAATCTTTGTATTAAGGTCAAACACATACGACAAATATCTTTTTCATTATCCAATTTTTTGTTATCTCATTTTAATTTTTTTATTTTTAAAAATTTTTTAAATGGCCGCCATTTTGAAACAAGATGGCGGATGAAGCTGGCCAACGAACTTGGTCGAGATATTTGTATGTACTATGTACACACCAAGTTACATCCAAATCGGTTCATAAATACGCCTGTTATTACGTGACAAAAATCAGGACGTTTCAAAATGTCAGCCACGCTAGAAATTCAAAATGCTATAACTCAGCCATTTCTTAAGATATAGACGAAACAAAAACTGCTCTCGAATCTTTTTATCAAGATCAAACACATAAGAAAAAAATGTTTTTTCAATTTTTAATTTTTTGGTACCACATTTCAAATTTAAATTTTTCTTAAAAATTTAAATGGCCGCCATTTTTAAACAAGATGGCGGATGAAGCTGGCCAACGAACCCGGTCGAGACATTGGTATGTACTATGTATAAACGAAGTTACATCCAAATCGGTTCATAAATACGCCTTTTATCGCGTGACAAAATTCAGGACGTTTCAAAATGTCAGTCATGCTAGAAATTCAAAATGCTGCAACTCAGCCATTTTTTAAGATATAGACGAAACAAAAACTGCTCCGAAATCTTTGTATAAAGGTCAAATACGTAAGAAAAAAATATTTTTCCATTTTCAATTTTTCGGTACCACATTTCAAATTTTAAATTTTTTTAAAAATTTTAAATGGCCGCCATTTTGAAACAAAATGGCGGATGAAGCTGGCCAACGAACTCGGTCGAGACATTGGTATGTACTATGTACACACCGAATTACATCGAAATCGGTTCATAAATACGCCTTTTATCGCGTGACAAAATTCAGGACGTTTCAAAATGTCACCCACGCTAGAAATTCAAAACGCTATAACTCAGCCATTTTTTAAGATATAGACGAAACAAAAACTGCTCCGGAATCTTTGTATAAAGGTCAAATACATAAAAAAAAATATTTTTCCATTTTTAATTTTTTGGTGCCACATTTAAAATTTAATTTTTTTTTTAAATTTTAAATGGCCGCCATTTTGAAACAGAACGGCGGATGAAGATGGCTAACGAACTCGGTCGAGTCATTTGTATGTACTATGTACACACCGAATAACATCGAAATCGGTTCATAATTACGAGAGTTACAGTGTGACATAGGTCATATATATATATATATATATATAACCATTAATTAAACATAACCTACCACCATCAAAAACCGTAATATTATGAATTAAAGCTGTAAGTATACAAAAAAAAATTATAAGAATTATTATGGAAGAAAAATAAGAAAGTGGACACCGACAAATAATGGAAATGCTTATATATTGAATTACGTTGTCAAGGGCACAGAATTCAATGATATAAGCAAAATGGTTGTTTTCTGTGAGAAAAATAAGCTAAAGCTAAAAGTTATTTTCCCCTGTGCCCAAACAACCATTAAAATCAAGTGAATTGATTAAAAATGAAAACAGAATAGAAACAAATAATATGAAATGGAAAAATCAATAAAATCTATTTAAATATTTATAGGATATAAAATAGAAATAATAAACACCATACCGATTAATATTTCAATATTTTAGAATAAATCCACGCGCACATGGCACCCAAAATATCGTAAAGATATATATATATATATATATATATATCAATTTTGAACGGAGGGTGGTTTCGGGGTCTGGGGGTCATGATCGATGGAAATATACCAAAATTTTTTTTAATCTCTTTCCTCCGAACGGCTGCAATAGGTAGCTTTTTGTAATGAAAGCTACCTAAAATGGGACGATTCTCAGAAGTAGCTTCCTTGTTGGAAATTGGTTTAGTGCTTTAAGAATACCATTGGTAACTTTTTTAATGTTTATTCATTTTTGGAAATAAAATGTTATAAGAATCCATAAAATGTTGTAAGAATAAACCAGGTAAGGGTGAAGATGCGACAATTGATTGGAATAGTTAACTGAGAGAAGCGTGTTCCCTACACCTAGTACAAAAGGTTTAATAGACGAATTGGTGGTGGCAATAAAATTGTTGACCGACGAAAGTTTGTTCGCACGTCAAAAATGCAACAGTGACAGGAAACACCTTTTAGAAGCATATGCCGAGAAAATGACGAATGCTTTCTAGCTACAATAAAAATAGCACCTGTTTCTTTATATACTTACTTATGTATACACTATCACATACAGAGAGATACCTATTTTAATAAAATGTAGATTATCTGTCATATTTCTTTCAACCTGGAACAAACAATATAAACGTTTGTTATATGCTCTCCTATTCATCGTTGTCCGGTCATCCAAGGCTGTCGTATAGATGGCTGGTGATTGTCCCAACATGGTTTATTAGTGAGAAATTGCAGACCCAGGTATCGGCCGGAGTAGCTCAGTGGTTTGAACAGCAGTCTTGTATACTGTGGTCCCGAGTTCGATTCCTGGCTCTGGCGAATTTTTCACTCCAGTTGGGTTAATTGTATTTAGTGTATGTATGTCTGTATAATATTTATATACCTTTAAGGCTGTTCTTAACTGCTCTGCTCAACAAGCACAAAACATTTTGACACATTTACAAATTCATTTTTTAACGGAAAGAGAAAAAAATTGAGAAACCTGACCATGGAAGCGATTTCGAATCGAACTGTTTTTTCCATTTTTGGATCCACCAATTGTCTGTTCAGTTATAAGCATTTTTGATCACGTGACAAACACGTTTTTCGCCCGCTCTAGAGTGCTTTTTCTCCATTCGCGCGGAAACTCGGTTCAAAACGTCCAATTAGACATTATTTTCTGAAAGCTCTATTGCGTTTCCAAAAAAAAAAAAAAAAAAAAAAAAAAAAAAGGAAAAAACAGTTCAATGACATAGTTACGGAACAACAACACCAACTAGTTTCCTGCATTTTCGAACAAAAATAAATTAAAACTTATGTCAGAAAGTTGCCCTTTTGGAATTGAGAACACCCTTAACTGTTGAATGCAGGCGTTATTTATGTGTGTATGTGTGTTTTAATATATATTGTAGTATGTGTGTTTTATTAAAAATATAAAACGTATTCAACAATAAAAACTATTTTATTTGTCGTTCTATTATTTTGCTCGGCGATTTAAATAAAAAAAATCGTTGTAATCAGGAATTTGCAGTTGAATTATTTTCTTTTTTTTTTAAATCAAAGTATTACTTTAAAGAAAAATAAAATAATTGTATAATAAACAAAGTCTTTTCGTTAATAGTAATGCTTGATAATCCGAATCTATCTTGCGTTTAATCAGAAAAGAGTGAGTTTTCGATTAATGAGTATTATTTTGATGCAAAATGTAAATACTGGCTAGAAATTTAAATAAAGATATGCTATCTAAAAATGGAAAAAACTAGTTGCGTGGGAACCTGCTGTGTTGCTTTTGAATTGTATGAGATCATTCGATTCTTTTGGGAAAAATGAAATCTAACTTTATTGTACATTAAGAACGGAATAACAGTGTTAATCTTACTAAATACAATGTCTCAAATAATAAATTACATTTACAATTTAAGTGAAAAGTTTTCCCAATAAAAATGCACATATTCTATAACTTTATTTGTGAACAGTTTTTCGTTCTTCCAAGATTTGTCTTCGAATTGTGGAGCTGGTAGAGATAACGTCATATGGGTGAACTTATACAAAAATAACTTTAACGGTTTATATTTATGAGTTAAAATAATTGCTTAGAGAAATAAAATATTTCTCGCTAAAACATTTTGTTTTTAACGTTCTTGTTAAAAGTTTTAATCGCCACGTTAAAATAATAGTTGAAAATCTGTTTTTCTATTTCAAATTAAATTTAAAATGCTATGATAGATTTTTTTCTTTCTTTTATTTGCGTTAAGGATGTTCTGAAATCCAAAAGGGCAACTTTATGACATAAGTTTTAATTCATTTTTGTTTAGAAATGCATGAAACTAACAGGAGTTTTTGTTCCGAAACTATGTAATCGAGCTGCTTTTTCCGTTTTTATGTAAATGCAATAGATCTTTCGGAAAGTTTTGTCAAAGTTGACGTTTTGAACCGAAGTTCCCGAAGAAAGCAGAAAAATCAATCAGCGAAGGGAGAAAAATGTCTTTGTCACTTGATCAAAATCGCTTATAACTCAATAGCTAATTTATTTACCAAAACTGGAAATACAGTTCGATTCCAAATTACTTCCATAATCAGGCCTTCATATTTTATGTCTTTCAATTAAAAAAGAATTTTTAACTGTGCCAAAACGTTTTGCGCTTAGCAGTTAAAAACAGTCTTAAGGGAATTTATCCCAATGTTCCAGTCGGCAGACGATTTTTGGCTTTCTAAAATCATAGATTAACATCCAAGATCGGACATTCCCATAGAGCGTAATGGTAATGCGATTGCGATCGTAGCGCCCTTAGTGACAATGGGGAAGAAACTCCCCATCCTTGTAGTATGCTTATTATTGAGTATCTACCTTATTGTGATCTTTCTTTTTTTAATGTTGCATGTTTACGTTTTCGATAGAATCTTACACCGATACATGAACATAGAATAGACATTCTATTTTATATATCTAATATATATTTTCTATTCTATGTTCATACACGGATATATGTTTTTTTTTTTTTTTTTACATGATTAGTGAACGGTTTTAAGTGCAACGAATACTAGGTAAAAATTTCGTCTTGAATGCTATATATCAAAAGCAATGGTGTAACATAAAAATATACGAAATGTTGAACTCTACAAGTCCCAGAAAATTTCATAATTATTCCCCTTTGTCAGGAAAATTTTTATAGCCCGTGTTTTATAAATTTATGAAGTTTAACGTATCAAACAATCGTTACAATAATTTGTTAAAATTTATGCATTTTTACTTCCTTACAGATAAAATGAAAATATTGTTTTTAATGTAAATAACGTACAATCAATTCAATAATGTTTATAATATTAACGTATAAGAAATAATAATAATAATATTACAGATAGGGAAAAATTCCTTTCGACAAATTTTTAGGATTGTATAAATCTAAAAGTTAAAAATAAATAGAGGTACTGACATTACACTTAATAAAATTTTATTCGATATGAATAAATTGACACAATACCTGAATTTGATTTTTTACAATTTAATTTTATAAACTTACATATTTGCATTCTTAGCAGAATTTTCTGGCGGCTTTCTTTTATATTATTAGTCTAATTATCATTTTGTAAGTTAAAAATGAACAATACAAGTACGGTAAATAAAAAAAAAAAAAAAAAAAAAAAAAGGCAGCTAAATAAATAAAGCAAGCATGAATAAAATATCGTCTGACACCTGTTTCGTTTTAGGAACGAATAGCTATTCAAACCATAGAGGATAAACATATTTCTTCAACAGAGGTAAATTTCGGAGGTTTGTTAGTTCTTCCCCCTTGTCGATAGTGACGCTAGTACTGTTGCCATTACAGATTTTGCCGTAAATGCCCCATCTTGGTCCTTAACCTATGTCTAAAATAAACTGATTCCTGAAGTTTGAATATGTGAAATGATTTTATATTTCTTCTAATTTTCTTGTAAAATATAATTCAATCACAATATTGTTTTCACAATCTATTCAAATAAAAGTTAATTTTAATTTGAAAATAATTTCAAACAAAGAAATCTAATAGTCCCTATCGTTTTCGCTTTTCTCTTTTTTATACACAAAAACTGAGCAATTTATTTGCCATCATTACAGAAATGTTATTAAAAATTTTAAATAAATTATATCTCTAAAATGAATTTAAATTTTAAAATTCTTAGATAACTTTTGACATTCTTGGGGCCATGCGGATAACCAGCGTTAATTTGATCGCCCATCATCATTACATATTCTAGGAGGAGTAGCAGCGAAATACAAACGGGTAGTCACATAATAGATTAAGAACGTTTTAATTTCGTTAGGAAAAAGTAGCCAGAGACAAATGCTGAACTATTTATGTTGTTTTAAGTACATGTGGGTAATTTCGTAATGGAGCTTCCACGCGATCGATATAGATTTTAAAAATTGATAGTTGAAAATTATTTTGAAAGCCATAATACATCAGACGAAATAGAGTTTCCAAGCAAATTGCATTTGAAAGTAGATCTTTTTCCCTATATGATGGTGTATAAATTGAAAATCTGCGATGTTTAAAAATTTTTAAAATTGCAAAACCGATTTTTCATCGTTAAATTCGCAAAATGACGTCAGTACAAACACTCGAATGCGTTTGTCCTTTATAATATAGATACTATATTTATTCTAAATAAAATTAATATTTTATGTACAATATCATGCTGCGAACGGTTATATGACATTTTTTAAATATAATTATTCTCTTCATTCAACCTCAGAAAAAATATTACAAATTTTCTGATTAAACGCGGTGATTGTGAATTCAGCTATTTAAATATTAAATAGAAATTTTCTAATAGGAAACACCTTAGAAATTCCAGAAGTGTGCGCACCTTGTAATATTTTCAATATGTTTTCTGAAAAAGTATATAACAGAAAAACAATTTATTATGTAACTTTTAAAATCTTTTCTTCACTCGTCGAACTTTATGGGCTTTCACCAAGTTATATAATTTCTTTCAAGGTAGTATTATAGCTTCTAAAACCAAAAATACGAAAAAGTACATGTAATTTTACAGCATTTTCCCCGGACTTTTCCCCAATCGCCAAAGGATTTAAGGTACGTCTAGGCTTGTTACAATACCAAGAGCTATTCTGTAGGTGCAGACCGTCCAGTCCGTTTATTGCACTTCAATTTGAAAAGATTCTGGGGTGGGGGTGATAAAACATTGTCCAGTGGGGATTAATGTACCGTTTGTTTCCAAGGTATCCTCTGAGCTACATGAGGTAGGATTTTCTTCCACGGAAATTGTATAGGAATAAAAAAAAAGGAGGTGAGGGAGTGTCTTTTTCATGATAGGGACAAGTGTTAAAGCGGATATTCGGTGACAGAAAATCGAATATTTCTTTATAGAACAACAGAAAAAACAGGTTATTTGTTTCATAAGACACATAATAAAGTGAATCGAGGTTTTATATGTTACAAATACTGCTCTTGTAGTTGAAAAAAAATAAAGCTTACTCCTCTAGATTGTCTACGAAAATTTATTAATAAAAGTTATGTACTATATAATCGTTCAATATCTTTTACCCGACTGCCAGGAAGTGTTATGTGTTTCACGCTTATCTGGGTATGTGGATTTCTTTATACCTTCGAAACATACCAACGGCTGGATGGATTTTAATGAATGAGGTCTCTATCGATTCGTCTTAACCGCCCGATGGTTATAGGCTATGTTTCGTTTTTATAAATTCAAAATGGCAGTAGACACGAAAAAAAAATTACGCACGATATTGAGTAGCATGTCATTGGATAGGTCTTTCAAAATGAAGACGATGTTTCATTGACTATTTTGCTGTCAGAAGATCCGTTTAAATATTACACAACCTGGAAGTTGTGTAGGTAGGATCTCTAGCTTTACTGCAATTTTAAATATCATCGATATCTATAGGCCTCATCAAAACAGAGTTTATAGATAGTAACTAACAATTAAACACAACTTAAAAGTCATCAATACAAGCAAATAAAAATATATGTAAGTAACTTAAAAAATAGTTTAACATTGATGAGAAATAATTAATTAATTCGCTTTTTATGCAGTCGGGCTTTTTTATTTTTAAATTAAATTTTTACTTGTTTTTTTTCAGTGCATCTTGGTATCTAATATTTGACTATTACTGTCTTAGAGAGGGAAATGAGGTTTTATATATTACAAATATTGCTCCTGTAGTTGAAAAAAAATGGAGCTTACTTGTCTAGATATTTTACGAAAATTTATTGATGAAAGTTATATACTATATAATCGTTTAATATATTTTTTTTATTTCAGTACATCTTAGTATCTACTATTTCACTGTTATTGTCTTAGAGAGACAAATGAGATTTTATGTATTACAAATACTGTTCCTGTAGTTAAAAAAATAGAGCTTATTTGTCTAGTTTTTTTCGAAAATTTATTGATAAAAGTTATATACTATATAATCGTTCTTTTTGTTTCAGTACATCTTAGTATCTAATATTTCACTGTTACTGTCTTAGAGAGAGAAATGAGGTTTATATATTACAAATACTTTTCCTGTAGTTAAAAATAATAGAGCTTACTTGTCTAGATTTTTTACGAAAATTTATTGACAAAAGATCTATATAATCGTTCAGTATTTATTTTCAGTACATCTTAGTATCTAATATTTCACTGTTACTGTCTTAGAGAGAGAAATGAGGTTTTATATATTACACTAGGGGGCTCTGCCCCCTACGAGCTACGCTCGTCAACCCCCGTTCAGACACCGCAGACTCTAACAGCACGATAATTTAATCGGCTTTTGAAAGATTTCGGATGACTGAATTATAATTTGAATCTGAGAATTATAATCTGACGTAATTTTCACCAAACTTTTCTTTTCCTTCTTAATATTCGCGTAAAAATACTTTGTTAGAAATTAAATATTATGATCATCTTACAAAATCAAATAAATGTCTCGAGCAATTTTAAAATTTAAACTGTTTTGCAATATTATTTTTTGTTCATTTTATATAATAAGTGTAATGTGACGTAAATGTGACGTAAATTCTCCTATTTAAGACTTCTAACGCATGATGAATTTATTATCTTACAATATTCTGTCTCTTTTAAAATTCACGTGTAATTATAGTTTTTATGACGTAATTTTCAATAAGTACCTGCTTTTTATATTTTCTGTTTATAATAGTCACGTGTAAAATAAATTTTTAATTTGAAGTAAACATTATTGTTTGCGCTGTTTATACAACTTGGCAACAGTTTAAATTAATAACATTTTCTAAAATTTGTAAAAAATATCTCTCGAAATGCTGAAAATTTGAAATTAAAATTGAAATAAAACCTCAAAAATGAGTCAAATAAGAAAAGTAAATGCAATCTGCACATCGGGAACTTATAACATATAAAATGATCTAAAAATGAGTAAATTCTCATGTATAGTTTTTGCTCCAATAAAACTTTTTTAATGGAACGATTTTGTCCAACTTTAGCATTAAATATCTCTTAAAATATTTCTTCGACTTGAAAACTGTCTGCATCAGCGTGTTTATCAAACATTTCTCTATAATACCACCGATTTTCATATTTTTGTATGCAACAGTTTTTTTAATATTAACGATGGAAGGTCATGCTTAAACATTCAAATATGATGTGGATCTACCCGGAATATCTACGCAGATGTTCATTGGTCCATTTCCAAATCAAAACTTTTTTTTATATATAGAAGGAAATACTGTTCGTGTAGTTGAAAATAATAGAACTTACTTGTCTAGATTTTTTACAAAAATTTATTGACAAAAGATATATATAATCGTTAAAAAAAAAAAATTCAGTACATCTTAGTATCTAATATTTCACAGTTACTGTCTTAAAGAGAGAAATGAGGTTTTATATATCTCAAATACTGTTCCTGTACTTGAGCATAATAAAGCATACTTGTCTAGATTTTTTACGAAAATCTATTTGTAAAAGTTATATATATAATCGCTCAATATATATTTTTTTTATTTAAATACAGTTTGGTATCTAATATTTCACTGTTATTGTTTCAGAGAGAGGAATGAGGTTTTATATCTCACCAATACTGTTCCTGTAGTTGAAAAAAAAAATAGATCTTACTCGTCTAGACTTTTTTACAAAAATGTATTGATAAAAGTTATATACCTAGTATATAATCGTTTAATATTTTTTTTATTTTATTTCAGTATATCTTAGTATGTAATATTTCATTGTTACTGTTTAATGTTTTATATTAGTTTTCGGCGTCTTTTATTTATCTTACTTTACGAAAAAATTTCTGGTTCGAATTGAATGAAATGAATTACAGAAATGGGTCCATTAGACCCATTCAAGGTAGGAAGGTTAAAGAAACACATCAAACTAATCAAACAGAATAACACTAAAAAGGGAAAAAAAGGTAGTTTTACATTTTTGCTTTTTAAAATATTGGAATATTTCTAATTCATTCATGAAAAATTAGTTTAATGTTATATCAAACGGTCGCGCATTTATGTAGTATTAATCATTTGAGTAATAATTTTCCCAACTGAGCTATAATTATATTAATTTGTATTCGTTTATATTCGTCGGTAGGGTTTGTTACTGTCGGTTATCTGCATGAAGGCTATAGATGGAGGGTGGGATGCCCACTGCGGGAGTCTTTCGAAGAAAACCTCATCCGAATTCACGCAGACTTAAAGAAAACTATAGACACTACGAACAGTAGTGCCGAGGAGCGCGACATGGATTCAATTCCAGCTTCTGCCGTCTGTCAGTTTAAAGAGCAAAACCCTTTGCCTTTGACAGGGTTTCTACAACTGGGTGAAAAACTGTCCACAGGCCGGTTACTGAAGTCTGAGTTTGGATTGCTCGCGAAATTGTTATTCTATGGTTCCCAAGATCACCATTCGATTCACCCCCTAGATTTCAGTGTATGGTTTTATATTAAAGATCGGATTTACAGTCCGCCGCTTCCGGAATCCATTACAGTATTCGAATTGAAATCGTGAATCAACATCGCATTTGTTTTGATCGTTTTATTCCAGCTTCTGCCGTCTGTCAGTTTAAAGAGCAAAACCCTTTGCCTTTGACAGGGTTTCTACAACTGGGTGAAAAACTGTCCACAGGCTGGTCACTGAAGTCTGAGTTTGGATTGTTCGGGAAATTGTTATTCTGTGGTTCCCAGGATCACCATTCGATTCACCCCTAGATTTCAGTGTATGGTTTTATATTAAAGATCGGATTTACAGTCCGCCGCTTCCGGAATCCATTACAGTATTCGAATTGAAATCGCGAATCAACATCGCACTAGTTTTGATCGTTTTATTTAAAGTGTAACAAAGGACAGCGACATTGAACATTTATACCACAGCTCTCTGAATATCAGGCCTACACACTGACCGAAAAATGGCGGCTGTTATAGACGGCTTTTTCTCAGAGTATCTACGATCCCTTGAATTTGAAAATACTTAATTCTCTCTTCTCTGTCTTTTCGGTACATTTGTGGCCTTCTTTCTTTACGGACAAGTTTTAACATTGGCTGATGATGGGCTGTTAAAATTTCCATCCCGAAACTCGTCCTGTGTGTTTCTTTTGTTTTATGGAGTTTCCAACAATGATCTCTCATCATCTACTTTTCTCTTTCCAGCTTGGAAATTACTTTTGTAATTCTTTACTTTTGCTTTTGTAAAAGGTCATCATAAACAGCTTAAAATTACTGCATCATAAAATATAAATTAAAAATGATAATCCTGGTTCGATATTTCACTGCAAGGTGAGATGAAAACAAGACTAGAATCCTGATTCAATCCTTTATAATGCTGCCATAAAATTGACGTAGAGAAAAACTTAAAACTTGGTTTAAGGTTTCACCTTAAAATTAGTTCTAAAAAAAACCTAAATCATAGTTCAAACTTTCATTAAAAAAATGGTTTAGAAAAAAAAAAACTGAATCATAGTTCAACTTTCACCATAAAATTGATTAAAAAAAAACTGAATCATGGTTCAACTTTCACCATAAAATTGATTTTAAAAAAAACTGAATCACGGTTTAGCCTTTCACCAGAATTTGGTTTAACGTTTTACTACTATACAAGTTTAGTGGTGCTTGCGATAGCACCACTAAACTGGTCAAAATTAACACTAACTTTTTCAATATTTTGTTTACTGTTACATTGGCACCAATTTCTTGGTGAAAAGGTGAACCTTATTTTCAATAGTGTAATATAATTTTTAATTAAAAGCAGTTTAACTTGAAATCTTAAGTTGAATGTAAAATTATATATAGTTTTTAAAATTTGAAAAAAATTACAGGTTTTAATTTTATAATTTAAGATACATTTCCTTTGTAAAGTGATAATTAAAAAGTTCATTTTGTGTAATATTTCAAATATATTTCAGTTTTTTAGAATAATGGCAAAATACATTCGTTTATTAGAGTTTTTTTATTTCGATTTTTTTTTAAATATTATTTGTAACATGTTATATAATATATAAAATGCAAAATGTATGCATGAGAAACAGTTTTAAACAGACTTATAATTAAACTTCCATCTTTTTTACATGTTAATTTTAACTTGAGCGCTTCGCTATTTTTAGTTTAAACGGTAGACCCGCATACTTACAAAAAAGAAAAAAAAAGCCAGTCTTTTTTTTCTTTTTTTTTTTTTAAGATAAGGATTAATTTTTGCGAATAAATTTTTTCTCAAAAGTCAAGTTCCATATTTGCATAAAAAGAGGAAAAGCTACTGTTTTAAATTTCATAACCCGGAGTTTATTAGATTTTAAATTAGAGTATGCGTAACGCCAAAAATGTCTCTTTTAGAAAAAAAAGTGCACTTAAAATAGTTTCAAGTATAACAAGACTATTAAAAATTTTTAAGTAAAATAATTTTAGGATTTTTTTTCCCTTCAAGGACTTTAAGAGGAATCTTTTAAAAGAGGGTTTTTCAAAAAATGAAAAAATAAAGCAGATATTAAAAAAAAAGAACCGTGAGCCTGGTTATTGTGATAATATTACATAGAAAATACACAGACTCAAAGTTAAAATGTTCTATATAGGGTGATTAATAAACGGTCAATTACGAGTATTACTCGCGCTCAGAGGGTTACGTACAATAAATATATGAATTATTATTTTAAAAAATTCGTTGCTAAAAAAATAATAATACTTTATAAAAATCTATACAACGTAAGGTTGGGTATACTAGGAAAGTATGAATGGGTATACCATAAAAGTTCAAAGAGATATGAAGATTAAATAATATCAAATATTGCTATTCTGTATAACTCTTTTTTTTTTAATCTTATCCTGATCTGTTTATGATGCACTTAATTCGGTACTGACAATAAAAGTAGTTCATATATAACCCCTTGCGCTCTGGCGCTGTTGCCAGATGTATGTCACTAGTCACTAGTGTTGCTGCATCTGACAGTGTTTTTTTTTTTTTTTTTTTTTTGAAATTTTGAATTTACTCCGCAAATATTTAGTTGGTAATTTTCTTTTACTTTATTTATGGAGAATCAATCATCTTGTAAAGCAAAAATAAGAGTTAAAACTTTCGGATGAGGATTCGGAAAGTCTAATTAAAAAATCAGCCATATATCATGACACACGCAGCGCACGTCATTGTCGGAAATGACCAAAGTAGCATGACGTACTCTGCGTACGTCATAGAGCTCAAAAGGTTAAACTTCACTTAGCATTTCATAAAACTAAATTCAGCGTAGTAATAATCTTGTCTTTCACAGTGTAGCTAAACCAAAACAGTTGTTCGAAGTTTAAACTTGGCATTGTGCTAATCGCGCTTCAAAAGGGGGTCGCAAAGTTGCAAGGCCGGCTTGGTCCGTGCCGCGTTTTTCCAGATAGGTTTTTAATTAACTTTTAAAGACACGGGAGGCTTATTGAGAGATTCACTCAATGCAAACTAGTCGCAAATCCCATAGTATTTATCTGATTAATTCTAATTAAATTACTCAGTTTTTAACAATTTGACGCTTATTGCTTTTATACTGCTACTGAGTTTTGCATTACACAGATATATAATTAAAAGTTGTAATCTGGGCTTTAAAAGCCGGTGGTACATAGAGTACGCCGTCGCTGTCATTATGTATGTCCAAACCGTCCGTGTCTTTAAGGGTTAATATCTCGGCTAATTACCAACGATTTTTCTCAAAAATCATTATCAACGATGCTTTACTTCTGCTACGATAAGTACCTCAAACGCTCCTCAACACCTTTGCTGATTGCCTGCAAATCGAAATTTGTGTGTAACGGAAAAATGCGCTTTTCTCAAAAACTATGTGACTTGGGGTAATCGCTACAATTTTCTTGCAAGGTTTAAATTAACATCTACTACCTCTAATTTTTTCATAATTTTAGTTTCAGTAGGTTCGGAAATAGATGGGGGTAGGGAACATATTTTTGCACTGCATTTTGAACGTTTTCTCTGAAAATATAACACCTAAAATTAAAATAAATGTATTTCGGTGTTCAGCGGTACGACAGCTTTCACACGATACCCCACACGCTGTACGAATAATTTTTTTTTCAAGCAACTTAATTAGCCCCTCTACATTTTTCCTAAATATATTTGTGAATGTTTAATAATCTATAAATATGTGGGTCAAAAATCTTTATTACTTCTCCCAATTTGAACTTTCCGCGTTCCATCGTTTACGAGTAAAATGACTGTGACAGACAGATAGATACAGAAGTGATCTTTTAATGGTTCCGTTTTTACTTTTTGAGTACGGAACCCTAAAAAAGAACTGGGAGTCTGGTTATTGTGATAATATTACATAGAAAATACACAGACGCAAAGTTAAAATGTTCTATATAGGGTGATTAAAAATGGGCAAAACTTTAAGGGCTGATCAATCTTTGTTTCTAACGGGCTGTAAACTTATATTTGCGATATTAAGGCTGTTCTCAAATCCAAAGAGTCAACTTTCTGACATAAGTTTAAATTCATTTTTGTTCGGAAACGCATGAAACTACACTGTAAAAAAAATCTGTAAAGTTACTAAAGTTTTCCTAGGAAACTGGGATTCCTAGAACTTTTTATGTAACGGCAACAACAAAAATTCATGTAACAGACACACT
Organism: Maratus speciosus; assembly: GCA_963932465.1. Lineage (NCBI taxonomy): Eukaryota > Metazoa > Arthropoda > Arachnida > Araneae > Salticidae > Maratus > Maratus speciosus. The sequence goes on from OZ010789.1 coordinate 131,280,353, forward strand.
TTTGAGCTGAAAATCAAAAAATCTGTAAGGTTACTAAGAATGTTTTAGGAAACTGGGATGCCTAGGACTTTTCATGTAACTGCAACCTGGGTTACAGATAAAATTTTAGTAAGATTACTGTAATTTTAGCAGATTCATTTGTAAAGTTACAGATTTCTGTAGCTTTACAAAAATTTGTTATGAAGATTTGCAGCTTTTTTTGTATAGTTACAGATGAAAGTTTAGTAAGCATGTAACTTTACATCTGTAGAACTACAGATTTTTTTTTTACAGTGTAGAAGGTGTTGTTATTTAGAAACTATGTAATACAGCTGTTTTTTCCGTTATCTTGGAAACGGAATAGATCTTTCAGAAAATACTGTCAAAGTTGGCATTTTGAACTGAACTTCCGAGCGAAAGAAGAAAATCCAGGCAGTAAGGGGGAAAAAATGCCGTGTCACGTGATCAAAATCACTTATCACTCAATAGGTAATTGATTGATCAAAAAATGGAAAAATCAGTTCAATTCCAAATCGCTTCCATGGCCAGTCTTTCCAATTTTATATCTTTCCGTTAAAAAATGAATTTGTAAATGTGTGCTCTTGTTGAGCAGAGCAGTTAAGAACAGCCTTAAGCGGGCCGCAATACTCTTATAAAAAGAGTATTAAAAATTAAAATATTAAGATAACATAAATAGAACAAAAAAGCAGTATAATGAAGTTAATATTATCAGTAGGTTTAAACGTTTGTTTCAGAAGAAGTGTTAAAAAAATTAATACCACTATTTCCAAACAATAATCTTTGTGTATATTTCCATTTCAAATGTTGTAGAAATATGCTGCGAAGTTTTACTGTTTGAAAATAAAGGAGAAAAAAAAAATAGTGCCATTTTTTTCTGCAACGAACATTCAACCGTAAAATATACATATATATATATATAACTATTAATTAGATATGTGATATACAGGTTAAGTTAAAATGAATATAGCGATTTCAAACGGCTATAACTATTTAATGGAAAATAATTTATCGATAAGATTAACACAGATTGTAGACGGAGCTTCAAAATTTCGTAATACGTCATAGATGTTCTATGTGACTTCCCATGGTCACACGGACAACATCTAGGCAGTAGTCCATTTCACGCCATACATTCTGAAGCATTTTTTCAGTCACCGACGCAAGCGCATTACAAATGCGTACTTTGAGTTTTTAAATTTTTTTGTGCATGGGAGGCAACTTGCCTTTCCCATAACCCCACAGAAAAAAATCGGCCATTTTTACCGTCATAATTGGCCATTTTTACAAATGAGACTGCCGCAATGAACAGGTTTCTTGTCGTTGCAAAGTTTCAAATGGCGCATGCGTAGACTTCCGCTTCACTACACCTGCGTCTTACGTAAAGAAATTTAGAAGTTAATCTGTGTTAATCTTATTGATAAATTCTTTTCTATTAAATGGTTATAGCCGTTTGTAATCGCTATATTCATTTTGACTTACCCTGTATATAAAGCGCAATAATGTAACAATGCAGAAAATCTTCTAAATGGAAAAGTTCTAAAGGTGAAAAAAATAGGTAATTTTCTCTAATAAATCAGCCATTTTTGCTCATGGCGGAAGTTTTAATTTTTTTTTTTTTAATTGTTGAAATATGAGGGGCTCACAACTATAGTAGACCGAGTCCATTTTGAAAAAACAAATCAGATAGTCCATTGAGAAAGTTCATAAAATCTATTTTATCCACTCCCACAATAAACCAAGTCTGTGATCACAAATATGAGAAAGTATGTGAAAACAAACTTGGTTCACTGTGGGAGTGGATAAAACAGATTTTATGAACCTTCTAAATGGGCTATCCGATTTTTTTATTTCGAAATGGACTTGCTCTACTATGATTGTGAGCCCCCTCATATATAGTGTAATTTTTTTTAAAGAACTTTTGACTAAAAAGACGGAATTTAAGATGTTTTAACGTAAATTTAAATTACTTAGAAATGACAGGACAGGTTTTATCTTTCATGAAAATTTATAAAACAACAGTGAAGACGGTCTTAAATAATTTAAAAGCACATCTCAACTGTCTCGAATCGCTGAAAAAGGTCGCCGGGCCTCATGCAGCTTTTAATCGTAAAAAATTATGTTTCTGTATGATTAATTTACACCAGAATTTTTAAAATTAATTCATTTGAAAATTAAGAAATGCAATTTAATGGGGTTTTTTCAGCCATTAATAAAAAAGTAAAATTTTATTCAAAAATTCTTATTCAAATTTAGATTAGAATTAATTGATATAAATATTATACCACCACATATTACAAACTATACACAAAAATACTAAGGCTAATGTCAGACGAACGTCTATTTGCATGCTTTTTGTTTCAACATGAAAAAGAAACACATGCTAGCGAAGATGTGTAGTGAGGCTGTAAGAAAGAAAAAAGCGGGCAGACGCTCGTCTGACATTAGCCTAAAAATATTGGATATTTTTTAGTACCAATTACTGCTTTTAGAAAGAAATTAACAGTCGGAATTATCTTTTTTTTGGTTACCATTTTAATATAAAATGTGATGTAATTATTTTGTATGTATTATTACTATATATAAATACAAAATAAAACTGTTTTACTCATTTCTGAATGTTTTTATTGATGATCGCATTCGTCATTGTATCAATACCCCATTTAAAAAAGAGGAACACTTTTGTATCGTGAATACGCAGATTATCCTAATTTCTTAATGAAAATATCGTAGAAGAATAGAACCTGACGCGCTTTAGAAAACCTAGAGATTCATTTATCAATGATGTAAACGGGAGAATTAATTTATCAATAAATCATTTTCGTTCTTTTCATAATATTTATTACCCACTTTGGAAATGCATTTTTTGGCATTTTTCAATTTATAATACTTGTTATTTATGATCATTAAACCGGCAATACAATCAAAAAACCTCTTGGTAGCTCATTTATCTTTTGTAATATCATGAAATTAATAGATTCCATTTAAATTAAATATAAAAATTATTTTCAGATGTTTCTTCAATGCTTGATACTAGTGATTAATGAGATATTTAAAGAAAAACGCGAATGTTTGTTTTAGAATTTAATCTAATACATATACAAAAAAAAAAAAAAGAACTAAAAAAACTATTTAAACAATTGCTTTTTTTTCCCCTGGAGAGAGAAAATTTTATGCCTTCAAAGCCCAATTTAAATACAAATATATCTACACTGTATGGCCATTAATGACCAGGCACTTTCAATTTTAGACATTTTGTCGAATATTTAAAGATATATTTGTCGGATTTTTCTGGAAATTCAGGATTATAAAGAATAGGTTCGACTTCATATTTATCAACGGCGATTTGATCAGAAGGACAATTAGGGGACCAACAAAAAATCAATGAAAAAGAATAATGTTTGGAATCACCCTGTAAAATAAAATGCATGAAATGATCTATGGCTATAGCTTGCGATTATATGGATATTTTACAACATATGTATTCATTTGTGGAACAATAGAACGTATATTCATGGCGATATATCGATTTTTTTTTTAAAGTTCAAAAATCGTTTCATGCTTTTTGTTTATATCATGCAAGTTTTTTTTTTTTTTTAAATCAAATTTAACGCCAGTTTCAGAAGATTTGACAAAATATAGTAGAAATAATATGGTGCAATTGAAATGTAAATATATTAAATATTAAAAGAAATATAAGCAGTTAAATGAAATATTTTTTATCTGCACATGCGCGCACGATAATTTTTTTTCATGATTTGATAGTGAACTCTATGAAGTAACTCATAAAAAAAAGTCAGTCAAATATCGTGAAAATTCAGAAATATATCCGCAATATAGAGAGCAAATTTTTAGTTGCTTTATAAAAGCTGCTGAATGATAAGGAATTTTCTACAAATTGTCATTTTTTACTTTCTGGCTTTCAGCAAAGGAGTTTGTACTTAATGAATGTCAATGAGTAGATTTAGAAGAAATGCTTAGATTTTGATACTTCTTTTATTCTTGGATTAGGCTCGTTCTGGTGATTTTCCAAGAAGAACTAAAGCATCCATAAAAAATAAAAAGTAAAAAAAGTAAAAATTAAAAACGACAATTTATGGAAAACCCCTTATTATTTAGCTGTTTTTAGCGAACAACTAAAAACCAGCCCAGTTTATTGCCGATATCTTTCTGAATTTTCACGATATTTGACTGTTTTTTTATGAGTTGCTTCATAGAGTTGAATATCAAATCAGGAAAAAAAAAATATCGTGCGTGCATGCGAGGACAAAATATTTTTCATTCAACTACTCATATTTAATCAAATATTTAATATATTTACATTCCGATTACACCATAATATTTGTGATGCATTTTGTCAAATTTTCTGAAACTGGCGTTAAATTTGGCAAAAAACCTTGCATGATATAAACAAAAAACATGCAAAAAATTTTTTAACTTAAAAAAAAAATCGATATATATCCACGAATATACGTTCTATTCTTCTGCAAATAAATACATATATTCGTAAGCTATACCAATAGATCTTTTCGAGCATTTTATTTTACAGGGTTATCCCAAACATTATTCTTTTTCTTTGATTTTTGTTGGTCCCCTAATTGTCCTTCTGATCAAATCGTCATTTATAAATATGAAGTAGATCATATTCTTCATAATCCTGAAGTTTCAAACAAAAATCCGAAAAATATATATTTAAATATTCGACAAAATGTCTAAAATTGAAAGTGTCCGTCATTAATGGCCATAAAGAGTATATATTTATATTTTTCCCTTAAAAAGTAGACAACAATCTGTAACTGTTTTCCATTATCGTAGAAGCTTCTAAAATTTATTTAAATGTTAAACACTATTCGTTACATAAAATAAATTTCTCATAATGTCAATGTAATGTAACATTGTAGCATAATGTAATGGTTGAAGGACAATTTTCAACTGTGTAATGCATTTCCTAAACGAACTAAATTTCTGCGTACTATGTAGTATATATACAAATCCATACATCATTTAGAGGGCTGCATAAAAGAATTCGAATGTATTTCCGACGATCGATGGTATTTTCTGAATTTTCGGTTTTTAAATATTCTATGGTTTTTTTTTTTAATTTTAACGTAAATCGTATAATTCACATTATTAAACGATGAAAGATAGGTTTTCTTTATACATTGGAAATCATAATTTACGCTTGACACACGATTTTTCTTACTTGTTTTATGTAGCATCGTATTTACCAAAGTGTTCAATTTGATCCAATGTAAATTATTACGTTTTGAACCAGTAAATTTATTTAATAAAATACTTCTTAAGTCTGCGTGATACATATCTTACTATAAGTTATTTTTGTGTATATATATATATATATATATATATATATATATATATATATATATTTAAAGTTATATACTAATTATATATGGTCGAAAAGAGTCTTTTTTTATGGGGCATTCCCCTGTTAGCTTTTTCGCCTGTCCTCTAGGAACTTAATGGAAATTTTTATTTTTTTTTTCTTCGCTTTTTTTCCCTTAATTTGCTAAACTTTAAGTACTTTATGTTCTTATATATTTGCTACACTTTCCCTTTACTCTTCTTAGTTATTTTCTCATTGTGGTCACCAGCCACGCTTAAACATTAATATTTTTCTTAAGGCCCCCTAATGCCCTTTGCAACACGATCACCTATCAATTGGATAGTTGCCACGCAACTAGGTAATCCATCTACAATATCCCATTGTTCCACATTGTTCTTACTATAAAATCCCGAAAACTGCAGTAGGACCTAATAATTATCACAGTACGGTGGTGTAAGTCGGATATATATATATTTTTTAACCATTCCAGCTTCTGCGAAATCCCTAATAGTAAAAGTAAAAAAATGAGCGATGCGCTTGCCCACTTATCCTTGCATGCTGCAGCTATCCTCTCGACTCTTGCTTGTTCAAGGACAGTATTGCACCAGTTCGCTACTTTTTAAAATTAAAATTGTTCGATTCTTACCACTTTTTTCTAAAGTTGTAACATTCATTCTTTTAAATGGCAGATTGAATAAAGCGAAAATAAGGCTATTTATACTGCTTCGAAAAATTGTTAGCAATCAAGCAATCTGAATGAAAACAAGTGGCCCATCTGGCAATGCTGTTCAGGGAAATACTCCATTTATCTTTAATCCTTTAATCCCTGACTTACACAATTGTGTAGGTGATCCTAAGGAAAAAGAAAATACATTTTCATCTTTTTCTGTGATTTAAACCTGACCCTGCATCACAAAATAGTGTGAATCCACCCCTGACGTAACCTGATATCGGAAATTTTTTTAAATATTTTTTTCAGTCAAATATGACCCTATTAATTCGTGTTAAACATCGATACTTTTAATGGCTACCAAAATACATTAGGTCTTAAAGGGATAATAAAATTTCGATTGGTATAAGCAGTTACGATTAAACAAGCCTTTTTACTGCATTATAGAAATGTCAAAAGCAGAAGATTGGGGTAATTGTAAATTGCTAAATGTAATAATTGAAAACAACATTTTCAAATGGGGAAAATAACTATGTCGTCATCCGCTGATATTCGTGCACCATCAACTAATTTTTCTTTCATCCTAAAATGATATTACTGTTTGCAGTTATACCTTAATCTTCCGGGTAAATGAAAAAACTTGGGATAACGGCAAACGGACCGCCATTTACGTTAAAACCCTTCTAGAGAATTACGTTTCCACAAAAAATTATTCTTGAGAATTGAAATATTAGCTGAATTAAATCAAAAATAACATATACAATTGCACCATAAAATATAATAAATCAAGCCACAATCTTGCTTAATGGTACACAAAACACGAACTTTAATAAGCTAAAAGTTAACTTCTACGTTTCGAGCTGTTTCTACAGCCGTCTTCAGGAAAATATGATCGTAAAAAGACTCAAAGTTCAGAGACAAAAGCTTCCTGTGCAAGAGATAATTAGTCGAAACTGTACCAATGGTTTGAATACAAAAATATTGTGTTGCCATCTAGTGAAAATAAATAATTATTAATGAATCAAATGAATCAAAAGGTCGATTTAAGAAACCACGAGTGCCGCCGTCTAGACATCAGGAACAAAACCACGTTCAACTGAGTTTTCATTCAAGTTTTGCAACATAATACAAGTTTAAGCTGAAATATTATAATTAGAAGTAGAGTTATGACTTTATGATGTTATGCCAGATTTTTGGGATATTATAGGATAAATTATCGTTACAAGGTTTATCTTCACGTGTAATGATTTGAACTGATTCTCTAATTTTACTCTCAAAGGGGTTATTGCACGGAACTATAATTTTTGCTTCAGCAAAGTATTTTCTATTCAAATCATTGGTCAAGATTCGACTAATTATCTCATGCACAGGAAGCTTTCGTCTCTGAACTTTGAGCCATTTTACCATCATATTTTCCTAAAGACGGCTGTAGAAACAGCTCGAAACGTGGAAGTTAAATTTTAGCTTATTAAAGTTCGTGTTTTATGTACCATTAAGCAAGATTGTGTCTTTATTTAAAAAAAAGTGTTTATGTATGCCTATACATAACCCAGAAAAATACCCAGAAAATCCAACCGTTATGGAAACCGAACAGTGAGAAAATTCGCTTGCCAATAACCACAATTGGACATACATATTTTAAGCCTTTATGTACTGAATTATGAATTCAGGAAAATTTTATCTTCTAAAGCAGTTTTCGTGAATTTTTGAAACTACATTAGAAGATTTAGATAATCATTTAATAAATTTTAGAAGGAATTTAGATGGATTGGCGGATTTAGAAGGATTAATTAAATTTGAATTTATAAGGATTTTGTGCAATATTTATAACCCCCACTCAAATCTTTTATTTTAAATATTTTTCTTAGTATTTTGTAGAAATAGGAAATGTACAAATATAATGTTCTTACAATAGAAATATAGAAATATTTCCAAATTGAAAATCCCCCCCTCCCCTTTTTAACGCGACGGAAGATAAAAAAGACGCAAAGGAAAAAGAAATCATCCTTTTAAAAATATTTTTGTTTTGTATAACCAATAATGCTTTTGAAACAAGATAAAGTAATGCATTTATAACTTATTCTAAACTACTTCTACTATTCGATGTATTATATGAATTTTATATCAAGTTATTTTAACGGTACTTATAAGTAGAGTCAGCAGATAAAGGGTTATGGGAGACATCAAAATTAAGCGAAGGTAATTTAAACCATGATTTCAGGCATTTTATTATCTATGACATCAATAAATGATCAACAGGGAGATAAATAACCTCATATGAAAAACATAAAATAACTGAAATATTTATTAAATTACTTAATTTAAGGTGGTCCGGGATACATTAAAAAATTTTTTTATTTATTGAGTTAAAATTTTGAATTTTTTTGTGATGGTTAACCATATTATTTGTAAACAAAATCACATGATAAAACTTCTCATAATTTTTTTTAGTTTAAAAATTTAAAATTTGTTAAAAGAGTGCGGTAATTTAAAATCGTTATAACTCGAAATATTATTTGTAGAATTTCAATTTTTTATCATTTAAATAAACAGAAATATACGAGGGTCACTCTGAAATTTTTGAGATACAACTAGGTTTTTAAAGTTATACTTACAAAATTTTAGGTGTGTTCAAAGTAGTCTCGTCCAGCATCAATGCACTTTTGTAGACGATTTTTGTACAGATTAAATGCCTCAAGCCATTCCTTTCTTGGAATAGATGAAAAAATGCATTTATAGCCACATCAATCTCTTCTTCTGAATGAAAACGACGTCCACGTAGGTTCAATTTTAGATTAAAGAATAAGCAAAAGTCACACATAGCTAGATCAGGTGAATACGGCGGATGTTCTATCACTTTAATTCGTTTTTGTTTAAGAAACTCAACTGTTAATCCGGCTGTATGTGAAGATGCATTGTCATGGTGAAGCATTAGTCCCCTAACATTCACTTCATGTAGAACTTCTGGAAGACATTTAGCGGTATACCAGTTTGCTGTTACTGTCTTCTGTCCTTCCAACTTGATGGCTTTAACCAATCCCGTACTTCTGAAGAAAACGGCATACATCACTTTTTTCAGTACGCGTTGTCTTTTCACCATTGTCGGCGTGGGATCATCTTCAAAGACCCATACTTTGCTTTCTTGACTTGTTGAAACGTCAAAAAACGGTATGTGCGTTTCATCACCCGTTACAATTCTAGAAATGATGCGGTGGCCACCATCATTTTGCAATTTAAGAGTTTCTTTACTTATTCTGACACGCACATCGTTTTGCTCAGTTAGATTATGGGGAACCCAACGGCAAACTACTTTTTTCATATGCAATTCTTCATGAATAATTTTGTGTATGGCTTCGGATCCAATGTTAAGTTCCTTTTGTATCATTTGATAGGTACAGCGATTATCATCCATTAACATTTTTCGTATGGCAGACACATTATCTGGGATTACTGCCGACGGCGGCCTTCCTGTGTGTTCTTCATCCTGAAGAAAATTGCGACCTCTACTAAAATCTTTAAATCTTCTGAATACAGTAGCACGAGCTGGAGATTCATCACCAAATGCTAATTTCAACCGTTGAATGCATTCTTCTTGATTTAATCCTGCTTTAAAATCGTAGAAAATCATAGCGCGAAAATGTTCTCGCGTCAACTCCATTTTCTCTTCTGTTTAAAATTTATTCTACGCTAAACAAGTTGAAGTAAGTCAGTAAAAAATCGTCTGCCATGTTAAAATACTTTGTATTTTAAAATTTACCCATTATTTTTATTTTCTAAATTCTCGTTTGCGCGTATCTCAATAATTTCAGAGTAACCCTCGTATAAATTTTAATTTAGGTCCAGCATTTAAGAAAATATTAATTGAAAAAAATTAAAAATATTTAAAGTAAAAATTAAGGAAAAAATGATGTAACTTAAAAAAAAATCATATTTTCAAAAGTAAATATTTTTTTTTCAAATTTGCTGAATCAAAATTAAAGTAAACAAATGGAAAAAGACATGTTCCAAGTTTGAACCATAAATATCTTTAGGGGTTTCGAGGTTATAACAAATTAAATACGAGAAATGCTGAAAAAAATCCATCATGAAGAACGCATTTTCACAAAAAGTTTGCATGACAGCCATTGCTTGAAAGCTAGATTTTGAAAACAAACGAAAACGAAAAAATTAATATGTTCTGTTCTAATAAGGATAGAAACATGATCAAGCGTCATTTTAAGGAGGAAAAAGCCGAGAATTTTTTACTGCAATAAAATATTTTTAGAAAATTTGAAGATTTTTGTGTCCCGGACCCCCTTAAAGTAGCGGGACCTTTTCTAAATCAATATACTGTCCAGACTCTTTCATCCACACTCATGCTTTATTTTTATATTAACCAATTTAAAATGATTCATTAAATAAGTATACCATGACATAGCTTATAAAAATATATTCATAAGATTTATAATAGCACTATACTTCCCTTCCACCTATTTATATCTTACCTATTTATTAACACTGCAAAAGAGCCGGCATTGCAGCCTCAATTTTCAAATAAAAGTCAATTTGAGTTCAGATACTTTAAGATTTTTCACATAAAGTCTTTTCGAGTGCAAATGATTGAAGCTTAAGTTATCATATTTCTTAGGACAAGAATATAATATGTGATTGAATTTCTCAATTTATCTAATTTCAGAAAATCCTATTCAACTGTTGGAAGTGGCGGATATATTAAGTCATTCATAAATGAGGGAAATCGATAAAATACTCCAACTATTTCATATAGTCAAAAGACGTGAAGACTGTGCTCACGATATTCTTAGAGGTTTATAGACTTGAAATATAACTTGATAATATTCAGTTAACTATTACTAGTGGAATAATAATATCTTTGCCTTTAACCATTTTTGATTAAACTATTCTCAGCTTTATAAATTAAACGAAAATATTGCGAATTTCATATAAAATATATTCTGAATAAATGCTATTGTTATCATTACAAATGAAAAAACAATGTATATATATATTTTGAATAAATATTGATGAAAGTGTTGTTAATTCTATTCATTATATATATATATATATACAGGGAGCCCCAAAACGACCGCATAAACTCTGCATAGCTAGATTCCTCGTTGGGAGTACATAAAAACTGCTCAAAGCAGCGTTCCTGTACGATCCATGGTTTACGAGAAAAATACGAAAAACAAAGTATGACATCACTGCCGGTGCAAGAAAAAAAACACTTTATTAGACATATCAACAACAGTATTTGCATATCTTTCCAGACGATAATGTTTAAAACGTTCGCCGCGCATATCGCGTCATGCATGCGCGCGCCATGGAATGACGTTAGGCCGACGTTGAACTGGTATTTTTAAAAGGCTGCATCTTGCAGCTACCGGTAATCTTCGTATGGTGGCCATGTATTCCGTTCATGACTACTGCGACATGTACCTGATGTACGGCCGATGTAATGGAAATGCCTTACAAACTGCTAGGGAGTGTGCCCGTCGATATCTGTCCCGCGTTGTTGATATGTCCAATAAAGTGTTTTTTCTTGCACCGGCAGTGACGTCATACTTTGTTTTTCGTATTTTTCTCGTAAACTATGGATCGTACAGGAACGCTTCTTTGGGCAGATTTATGTACTCCCAACGAGGAATCTAGCTGTGCAGAGTTTCTGCGGTCGTTTTGGGACACCCCGTATGTATGTGTGTGAATGTATGTATATATGAGAACGTGAGTTTCAAAACTCGTCTTATTCAGAAAATCAAATTTTGTGAAATCGCGAAAAACCTCTGACTGCGTCCATTGGTTTTCATTGTAAACCAAGATTTTACAATGCCAGAAATAAACAGTAAAATTAGTTTGTTTCAGATTGTAGTATTTTCCCGGTGCAGGTTTACCAATAGAATAGATTGATAGACAAAACTCGATTTTTTTAAATTTTGAATAAGACGAGTTTTGAAACTCACGTCCTCATATATATAACAAAAATTATCAAAAGTAACTAAGTTATTGGACTCGGAGTTCAAAAACTGAAAACAATGCATTTGCATACCTACACGCGCACACACACATACATGCAACACATTATAAGGAGTGAATAAGAAACGCTTTTATAACTTGGCATTCTATAAATTCTCAAAAATATGAGATAGCCAATGTAATGTAGTATATAAAGCTGTATTTTTATGCAAAGTGATTTTTCAGAAAACAAGCATTTGCAAATTCATAAACAAAAAAATAAATTCACAGATCAATGGGTTGGTTGTGCCTCTTTTATATCTTGGCTAATTAGATTACCAAATCGAGGTACGACTGTTTATCTTTCAATAATCTTTCATAAAATGGAATTGAAGCATAAGAAGCAAATAACAAACATATCATTCAGTTGTACGATATTAAGGCTGTAAGTCAGTCAATATCTGAATTCCACTCGCTAATGTTAAGGGTCTCAAGACTGTTAAAGCTTTAAAATTTTCAAAATTAAATTTTTTTTTAGATAAGTTCTTTACTACACAGTAAAGTTTATAATATACTTATAACTACTTAAAAGGTGACAAAAACACATAAAAACATATAAAAATATTATTTAATGTAACCCGAGAACTTTCGAACACACACGCGTTCATTTTCAAAGGGACAAAGATGATTGACTGAATAGAAATACATTTTAAAAACAAAAAGTAAAACACATAAAAAAGTAAAAAAAAAAGTACCACAGTAAAGATTGCATATTTGAACCGGATTGGTCTGTGATATGCAACTGATATAACAGGGTACTGGTCAAAGGTGAGTTTTATGACACAAACATTTTAAACCGCATGGCCTGATATATAGCCCTTCACAGGCGACATTAAGCCTGGACGTCAAAGGGTTAAGCTCGTTCCTATTGTCGAAATTCATTTTTTGAAGTATCCTCATTTGAGTAATCAACAACCATGACGTACACCCCATACGTTCTTCACTACATAGTAATGGTTGATTATTTGAACGGGATTGATCTGTGATATACAACTGATATAACAGGGCACTGGTCGAAGGTGAGTTTTATGACACAAACATTTTACACCGCATAGCCTGGTATATAGCCCTTCACCGGCGACATTAAGCCTGGACGTCAAACGGTTAAGCTCGTTCCTGTTGTCGAAATTCATTTTTTGAGGTATGATAGCATCGAAATAAAAGGGTTCTAAATATCGAGATTTTAAGGTAATATTTCAGAAAACAAAACAAACGATACATGAGCATAGGTTTACAAAATATCTCATTCAGTTTTACGATACTAAGCTATATATAATGTATATGCTACAGATATTTTACAACTATATCTTATATGCCTAAGAAATATATATTAACATATCGTCAGGAAAAAACTTAAAATTCAAAGTTAAGCCAAAGCGCATGCTAATGAAAAAAGGAGGGAGCTTAAGATAAAAAACAGCAATAAGCTGTGCAGTGTTGAACTCTGCATTTTCATAATATGCACGATGCATGCGATTCGAATGGCGAAATCTTATAGGGCGAACCGTTAAAGCTGTCGCATTAACTCTCTGGACTGTGTAAGGTGAATTAATTCACATATAAATAAAAAATATATATTTACAATCAGATCCCTTTTATATTAAACAGGATTATAACAATATTTAGAGGTTTTACTTCTCCTTTCTACACCTGCGTGGCGGTAGCAGAGGCTGCTACTGTATATGTATAGTTGCATTTCCGAGATAAATTAAAAATTTCCTATTTTCATAAGTTAATTTTATGTACTTCAAGCGCTATGAAAAAAGATTTTAATAAAAAATAACTTATTTTTCTCTTACACACTTATAGGAATAAAATTTAATTTGAAATTTTCACAATTATATTAATTTTTAAATAAATTTGCAATGTCATTTATTGTGTTTGCATGGTCTAATGATGCCCTCCAGACCTCTGACCAGGCCCATACCTGCCGGGATTCCCCATTTAAAGAGGATTTATGCCTAGCTGCGGGGCGAGATTCGCCTGATCGACGCATGGCGGCGGTCCACCTAACAAGATTTTTTTTGGTCTCGGTAACAGCGTAACATTTCTATGTTTGTTTTGTTTTTTGGCCGGTTGCTTATAGCGAAATAGCTTGAGACTGGGGAATATTTTCCCACCATACCCGCAGCCTAAAAGGGAGTTTAAAATTTTTTTAAATATATAGTTTAATTTCAGACTATTCGCTACCACATTTATAATTTTTTGTTGTATATTTTCAAAATTTTAATAATAATGGACCTCAAAAGATAAGATAATTTCGTACAATGGTATATTTTAATTTTCTGAGAAGTTCTATATCAAAAATCTTCGAAATATCGAGGTTCGACTCTATATCTCTCCATATATTTTTACGAAATATAAATGACATATAAAAGGAGCGGTTCACAAAATTCTCATTCATATATATATATATATATATATATATTAAAACGCATACATATACTTGCACTTTACTATCATATCTTGTATGAAAAAGCAGTAGATATTAAAATATCCCCACGAAACCACTTAAAATTCAGAATTACGCCAAAGCATACGCTAATGAAAAAAGGAAAGAGCTTAAATATGAAAAAGAGCAATAAGCTGCGCAATGTTGAACTCCGCATTTTCATAACATACATCATGCGTGCGATCTGAACGGCGAACATTTTAAATCTGCCGCATTAAGCTCGTTTTGTGTAATAACCCAATCCACCAAAAAATTCTATTTCCCTCTTCCCCATATTTTCTTACCCCGAATGTTAGAGCAAATGCTCTTTTATCTTTTTGATATGAATTTTGAATGTCGTAGGCCGTAATAAATGTCTGAATGTAATATCGGCGCATTTTCTCTTCGGATATCCTATAAATTATAAAAAACGCAATAAATGCAAATATTAAATAAGAATCCGTGTTTTCGCATAAGGGAGGTACAATAACCGAAAAGATGTTTAATATCTCTTTGTGATATGAGGTCGGATGTATTAGAAATAATGGCAAACTGTGCAGTTTATCGAAAAATGTTTATGTCTTTTAGTTTTCTCTTGCATTTCAAATTCATTTCGTTTTATTATTTTTTGAAATTTCATTCATTTTTAACGCGAAAATTGTAAGCGTCTGTATTTGCGAATTCGCTGGAAAATATTATTGCACCCAAAAATTAGAAAATAAATATTCGTTTTGAAAAATAAATATTCGTTTTGAAAAATAAATATTCTTACATATAATTGAATCTAAACACCAGAAAGTTTGTTACTATAAACATAATTAAGCTACACATGTGTGATGTTGGGGTAAAACTTTTTAATCGTTTGTTTGCCAGAGTTACAATATACGGAAATAAAAACAATCAGATACATTAAGGGGTCTCAAGACTCTTAAAATTGGAAAAAATGAAAAACAAAGACCATTTTCAACATTTAAAATCTTTAAAATGTATTTAATTTTAAGACACAATTTTAATTGGGATTAAAGATATAAGTATGTTCTTTCATTTGCAATACTTAAGAAATTGCAAGATGCAGAATTAGCATTTGCAGGGGTTCCAGACTGTCAGATATTTGATAAGCATAAAATCGTCGTAACAGATTACGCGCAGGATAACAAAATAAATTTTGCAACTAGAATGAAAATTTTGATACCTACATATACCACAGATTTTAATAATTAACCTGAACCTAAATAAATTTGCATATAAAGCATTTTATATTTTTAATACAAAGTTATATTTAGCTAATGCAAAATTTAGAAAATTCCAACAATATAATCACCTAAAAAAATATTTTTTAAAACTATAGAAAAGAATTTTTAGGTTCAGTTTATACTAACATGAAACATATGTTTTGGAAACTTCATGAAAATATAATCAGAAGTTTTTGAGATATCGCGCGCGTTATGCCCAAAAACGTCATTTGGAGAAAACTGTCTTCAAAATTTCGGAAAGGCTGCTTCAGCTATCGAGCTGGTATATAATTCTAAAAGCCATAACTTCTGTTCTAATCCGAATTTCAAAGAAACAATTATATCAAAATGTTCAGAAAAGATAGGAGCTTATCATCTAAAAAAATTAAAATTTCGAAAATTTTAAAGCTTTAAGAGTATTATTTTTATTACTTCTAAAAATTGGGCCAAAAATTTATGTATCACAGATTTTTGATAAAAGTAAAAATGGGCTAAAGGGGCGCAAAAAATACGGTTTTAGGGAGAAAAAAATTCATAACTTCGCCAATTCTCAAGATATCAAATCCAATTAAATTTGTTATAAATTTTCTTAATATTATCTACAACTTTTATATTGACAAGTGTTTGATAGGACCAATTCGTACCAAAAAAAAAAAAAAATTAAAAACGAAAACAAAAAAAGGGAGTTGAAGGAGAAAAAATTCACAACTTCGTCAATTCACAAGATATAAAATCCTCATGAATTTATTATATATCTTCTTAATATTGACTTACATACCCCTTAAATAAAACAGTATAAGTTTAAGCACAAATAAGAAAAACAATATTTGTTTTCGAAAGGGAAATATTCTTACATCAAACTGAATTTACAAGCTTGAAAATTTGTTTCTACATACATATGTGATATACCAACTTGTGTGGTGCCGGGGAAAAACATTTTAAGCCAGTTACAATATACGAAAATAGAAACAATCAGATATATTCAATAAAACAGTAATACGTTAAATTAACCGATATTCAGTAATGGCTAATGAACAATGACATTTCCCGCTTAGTAATGTTAAATATACAAATTGCGAGATTATATTTATAACATAAACGTCTTCATTATGGTTATATTTATTTACTTAACTTTTAATAAATACAGTCAGACCCGGTAAAGATGCTGACAATAAATAGGCGATCCCGCTTAATACGCGGATTTTTCCGATCTCTTAAACATCGCCCATAAGGCTAATGAAAAAATATCACGTTTAATCCGCGAACGGTTACTGCGCGATCCCGCTTAGTACGAGATAGATTTTCGGTCCTTTGAAGGAAAAAAAAAAAAGAAAAGAAAAAAAAACACGCCTAACCCCTTCCGGACGAGCCTTATTTACAGAATTTTTAATCTTTTATCACCAGTTTTTTAAAAAAGAAATTTTTGTCTAATTGAATCGGGAAAATGCTCGGATTAGATAACACAAAATTTAGAATAAAAATTTACAGGAGAGAATAATCACTGATATAGCGCCTTACGTGGAACGAATACCGGTTGCTCGTCCCCAAGGGGGGGGGGGAATTCATAGGATCAAGATGCGAATTCGGCACAAATGTCATATATGTATTGCCGCGATTTTTTTCCTGACGCCAATGTCATATATGCACCGTGTACTTAACTGGCGCCAAAGTGTCGTTATTTTGCTTCATATAGTAACTCGGATATAGATGATATGGTAACGAGGTTTTCGCCAAATTGATATCAGAAAAAATCGCTCCAATATATAACATCTGTGCCGCGAATTCCTTCTCTTTTCTCCAGTGTTTCCAGTATAGCGGATTTTTTTTATTCTGATAAAAACACTGTTTCAGGATAGCAGTATTTACTTTATTTAATAACACATTAATTAAGGCAAGCATTTCTAATCGGAAATAGTGGTATATATTTGAATTTAAAAAACCCCGCTAAATTAGCAACAAACGGCAATCTTACTTTGGTCCCGCGCCCTAATATTCTTTGTCAATCGCTTCGTGTAATACATTTTTTTATGTAGTAGAGAACGAGTAGTATGCGAATTCAGCATGCTCAGATTCGTCATAAAATTATTATGATTAGAGATGATTATATCTGTTGTTTGTTAGGTTTTAAACTTACGTTATATTACTACTATGTTTTATAATGCCTTTATAGACGAAAAAACATAAAATAAATTAAACTCGTAATATTAATTAAACTAGAAATACAACTGCAGTTTTATAATTCTTTTATGTTTTCTATGTTTTCTTTACTTTTGCTATGCTAACAATATTTTTTACGCAAAGATAGATAAGGGCAGTTTTTTATTATTATATTAAAAATGAAAATATATCGGTATTCATTATTACAAGTACTAAATTTGATTTCAATACATGACTTGTTCTTCAGAGATTTAATACTTTTTCTTTGTGTTAAAAAATTAATCTAGTAGGACAATTATGTTTGTTGTTTTATTTTTGTTTGTAACGCATTAATCACCCTGTATTGTCAAAAATCTCCTGATAAATAATAATAATAAAAAAAAACAGCCATCTACATAAAGAAACTAGTCGGATGTGTCAATCCCAAAAAGTTTCTTCTATCTCATACCTACATATTAATGCAAAATTCGCTCTCACAATACCAAAAAGTATACATTCAAGCCTAATAAGGATCTATTTATGTGAAAGTGTAACAAAAATTGAAATCTGATCAGATTCTTCAGTTTTTAAAATATAGCAGTCGTAAAAATCGTGAAAAATGCAGCATGGCAGCGTCAGCTGTTATATCATTTACGCAAAAGCCAAATTAGTACCCACTTATGTCAACGTCTGACAGAATATGAAGTTTGATGGAATTCAGATCATTAGTTCTTGAGATATGACTATCGCTCAAATCGTGTAAATCCAGAAAAATTCAGCATAGCAGCGCCAGCTGACGGACGATTTACACCAAAACTTAATCAGCAACAACATATGTGAACGTCTAACTGAATCTTTAAGTTTTATTAAATTCCGTACATGTTCTTGAGATAGAGCGTCGCAAAAGTTTTGTCACACACCGACAGACATGCTCACAGATAGACATTTTCAACAAACAGTAAAATCGTGTTTAGGGGCTGTGCATATATAACGTTATCATTTTAGGGGGAAGGAGGGGGGGTGTCTGGCACATGATATCGTAAGATATCGATAGGGGGAGGGGGTATTTGTCTTTTGATATCGATATCATTTTTCAGCCAAACAAAACTTACTTTTTTTATTTGTAAATTGGTCTTTCCATCAAAATTGTATGTTAACTTTTTTTAGTCTGTTATCTGTTTTTATAAGAATACAAAGTTATTAAAATCTTTAAATGATTATAAAATTATTTAATTCCAAAATATGGAATACTCCAAAGTTTGACATTCCTATTCTTCTGTAATATGTGTATGCATATATAATCCGCTGTTCGAGAAACCATATGCGAAGTACGTTTTAGATGATACTTTGTGTTTACTATTAAATTAAAGAGGAAGAATTTTGTCTGTGTGCTTTGTTGATAAAAAGTTCTGTTTGCCTCCCCCCCCCCTCCCCCGTGCGGGGTCAAGTGCAAGAAGACACTATTACTGTTGAACGTATTATGAAAAAAAAAAGGCTATTGTTAAATTCTTTCAAATAGTAACTATTTCTTTTAAGTGTTATTTAATTTGATATAAAGTTATTTCATTTATAAAACGATATTTTATTGACTTTTCTTCATTGTGAATCAATAAAGTATGCAAAAAATAAATATAACCATATTTGTATATCACTCGAAAAATTAAAAGAATTTATAGACATTGATAACGATATCATTGATGCGGGGGAGGGGGGTCAAAAATTACCAAAAATTTTATAATGTTATATAAGTACAGCTCCTTAGGACCTTCTAAAACCTATAAATCTGTCGAAAACCTGAAGTTGAAAATTTTTCACGAAATTACTTTCTTTTTATAAAGATAGAAGAAAGTATAAACACATTTATTGTATCTGAAATAGTGGTCTAAAATGTCTCCATTCTACTTCGTTTCAGCTGTTTCTGTTAGTCATCTAACACATTAAAGCTAAAAAACATTTCCAAGAAGATGCAAAGTTTTTATTATTTTTTCCTTACTTGTTATTGGATTCTGATCCTTCCCAATGAGTAAGAAAAGAGTATCCGATTTAGTTTTGATTGTTATCGCCACACATATGCTTTGAAATAAAAGAGCCGTAAGAACTTTTATTTTCTATATAGAAAGAGAAAGAATTTTGGAAATATAAAGCTATATTACTCTGAAGAAAAATATGTGTAATAACAGAATACATAAGTGGCTTTTGGGAAATATTTTGCAATAATAAATGTATTGCTGAAACTTTGTAATAAAAATAAGGTTACGAAAACGTATTGAAAGTAGCAACCTGAATTATATATCTATATATAAAGTGATTTTAGGAATCATATAAATTTTTGGATTGCACATTAGCATGAGCAGTCTCAGTTAAGATTACGCTATTCAGTTAAGATATCTATACGACAAAATATCTTAATTACATCTAAAATACAGATTTAAAATGTCTGTATTCTATTTCTATTAAATCTTTGTGCATTTTAATAAAATTAAAGTTAGGTAGGGGAGAGGGGGGTACATGTGAACATGGGGCACATGTGAACAGTACATATTTCACCCAGTTAATTTGAAATAAAAAAAATTTAAAAAAATACCAATAGATGGTAGTACTGGTATAATCTTTTGGCTGAATTTTCAGAACAATAAGCCATTTTGATTTCTGTTAGTTGTAATTTGTTTGTTTTAGAAGTTGTGAAGTAAAAAAGTCTTCTAAGTTATTGAAATAAAAATTCATTCAAGAAATTTTTAAAAGTAGAATATCAGCATTGCATTCTATAGTGGCATTATTTTTAGGTAAGTCTACAAAAAGTTTTGTTTCCTTATTTAAATTAAAAATATCTTTTTTTATAAGTTAGGATGAAGTTAGTAAATGGAGCACTCGTGAACAGAACATATGTGGGCAGATGTGAACAGTTTACAAGTGTATTTTTTAAGTCTGTGATTGCATTTTTTTTTTTTTTGTTTAGTTTAAAATTTAATTATCCTTGTCAAACATTGAGCTATAAATTCAATTTTTTTAGGATTGGTTCATAGTTTTAATTTACTGGAAGTATGATAACAATTAAAAGTGACTCAAAAGGAGTAAGTATATTAGTGTACAATTTTACGAATAATTTCTTGTATCTATGTTGAAACATTTATTGATTTATTCACACAACTAGAAATAGGGCATCTAATTAGTTTTTATCACAGTTTTTATTCACAAAAAATATTTTTGTCTTATTTATGCATGTGTTCACATGTGCCCCATGTATGTTCACAACTACCCCTCCACCGGCACATGTGAACAAATTTAGACAATTTTTAGTATGATGATATAAGTTGGAAATTCTTGATAAATGCATCCAAAAGCTTCACCAAAAGAACAAACAAATTATAAATATTCATAAAAATCAATTTTTGGTTCAATAGCTCATAACAATTTTGAGAAATAGTCAAAAATGTAAAAATTGTTCACATGTGCCCCCCTCTTCCCTATTATGTGCTAAAAGTAAAAACATGAATAATTAAATATCTATAAGAGATTTCATAAAATACATACATTTTTGGGCTTGCGTATTAAAATGTAAACGTATGTACGGACTACCTGGGAACTTTTCACGAATTTGTTGAAATTTTATCAGAGCGACTTTTTATTCGTGTAATAAATATATGGTGAACTGCTAGAATTTTCATGCGGAAATTAAAAGTAGTAAAACTTCGTAAAACATATACAAATCTAAGAATAACTTTATGTTGTTATGAATACTTTAAACATACAAAACAGGCTAATTCTGAACTTAAAACTATAGAGCTAGAAAACTCGCAAGTTTAAGCACAGAAAATAAACAACAACAAAAATTGCTTTCGTTAGAAGACGATACATTGCTAATTAAAACATAATGTTAGTAAAGCAAAATCCACTTAAAAGTTAATATTAAACCCAATAATGATATAAAACATGAAATTTATCAGTAAAAAGTACTTACAATATATGCAAGTACCTTATGGGAATAACACGGAAGATATTTTTTACAGAATATTGATTTGTTAAAAGATGAATAATTTCAGGATTTTCACAGTGCGGCTATAAAGTAACAAACAATGAAAATAGTACTTCTAAACCAAATATTGGACTTTTATAGAACAAATATTCAAACCCATGGACAAATTTTTATTGAAATATTTCCTTTATTTAAATTTTTTTATTCGGTAATCTGCCCATTTTTTTTTAACCTAATAACTCATTTTATAAATTTATTTTTATTTTCATAAATTTAGACTACGCTTGTTGAACGCAGGCTTCACAGAGATTTCATTAAATTTTTTGACACCTTCCGACATTATTGCATGAATCAATTTTTCATCAAAGTTTTTTTCGTTTAATCATGTAAATTTTACTCTTTTATGAGAAATAAAAATTCAGCAAATCGTTTTTGTATTCTACTTTTTTCCACTTAAATACTTCTGATATATTCCTTAGCTTTAGAACAAATACAATATTAATAGAAAAAAAATGTTTCTCAGAACTTTATTATAATTCGGCAAATATATGATGAATTGTTTCGGTACGTATTATTTATTATCTGAAAGAAAAACCAAAGCTTGTAAATTTCGAAAAAATAATAAAATGAACTTTAACATAAATGTGCTAAGTATTTTTTTTCCCATTTCATCGAAAAAGTATCAGGCCATCTATACATATCTTGAATGAAATTTCTAAAATCCATTTTTAATTAAACATTACCAAAAGCAGTTTTAATTACTTTCAATAAATTTAATTTTCAAAGTTAAATTAAAAAAAAAAACATAATCGCAGGATAACGTTTCTATTAATTAATTGTCGTTAACAATGACTTGGAGTTTTTAAATAATGGAAAAATTAAAATTACTATAAGCAAATTGTATTCATAAAAATAAATTGTTATTTTAATGTTATTGCAGTAAAAAACTATATACAGTCGAACCTCTATTTAACGAAGTCGCTAAATCCCGGAAAAAAGTTCGTTATATGGAAAATTCGTTAAATAGAGATTCACCCTTTAAAATACTTTAAACTACATAAAACAGATTTTAAACTCATAAGCACTAAATATTTTTACTAAAAGTAATTAATCACATTTTTTATATAAATTATATCGATTTGTTTTATTTATTTTACCCACCAATATCCATCATCAATTCATTTTTTCTATGTGTTTAAATCTTTGAAATCAGCAAGGAAAACAAAACATTGTCTGGGAATACACGGCATTTTCTGTTTAAAGTAAATAGTTTTACATTAAAATTAACGAATTTCAATGACCTTATCGTATTTATTATTATTATAGCAACTAATTTTAACCATACATTAACATATGCGTCCTTAAAATTAGTTTCTGAAAAACTCTGTAAATTTTGTCTGAGTTTTTTTCTTTTAAAAAGTGCTTTCCCTCATAATACGTCTCGCATCTTTGCAATACACCAAAAAACCCTTCATGCGTATTTTCTTCTAACTATAATCCGCGTCGGATTGTTTCAGATGATTTTAGCATTTCATCATACGGAGTTTTGTTAATTCCTGCATCACGATCATTTCCATCATCATCATATTCGTCTTCATCGCAATTCATTGCTGTATTGTTTTTATTTTTCACACTGTTGAAAATATCCAATTCGGATAGTGTTTCCAAGGTCTCAATTGCAGAATTAAGTGAAATAAAATCATCAATCAGCACATCATGGTTAATTTCTTCTTTTTTTCTTACTGTATCCACATTTTTGTAAGTTACTTTAAGAGATTATCGTCTTCGTCCTCCGTACTTACCGAATTCTCACTGCTGACAAAGAAGGCGCCTGGTAAAAACAGGTCAAGGCCATTGAACATCATAAAATGTATTTAAAGAAAGAATAAGTTTGAAATGTCCAGAAATATTATGAGAAATGGGGAGAAAAAAAATTTTTTGATCACACAAAAAAGTTCGTTAAATAGAGAATGCACTTCGCTATTTATAGGTTATTTTACGAAGAAATTCACAAAATGTTCTTGGTTCCAAGGAAAAGTTCGCAAAATAGAGAAATTCGTAAAATAGAGGTTTGTTAAATAGAGGTCCGACTGTATATATACATATTTTATATTAAATTAAAATAACAACAGCTTAAAAAAAATCCAACAATAATTTCTGTTACATTAAAAAAAATAGTACTTAAAATGTGTCTAAAAAATGGCATAGTAGATTGTTATTCATAAGAATCAAGTTTTCCGAGTTTCAGAATTCTTATTCATAAATAAAAAGAATCCCTTAAAAATTCCCACTTTTTGCCCGACTGAAAAGAAGAGTTATGTGTTTCACGCGTAAAGTACACATAATGTGTTTCGCGACTAAAATTTCACGCGCGAGGGTATGTGGGTTTCTTTATACCCTCGAAACATCCCAACGGCTGGATGGATTTTAATAAATGAGGTCTCCATCAATTCGTCTTAACGGCTCGATGGTTATAGGCTAGGTTTTGTTTTTATAAATTCAAAATGGCGGTAGAGACGAAAAAAAATTTGTACGCACCCTATTGAGTGCATATCATTGGATAGGTCTTTCAAAATGAAGACGATGTTTCATTAACTATTTTATAGTTAGAAGCTCTGTTAAAATATTATACAACCTGGAAGTTGTGTATCTAGGATCTCTAGCTTTACTGCAACTCTAACCATCATAGACATCTATACACCTCATCAAAACAGTGTTTGTAGATAGGAACTAACAGTTAAACACAACTTAAAAGTCATCAATACAAGTAAATAAAAAAAATAGGTAAGTAATATAAACAAGTAATATAAAAAAAAAAGAAATTAAAATGAATTCCTACTTAGGTCAATAAGATAATTTTTTTTCTCCCGTTCTTCTTTCGTCTTGAGTGGCGCTTAAAATGCCTTGATCAAGAAGAGGGCTCTCTCGGTCCTAAAATACCTTGATCAGGAACAGGGCTCTCTCGATTATTGAAAATTAATTAATTTAATTTAATTAATGAATTAATATTTGAAAAAAAAACTGGATTAACATCAAGTGTCATCCACCACAAGTTTTAAACAAAATTATTTGAGCTTGATTGGATGAATAATAAGTATTTTATTAACAATTGAAAATTTGAACAAGATATATATAGCGAGAGTATGAACTAATAGTAGGAATTGAAAAAAAAATCGTTTCACATTAATGAGAAATAATTAGTTAGTTTGCTTTTTACGCAGTCGGGTTTTTTTATTTTTTAAATTTAATTGTTTATTCATAGTTGGAATCATTGGAAACAATGATTTAGAGTTTTTGTACATGCTTTCTGTTAACTTACAATTATGTTTGTGCATGACATTCAAATCTTGTGACTCATTTTTCACCCACTTCCTATTGACATAGTGCTTTAAATTTTGGAATATACAGTATAACTTCAAAAATCCGGCATCCTCGGGACCGAGACGATGCCGGATTTTTGAAGGAATGTCAAAAGTAGTAACAAGGAATATCAAAAGTAGTATTAAATTCTTAATCGTGCCTTTGGCCATAATTTATTTCCTTATTAAATGATAATTATGTAAGAAAAAGAGAAAATTAAATATAAAAATAAACTTACATTAATTGATATTTTCTACGTTACAGAAAAAAAAAAAAATCTAATAAAGAGTGAAATTATTTCTTTTCGTGTAATTCCGGACACATCGATGTCAATTTTGTTTTCTTCGATATATTTTTGTTTTGTTTTGACGTTCTTTAACAAGTTTTTCTTATATTTTATACAAATGAAGAATTTTTATTAAGGATGTGTTCGGGTGCTCTCTAAATCAGATATTATTTCGCAAGCTAAATTTATGCATTTTTCTAGTGACACCTTTTCTTCTGTCTGTTGTTCATCCTCATCTTCGGAGCTGTTACTAGCGTTATCGACAGTTTTATTTTGCACGGCGTCAGAAGAGAGATTCCAAAGAACTTGCGTAATAGGCTCCACGCCGTTGCTATGCAACAGTGCAGCTCCCAGAAAATTTTTTCAAAAAATAATCGGCCCTGACAAATGAAAAAAATGTCAAATATTATTTTTTTTTTCATTTTACTTTCGATTTTGAAATTTTCAATTCATAAACAATCGCTATTTTTCTTCTACCATAACCTGAAAGTCTAAAAGAAAAAGGAAGGGAAAAGGATGGTTTTGATGCCGGATTTTTGAAGGGCAATATATGAATTGGACATTGATTTTTTTAAATTCGATCCCTAAGGGGGGGGGGGGGGCAACGGAGGGCAATTTACTTAATGGTTGCGTTTGATTTTCTATGGAGAAATCAGCAACAGCTTCAACAATGAGTATTTGTTGAAAAGTACGAATGACAGGGCTACCAAAATAGCGCCAAATTTTAACCAACTAGGCGAAATTTCGCCAAATTTGACGACAAAAAGTAAGTTGCTATATATGAAGCCAACTTCGCGATAGTTGGCTAATTTGGAAAAATTCCCATTTAAATCCAGTAATCTTCCATAATCGAGCTCACCGCAATTTAATTTAAGCTCCGTGCATTTAAGGTCTATTTGTTTTTCAAGGCTTTTCTTCTTTTTTACATCTAAAAATGTCATAAAGAAAATCTGCAATAAAATTTCAGAAAGTCTTAATACGAAAGTTTTATGCTGTTAACAGTATTATACAACTACCTACAAATATTATATGAAAAATTTTGAGCAACCATATTAATTAAAATTTTACTAAAATTTAATTTCTAAAAAATGTTACAAATATGCAGTTTTTTATTCCTTATTGAAAGCTTAAACAGATTAATAAAATACATTCACCATTTTTTGATTTATTACAGAAGCTTTGAGTTTTGTTATTTTAAAAATATTTAAAATTGTCCATACTCAACTACAGTAAACTCTTGTAATTTTAGTGAAATATAAAAATTCTTTTAAATGAAAATACATCTATAAATTGCCAAATAATAATTTAAATAGTTATTTTTTGTTAAAATTGGGCAAAAATAATTTAAATTATTTTTACAATTATTTATTTTTTAAAAGATCGTAAGAAATAGTGCGCTTATTAATGTAACTTGTGTCTAATTTCTTACCAAAAAAGAAAAAAAAGCATTGAGAAAATGTACTCTATTCTTAGATTTACAACAAAAATTTGGATTTTTTTAACCAATAAATATTTTGAAAATATCTCTTGAACCAATCGTAGTAAGTAAGAAAGAAAAAATAAGAAATTTATTCTTTTGCGAAATGAGCTATTCCACAAAATGACCACATGATAACCAAAACATTTTGCATTTTATGTTTATAAAGCATTTGCCAATATTAAATAAAATTTCAAGCAGTGGCGTTAATGAAAATTTTATGCGAAAGATTTTAATTACTTTCGGGAAAATATAATTTTCACAAATCTGTAAAAAAGAAATGAAAAAATAATGCTGCACAGAATAATGTTTCTCTTCCCTTATTCATTAATAAAAGGGGTAGATGAGAAATATTCCCTTTATGTTAGATTTGTATCTTTTGTGATGCGTAAAAATATTTTCAGTTTTAGTTCCAATCATTATCACCATCAAGGCTTATTTAAGAATTTTTGCGTAATAAGAAAGATTTCCGCATCTAAAAGACGGAGATTAAACAGAAATAGAAATGCAGGGTCTGAAAATTCTGTTTTCTCTTCTAAGGCTTTTATTAAAAATGGGAATTTTCATTTGAAAGCATTACATACGCAAATGCCTCAGAGGAATTTACGACTGACTTCTCGGACTTCATTTCTTAAAGATGAAAATCAGAATGCGGCGAAAATCTTTTAATGCCTTTTGAGAAAAATCTAGAATAAATGAAATTAGATTTAAATTAATTTAAATAATTCAAACTAAATTTATGTAAATTATTAACATGAATTTTAAAGTGCGTTCGTAATTATATATATATAAGTAGCACCTATAGACGTCGTCTGGTCTCTGGTCCGTCCGTATGCCTATCCGTCTCTCTGCATATAGCAGAGCAAAAACTAACCAACCGAATGCTTTGGAATTTAATATATATAATCGTTGCAGAATTTTGTCGAGTCATTTCAAATTTTACGAAAATCGAATCAAAACTTAAAAAGATATTAATAAAAGTTTTCTTCATTCTGTTAAATCCTATCCTACGTCATTAATTCAATGCTATCCCATGATAGGTCATGATTCTAGGTTGCCGTAGTGATGACGTCCTATTTGAGATGGTGACATATTATTTCCGTATTACTGAATTTAAAATATATAATCGTAAGAAATTTTGCATTCATGCATTTTTTCATAAGAGTGCAACAGCTATTGCGTCAAGATCTGACTATTTATAAAACTAGTTATAGTACGAACATATCTCATTTGCCACGTTTGACGTACAATTTCCGACTTGTTAAGTGATTTGCATGCTTTTTTCATCTCACATTTAATAAATTATAAATTGGTATTTCATCGGCTTTTGCAATTCAAATGGGAATGGAATTAATGAAATCACCAATTTAATTTCATAAGAAAAATCAATTTCCCAAACCTGAAAAACCTGACAATTTTTGCAACTAAAACATTTGAAAACCATAAAAATTATCGTTGAATAAAGAAAAAAAAATATCATTAAAAGCAGTATTATTCAACAAAGAAATAAATATAGGTAAAACTGGACGATTAAAAATTAAATAAAGAAATCACTAAATCGAAGTTCTCCTTTGTTTTGAAAATAAGCCATGAACTACTCGTAGTTAAGTAGACAGGAATAAACTAGTCGGATGTAGCAATCCCAAAACTTTCTTCTATCTCATACATGTTAAAACTTCCTGAAAAATGAAGCATATCAGTGCTACCGGTGATTTACCACAAAATCTAAACAGCTACAACTTATGTCAAGTTCTAACTGAATCCGAAGTTTGATGAAAATTCGTGCATTAGTTTTTAAGATAGAACTATAACGGAAATCGTAAAAAAAAATCTGCATAGCAGCGCCAACTGTTGGGCAATGTACTCCAGACACTAATCAGGAGCAATTTATATCAGGGACTAACTAAATCTAAAGTTTGATGAAAATTCATGCATTAGTTCTTGAGATACAGTTATTGCGGAAATCGTGATAAATGCAGTCTAGCAGCGCCACCTGTTAGGCGATTTTCACATAAAACTAAACAGCACTAATTTATATCTGGAACTAACTCAATCTGAAGTTTGATGAAAATTCGTTCATTAGTTCTTGAGATAGAGATGTTGAATATGAACAATGCCGTATAGCAGCGCCACCTGTTGGTCGATTTGCACCAAAAAGTAATCAGCACCAAATTACATCAAGGACTATCGGAATCTGAAGTTTTATAAAAATCCGTGCATTAGTTATTCAGATATAACTGTTGCGGAAATCACGAAAATGCAGCGTAGCTGTGCCACCTGTTGGGTGATTTACACCAAAAAGTAATCAGCACCAGTTGATATCAGAGGCTAATTGAATCTAAAGTTTTATTAAATTCCGTTTATTAGTTCTTGAGATAGAGCACCCACAAAATTTGTGTCCCATGCATACAGACAGACAGAATCACAGACTTACAGACAGACATTTTGTAAAAACATGTTTTTCGGGTTCTTTGACCCCTAAAATGTGTAAATCCGTCGAACACCGGAATTCGAAAATTTTTAGGAATCCAATACTTTCTTCTTGTAAAGATAGAAGAAAGTAAAAATGAATTTATTCCTTTGAAAATGGACTATTTTTATAAACTCACCCATAACAAAATTCTAGCGAAAAAGTGAAAAGTTTTACATTTTATATTTAAAAACAAAATCAAATTACATACATAATGTAATATGGAAAAAATATGAAATGAAATTTAAATCAGTAACGTTAATTAAAATTCTACGTGAAAGATTTTAATTACTTTCATGAAATATTAATTCTCCCAAGTACGTAATAAAATGAAATGAAATATAATAAAATTAACGAAAAAAAAAAAAAGATGATACAATGAGTAATATTTCTCTGCCCTTATTCATAAATAAAAAATTGTAGATGAGAAATATTTCCTTCTTCTTAATTTGAGATTTGTATCTTTTGTGATGCGTAAAAATATTTTCAGTTTTAGTTCCAATCATTATCATCATCAAGGCTTATTCAAGAATTTTTGAGTAGTAAGAAGGATTTCCGCATCTAAAAGAGGAAGATTAAACAGAAAATAGAAAAGCAGGCACTCAAAATTCTGTTTTCTAGGTTTTATTAAAAATGGAAATTTTTATTCGAAAGCATTATATACGCAAATGCCTCAGAGGAATTTACGACTGCCTTCTCGTACTTCTTAAATATCAAAATAAGTATGCGACGAAAATGTTTGAATGTCTTTGGAAAGGAATTTAGAGTAATTGTTCATGAAATTAAATTAAAATTAAATTAGAAATTGAAAGTTAATTCAAATTACACTGAAAAAAAACGACATTTTTACAGTACAAAGTACTGTTCATCTCGCGCTCAAACTCGATCACAGTCGAATGTGCTGTAGCTTTCTTTGGTTTCTTGACTATATAGACATGAAAAGTACAGTAGTTGCATAAAATTAACTTTACAATGTGCTGGCAATTCGGAGGCCAGCAGTTTGTGCTGGCAAATCTACAATGTTTTTTGTTTGTTTGTTTTTTTTTTTTTACGTAAAAAATTAACATGAATTTTCGTTAGATCATATGCCTTTTTTCTTTTTTTTTTCATGTCACATTTAATAAATTATAAATTGGTATTTCACCAAAGCGAACAACTGGTTATTTTCATTCAAAAGCATTATATACGCAAATGTCTCAGAGGAATATACCAATGACTTCTCTGACTTCTTAAAGATCAAAATAAGAATACGACGAAAATCTTTAAATGTCTTTGGAGCACAATTTAGAGTAATTATTCATAAAATTAAATTCAAATTCAATTAGAAAATGAAATTAAATAATTCAAATTAAATATATATGAATTATTAGATCATTATTTTTTTTTCATGTCACATTTAATAAATTATAAATTGGTATTTCATCAAAGCGGGCAGCTGGTTATTTTCATTCGAAAGCATTATATACGCAAATCCCTCAGAGGAAATTACGACAAACTTCTCTGACTTCTTAAAGAGCAAAATAAAAATGCGACGAAAACTTTTAAATGCCTTTGGAGTACAATTTAGAGTAATTATTCATAAAATTAAATTCAAATTAAATTAGAAAATGAAATTAAATAATGCAAATTAAATGTACGTAAAAAAGTAACATGAATTTTTATTAGATCATATGCCTTTTTTTTTTTTCATGTCACATTTAATGAATTACAAATTGGTATTTCATCAAAGCAGACAGATGGCTATTTTCATTTGAAAGTAGCCGCAGTGGAATATACGACTGTGTTCTCGTACTTCTTACAAATCAGAAAAAAAATTCGACGAAAATGTTTGAATGTCTTTGGAAAAGTATGAAGAGTAATTATTCATAAAATTAATTTCAAATTAAATTAGAAAATAAATTAAATAATTCACATTAAATTTATGTAAAATATTAACATGAATTTTCGTTAAATCATTTGCCCATTTTTTTTTTTCATGTCACATTAAATAAATTATAAATTGGTATTTCATCAAAGCGGACAGCTGGTTAGTAACTTTTACAATACAAATGGGAAGGAGGTTAATGACATCACAAATTTAAAATTATTAAATTATGTAATTATTAAATTGGAGGGATTTCAATCAAATATAATAAAATGTCTGTATAAAAAATAATAAATAATAATAATTAAATAAAAATAATAATAAAAAATAATAAAATAAAAAAAAAATTCAATGGAGAATCCATATTGGTCCTCAAACCTCCCGAACACAAATGTCTGACAGGTATTTGCTAGCATCTTACATAAAATTGTTTGTTATTAGGGACATTTTAGAGGTAAAGAAGAGTTTCAATCAAAAAATGCTGAAACATATATCCTGTTATTTTCGATGGAGTATCCAAATTCACGATTAAACTTCAGTAACGCAAATGACTGGCAGTCATGTACTGGCATATAATATAAAATTGTCTATTTATAAGGGATGTGTCAGGGGGTCAGTGGGTGATCTCAATAAAAAAAACAGCGAAATATGCGTTTTCTTATTTCCGATCGAGAATTCAAAATTTAAAAACATAAATGTCTAACTGGCATAAAATAAATTTCTTCTTTTTTTTCACAAAATGAATTATTATTTAAACTGAACCATAACCACATTTTAGTAAGAAAAGTGAAAAAATTTATATTTTGCATTTTGTTTATAAAAAAGAAAACGCAAAAAGTCATCTATCAAAATTAAATAAAGTTTCCAGTAGTATCTTTAATGAAAATTTTACGTGGTAGATTTTAATTACTTTGACGAAAATTTAATTTTCCAAAATATGCAAAAAAAAAAAAAAAACACTAAATAATGTTTCTCTTTTCCCATTCATAAATAAAAGGGATAGATGAGAAAAATCAAATTCCTCTTATATTTATATCTTTTGTGATGCGTAAAATTATTTTCAGTTTTAGTTTTAATCATTATCATCATCAAGGCTTATTCAAGAATTTTTTGCGCAGTAAGAAATATTTTCGCATCCAAAAGAAGGAGATTAAACAGAAATAGTAAATTAGACTCTGAAAATTCTCGTTTTCTCTTTCGGGACTTTTATTAAAAATGGGAATTTTTATTCGAAAGCATTATATACGCTAATGCCTCAGAGGAATTTACGACTGCCTTCTCGGATTTCTAAAAGATCAAAATAAGAAAGCGACGAAAATCTTTGAATGTCTTTGGAGAAGAATTTAGAAAAATTATTCACAAAATTAAATTAAAATTAAGTTAGAAAATTAAATTAAATAATTCAAATTAAATTTACGTATAGAATTAACATGAATTTTCGTTAAATCACTTGCCTTTGTTTTGTATCACAATTAATATATGATTAATTCGCATTCCATCAAGCCGGACAACAGGTTACTAACTTTTGCAATTCAAATGAAAGCGGAATTAATGAAATCACCAATTTAATGATATTAGAAAAATCAATCTCCTGAAACGGAAGAATCTGCAGGAAACTGACAATACTTGCAACTAAAATATTTGAAATTCATCAAAACTATCGTTAAATAGATGAAAACTTATCATTAAAAGGAGGATAATTCAAAATATAAATGAATTCAGATGAAATTGGACTATTAAAAATTACCGTTAAATTGAAGAAATCGTTTAATCGAACTTATAATGTGTTTAGGAAATAAGCCATGGACCACCCGTAGAAAAATAAATAAGTAAGAAATTCATTCATCTGCAAAATGAAATCTTTCATAAAATGACCCATAACGAAATTTTTGCAACAAGAGTATAAAACTTTACGTTTTGCATTTTATTAAAAAAAATAATCTACCAATATTAAATAAAATTTCAAGCAGTAGCGTTAATAAAAGTTTTACTTGATAGATTTTAATTACTTTCACGAAAATTCAATTTTCCAAAATCTGTAAAAAAGAAAAGAAACAGACATTGAATTGGTTCCCTTCCCTTATTCGTAAATAAAAGGGGTAGTTGAGAAATATTCCCTTCCTCTTAGATTTATATCTTTTGTGATGCGTAAAAATATTTTCAGTTTTAGTTCCAATCATTATCATCATCAAGGTTTATGCAAGAATTTTTAAGAAGTAAAGAAGATTTCCGCATCTAAAAGAGAAAGATTAAACAGAAAATAGAAAAGCTGGTACTAGAAAATCTGTTTTCTCTTTTGGGTCTTTTATTAAAAATGGGAATTTTCATTTTAAAGCATTATATACGCAAATGCCTCAGAGGAAATTTCGACTGCCTTCTCAGACTTTTTAAAGATCAAAATAAGAATGTGCCGAAAATTTTTGAATGTCTTTGGTGAAGAATTTAGAATAATTATTTACAAAATTAAATTCAAATTAAGTTACAAAATTAAATTAAATAATTCAAATTAAATTTATGTGTAGAATTAGCACGAATTTTCGTTAAATCATTTGCCCTTTTTTTCATGTCACATTTAATAAATTATAATTTCATATTTCATCAAGACAGCCAACAGGTTAGAAACTTTTACAATTCAAATGGAAATGAAAATAATGAATTCACCAAATTAATTATATAAGAAAAAACAATCTCATTATTCGACCTTGTTATTTATAAAGTTCATTTTTCGTTTTTTTCTTTTTTTTTTTTTTTTTTTTTTTGAGAAAATAGTTTATTTTATCATTTTTGTTCTTACGAATGTCGCCAATTGTGTGTACGAAACTAAAGTACCTGTTTATTAAAAAGTTTTTATATTTTGCCTTTATTTTCCAATCGGCGGATTAAAAAAAAAAAAAAAAAAAACTTTTTCATTTATTAAAAGTTGAAAATAATATATATATATATAATATATATATATCATGAAAAGCAAATATGGTAGGCTTGTTTAGTCAAAGTGGGTACAGAGAAGACATAAGCTCACGTTGAGTGTGAATTTCCATTGAATTCAGTCAATCAGTTCTTTTAAACATTTTCATTCGCCAAATTCGACGGGTTTTGATCCGCTTTAGAGGCATGGACGAGCCCGATCCGCCCCGATATAAAAATGTGAAAGAAGCCGATAAAATATGAACCATTTTCAATGGGTATTACTTTCGGGAGAATAATTATAAATGTGTTGCTAGTCCAGATGCTGGTTATCTATTAAAAACCATCGGGTTGTCTCATAGAATCTGCCACCATATTTTAGCCGGAAGCCCTACATTTTTTAATAGAGAATTGTAAGATCTTCATTTTATCACTAGTTTCATCTTTTAACACTTTCATCGCGGCAATGGCGCGTCTTTGTCCTACCCTTTGCGCTAAGAGCCTAAGCCGATCCTCGCAGCGCGAAAATTGAAACAAAACACAAATTCATTTAAAACTTGTTTATTCTACTTTGAAAAATAATAATCAATATCATTTCTCACTCTAATAATTTGTTTGTCTTTACAAACACAGAAAAATAATAAAATACCGTGTCCGTTTGAGAAAATCAGTTCGCACCGGAAAATTCTGCCCGGTAATTATTAAACATTAGATATCGGAATCGATGTCTAATAATTAAATGACAGAATTTTCCGGTGCGAATTGATTATCCATGATGGATAGCTAATATTCCTGGAAGACGAGTTATCTCGTCCCTCGCGATGAAAGTGTTAATTAATGAACTAAGCAAGTGACCAAAAATGGACCTACATTTTAAAGCGTTGCCGCTAATTGCACATTGATTTCACTAGGCAACCTTCTATACCGTAGTACAGATTTTCAAGCCCTTCGTGCTGTCCAAAAATTTTCCATACTTTTTGAACGGTTGCCATACCCAGATTTTAGCAGGCAACTCGATGTTTTTAAATAGGGAATTGTAAGATCTTTCTTTTAGCGCTGATTTCATCTTTTAATTAATGAACTAAGTAAGCACGGAAATTGACAACGGAAATAAGCTTATATCTATTCGCTGTACCAGCTTTGACTAGGTAACCCTATTACTAATGAACTGAGTTTATAAAGTATATATATAGTCTACTCTGAACTATAAATTCACCTTTGTTTTACTATGTAAAATATGAAAACATTCATAAAAATGATTCATAAAAATGTATTACTAAAATAGTTGTTGATGAAATACCCATATACAAAAAAGGGTATCAAAAATTAAAAATCCAGAATTACGGAAGTTATCGTGTCCATAAAAAAGCGATAGATAGATAGATAGATAAAGTTTTTTACTGAGGGTGGTTATGTGTTCTAGGGGTCATGATCGGCGTAGATCTGTAAAAAATATTCAGAAATTCTAACATAGGGGGATTGCAATAGGTAGCATTTTATATGAAATCAACCTAAAAAACCCTAGATGTTAAAAGTATATAAAACTCTCCGAGCGCTTTTGGCTTACTTAAGCCAGGGAATCAAGGAGGAAACCAGTGAATAAAAGCTCGATGTAGGTCGACACCAAATGACAAGGAAACGCATTCGAAAATTTTTCTAGGTGGTCGAAACAATTGATAATGAGGGGGAGAGAGGTAAAAAAAACTCAACCGCATCATTCACATAGAGAGAACAAAACTGTTTTTACCTTCAAAACGAGACCAAGCACATGAAACAATTCAATTTCATTTGACGAACCGGAATGATTCTTCTGCTGTATTGCCAATCAAGACTTAAAAAGAAAAGCCATATAAATAAAATAAAAATTTAGTTGATTTGAATCGTTTCTGGTTCTGAAAATAAATTATATCCCTCAAAAACAACAAATTCTAAATTCGTATAAATGAATAAGTTTAATTTTTCATCATTAGGGGAAAAAAAGTCTTTTCAAGACAACTTATTTCATTCTTTCATTCATTGAATATTTGAGAGCGCCTTAATTGTTATGGTTAAAGCCTCTAAAATGCAGCTCTCGCCGAAAGCAATTAAAGAAAAATCCATTTAAACGAGCTTCTTCTTACGCACGTGGGACTGGATTTTTAATACATTTTCACAGAACAAGAGCATGAAATGCGTGAATAAAAAATCACTTGAATTGATTAAACAGAATCCAATTTCGGAACTGCGGCCCAGAAAACTAAAATGATTTTGTAAGTGCTATCTTTTAAAGAAATGTATCTTCGCGGTTTTTCTTCATAAAATAATCATGGGGATTCTCACCATTAAGCAAATGGCGCATTTTTCTTGTATCTACATCAGTGAAGTACGCAGTTAATTTAAAGAAAAACTCACACCTTTTTATTATTATTATTATACAAAGATTGTGTCCCAAAATTTACTTTATAAGATTAAAATAGCAGGTTAGGATTTGAATTCCTTTAACTTGGATTATCGACGATTTGTATCTACAGTATGGGACCAGTTATCCAGAAACCAGTTATCCAGTAAACCAGTTATACAGAAATATATTTCCAATTCATTGATTTCAGAATCTTTTCAGAAAAAAAATTGCCATATAGTGCCAGTTTGACATG
Organism: Maratus speciosus; assembly: GCA_963932465.1. Taxonomy (NCBI): domain Eukaryota; kingdom Metazoa; phylum Arthropoda; class Arachnida; order Araneae; family Salticidae; genus Maratus; species Maratus speciosus. The sequence goes on from OZ010789.1 coordinate 131,317,139, forward strand.
TGCGTTGTTTGATACAATACAATACGCATAGTATAACTTGATGCCAACCAACATCTAGTACATGAAATAGCAGCATATTTAGTTAGATATTAAACATTTTGATTTTTATGCAAAGGAAACATAAGAATTTTTGTTTCCAAGATATTCCCATAAATTGTCTTCTTTCAAACTCCAATTAACTTTTGGATCTTGTTTGGACTGAATCTCATTTTGTGTCATTTAATAGTCAATTTGAAATCAGAATCAATGCCACATCCACATATATCCTACCAATCTGATCAAATGGATGCTGCTTTAATGCCCAAACAGTTATCCAGAAAAACTAGTTATCCGGAATACATCTGACCCCAACCATTCCAGATAAGTCGTTCTATACTGCATTTATATTATGAAAAGAAAGATGTTCGTCCGTCTGTCCATTTGTCCTTTTGTTGGCGATAGCTAGGGAAATCTAGAGCACATTGTCTGAAAAATTAGATGAGGATAGACGAAGACAGGTCCGAATACACTTGCGGATGACATTTTTCATTTTTTGATCATTAGCCGATATGTTAATTAAAAACCCTATTGAACATTGCAAAATGTCGAGTTTCCGATTTTCCACCTGCGGCTTTACGGGATTTTTCTTGATCTTCCCGCGAACAAAAGCGAAGCGTTCGGTATTTTTCGAATTTTTCAATCGCGAAAGGAGGGTCCTACGCTGATTTACAAAAAAAGAAAAAAAAATCGTATCTGTGTATATACCGGGGGTTTCAAAAGTTCGGTGCGAAAGTAAAACGCGATTTAAAAAAAAAAGAAAAGTTCTATGGGTCGGAGAGACATGCGGTTTGCAGGTAAATATTCAGCATGGTACTGGATAACCGCTACTGCAGATAATTCCATAGAATCATTCCATATTGCTCACACAACGCAAGATTTGGATACAAAAACATTAGAGAAAACTACGCTTTTTTGTATCTAAATCTTGCGTTTTGTGAACAATATGGAATTATTCCATTTAGGTATTTGCATTAGAGCCCTCTATTGTGGAGATTTTGCTACGTCAAAAATATTACTATATCATTACTATATCAAAACGATTACTATATCAAAAAACATGTTTACTAAAGCCTGATTACGCGTCAGTTTTCATGTTTTCGGTTTCTTTGCATTTTTAAACTGACACATCCACTTCGCAGACGGAATTACGGGCTTAGTAATTCACCTAGTAATTCCATAGTTATTCATATATATATACATACAATGCACTTTTCTTGACTTTACATTCGAGTAGGGTTCGTGAACCCCCGAGTGGTCTCGAATCAATCCGGCTTCTTGCGCGGAAGGATGACCGAGAGCTCGGCCGTGGCGGTCCTTTTCCATTTTCGGAGAGGAGACTAAAGCGGGGACCCAGAGTGGTTCAGGTGGCCGATGGAGTTCCACGTCCAGTGCCCGGACTACGTCCGAAGGCACAACGTGAGCCTGGGTAGCCTGTCGCTAGCATGTCATCGTGTGGAGACGACTGCTTTGGGGACCGACGAGCAGTAACCGGCTTGACCGAGGTGAATGGGGCGAGTGCGGTCCAGCCTTCTCTGATCGAGCATGTGGGTGGGGCTCGGAGCTGCCTTGATGTGAATCTTCAAGGCTGTCGAGCGATGTGGTGTCTCAGAGGGGCTCGACTTAGCGTCGTAACCCTATGCCTCGGAAAACAAAGGGCTTGCGAGTCGGAAACCAAGGTACCCTATGTGGTCTGGGGTGCAAATGCCCTTGGATGGTCGAAGCAGGTGGGCATGTCGGCGGCAGGTGAGCGAACGGAACACAGGCGGTCACCACAGGGTACGGTCGGGCCAAAGTTTTTGCTTTTTTCTCTCAGTTCGACGCCCGGAAGTAGATTGTCCACTGGGTGGGCTGTTGTCCTTGGGGTTCCTTGGATGATGGTCCTAGGGGATTTAGCGACCCCTTGTGGACGATCCGATCGGGTGTTGGATTTTTAATTTTCCTATTTTTTATTTCCTATCTACTAACTTTGTGTTGTGTGTGGAGTCCTCGGGATCTGGAACTTGACTGAGTGGGCCCTTGAACATCTGGGAGGACTTGTCACCCTCCGTGCTCACGAGGTCCGATCAGATCCCGAACCCTTTTTGCTTAATTTTAAATTTATTCCTTGGGCGTATACGGCGCTAAGTCCTCGGACAAATTGACCGCACTGCTGCGGCGTGTGGATCTGATGCCCTATGCGTTCTAACTTTCCTATTTTTTATTCTATCTTTACTAACCTACGACCCGATGTTGACTTGGAGGTGGGAGAGTCCCTCAGGGGACGCGAAGCCTCTAGGTCCGAAGGGTCGCCTTAGGGTCCGGGCTCATACCTTGACTAGTGGGTGGCGCAGTCCCCCACGGGACGCGTAGCTCACGGGTCCTCATGGGCACGGACTCACCTTTTGTAAATAGTTATTTTATTTTATTTTATTGTATTTAAAGTGTATTTATTATGCTGTCTTCCTGTGGGTTTGGGTATTCCTCGGTGGAGTCAAGGGGTGGACCGATCAGGTGCGTCGCGTGCGGTTCGTCCGCCTACGCCCGTTTCAGTATTCTGCCTTGACTCTGCCCGGGACTTCCTAGGCTCTAAGGCCTATCATCGCACCGACATTGACCTCGTCCGGGGTCGTGAGGTATCGCCCCTACTTCCGTTCTTGGTCCGATGGTGCGATGACGTGTTAGTGTTTTAGATTAAGTTTGTGTTTTGTGTTATCTTTTTTTTCTCCCTTGACTCCTAGCTGGCCATCTTCCCTCAGCCAACGAGTTGGCTGTGGGTTGAGTCTAACTTTCCTGTTTTTTACTATCTACTAACCTTCCATCCGCGGGCTGAAATCGCAGAGATAACCTTTATAGGAGTTTCTCAGTTTCGGCACGTGGTAAAGCAAGCTGGTGTGGAGTTCCCCTCATTAGTTTCCGAGCACGGGCTCTTCCTATGAAGTGTCCCGCGATTAGGATTCAATGATGTGACGGTGGCTCTGCATCAGGTCGAACCTGTTCCGACCCCTCTTTCGAGATTTATTGAGCCGGGTTGCTTGATCAGCGTTCGGACGTTGGTATTGGGAAGTTCGGGGGATCGTCATTGACCAACGTGAGTGTTGGTCCGTGGTTCCCCGATTGTGCAATGCTCCAGAGGAGGCCAAAGCGGGACAATCCTGCTTGGGACCCTACTTATGAGATATATCGGTGCACGGTCAGAATGACTAGCCCGTTCTCGTAGGAACCCCCCTTGCAGTGGGTGCCGTGGCGGTCCTTTTGGAGGGCACCGTGTGATGACCAGCAGTGGTCAAGTACACGTACATAGTTTGCTTTACATTCGAGTAAAATATACACCTTATAAAGAAAAACACACATCATTTCTTAAAATTATCTAAAAATTATGTCTTTAACGGTACTTTATAAAATTAAAATCTCTGATATGGATTCGATTGTCTTTCATATGGATAATGAGTGATTTATATAATGCTACAAAATATTCATAATTTTGTAAACAAATTTTGAATTTGAAGTATTAAGGAAACAAGAATGAAAAAGCCTGGCTGATTGGCCGGTTTTATTTATGCGCCAGAGGAGTTCGACAAAGAAATACATTTACTTTAAATTAAGTAATATTAATTACTTTAATTTATTTTTAATTACTTTAATTTTTTTATTGATTCCTTTATTATAATTTAAAATTCCTGCAAAATTTTTCCTTTCTTGGTATTCGCCTTATAACATGTAACTATTCTCTAAATTTCATGATATTATGACCAGTAATTGAGTCAGGACATTAATATGGCCTTGTTAGCGGTAGGATTTTTCTATTACTTGTCTTAAAAATATTGCCACAACTCTGCCATCATATACTACATATATACAGGGTGTCCATTCTTAAACGACTCTACTTTAAAGTTGTTTACAGACAAAACTATTGTTCATGAAGTTGCGAAAGACATAATATAGGGATGGGAAATTGTTTAAGCGAAAAAATAATTAGTTAAACATTTCTCCAACAGAGGGCGTTATTAATTAATTACACGTTGAGAATACATTTACGATAGTTTAGAAATTTTATTTATTAACTATATCTGATCTTAAAGACAGCATTTCACGACCAGGGGCCTCGCTAAGGAGGGGGAGAGGTGGGAGCCTCCCCCCACCCCCCAAATGATCTCGAATGCTGTTACACTTGGCAAATTTACAAACTTAGTTGGAAAATTTGTTTAAAACTTCAATAAAAACTATAATACATTGTCTATCTCTGATAGATTTGCCAAACATTACAAATGTAATTGAAATATAATTAAACTTTTTACAAATAAGAACTATATTACATCTTCTAATTGTGGTAACTTGGCAAAATTATAAAACTGGTTGGCAAATACTAAAATTTGACTTGGCAAATTAAGATCGTCTCCCCCACCAATAAAAAGACTTCGCGATAGCCCTGTTCACGACATGTTCTTAGCATTTCCCTGAACACACTGCGATCAACTATGACGCATGCTATCTTACGATTCCCTATGGTATCCGAAAATGATGATCGTCATGCAGAACATGTTTGGTTGCAACAAAATTTGCAAACTGTCGTAAATGTATTCTAAATGCGTAATTCGTTAAAAAAAAACGTCCTCTGGCAGTGAAATTTCGAGCTAATTCTTTTTCGCTCAAACAATTCCTATACTTATTAAGTATTAAAAGAACTTCTTAAAACACCATAAAAAACGTTTATATGCGCTAGGCCTTTCGAAAGATCCGAGTCTTTCTTCGTCAGGCGCAAAGAAGACGTGCTTGTACTATGAAAGCAGCAGCAAGACTGAAATGAGAGATAAAGCAAGGGAAAACAAGCTGAAGAAACAGCCAATAGGAAATCAGAAATCAACAGCCAATAGGAAAGCAGAAGACAACAGCGAATGACAGAACAGTATAATCAAATCAGAAGAACACAGAGTAGAAGAAACAAATTGGAATATATATATATATATATAAAATAAAAGGAAAACAAACACACATATTAAAATATGTAAACACATGAAATAAAAATAAATAAATGAATAAAATATAAAAACAGACTAATATTAATTAATTCTAAAAATAAATTATATGATAGTACTGAAAAGACGCAATAGAAGCACGTCTTCTTTGCGCCTGACGAAGAAAGACACAGATCGTTCGAAAGGCCTAGCGCATGTAAACGTTTTTTATGGTGTTTTAAAAAGTTCTTTTAATACTTATTGGTTCACACCAGTTTCAACTTATTTGCTTCAAATCCTATACTTTGATAATGTCCACCACAAAATTCCACAATATTCTGAATAATAGCTTCGTCTGTAGGCAACTTTAAAATGAGGTCGTTTAACTATGTACACTCTTTCCAGCATACTAAACTCTTCATTTTAAAATTGCCTAACTACAATTGTAAGTACTTTTTAAATCTGTTTAATCGACATTACATTGTAAATTATGTCTCCTTCCCATACACCAAATGTAAGTTTACTCACAAAATTACTCAACAAGTATCCTTGAAATCCGTCCAGTAAAAGTTTAGTCTTCATTTCATTATCAGGATTTAATAAGTAAAATAGATTTCATACCATCTTTTTTCAACACCTTAAAGAAATAGGGACTAATGACTATTCTTTCTTAATCCAAATCCACAACATAACAAAGGCTACAATGATATTTTATTTCCATGATAGGCTATTTATCATAAACATCAAGGCTTTTTTAGCGATTCTAAAGCAACAACTATTTTTCTTGTTAATAAAATTAATGAAATACGGAACAGTTCGTGTTTATTTGTTGATTTTAGGAATATTTTATTACCACTGGCATGCAGTCACGTTTGAATTCTTTTTTCAAGAAAAAAAATAAATATAAATAAAAAACAAAAAAAGAAATAAACACATAAACAGATGTGGTTACTTTGGACTTGTTTTAAAAATTACTAGATTATTGATATTTTCAGCGATAGTTTTTCAAAGAGAATATTAACGCACAGGTGGAACATAACTTATGTTAGTCCAAACCTACACCATTTTTCACCAATATTTGCTAGTTTTCTTTTAAGGGTGTCCTCAAATCCAAAAGGGCAACTTTCTGACACAAGTTTTAATTTATTTTTGTTCGAAAACGCATGAAACTAGCTGTTGTTGTTGTTCAGAAACTATGTCATCGAGATGTTTGCAAACGCAATAAATCTTTCAGAAAAGAGTGTCAAAGTAGGCGGTTTGAATCGAATTTCCGCGTGAAGGATGAAAAAGCACTCAAGAGCGGTCGAAAAAAACGTGCTTGTCACGTGATCCAAAACGCTTATAACTCAATAGGTGATCGATTGATCAAAAAAAAAAAAAAAAAAAAAAAAAAGGAAAAAAAAAAACAGTTCAATTCCCAATCGCTTCCATGGCCAGGCTTTCCAATTTTATATCTTTCTATTGTTGTTTCTATTGTTAAAAAATGTATTTGTAAACATGTAAAAACGTTTTGCGCTTCTTGAGCAGAGCAGTTAAGAACAGCCTTAAAGAATGTAACTTTATACACATTTAAAAACTTACAAGCAAATCATCAGTACCGGGGGATACTAGAGACATATACTAATAGGGCATCTTCTAATATTTCCCATGCAACTTCTGTTGTGCTTTATTAGTTAAATTTAATTATCTTATATGGAACTATGTATTGGGGAAATAATTGTAGAAGTAATTATTTTAATGAAATTAGGGTGATGTTAGATTAATTAGGCACATCTGATGTATCGCCAAATATTGTTCCCATCGCCGTCATTCGCATTGCAACAATTTCATTTTAAAAATGAACCTTTCATAAATTTCACTTCGACTGCATAAATTTTACTTAAAATTCATTTATATAAAATAGATACATTTCAAATACATGCCTTTCACTCGTTTCATTAAAAAAAAAAAATCATAAGAAATAGTGCCATCAGGAAAATAATTATTTACAGCATCAAAGCAGTGTTTCTAATTTACACATGCAAAAAATAAAAGTTGTTATTGGCAATTGTGTGGGCATCTTCGAGGTATCCATCTTCTAAGACCCGATCGAGCCAAAAGGAAGCTACCCAAAAGGCAAATAATTCCTCGCCGATTTCAGCCAAATGTCCTAACTCGATTATATTTTGTCCAGGGGATCTCAATTTCCGGGGTGATCAGGAAAGGATTCTTGTCTGCCCGGCAAACCGCCTTTCGACCACTGCATCCGTCTACTATTGAATCGATTTTGAAGCTTTTGCTTATTAGTTTTCGATCATTTGGTCACTTGATAATCTTCTGCCTATTATATTGAGTTATCATATGATATTTTAGCGATTAGTTGTAATGCCGGATATTTATTCAGCCTTTTCTTCTTTCTTATATAATCACCAAAAATTTATTTTCAAATCCTTAGAACAAAGCTATTCAATCTGCGGAATACCGCTAATTTTGCACAATAATTTTCACCTTCTTTAACTCCGAATATCGAATATATTTTAGATTAAATAAAGTGAAGATTTCCGTACCGAAATATAGTATTAAATGAACTCCAAGTTAGAGACCCAAGAATTAGAATACGCATGTGACCATTTAAATGCAAATGTAAGCATACGTGAGAGTAATAAGTCTTAATTACGTCCACTAATAACCATATCATAATATTTATTCCAAACGGAAAAGTCAAAACATATATTAAAACATTTATTTGCTTAAAAGACGTTACTAAAAACACATTAAAAACCTAAATTGGCATGTTTCAACACCTTCACTGAGTCATCATCAGAATGTCTAACAGAAATTACAAATACAATGCATATGGAAGGTGAAAAAATATCATCGAATACAAACAAGTAAACATAAAACGCCCCCTAAATTTTTGCTATCGCACGTGTTCCCTCTATGTCGCGACTCCGCAAGTTGTCCCACCATTCAATCCATATATTCGGGATACGAAAAGATAACGTATTGTTACAAACCGCTGAACCTCTTAAATAAATTTCAATGGAATCTCTTATAAATAATTGTAAATAAAAATTAGACCTGTAGATTAATCTACTCTCGTTAAAATGTATGTTAATACTCTCTATTTGATTCAGCTGGGATAAAGCAGTATTACCTTTGTTATATTTTATGAAAACCATATGTTCTTTACATCTGATACTGAATTTACGTTGGGTCATACCTATATAATGATTTCTAATTCCCCCTCTCTCTTCTCCCCTCCCTAATCAATGGAATCATATAAACATTTAAATTTAAATGTTGACATTTAAATGCAGATTTGGATAACTACACTCCTCAAAACAATTAAAGGATATTGCAGTTTTAGGTGCATTTTGTATCTGGTAAACTGTTTAGCTGATTGATACATGGTCGACAGACATAGTAGGTTATATGAGAATAAATTACACATGTTTGGCAGAAAAAAATGCATTTTATTGCGCATTTATGTACTAAAGGAAAAAAACATAATTTGTGCATATGAGAAAAAAAATAAGAAAAGGTGTTTTCTTCAAAGAAAATCATTTTCAGTAGGGGGTATGGTTTCCACGGGCGGCCAGCAACGTTGAACACCTTTGAGGCATGGGCTCAATGAGGCTATTAATGACGAGTTGGGATATTCTGCCCCACTCTTCCAGAAGAGCTCTTTCCAGTTCTTGGAGAGTTTGTGGGGGTTGTTGGCGGCCAGAAACTCGTCTTCCTAGAGCGTCCCAAACTTGCTCGATTGGATTCATGTCTGGAGAACACGCTGGCCATTCCATTCGAACGATTCCTTCCTCGAAAAGGAAATCCTCCACTAGGTTTGCACGATGTGGCCTGCAGTTATCGTTCATTAACCCTTTCGTGGTCACGCACGCGTTTACGCGGTCGCACTTTGGTACTTGTAAGTGGTCGTGAACGCATATAGGCGGTCAGACTTTTGTACTTGTAGATGGTCACAAACGCGTATAGGCGGTCAAAATATTCTACTTGTAGATGGCTATGAACGCGTTTGCGCGTTTGTGCTTCCCCCCACTTCTCGAGACTGGGAGTTAAAGAAGGCGTTTCTCAATCACTCCCTCTTTCCACACACACAATAGGCGTTAGGCAGACTATTTGTCAACTGGATTACCGTATTTTAAGTCGAATGCCTTTAGAGAACTTCGTTTTCTGTAAATGCTTAAGAATGGCATTGTATTTCGAAACAAATACTAAGCAACTTTATAGAATATCGTCGTTTACTTATTTTATTTTATTATTTCTATCCATAAGATTCTAATTCATTACTATAATTATTATTATTTCAGATCCTTTGCCAAATAATATTTATTTATTTCGCATGTTCATTATTTATTATGTAATATTTATTTATTTTGTTCTTTTAATGAATATACACGTTCTTTTCTTTCCTTTTTTTTCTAAATGCATGTCATTTTTTTCATTTAACTATAATACTAAATAGTTAAACTTTTTTTTTCTTTACTTACACCACTTTTGTTGCATAATAATAATAAAAAATTCAAATATCTAATCTAACATAACACATCAAAAAAAATATTTTTATTTATTATTGTTGCTCAAATTTTATTCAAATTCTAGCATAATTTTAAAACTAGTACCGTGAAAACTGTCTATAATGACACTGAAGGAGCCAGAAAAAGCATCGATGTAGATATAGGTTTTCATTATAGGTAGATTCAAGACTGTTCATTTATTCAGAGTACATAATATAATAATTATTACATATAGATGAATCCTTCGTTTAACTTTTTAGAATTATCTAATTAAATAATTCAATTTAATTATTTTCTTATCAATAAAAATAATTCTGGAATTTTATATTAATATACAATGCCAAATATAAGACCGTAAAGAAAAACAAACAAACAGGGATTTACAATTTTGACTATTAAACAGGAGAAATAAATTTCAGATATTTTGCATTTGGATATAAACCAAAGAGAAATACTTCATGTAAAAAAAAAAAAAAAAAAAAAAAAAAAAAAAAAAAAATGGATGTTTAAATGTTGAAGCTAAGAAGAGAAATAGTACTTTTATTTATTCACAGCCATTATTTGACATTCCCAGCCTTCTAAAAAGAAATAAAAAAAGAATTATGTAAAAGTTTCATGTAAAAAGAAATAAAGTTTTTTGCTCAATTAATTCAATCGCATGTACAACAGTCTTTACCATTTTCCTTTGGCATTCTAACAGGGTATTTTTATCAGTGTTTTAACTTTAGTTAACAATAAAATTGATTAACTAAATTTAAATACACTTCAATATTTATAGAGGGCTTAAATATATGTTGTAGAATTCATATGAGCTAAAGAATATATCCACATAATGCTCTTTTTTAGAAACATACAGTTGATCGCTTCGTTCAAAAGTTAATCGTGAGTATACTTCTCTGAGGAAAACACGCATTGACTAATATTATTCCTAAGGAAGAATTTTTTTAAGATAGCTCGCTTGCATTTCAGTATTTTTAAACGATTTTTTTTATTTGAGTAGCTGAGGTCGATCTGTACAAAGGACGTTTTTTACTTCTTCTATTTTATTTGCAGGTTTTTTTTTTTTTTTTTTTTAATGAGGATACTTTTACTTTCGAAACCGGTTCCGAAAATAAAAGTATCCTAATAAAAAAAAAACTACAAACAAAATAGAAAATGAGAAAAACGGTCTTTGTATAGATCGATCTCAGCTGACCAATGCAAAAGAATTGTTTAAAAATATGGAAATGCAAACGAGATATCTAAAAAAAATTCTTCCATCGGATAAACATTAGCGAGCGGGTGCTTTCGCGTGAGTGAAGTAACCTCTTAACTGTTGGAAGTAGATCAAAAACTCCAAACAATTAAATATCATAGACGGGTTTATTAAGTCCAATATTTTTCGCAGTAATTTGCAATGCTTTTTTAATATTTTAGAGCAAAAGTAAAGTAATTTTATTTTGCAATTTGAAAACTTTCTTTAATAATATGAGACAAAGTTAATGATAACTCTCCCGTGAAGGCTGTATTTAAAAATCTGTACAAACATATCATAACGTTATTTTTGTTTGTATTTTTCTGTTCTTATTCGATTTTCCTTTTGTTTATATGGCAGTTTACATACAAAGGGGTTTGCCATGAAAGGATTATTTCGATGAATAAAATGATGTTTACACAGTACTTCTCAGGTTGGGAGATATAACCTATCATCTCACCAATTTGATTATGCAAATTAAAAAAATAATAATAATTTTAAGATAGGTAATGCATTCATATGCATTAAAGACATATAATTTTTAAAAAAGTTACTCTTTCCTGTTTTTACTTGTATTAAAAAATAAATAAAGGGGTATTTTTAGACATATTTATACGTGTAGTTTTCATTATATTTGACCTACTTATATTTTTAAATAACTTGACACTTGTACCGTGCATTAGTACATTTATAAATAGTATATAGACCCAGTTTTAAGCATTATTACAGCAAATACTTGGCTTAGTATGAAAAAAGTTCTATTTGCACCTCTTTTGAAGGTTGGGAGTGGGGGTGGAGATAATCCAAAAACCATTTTTATGTTTATATCACTGACTGTGCCCACTTTGCAAATAAAAAAAAAATTGTGTATTATTTGTGCTTTCTTAACATAACGAACCCCAATATAGCGATTCTTACATTAAAACCTCCATATTAAAAAAGCCCTAAATGTTATTTATTCACACAGTTATATTTCACAGAGAAGAACCAGAGGTGTAGCCAGAAAAATGCTTATGAGACTACAGTTCCCCGTTCGATAGCTACAGTTGTCAATATTGTTTACCTAATCATCCTACTAAATACAACAGAGTTGACCAAATATTCCAGTGTTATTAATTCCAATGATACTTTAAAAGTTTCTATGAGTTTTCTTTGAAGTAAGTTTTGAAAGAGAGTAAGTATATCCCATTGTTATCTAGTCCAAACTCTTGCAACCTGAGAATGACATCGAAATTGTACTTATAAGTGAAGCTTTGAGCTTTAAGAAAACTATGATTGACAGCCCCACCCCTTCCCTTGTAAGGATGATTTCTAAAGAAAACAGTTCACAGGAATAGTAAAATTTCAAATAGCCGTAACTTGCTACACATTTTTTTCATTGTCACGTATTTAATAAAAGGATTATGAAAAGTTTATGTTTTAAATCAGTTCTTTTAAAATAAGTATTAATCTATAATTATTAAATCGTGAATATTGCCCAATGTAACAGGTTTGGCCAGGTGGGGAGACCTATCAATTGACTTGAGCACAACAAGCACCACCCATGCACAATGTAACAAAAGATTGTTGATATAAAAATAAAGTAAGATATCATTTAAAAAAAAAAAAATCTTTTCTGATATCACCGCATAAATATTAGAATAACTCCCTCGCCTCCCCCCACGAAAAATAAAAACTGATAGCCGGAGAGTTATCCTTATTGTAGCCTAAAAATTATTATCAAACTAATGGTTATTTTTAATAATGAAAACTCTTTGCTGCACATTTCCTGTATGTTATCAAGTTCTGCCCCATTCCGCAAGCGTCTTTATGGAAGAATTTAATAATTTAGCTGTTCTACCTATGTACTTTTAAACAATCACCTTTAATGATCTACTTTAAAAAAAAGTAAAATTCGTGATATTTTTTATGGTCATGTTAGCTTTGATATCTTGAAATAATAATTAAAAAAAATATCCGATTAAGTCACACACTAATATCAATTTGTAATTCTAAATTATAAGGAACCTCTATTTTATTTATGTATTTATTTTTTACATTTTCCAAAATAGTTAAAAAGGGTTTATGACTTCCGTTTGTTTGTCAGTGCTCTAACTTGCGTAACTATAATTCGATTTCTCTGAAATTTTGCATGTTATTGACATTTACTATGGCACGATCGCCATTGAAAATGAAGTATGTAGCATGTACAATTCACTTACAGGGGCATTCAAAAGCATGCCGTTACATTACGGCCAATGGGAGAAAATCGTTTCAAGTACAGCACTAAAACATACTTTCTTTAGAATATGAAATGCAAAGAATTTATTATTCATTTTCAGAATCGCACAGTAGAATTACGTTACATAATGATCTACGGGGAAAACCGTTTGCAGTATATTTCAATGTAGATAATCTATTTCAAACAAATTTAGGTAAAAAGATCTTAGTAAAAAAAAATCATTGTTAAAAATAATAATTATTATAAATACTTAGATGAACGTAAAATTAAGAACTATTAGTTATTAAAGTTACATACATATTCAGTTATAGAAAACCGATTATAAGCTTCAAGTAAAGCCCGAGGCAAGCTCGCAAATCTGTACCCTATTATTAATAGCAAAAACATATATTATACATATCTTTTCACTAAAGCACTCTAAAAAGCCCTTGTAAAGGGGGAGAGGTAAACATAAAATACAATCTATAGATTCTTTCAATTTAGTATGTGGATAGCTTATGTATAAGAGCATTAACTTTTATATATTTATGGGAGCTTTGACCAAAGACAGCCTTTTAGGGAAGAGGGAGGAGTAGGGCATGGAATTAAAAGAAACAAACCTGTACATACAGATATTTTAAAGGGGTCAAAACAATAATAAAGAAAAAAGAACTTTTTTCAAAAGTGTAGGTTTTCCATTATCTTGATTTTCATAATGTAGGAGGGGGCAGAGTTAAGAGCGGGGTATACGTGTGTGTGCGTGTGGGGGGGGGGGGGGGTAAAAATAAGTGGGAGTCAAAATTTTGAGGTTTCGACAAATAAAACAAAATTTAGGGAATTCACAGCAGAAATGAAAATATTTTCTCGAAAATAATTTAAAAATAATATTTAGGATCTAAATTTATTGGGTATGGTGTACAGTCCTGCATCGGGTCGGGAAAACTTTCCTTTTTTGCCGGAAGTCGGATTAACTTCTACAATTTTGCAGCAAATCGGGTCGATATCCATTATTTCGGCTTCGGGTTAGGTTTTGGCTAAAGCGGGCCCGGTTCGGGTTGAACCGATTTTTAAAAGAGTTTCTAAAATATTTTTTCTGGTGAAAAAACTATATAGAATAACAGTTTTTAAAGAAATGGAAATTTGAATACACACATGATATTTTACATACATAAATTTTTACACACACATGCGAAAAAAAAAAAAAAAAACTGGAAAGTAAAAACTTTTTTTTTCCCCATTTGAAAAATTAAGGAAGATATAATGAAAATAATTAAATTTTGAACTCGAGTGCGAAAACCAAACTTCAAAATAAGACAGTTTTCTGTATACATATTAAAATTATTTTAATTTCAGCAATTCACCCTTTCCTAACAAATATTTTAAATATTCACAAAAGTATCCTTTTTCAACCGTCATTTTTTCGTACACTGTTCTTCGGTTGCCTTGGAATTCCTCTGTTAATGATTAGTAAACACTACGCGCATTATTATTACTATTATTTTTAATGGGAAACAGACTGCAGTGCACACTAGCAATGTGTATCAGTTATTATGGTTGGAATAATATACACTATAAAAAAGTATTACAAGCAGATATCGACCTAGACCATAATTCGAGTTTATTCAAATAATTTTATACACTCATGTAAACCAACAATAAAAACCGCACTCACTATTTCCAATAGTGAACACGCCTCCATATCATATATCGATTTCACGGCAATACAAGAAATATTTACGAAGGTCAGATGGAAGAGCAGTACTAGACTTTGTCGCGATGGCGCCCCAAGTTCACAATTACCCTAAAATATTCAAGTGTAACTGCATATTGTTTAAAAAGATACCAATGGACAGTACAAGTATCGAATTATTCAAAAATATAAATAGAATGGATGCAATTAAAGCAGTAGATATGATAAAGTGTAAGTGCATGTCTTTAAAAACAGGGAAGAATCACTATCGAAAAGATTCTTACAATAATGCAAACGAAAGCATTATCTGCCAGTTAGGAATTAATGCTAATACTACATTACAAATATGATTAAAATAATCATGATGAAATTAATGTATTGAAAATGAAAAAAAAAAGTTAAAACCTAGATTTTGATGACTGAACTATTCATTTCGTTACCATGAGAATTAAACTAAGAAAACATTTATTTTAATGCATTAAACTACAGTAATACAGTATAATGTACATTTATTTTACCGTATTTAAATATCTATTTTTAATTATAGATTACTTGGAGATCACAAATATATTTTATTATAAATGTTGATTTCTTTCCTTCTCATGCTGACTGATAATTGTTACATCATATAAATCCAACTTATTGCAATTGCTTCAGAGTTTGTGACACTAATTTTGGGGGGCTCTGGGAAAATGCCCCGTACAAAAACTGCATAATATTCCAAATTGATTTTTTTCTGACACATTCCTGAATTGAGTTTTGTTCATAAACACATGGAATTGGCAGGTGCTCTTATTCAAAAACTATAAAGTCGAACAATTTTTTTCCATTTTTCGATAAACATAGGAAGGAGGTCTTTTAGAAAATGCTGTTGAATTTGGCGTTTTGAGAAAAAATTCTGCATACGGAAGCCCGATAAAAGTTATAATAGGAAAACGCTTGTAATTCTCAAGTAATTTATTTGTCGAAAAATGAAAAAAAGAAAAAGTGAAAGAAAAACAAAACATTTTGTCCCAAATCATTGTCATACCTGCATTTGTCAAGCTTTTACATTTATATATTAATTCCTGAATGTGTCAAAGGTTTTATTGGTGAACGGGCATTTTTTTTTTTCTTTTGCATCCAAATAATATTTACAAAAGTTAGTAGTAGGGCAGGTGGAAGAGCATTAATTAACCACCATATACTGGCAAGGTCCGACTTAGGCTATGGGGAGGAGGGGAAGGGGGAGGTTGTCCGGGGCAAGAATCATTTTGGGGCTCCTTCTTCTATCTATCTATCTATAGATTTTTTGTGAATAATATGGAAGTAGCTAGTACTAAACTTCACACATATTGTATTATATGCATAAATTTTATATCCGGTACTGTTTTCCTCTGTATACAGAGTGTCACAAAAAGATAATCAGAACTTTAAGAAAAAACACTAGTAGGATAGTAGTAGAAAAAAAATTACAGATTGTTTGATACGAATATTTCTTTGCAAACTTTTACTTTGCTTATCTACGTACGTTATAAGATGTCTAAAAGAAAATGTCCCGAATTGGTTATAATTATTGGTTTTAACTTGCTGCGTACGAGAAAAACGTTAATAAAGAATTTATTTTGAAAACAATAGAATACTAAATTGTCATAATAAAATATTAATCATTAGTTTTCTAATGATATTTGCGTAGGTGGAGAGGGTACTGGAAGCGGAGGGAGGAATGGGGACCGCACTTCCTTCTTAAATGTTTGAAAATATATGAATTTTGGTCACTTTTGTTTAATTTTAAACATTTGGCACCTTTTAAATAAAAATTCTGACTATTCCCTAAAAAGGATTCCCTGGAGTCCCCTAAAAAGGGCGGCCCGGGGCAGCTTCCCCGCTTGCGCCTACATAAGTCGGGATCTGACCATATATATGTAATATATATATATATATAGATATAGATATAGATATAGATATAGATATAATGAATTACCATAACCAATAACTTTATATATTAAAATTTATTTTAAAAGATCTTTGTAAAACATTTTTATTTATGCAATGTATTGCCTAAATTGTGTTTCCTTTGTACTAAATACTGAAATTTTTACTCATACTTTGTTAGATCCCACGCCCACCCACGACCTCTTTAACTCTGCCCTCTTCTACATTGTAAAGAACAAGATGATAAAAATTTCCTTTGTTAGTCAACATTTTATTTCAACCCCTTTAAAATATCTGTATATAAAGTTTTTTATGTCCCCCCCACCCCTCTCTTTCTTCTCACCCTAAAGACTACCCTTGGTCAAAGTTTCCATAAACATATAAAACTCGTTGTTCTTATACATAAGCTATCGAAGTAGCGAGTTGGAAGAACAGATACCCGTGCTTAGCGTGTGCTTTACTTGAAACACAGAAAAAAAATATAAGCATTACAGACTATGGAAGTTCTTTAGAGAATAGTTTTCATTGCGTGATGCATTTTCTCGCTGAACTATATTTGTATACCAATAGAAGTTTGTTGAACATAAATAAATTGATATACAGAAATACGCAAACCAACAAAATACATTGCCGTTTGGGTGCGTAATTGCTGGAAGTGCGGTTGGTTGGTTGATTTTTGACGGCCAATTATCTGCACGAGGGATACAGGCCCAGGGAGGGGGTGCCAGGGAGGGTCTTTCTAAGGGAACCTAACCCGTATTTACGCATGGGAATCCATGGCTCGAAGAAAACCATGAAAACTCCGAACGGTTAGGTCGACGGGCGCGATTGGGCTCGAACCCAGCACCTCCCGTCTACCAACTTCGAGAGCAGAACCTCTCAGCCACTGGTGGGGCTGCTGGAAGTGCGAGTTAAATCGTGTTATACGTCTTTATCTGAATTAAATTTGAGCATAATATGTGTTGTGTGAAAAATCATTAGATAATATACAGGATCGTGCAAAAGAATTCGAGAGCATTCTTTTCTACTGGCGAAATTGGCTACAAGTGAATTTTCTAAATGAAATAAGTTTTAGAATGCTAAATAATTTGTATGCTATAGATCGTAAATAAGGCTACAAAGTATAGACTATTTTTTTATTAGAAGGTAATTGCTAAAACTGGATTTCTAAATGTGTTATATGTTTTCCATACCTTTTACTCACATATCTTCCTGCACCTTATTTAATGGTAAAGATTCATTACAGTTTTATAGATAGATGTGTTGGAAAGTGTTGAAATATGATTTTTTGTTCATATTTTTATAAACTTTTATTTTTTATGCTGGTGAAAGTTTTCAAAGTTTCCATACATATAAATATGCAGAGATAATACTATTTGTTTATAAAATAAATGGAAAAATAAAAAATATATCTTGAGAAGGAAAATTAAAATTGGCCTCATCCAAATCCTAAAACTTTAAAAAAGGATAAATCGTAAAAAGGGATAAAAATGGCATTTGATTTTTTTAAAACTCTTTCCAGCATATTTGAAAAGCGTTTATGAATTCGGTTTGTCTATTTTTCCTCCTGTCCGCCATCTGTCCGTGTTCTAACTCGCGTAAATATAGTCCAATTTTCATGAAATCGATATATGTTATTTGTGTTTACTTTGGCATGTTTAGTATTGAAAATGAAGCGTGTAGATTTCGCTACATTCATTTACAAGGACACTCAAAAGAATGCCGTCACATTACGGAGAATGGAAAAATCATGTGTGGTGTGGTTAAATGATATTACGCTATTTTAAACATATTGGAATTTAAATACATCACTGAGGTGTATACTGCAAGGCGATTAACGTAAAATATAGTGTGCATAGAATTTGTATTTCGTTTTCAGGGACACACAAACAAATTTGGCCTATGAACAATAATTGCTAAATGTTCGTTATCAGTTGTAGTACGCTTTTTAAAATTTGACTGTTATTATTATTTTTTCCTATTACATAGTGATTATAAATTCTAGAGATCAAATACAGCGCTACACTATCTCAAATACATTCCCGTTCAGAAATTGCAGAATGGAAATTTTCATGCTGAACTAAATTTTTCCATACTATGTAGCATCCATACAAAGATATAGAACATAGACAGAGCTGCACAAAAAAATAGATATTTTTCTGACTACTGATTGCAATTGCAGAAAATGGATTTGCAAATGCGTTATGCGTTTTCTAATTTATTTATTTAGACATCATCTTTCTCCGTAATAAGCTGTAAAGTTTTGTTTCAATTTTCTGAATGTATTGGAAAATGTTAATTTATGCTACACGCATCATTTTTAGCTCTTGCTTCTTTTGACAGATATTCTTTTTCAATTTCTCCAAAGAATTAGAAAATATAATACTGAATCTTACTGTACTAAATATAAAGAAAAATACATGAATATATTCCGAAATTATAAAAATAGTGCTTAGTTTCCATCTAGTCTAAGAATATTCAACTTGTGTTCCACGGAGTTGCGAATTTTGTTATTGTAAAGTATAAATCACTTTTCTCTCCTTATGGGAGATAAAGTGAGAGGGGGGGGGGGGGGGATAACACTTCACAGGCATTTGAAATTGATTGTATTTTTCTCATTTTGTGTAGGAAAATATATTTGGTATGGAAAATAATTCCTGTTATACGAAAATTTTAAATGTAATTATTTCTCCTAGGTGGTGGGAAAGAGAAAAAGGGCACCCGAAAAAAAGGCGATTTTATTACTATGAAACTTGCAAAAGTACATTTATTTTGTATATTGCTATGCAGACTCTCCATTTGCCTATTTATACATAGTAATACCTGTATTAAGCAGAATCTTGCCTTAAAAAGAAATCCAAAGTTCCTTAAAAAATTCTAATCCAAAATAATTATATTGTCCTTTGCCATTCCGTCTTAAAGGGTTTCATTGTTAAAATTAAAACCCCCATTTAATCAGTAATACTATACATATGTGGAAGTAGTATTACATCTATATCTCATTAATGCTGCAAAACTATGATCACTAATTAATTACAATAAAACTTGTAAGAATGGAATCTATGTATAACATAATCCCGCTTTAAACGGAAAATTTTATATTTTCAAATACGAAATATTACACAATTACACCTAGTAAAACCCGTCTGAAACAGAATTTGCTTTCGTACCGAGCGATCTCGTATTGACCGTTTTTATTGTAATACAGTGGTACCGTGTAATGTTACTGATTAATTAATTCTGTAATACTTAAGTACTATATCTTTACCATCTGTAAACATGATTTAAATATAAGAAATAGCGTACTTTATAAAAAAGCTGTTTCTTTTATTGCTCGCAAAAAATGAGTTAGAGGGATTATCATTTAGAAGAAGATTTTTTCCATTTATTTTGAATGCGCATTTGAAATATTATATAACAATCGCATTTTTTTTTTGGAGGGGGGGGGGGGGGTTGGAATATTTGAATGTATTTTCAACTGGTATATTCATCAGGATAACGTAAAATATATCAGCTCTCTTAGATTTATATCACAGGAAAGCAAAGAAAGCAGATATTACACTAACTTGTATAACGACAGATTATTATTATTATTTATAAAAGAAAAATTAAATAATATTAACATAAATTGAAATTGAGATACGAGGAATTACAGTATCTAAAAGCGAGCACCATGGTATGCTGTACTAAACATTTAATTGTGATTTATTGTAGAGTGAGATTTAGCGATATATGTACGTTATATAAAATTTAAATCTATTAATAAAATCGATTACTTCCAGTCTAATTTCATAATTAAATCATTACAAATTAATTAAATTTCGAAGTTTATGTAGCAGAAACTGTTCAGAAAAAGATGCATTTAGAGGAAATGAAACGTCTTGTTATTACGAAGATATAAATTCTTTTCAAATTTAGATAAAATTTAATAGCACACAAAACAAATTATACTAGATTCAAACATTATATCAACGGTCGTACGCTTCGGAGAATTTTTCAGGACAAATACCAGTGTTTTAAAATAAAAATAAATCTAGCTTAAACGAGCAAAATTTCGACTTATATAAGGAGCGATTTTCTATAAAAAGATTACGGGTACGGAAGAATTTTCAGGTCTTGAAATGTCAGGGCACATACGACCCCTGTTATTTCAAACCAGAAGGAAGAGAGACCTGTATTGTGAAAACTGTTATGTTGTCCGGGATTAACCAGACATCTTTTTCGAAAGCTATTAGTCAAATAGTGTTAAACGCCCATCCCGCCTCCGTGGACAGCCTACTCAATCATTCACTGATAGAAAGAAGGGGAAAGAAAAAAATCCCTAAGCACTTTTGAACTACAAAATCACATAACCCCTTCTGCTTTTTGAACAAGTTTTTTCTTGCTATTCAAGTCCTTTTTAACACACATTTTTACAATCTGTTGAAACGCTCAATGGGTTAAAATGAAGTTATCTCCAATTGCTGCAGCTTAAGGGACTACAATAGGTCTGAGGATCTCATCCCTATATCGGCGACCAGTCAGAGCTCCATCTCGAATGATGTAGAGGTCAGTGCGCCCGTCAATGGAGATGCCACCATACACCAACTCTCCTCCACCGCCAAATCTGACACTTTCGTGCACGAACGCAGGATTATTCCTACTGCCACGGTCCCTCCAGATGAAAATACGCCTATTATCCGGATGCACAGAAAAACGGGACTCGTCAGAAAACAGAATATTGCTCCATTCATTTCTCCTCCAGTTGACATGCTCGGTTGCCCACTCCCTGCGGTCGCGACGATGCCTTGATGCTAATCTAACACATACCATCGGTCGGCGAGCATACAGACCTACAGCATGGAGCCGGTTTCGGACAGTCTGAGTTGAAATCGTGGTGCCTGTAGCCGAGCGAAGGTGTTGTTGGAGAAGAGTAGCGTTCATGGTTCGGTGTCTCCGAGCTGTTAACGCTAAATACCGATCTTCATTGGTCGTTGTTGCCCGACTACGACCTTGCCCTGGTCTTCGGCTTGCACATCCACTCTCCAAAAAACGGTTCCAGATCCTGGAAATGACACTTTGTGACACTCCAATGGCTTGCGCTACTTCGGTTTGAGTTTGGCCCCCTTCTAACCTACCAACAATTCTCAAAGCTTCTGAATCTGTCAAATGACATCGCTGAGACATCGTACTCATCGAAACAAAGCAATCACTGAATGCCGATCATCCTTGTCTTCATTCTCTTTTATCCAGTTGAAAGTCAAATTTCATTCGCTGCCGCTGAAGCGACGTTTTTGACGTCGAACTCAAAATTTGCATACTCCACAGTTTGAAAACCAGAAAAATTTGCATTTGTGATTCTCTTCTTCTATTTTCGGCAAAAAAAATTTCGTTTATATCTTTATTTTATATAAAACTTCAAATATCCTTTAATTGTTTTAAGCAGTGTATATATTTTGTGTTTAACTTCGTTCTACTATAAAATTATAAATTTTTTATTATAATCAGTACAAGGCAAAACAAATTTAAAATATAAACTTTAAAAATTTCTTGTGCTATCCAAAATCAGGAAGCCCTGAGCTACGGTCCAGCTGGCCCATGCTGTAATCATGCCCGGTTTTTACTTTAAAATTTTTACTTTACCATTAATGCTTGTGCATGTGAAAATGCACTTAAAAATACCCTATTAAACATCCTTACTTCAAAAACTAAAAGATAAGCAATAAAGTGAGAAGTAAGTGAATTAATCTTTTATGAAATATTTTCAACAACAAACTAAACGTTATGAATACATTCAAAAAATAGTGTCCTTCAGTTTTTCCATGGAGAAAGCTTTTTTATCCTCGAATAAAAATGAATGTCACTTTATTGCTTGGAGTCCTTTTAAAATATAATGCGAGGAAATTTTTCTGGGGATAAAACAGAAGACATTACTCAGTCATAAAGAAACGCTATCATTATGTTTTTGAACACTGAACAATTTATTGTTTGAAAGCAATTGTTGGGTGAAAAGAGCTTATGAAAACTTATATAGCAATATATAGCAATATATGAATATAATGGGAAGGGATTAATTTACAGAGAATCTACGATTTCCCATGAACTTCGAAAATATTAGAAGAATATTTTGAATCACAAAATTCACAATATGATCTAGCTCACAGTTTTATTTAAAAGGCGGCAAAATAATAATATAGGTGTTACCAGTTGAAAAATATACATTTTATTAAAAAGTTTTAGTACTTTCGGCCTGCAGTTCCCGCGGCTATCACTAGAGAATATTTCATTTTATTTTGTTTTATTAATTGGTGTTCCATTCAAAAAATCCATCCCCCCCCCCAAAAAAAAAAAAAAAAAATACTCTGACGATGGCAGCGGGAATTGCAGGCCGAAAGTACTAAGAAATTTTAAATAAACTGTATATCTTTCAACTTGTAACATGTATATTATTATATTTGTCGCCTTTTAAGTAAGACAGTGAGCTTTTTAAAGTTGATATTGTGTATTTTGTAATTGAATCAAGCTGGAATATTGTATTTCGTCTTATATGAATATTTTGAATTTTTAAAAATATTTTTCGTCATTTTTTCTAAAAAAAATTGATTATATATATATATATTAGGTATTTTGTGTAATATTAATATTTTTCCTTGCTATATAATAATTATTTAAAAGGTTGTATTGATTTTTCCATTTCATAGCATTTAATTTTACTCTGGTTTCAGTTTGAAGCTATTCTTTTGGTTATATTAGTCGTTAGAGTACAGGAGAAAAAAAAAATTTCAGAAGCTTTTTTCTCACAGAAAACGAGCGATGATTTTGCTTATATAATTGAATTCTGTACTCTTGATAACGTAATTCAATATATAAGCTTTTCAATTATTTTTATCGAAATCCATATTCTTCTTTTTTATTATTATTAATTCTTGTTATATAGTACATGGGATTTTATTTTATACATAGTAGCTTCTTTATTATGTTTTTGGTATCCATTCATAGTCTTTGGGGACACTGTATTGTTGTAAATTCATTCATGCTATCACAATTATTGATGGTGGTCAGTAATGTTTAATTAATGGTTATATATATATATATATATATATATATATATTTACAAACGTAAATCATGTAATTCGTTTTGTAATCTTTAATATCTCGTCTCACTGCAAAACTCTTGTCTGTTTGCTTCTGTTTTAACAGATGTCCGTGAATATTTAGTGAACATAAATAACTAAAATAAAGTTTGTTTTTGCGAAAACAAAATTAATCACCTTTACATAAAATAAAAGATATCTCCATAGAAAAGTTGCTAAAAACTTTCTTGACACTTAAATGGAGAAAGGAGCTTATTTAAAAGCTCACTTCAGTCACGGGAAGAAAGGAAAACGCTAATGTTAAGTCTATGGGGTGTGTTATTTTCATATTTCCCTCGCTTTGATTTTAATATTTTTGAATGATTTTTTTTTTTTTTTTTTTTTTTTTTTTGCATAGGATAGCTGAGGACGATCTACAACCGGGCTAGTTTCTACTTTTTCGATTTTAGTTATAGTTTTTTTTTTTTATATTAGGATAGTTTATATTTCAGAATCGGCTCCAACCGGTTCCCAATGATGAACATTTTATTTCAAGTCACTTAGTATACTGTAACTAAAATATTTCACTTTATTTCATTTCATTTTGTCATATTGTTTTTAGTCATTCTGTTTGTTTTGTCATCTTAATCAAGCTATGTCATACTATCCTACTAATTATTGTTTATCTTAAAAATTGTCCTATCTTAAATTTTAAGTGTAAATACTCTCACATTTTACATGTTAAATTACAAAATAATTAGACGTAATTAAGTACCTATATTAACTTTATTTTATAACATTATTTTAACTATTCATCATCAACTATAACTGTAAAATTTCTCGGGTTTGCCCAATAGTGCAACCCATTGTGAATAATCACCTGTAACAATCATATAGTTTTCATTAAACAGGGTCTTCGTGATTAGTGATTAGTGGAAATAATTTTAACACGACAGTAGTCGCGTGTCGGTCTTTTGCCGCCCCAAAAAATATATTCTTCTAACTAATGTCCCCTTACAAACACAATGCATAAAACTACCATGTAGCTGACTTTAAACGTTTTTCCACCACCATAGGAAAGTAACAAGACGTCTCTGTTTTTCCTTCCGGTACATATATACAAGCAAAGTTGAAATTGTGGAAAAAGTCTGCGCAACGATCTCGAATGTCAACTCATTTTTTCTTTTCCCTTTATTCCAAATCTCGTGAATAAAATGTATAATTTAAATAAACTGCAAATTTATAACTTCATTAAAATATAATATTCGAATATTAAGTGAAAAATGTTTCTAATTTTACATCTTCTGTATGCGGGGGCCCGGCAGCAAAAATACCGGGCTCGACTAATAACGTTCTGAAAAAAGATTCATTCTCTCGAATCATTAAACGGTATGAATAATAGTTCATTGCGCTGCATTTCTTATTTGTTTTTTCGCAGATGACTTGATTTATCATCTTAACGTGGAAGTGATATCCATTGTCACCATTCCAAAAAAACGATTGGATATTGCAAGGCACCGTATCATGAATGGGTTAAAAAAAATTTTGAAACCAAAGTCGAAAAAGTTAAAACTAGCCCGGTTGTAGATCGTCCTTAGCTATCCCATAAAAAAAATCATTCAAAAATATTAAAATCAAAGCGAGAAATTCTGAAAATAACGCCCCCTTTAGACTTAAAATTGGAGTTTTCCTTTCTTCCTTTGACTGAAGCGGGCTCTTAAGCCTAATTTTATGTAGATTCTATTTTAAGAATAATTCAAAAATCGAATAAACAATGAAATATAGTACATAGTGTAATATATACATCTATTAGAATGAAAAGAAATAATTTCAGAAAGCAACATTATATAACTTTTTAACACTTTCCAACATAGTTAAAAGATGTTTATGACTTCGATTCCTTTGGCCGACTGTCTATAGTCAGCACTATAGCACTTATAATTATACTTTTATTCTTATGTTATTTAGGTTTATTATAGAATGTTTCTTATTGAAAGTGAAATATATAGCTATTATAGTTCATTTATAGGAACACACAAAAGAATTATGTTACATTACAGTCTATGGGAACAAATTGTTCGCGGAGCATATTAATTATGATATTTTACACCGAATATAATGAAATTGATATGCATCATGATGTGGGCTACAACATGATTTTTATGGAGCATCAAGTAGCATTTACAGTTCGTTTACAGGGAAGTATAAAATATTCCATTATATTAGGATCTATAAGGAAAAAATTGTTTGCATTGTATTCAAACATGTTGCACTACTTGAAACATAAAGAAACAAAATTTTCTATCAGATTAAAATTATAGCTTCATTATGGGGTCCGTACAAAAGCCTATAGATCATAAACAGGGCTGCACAAAAGTATTTTCGTACATTATCGGCTATAAACAGCAACTGCTGAAAAAGTAATTTTTATTTCGTTAGGTGTGTCTTTTAAATTCTTTATTTAGATATTAAATTGTATGAAAAATTAAACTTATTAAGAGAGTTCTCATAGTGTTGGAAAATGTTTTACAATGCATGCCTAATGTACGATTTTTAGTTCCCTTTTCTTAAGTTTCAGAATAGACCTGAATATTAAGCATCTTACCTTTCTGGAGAAAAAGACAAGAGGAATTGGAGCAGCACTTACCTAAAAATAAATATTATTTTAGTTTTAAATAAAAAATATTACAACTTCATAAAGTACATTATAGATTATATTCTACTACACAGAAATATAAGCAATATACTATATAACTGATACTTATTGCTGAAAATTATAGAAATATCTCTACAGTTCCTAATTATTCCAAATTCCGTACACGAATAATTTGCTGATGTAGCCTTTTAAATTTTAGGCGCTTTCCTTATAACTAATTTAAAAATGCAGAATCAGATTAATTTTTTTTTTTTAATTAAAGGATTTTACCCATAACCAGCATATTTTTTTTTTAGTTTTAAGAGAATAAGAACAGAAACTATTGAAAAATGTACCAGTACAGTCTGTGGGAGCAAATCAAGGGCGTAGCGTCAGGGGGGGTGGGGTGGGGGATCCTTTTACTACCAGCATTATTATGCGGAAAATTTGGATTTATTTCATCATTGAACGTTATACGATTATAAAAACATTCTTACAACTTAAGAAAATTATTAATAGTTGTTTTTTGTTACCTAAAAAAAAAAATAGACAATAACTAAGTAATAATTATTTTTATGACAGTTTTACCTCTACTGACCTTATTAAAAAATTGTACGGAAAAAATGCTGCATTCATGAAATGTTTCCGGAAAGATAATAAAAAATATGATATTTTTTACCAAGTGATATGCACCCACATGTTAAAAGAAAACGAAAAGGAAGGGGTGGGGTTCGGGATATTAAATGTGTGTAGTAGAACTGGAGTATACTCGCAACGCGAAATAAAGAAACTTAGTAATATTCGTTTACACAAATTTCTCTGTGAAAAAGCATTATGTTTGAACTATGATTTTCATATCGCCAGGTGTTGTTTAATCCTAAGACCCCCCCCCCTCACCCCCGCCACCCATCAAACTTTATTTCACTTTTATCTTATTGATGTACTCTGATGTAGGTGGGGACGCTTAAATACTGTGTATCAATTCTAGTGCTTAAGGAGATGTTGGTTATAACCAATATATTTTAATACTCGGGTAAATGGTCTGTAATCACGAAAATAATTAAATAATTAAAAATTAGATCATTTAAAACTAATGAACAATCACTGAATGGTTATATAAAATTAAATTAAATATTAAACATTTAGTTTAAGAACATTAAAAGTTTATTATATTATTATGATTATATTATATTACATTATTATTATTATTATTATCATTATCATTATTATTTATTATATTACTATACTGTAATTAAACATTAAGTTTTAATTTTGTATTAATACATTTCTGAATTACCTAATAAGGAAAAAAGCTACAAAAATTTTAGAAGAAATCCTGTTTCCCATGCACTCTTTTCTGATGATGCTTAAAATATTATTATGCATGAAAGTACGTATTAAGCATGCACATTTTTTTGTTTTAGATACTTGATAAATTTGAATTCATGCGTTTTCTTCAATTTTTTTATTCTCTTCATTTACATTGTTTTATAGAATTAACGAAATTCGAAACTTATGTTCTGTTTTCTAGAGAAATATTAGACAAAATGTATTTAGAAAAAACGAATCACAGAAAAAATGATTTAATCAGTTATTTCTTGGAAAGTTTTAATGAATCAAAATTCCGTTACTGTTTTATCTTGAAGTATAAAAATAATTTAAAATAGTCTTTAAAAATGAAATCACGTTTAGAAATGTCTTTTATTTAATATTATGATGCAAACAAACAAAGTAAGAATTTTTTTTCTAATATCAACGTTTTAAAATGCATAAATAATAAGATTTCAGTATGCTGTTCTCCTGGTTTTAAAAACAAAAAAATGAAACACTAATAGTAAAAAATACAAAGCGCCTTACCTTTTTAGGAAAAAAAATTAAACTTCATACAAAATAATCTCTGTAACAAATTACCAAAGTCATTCTTCGACAAAACATATATATTGATACTTCAATACCAAACGAAAGGGTCATATGTTTCCTTATTTCCGTTCGATAATTTTCTTTATAAGCATTTGATGCCAGGAACATTTAGAATAGCGGACCGTAATACGTAACATTAAACATTTTCGATCGATATTTTGTAAAAGAAGCAGGCTTATATTTGAAAACAACCAAATAGTGTGTCCCATATATATTAGAACTTAAGATTCTGTATTGATATTTTTATAGAGAAAAATAAAATGAAGTAAATTAAACAAAATGAAATTTTAAAAACAGATTTGCTGAATCATTATAGACAGAATTTGACATAAATGTCAATGACTATTTTTTGTGAAAAATTATATATTACGATGTTATATCTGTATGTGCTACATTGATTTGTGCGGGATTTTCAATCTATATGAATAAGGATAAGAAATAAGAATCATCTACGAGCATCAATAGTTAAAGATAATATGTTTTAGCCAAACAAAGCAATTAGGCTTTGAGAAAACGATTAGAGAAAAGGATTAACTTCAGTATATTCAGAGTAATCTTCAATTCTACCAATAATGTAAAATAATTACTAGTATACATCAAGAGAAACTACTTTTGCTATTATTAAACATGGGGTCCTGCACTGATTAAAAACCCTACCCGAACCCGAAAATTTGTCTTTTAGTCAACCCGTAATCTGAGCACAATCACACGCACTTCAACCCGAAGTCGAGAAGAATCCGAAGTGAAAAAAAACTCATCCATCATTTAATACAGTTATGGAAAAGAAGTTTACATTTGCGTCTCTAATATCAATTTTTTCTTATTTCACATAAGTGAAAAAATATACATACACTCATTAATAATCAATATCCGAGATATTTCCATTTGAAAAATATTCAGAACTTTCTTTTAAAAAATCGGGTCAACCCGAAACTGCTCCGAAAGAATTGAAACGCAACTGAAACCAACCAGAAACCGAAACATTTAAAGTGAACCTGACCCGCAATGATAAAAAAAAAAAGCTTTAATTTGAACCAACGGAAATCTTGTGTCGGGTTGGGTCGCATCAGGTTCCGATAAAAGCGGATCAAACGACCAGATGCAGGACTCTACCCAGTACTGCTGGCCGAATAATCGTCTACTCCCAGCATTTATCATAAAGTGAACACATGTCAAACAAAGAAGATGAGTCTGTTAGGAATTTCGTTACAAAATCTATGTTAAGAGGGTACTTTACTCACGTGAATCGCTACTATCAATATATGAGAGAATTTTTTAAGAAATCTCATTTGCATTTCAATATGAGTGAATGGCTAAAGATGAAATTTCGATGTCAAATTATGGTTTTTCTAACAAAAATTTACAATGATTATAACCGCAAGTGGGTCGTCATATCTGAGATAAAAAACCCGTTGAAAGGAAAGTTTTAAAGCAATGATCCAATTAATGAAATAATAATTAATATCTCAGCTTGTAATTAAGCCAGGAGTTTGAACTGGGTATTATGAAATCAGCGAAAAATTTTATGTCGGGATGTAAAAAAAATTTATCTAAAAATTTAATATTTAAAAAGTTTAAATTTCGTATTAAAATATCCTCTGCTTAAATTTCTCCAGCGCCGATATGTCTGAAAGATGACAACACCTGCTTTCCGCTGAAATGATGTCTCTTTTCATTGTCTTTTCAAATACAGAAATTAAATTTTTATCGATCGAATTTTAGTGGATTTTTTGCGTTATACCCAATGCAGAAATTTGAACTTTATACCAAAATAAAGTAGATTTTTTTCCGCGTCTTTCTATACCTTTTACGAATTTGTAGGACCAATACTTTGGGAGATGCGATTTCGCTTTTTAAATGTCCAGTTCATTTATTGCTTAATTTCCTCCGTGGTAACCATGCATCCGCTGATTTTACCGGGCATCCGCTGATTTTACCGGGCATCCGCTGATTTTACTGGCAACCCTTTGGAAAAACTCCGCTGATTTAGAGAAGGTGCGTTCGTAGCTGCGTTCAAAAGGTTGATTGGTTTATTTTAGAAGTTAATTAGCCCGTAATTCGGTTAATTACCGACTTTTTCAAAATTTTATGATTTGTTGTTTCATGTGAGGTGTTCAGCTATAAGTACCCAAAATTTCAAGTCTCTAACATGTATCGTTTCTGAGAATGGGCTCTGTGACGGACAGACAGACAGACAAAGGAGCGAGACGAATAGGGTTTCGTCAGATGAACGAAACCCTAATAAAAGAACATAACATTTATTAAAACAAACAAAGAATAAATAATAAATAACAAAATTAGACGTATTGCGTACACTAGTGGTGACTTATCAATAAAAATAATGAAAGTAATGAAAAGAAGTAGAAAAAAACCTGAACGTCTACTTTAAACACTGGTGAACATTAAAGGTTTTGGGGAACAGGTTAATGGAGCGCAGATTTTAATCACATAATTATTTTAGAATTACAACTTTTTTTTTTTTTTTTTTTTTTTTTTTTTTTTTTTTTTTTACAGAGAGTTTCAGTACGACGTTTATGTCTTTAAAGATTAAAATAGATACTAATACAGCGATGTAACAGCAATAATAATCAAACAGATACTTAGTAATAAGCTTAACCCATTTCTTTCGAAACTATAAAATTGTCGATGAAAGAAAATAAAGGATTGATTGGGAAAAGTTGGAATACTATCGAAAATGAATCAAAAATATTTGCTTCAGTGATCTGAAAATACTCAACGAATTACTATCTTTATTGATTTCCAAAAAACATAGAATGAAAGAGCTTAAAAAATCTTCTAATATAAATTTAATAGAGATCTGTGTTATTGCTTTAATTCTTGTATTTATAGTTTGAATTTTTCTTTTCTTTTGTACGAAAATATCTACTTTTAGCTTGGTTAAACAGTTTTTCTTATGTATCTCAGAACTTGAAATTGCAAACTTGACCGCTTCCCTGATCACCACGAGTTATCGCGGCTTCGCATATATTATAATTAATTATTATCCCGAGAAAACTCGGGCGTGGCGTAATTTGTCACTACGATTTCTTTAATCACGCTTTTACTCGGCCTCAAGCTGAAAAAAAGAGAAAATATTCTTATATAATATAATAAATTATATATAATTAAATATAAAATTATATATATAATATTTCATTAGCAGTTTTCCAAGTTTTGTGATATGAAATGCAAATGATAAAATGCAATGATGTGATTGCAAAAAATGTAATGATTTTTTGCGGGGTTTTTTTTTTTTTTTTTTTTTTTTTTTCAAAAAAAATTAGTAAGGGAAGCGGTTAAGGGTTACTGAAATAAGCTATTCAAATTGTGGTAGAAGGAAAAGAAAAACATGTATTTTTTTCTTTAATTACGCTGAGACAATTTCTCAAGCAATACTTATTGAACAAAAGTAATATTCTACTAAGTATTATTTTGACCAATTAATTTAATAATTTATTTTTCGTTTCTTTTTGTTTTGCTAAAAACAGCTAAGAAATTTTTAAATTAGTCTCATACAAAACACTTTAAAAATCAAAACAACGATTTTATAGTTTAAAAAAATAATAAAAATATCTAAACATCTTCATTTAAATAATTCTGCAGACATCTGGACAGAACTCTATGCAAAAGAAAGGAGAACACTTCTTCTTCATGTATGGACTCCCAGACACAATTGGTTTATGGAGATGCTCTTGAGGCTTGCAATAAAGACTTTCAAGTGGTTTTGGAGGAACACTCAGTAAAGAAAGAGACGCAATCCATGATTGTGAATTCTCAGAATAATAAATCAATGCAGCTTTATTCACAATGGGTATTTATTTGTTTTGAAAAACAATGCTCAAAACAATTTCTACTTCGGTCATTTTCATTGCCTTGTCTTTTCCGAAACCAGAGATACTTACTAAAGACGATAGATTCCTTTTATTTTATTTATTTATTTATTTATTTTTATGGACAATATGATATGCTAATATCCCACATGTAGCAATTATTCCTGATGTACCTAATTCAGATAAAATATACCCCCAATTTTCCGAATTAATGTTTTCTGGTTGTAATCCGGATTAGAGTCCTTGCATGGAGACGGGTAACCCGCTTTTACTCGAGCTCGACCGCACTCATTGTTTGGGTCGGGTCGGGTTGGCACTATATTTTTTTGTTGCATGTCGGGTGGACTTTCATTGTTTCGGGTTCGGGTTTAGAGTTGACTTTTGCGGGTTAGGATCGGTTTGCCCCGATTTTTCAAAAGAATATGTAAAATATTTTTCAGCTCAATAAAAACTATTTACAATAAAACCACCACAACGGATAAACCGGAATAGCGACACCTTTATTTAGCGATAGTTTTTCAATTCCTAAAACTTATATATTTGTACGTTTTTATCTCTAAATAGTGGACACTTCTAAATCTACACATACGTAATGTGTGTGTGTGTGCATAAACTATCAGAAATACGATACACGTGTTTTTGAGAGTCTCAAAAACGAAATGTTGGTAATATTTTTCATGTTCCAAGAGAAAAAAAAAGGGGGGAGGGGGTTCTTATAACTATACTATAAATAAAGAATAAAAATGGTACATATTATACCAAATAAAGGCAAAATGGATCTCCAGTTATCTGAACTAACGTGTCCCGGGCCTTATCCGGATAGGCAGAAATCCGGATTATTAGGACAATCATCAAAAACAGGTTATGTTAGAGAAAAAAAAAATTTCCCAAAAATCCTTTTTGTTTAAGGATGTATTCAAATCCAAACTGCTTATATTCTGATTCATTTTTAAATTCATTTTTGTTCCGAAACGCATACAATTGGCAAATACTCTTATTCAGAAACTGTATAATGTGTCGTGCTTGTCAATGTTTCTATAAAGGCAGAATATTGCAAAAGGCTTTCAAAGTGGGCGTTTGAACCAACTTTCCCGAATTTTTTTAACTACCGCATTCTTCGTGTGCAAAATATATTTTAAAAGCATTTTTTTTTTTTTTTTTTTTTTTTTTTTTGCTATCCTATTCCTTGTGTGCAAGCAACTACGAGTACATATAAATACTTTCGATCCACTTTCTTAGAATTGAATTTTACTCAGAATGGAACGAAGAAACCGAACAAATTAACAATTCTGAAGCTTTTGAACGTTTTGCAAAAGGTTTGGAGAAAGACTGTGATACTGGTGGACTAATAATATTTAAAAACTCCGTGATAGAGCATCAAAGCAAAGACAATCGAAACTGCGACAAACAAAACATTTTTTCAAACACTTGTGATATATATAAAAGGTACTTAATTTCAAAATTAAAATTCAAGTAATTTATTCTTGTTTCTATATTGCTATTGCGTTATTTTTATTAAGCACTTGTTACCATAATAAGAAATATTGTATATATTTCTCCTTAAACTTAAAATTGAAGCATTTTCGATTATCCGAAAATTTCGATTTTTCGAAAGAAGGTCGGTTCCAATTACTTCGGAGTATGGAGGTTCTACTCTAATATATATTCTTAAGATTGCCGATTAACAACACCAAAAAATGTTTTATTCGAAAAATACCAATAATGTATTCAAATAAAATTTTAAATTTATGAAAAGCAATTCTGTCATATTTTCCGCTTATCAGGAGTTAATAGTCTAAGGAATCGCAAAAGATTTCACTATTTATAGCCACCTTTTTATTTCCAGATAATTTCAGTTTTTTAAGAGCTCAGTTTGATTACATGTCTGTTGAAGTAGTTTTTCTATGTACGTTATTTTATTATTTTATTTTATGACAAAATATTTATTTCGTTGTGGTACATTAGCCGGAAACAAATGCTGAACTATTTATTGCAAACGGATCAATCTTTCATAATCAATCTGCAAGTGATAGAAACAGACTGAAAAAGAGCCATGCTTGAAAATTATTTAAAAAACCATAAAAAATATTTAAATTCAGATATAATTTTTAAACAAAGTGCGCTAAAAAGAACAATTTGTTTTTGCCATTTGACGGTGCAAAAAGTGAAATTAAGCGATGGTTAGAAATTTAAAAAGTTGCATTGAAAGCGAAATTAATCGCCACTGCCAATATCACACCAGCGTTACTTACGGACAATTTTAGGGTTCCGTACTAAAAAAGTAAAAACGGAACCATTATAAGGTCACTCCTGTGTCTGTCCGTCCGTGTGTCACATCTATTTTATTCGTAAACTATGGAACGTGGAAAGTTCAAATTGGGGAAGTAATAAAGACTATTGACCCACATATTTGCAGATTATTAAACATTTATAAATATTTTTAGGAAAAATGTATAGGGGCTAATTAAGTTTCTTGAAAAAAAAAATCCTTTTTTGTATATACCGTGTGGGGTATCATGTAAAAGCTTTCGTAACGCTGAACTCAAAAATACATTTAATTTAATTTTAGGTATTATATTTTCAGAGATATCGTCGAAAATGTAGTGCAAAAATATGTTTCCCCCATCTATTTCCGAATCTACTGAAGCCAAAATTATGAAAAAATTAAGAGGTAGTAGAGGTTAATTTAAACCTTGCAGGAAAACTATAGCGATTATCCTCAGTCACACAGTTTTTCAGAAAAGCGCATATTTCCGTTACACACAAATTTCGATTTGCGGGCATTCAGCAAAAGTGTTAAGGAGCGCCGGAGGTACCTATCGTAGCAGAAATATGATAGCATTGTTGATAAGGATTTTTGAAAAAATTAATCTCGGTAATTAGCCAAGATATTAACACTTAAAGACACGAACGGTTTGAACATACATAATGACACAAGGGCGACGTACACTGTAAGAAAAAAAAAAAAAAAAAAAAAAAAAAAACGGACTAAAAAACGGAAATACTACTGGCAATCTAGACGCCAGTACTATTTTCGTTTTCTGACGGGAATTTTTACCCATAAATTACAGAAAATTTTCCGTTTTTCTGATTAAAAACGGAAATTTTTCTGTAATTTATGGGTAAAAATTCCCGTAAAAAAACGGAAATAGTACTGGCGTCTAGATTGCCAGTAGTATTTCTGTTTTTTAGTCCTTTTTTTTTTTTTTTTTTTTTTTTTTTTTTTTTTTTTTTTTTTTTTACAGTGTACTGTATGTGCCATCGGCTTTTACAGCCTAGATAACAACTTTTAACGATACATTTGTGTAACACAATGTCCAGTAGCAGTATAAAAGCAATAAACGTAAAATTGTTAAAAACAGACTAATTTAATTAGAATTAATCACATAAATACTATGGGATTCACGACTAGTTTGCATTGCTCAATACGCCTCCCGTATCTTTAAAAGTTAATTAAAAACCTATCCGGAAAAATGCGACATGGACGAAGGCGAAATTGCTACTTTGTGACCTCCTTTCGAAGCGCGCTTAGCAAAATACAAGTTTAAACTTTAAACAAGGATTTTGTTTTAGCTACACTATAAAAAGAAAAGATTATTACGACGTTGAATTTAGTTTTTGAAATGACAAATAGTTTTTTTAGCTATTTAAATGCCAAATATCCAGTTTAAATCTGCACAACTTTTATTGTCAGTACCGAATTAAGTTCATCATTAACAGATTAGGATAAGATTTAAGTAAGAGTTATACAGAATAGCAATATTTGTTATTATTTAGCCTTCATATATTTTTGAACTTTTACGGCATACCCATTCATACTTTTCTAGTATATATACAGCTGGGTTGTTCTCTACAATACTTGCAAATTTGGCCAAGCAGTCTGACTTGAATGATACATATGTAAATTTTCATAAAAATTAGATAAATGGTAAGAAATCAGTCAATTATTGAAGATTTTAATAGTAGCAGAAATAGTTTTAAAAATTTGACTTAACAATAAAAATAAAATAAAAATTTGTGGAAAAAATAAAATACAAAATG
The DNA here is from genome assembly GCA_963932465.1 of Maratus speciosus. Lineage (NCBI taxonomy): Eukaryota > Metazoa > Arthropoda > Arachnida > Araneae > Salticidae > Maratus > Maratus speciosus. The sequence continues at coordinate 131,353,139 of OZ010789.1, forward strand.
TGAGGGAATGACAAGTGAGGGAATGATGTAATAAGACATTTTTACTAAGTTGTAGGGAAAAATGCAAAATTATGAAGAAATTCAAACTGTTTCCTTTAAGAGCAACACTTAATATATAATGAATGATAAAATTAAAATTTTTGATATTTGTAAAAAAAATTGTATTCTGTGTGAGGGAATGACTGCTAATAAAAACGCTTCCAGATATATTGACTGAAATTTTTTTTTGAAAAATTAACAAAATCTTACACCACCAATTTATGTTGCTGGACTGATAAGTGCTCAAAATGGCTTCTTCTCTGTGAAGGATGCTAGACTGCTACTGCTCTTTAGTGGTAGATATTTGAGATAATAGCAACGTGTGAGGGAATGATGGTCTGACATGGGGAAACATATAATTGATTGAGTAGACTATATAATAATAGTAAAAAATAATATTTTTATTATTTTTTGTAATGTACCAAATACGAACTTTATTTTGCTTAGGGTATTTTTAATTATTTTTATTTCTGGATGGAAAGAAATAGGCAAAAAAAATATGGTAGTACAGGTGGGGAAAGGTGGGGGAATGATGTTTGCATGATATATATTACATTTTTAAATACTAAATTTATTTATTTTTAAATTTTACTTTCTGTCCCTAATAAACTATGTTTAGATCTTCTAATAAAAATAAAAATAAATAAAAATGTAATGAAATTAAGAGAATTTATATGACTGGGAAACACTTTTTGCACTATTGTAAATAGAATAACCCAGCTACACTACACAGCCTACATTGTACAGTTTTTTACAAAGTCTTATTTTTCTTTTAGTAACGATTTTTTTTAATAATACAGTTAATAATTCATATATTTATTGTACAGAACCCTTTGAGCGCGAGTAATACTCGCACTTGACCGTTTATTTTCCTTTATAATATAGATTATATTTTTACGAACATTGCATAAAATCATTCCCTTAAATGTATTTTTTGTACTCTATGATATCGATTCCAGATATTAGGTAATCTGAATGAGTGGGAGTTCGGAAGATTAGAATTTTACAGCAACTTTTTCATAAGAAAATATTTTGAGAAAATACTGATTTATTCTTTCATTTCAATTTTGTGTCTAATGTAATATTTTACACAAAAGTTATTAATGCCACATCTTTCATTTTGGTTAATTTTAAGGGAATAATAACTACCACTATGTGTTTTCCTTTTAAATCAAATGTATTTCTGCCACGATATTTTGACATACACGTATCTTTGTTTGTGCGAATTTGGGCTCAAAAATTAAAGAAAATAATCTTTTTATGCGACAAATACACAAAATTTCTGTTCTGCAAGAGAAGAACAGATATTTTTGTTTACAAATATCTTAAAATATATTTTGTACTGTTTAAAGAAAAACTAGTCGGATGTGGCAATCCCAAAACTTTCTTCTATGTCATACATTTTAATACTTCAAAATTCGCTGTTGCATGTTCGCTATCGTGGCAGAATTGACAATCTATGCCCACCATGACGATTATAAAGATATGAAATTCCGTGCATTAGTTCTTGAGATATGACTATCGCTAAAGTCGTGTAAATCCTAGAAATGCAGCCTAGCAGCGCGACCTATTGGACGATTAACAGCAAAACCTAATCAGCAATAACTTGTGTCAACGTCTAACTGAATCCAAAGTTAGATGAAAATTTGTGTATTAGTTCTTGAGATAGAGCCATTGCGGAAATCGTGAAAAATGCTGTATAGCAGCGCCACCTCTCGGGCGATTTACACCAAAACATAGTGAGTACCAATTCATATCAAGGACTAACTGAATCTGAAGTTTGATGAAAATCCATGATTTCGTTCTTGAGATATAGCTATTGTGGAAATCATGAATAATGCAGTTTACCAGCGCCACTTGAAGGGCGATTTACACCAAAAAGAAATCAGCACCAATTTATATCAGGGACTAATTGAATCTAAAGTTTTATTAAATTCTTTTCATTAGTTCTTGAGATAGAGCGCCCCACAAAATTGGTGTCACACACATACAGACATTTTGTAAAAACATGTTTTTTCGGGATCTCTGACCCCTAAAACGTATAAATCCGTCGAAAACCGGAATTCGAAAATTTTCACGAATCCAATACTTTCTCCTTTTAAAGATAGAAGAAAGTAATAAAAGAATGCACATTGTTAATTTGGTTTCTAATATCTACCAGCTGAAATTATTTAATATCTTTTCAAGAACTTTAAATATCTTGAATGAAAAATTTAAGTTATGTGATAGAAATAAATGTATTAACGGTGTGTATCCAAATAATCATCTATGTTAGGGGTGCACAACCTTTTTTAGAGAAGGGCCACTTACAAAAATATCTGGGCTGTCGAGGGCCACATCACTAATACGGAGAAAATTCTTTATTTTAGGTGATCTGTGGCCTATAGTCAGATAAAAAAATATGGTTTCAGGGGGGGGGGGGGGTGGTACCCCTCTAAGTTCCCCTACCCTTTCACCATATCCAATTCAGTTGGTAAGGATATATGAACAGTTTACGTTTGTATACATATAACTCAGATATAGCAAGGATTGCTTTCAAGGAGTGATAATACTCCTTGACTTTATTCGGGGGGAATAAGTTTTGTTTTATTATAAGGGCTAAAAAATAAGCATAGGCATGAAAGTGGCTAATGTTGAAAAAAAAATTGTGAATTTTATGAACGAAGAGAAAAGGAGGAGCCAATCAACGAAATTTGAAATTTTTTCACACCCAATCAATGAAATTCGCTATTTTCCGCTCGCGGTCAAAAAACATAGCAATTTTTACGTACCTAATCCACAAAATTCGCAATTTTTCCGAAGAAGATCGACAAAATTCGCGATTTTTCGCCCGATAGGCAAAATTTTTGATTTTTTCACGCCTGATTGACAAAATTCGCGATTTTTTTCGCGTCCAACTAAAGAAATTTGCGATTTGTCGAAGCCCCACGAACAAAACTCGCGATTCTTTTGCACCCGATCGACAAAATTCGCTATTTTTCCGCGCCTGTTCGATGAAATCTGGAATTTTTCCGCTCTCAATAGACGAAATTTTCAACTTTTCCGCGCCTGATCGACAAAATTTCGTTCCCGATCAACGAAATCTGCAATATTTCTCAGCCCGATCGACAAAACTCGCGATTTATACCAGCCCAGTCGACAAAATTCCCGATTTTTCCGAGCCCGATCGACAAAACTCGCGCTTTTTCTGTGGCCGAGCGACGAAATTTGCCAGTTTTCCGCCCCTGATCTACGAAATTCGTAATTTTTCCGCGCCCGATCAACGAAATTTACGATTCTTAACTGATTGATGAAATTTGCAATTTTTTCCAGCGGAAAATTGGCAAAATCCGCGTTTACTGCTTGTGATAAACTGACGAAACTCACGATTTTCCTGCTGCCGATGAAAGAAATTTTCCATTTTTCCGCGCATCATTGACATATTTCGCGATTTTTACGCGCCTGATCGACAAAATTCGTGATTTTTTTGAGCCGAGCAATGAAATTTGCGATTTTTCGATCTACAAAACTCGCGATTTTTCAGTGACCGATCGACGATTTTGCGATTTTCCCGATCCTGATTGACGAATTTTGCTCGGCAAATTGATGAAATTAGCGTTTTTTTCTCGCAACTGACGAAACTCACGATTTTTCCGCAGCCGATCAATAAAATTTCTATTTTTCTGCGCATCATCAACAAAATTGATGATTTTTCCGTGCCCGATCAACGAAATTTGCGATTTTTCCGAGCCTGGTCGACAAATTTCGGGATTTTCCGTCTCCGAACAATAAAATTTGGGAATTTTCCGATCCCGATCGACGCAAAAACTCGCGATTTTTCCACGGAGGATCGACAAAATTTGCGTTTTTTTACGCGCCTCAGCGACAAAATTCTCGCGATTTTTCCGTGCCCGATCATCGAAAGTTGCAATTTTCCCACGTCTGATCGACAAAATTTGTGATTCTTAAATGGTTGACTAAATTTTCAACTTTTCCCGCGGCAAACTGACGAAAATCAGGATTTTTTTCCTGCGACTTATGGACAAAAATTGCAATTTTTTCCAGTTATAAATTGGCGAAATTCGCGGGCCACATGCTAAGCCATCGCGGGCCACTTTTGGCCCGCGGGCCACAGGTTGTGCATCCCTAATCTATATTGTTAATTTAGCGTGTCACACATATATGATTGCATTTCTGCTATTATTATGTCGCAACTCTTAAAAATATTATTTTAGAATGGAATAGTATTACAACAAAATTTATTTGGTTTCGTTTTATAAAAATCTAAAGAAGAAGTAGAAAAAAATATATAACGACATTGAACACTAACAATTTGCGGATATTAATTGGAAATAAATTATTTATATTTATGCAACAACTCTTTAAAATATTATTTTGGAATGACATATTACAACATAATTTATTTGATTTTCATATAAAAAAAAAGAAGGAAAAGAAGAACAAACGGTTACCAATAATGACCACAAAAATTTCGGATATCAATTAGCAAAAATAATTTTTGTTTATGTCGCATTCTGCTTTTACTATGTCACAAATCTTAAAAATATTAGATCAGAATGGCAGGAAATATTACAACATACACTGTTAAAAATTTTGCAGCATTCTGGCAGGTCATTTGACCGTTTTTTGAAAAAACGGTTTCATAACCATAATTTAACTATATTCTGACCATAAAATGGCCAATAATATGGTCAGAATGCTGTTAAATTCACGGTTGTGTAACCGTTTTCGGAAAAAACGGTCAAATGACCTGCCAGAATGCTGCAAATTTTTAACAGCGTAATTTATTCAGTTTCGTTTCACAAGAATCTAAAAAAGAAGAAAAAGAAATAGAGGGTGGTCATAAAAAAAATTCCCCGATATATGTAGTGACCTAACCGCTCAAGCAATCGAAAAGAAATTTCAGATTTGGTTATTTGAAGGCATGCGCTTGAGATGATGATGATTTAAAACAATAGAGCTCTCACGGTTACGGTTACAGTGAAAAAATTTTGAAATTTTCGAATAGCAACACCCTTTTCTTTCTTGAGCAAATTCATCAGCGTATTAGAATACCATAAATGGCGTTGAACTGATACACGTATTACTAAAATTGCCGGCGTAATATCGTGGCACTCAATCTTAATCAGTTCCTATGTAACGTAATATTCAGTACTCTAAAACAAATTATTACATTATTATTTTCATTATGTGTACACAAACACAACTCAAAAACACATTTTAAAACAAATCATACAACATTACTCAGTTCACAAGCGAAAAAAAAAAAAAAAATCGGCTACTGAAAAACATGTCTTGTACACTGTTAAAAATTTGCAGCATTCTGGCAGGTCATTTGACCGTTTTTCCCGAAGACGGTTACACAACAGTAATTTTAACACTATTCTGACCATATTATTGGCCATTTTATGGTCAGAATATAGTTAAATTATGGTTATGAAACCGTTTTTTCAAAAAACGGTCGAATGACCTGCCAGAATGCTGCAAAATTTTTAACAGTGTAGCCACTCCTTCGTTCCTCGCAATGATCTTTTTTGCAAGTGTTTTAAGCCGCAATTTTCATCATACGTGTATCATTCCAACGTCATTTATGGTTTTTCAATGCGCAGATGAATTTGCGTATGAAAAAAAAAATGGGTGTTGCCATTAGGAAAATTTGAATTTTTTCACTGTAACAGTAACTGTAAGAGCTCTGTTTTTTTAAAAAATCATTTCGATCTCGAGCGCATACCTTCAAATAACTAAATCTGAAATTTCTTTTCGATTGGTTGAGCGGTGAGGCCGCAAGAGGTTCATATATCGGGGAAGTTTTTTATGACCACCCTGTATGTAACAATAATGAACCCAAGAAATTGGCGGATATTAATTAGGAAGAAATTATTAATGAACACAAATATTTGTGGACATTAATTAATCAAGCAAAAAATTATTTATGTTTAAATGCATATACATGAAAATGCATCCAAGAAAAAAATAAAAAATATCCACAAAATTTTTCTGAAAGCCATATTTACTAAAGTCATTTCTTTCCACTTTTCATGTCCGTGTCAATTTTTGTAACGTCTAATCGATAAAAATACCAATAAATTACTCGTTTATATCGATTCAAGTAAAGGTTGACCAAAATGTGAAAATAAACTTTGATTTTTTTTAAATTTTCGGTATTAACGTGATTCAATACCTCAAAAATATGCTTTATTATTAATTTTAGAAAATTTCTTTTTAGGTGTTGTTAAACGAAAGCTAAAAATCAACGAATTTAGAACAAAAAAAAAAGGAAAAAGAGTTAGGTTTTTTAATTATTTTTCAAGCGAAAAAAAAAACAAAAATCATCATAGATTTGAAAATGCTAGATAAATTGGAATATTATTCAGTAGTAATATAATGTTCTTTAAAATAACACTTTTAATAACACTTCTTTTATAGAAAAACAGTTATAACTGCGACCATAAAACAGAGACGAAATAGTCGTAAATAATCACACACTAGATTTTCTAAAAAGAATTTTCAAGGTATTATAAAGCTGCTCTTAAATACCTGTATCTCATGTTCGCTAGAATATTTGCTGAAGAAGAAGTCAAACAATTTCATATACAGGGGTTGGACAAAAATATGAAAACACCTCATGAAATACATGCTTGAACGTAAATGTTGATTCTACCATATCCTGTTGGTGGCGCTGTTGTATTTTCCCACTAACTCCATTTGTACAATGCCCTCAATATGTTGCGTGTGTCAGTCGTTGTCAGAACAGTGTTCAGTGTAGTTGTGAGCGCTTTGCGCTTGAACTAAGTTAATTCGAACTTGGAAAAGTTGTTGGTGCTCGTATGGTGGGTGCTTCTGTTACCAAGGTAGCCGACGTTTCAAGAAGCACCGTATCGATTATTTATACCGCATACAGGAAAAGCGAAAAACATCATCCTTTAAGTCATAATGTAGACAAAAGTGTGTGTTGGAGGATCGTGACAGACGGTCATTAAATTTGACTGTGACGAAAAATAAGAAGACAGCTCCAAAAGTCACTGCTGAACTAAATGTCGAGCTCATAAAGCCTGTCAGTACCAAAAAAATAAGAAGGGAGCTCTATAAGAAGGGATTTTCAGGGCGAGCTGCAATTCCAAAAACACTCATCAGTGATGCAAATGCCTAAATGACGAAAACATGGTGCCGACGCCATAAAACCTGGACAATGGAACAATACAACACAGTCATTCGGTCGATTGAGTCTTCTTTCACACTGTTTCGAAATTCTGGCCGAGTTTACATCTGGCTAACGCCGTCCCAAGCCTACGATGCAGACTGGTTGCTGCCAAGAGTAAAACATTCCGGGGGTTCGGTCATGATTTGGGCAAGCCATTACGTGGTATTCCATGACCCCCATGATTACTCTGTAAGGTCGCATTACTGGAAAGGATTATACTATTTTGGTCTATCATGTCCATCCCATTGTACAATATTTGTTCCCCAATGATGATGCTGTATTCCAAGGCGAAAACACCCCGGTTCATCTCTGATCGTCCAGCATGAGGGTAATTTGTTCCATCTTCCCTGGCAACCACAGTCAGCAGATCCCAATAGTATTGAGACTTTATGGCCTATGCCTCCATCATCGTTGTCTAAACTTGCTTCTATTTTACAAAAAGAATACTATAAGATTATCTCGGAAACTATACAGGATCTGTATGCTATTTTGAGTGCCAACGTACACCGTACACGTTTCCTATACCGTATTAGGCATGATAATATGTTTTTTTGGGCGGTGTTTCCATATTTTTGTCCAACCCCTGTATATTTGATGGAGCTCTAACATTTTAAGTCGGTTCGGCACACAAAATTTTAGTTTTTTATTTCTAAATATTTTTTACTCTTTCTATTTTTTTAAAATGCATAGCTATATTAAAAAGAACAAACGTGTCCCTGATTACCGCCGAAGTCATTTTGAGAATGGCAACACTGGCCATTAAATTTCGGTTTTGGCAATTTTTGCTACGGCAATTTTTTGAACTTCAAAACACTCGTACATTTTAAATGCTTACACCATTGTGTTACCATTGTGTGCGCTTACACCACAAAAAATGTAGTTCCGTATGCAATTTGTTTGAAAACTGTATCGTAATTCACTGGATTTTAAAATAATTTTCAAGCATAATTTTTTTAAACTTATCTTCATCGCGTTTAGGATCCATTAAGGAAGAATAATAACCCATCTGAATAAAAAAAAAATAATAAATAAATAAATAGTTCAAGATTTGTGCCCGGCTAATTTTCTATTACGAATTAAAACTTAATAAAAATAAATAAATAATACAAAATAAAACACAACCATACTATATATGTAATCGAACAACATTAATGTTTACACCGCCGAATAAAGAAAAAATGTACTTTGAAATATAATTTGTTTGATACCTGTATCTAAGTTTCCTTTTCTTTTGTTTGTTTTTTGTTTCTTTAAATAATTTTCTAACTTGAATTATTTTTATTTCTATCTCTATCGGCAATTTTTTTAACTTCAAAACATCGTACATTTTCTATGTTTACACGATTGTGTTAACATTGCGTGCGGTTACACCACAAAAAATGTAGTTCCGTATGCAGTTTGTTTGAAAACTGTATCGTAATTTACTGGATTTTAAAATAATTTTCAAGCATAATTTTTTTTAACTTATCTTCATCGCGTTTAGGATCCATTAAGGGTGTATTCGAAAAAATATTTTTTCACCCTCAACAGCTCGAAATTTTCTGAGACATTTTCAGGCTCATTTTTAAAATAAAAACATGAAACTTGCTGGGGTGATTTTTGAAGAGTGGTATAAGGTGCCGTGTGATTTCATTTTTCGCTCAATTAATTAGAATTTGGTTTTTAAGCAATTATTTTCTCAGTATGACCATCTTTTTCATCCCCAGGTCTCCCGCTTCCGGAAATTTCGGTTCAAAACGCCGATTTTGACAGCATTTTTTACAATATTTTCTGCATTTATCAAAAAATCGAGAAGCACGGCACATTATGTAGTTTCTAAATAAGAGAATTTCTTAGTTTGATGCGTTTGAGAGCAAAAATGAATTTAAAAATGAATCAGAAAATAAGCAGTTTGGATCGGAATACACCTTTAAGGAAGAATAATAACCCATTTGCATTTAAAAAAAAAAAAAAATGAAAGAAAAAGAAAACATAAATAGCTCAAGATTTGTGTCCGGCTAATTTTCTATTACGAATTAAAACTTAATAAATAAATAAATAATACAAAATAAAACACAATATTAATATATATGTAATCGAACAACTTTAATGTTTACACCGCCGAATAAGGAAAAAAGGTACTTTGAAATATAATTTGTTTGAAAACTGCGTCTAAGTTTCCTTTTCTTTTGTTTGCTTTTGGTTTCTTTAAATAATTGTCTAACTTTCTGTCGGCAATTTTTTTAACTTTTATTCTTTACACCATTGTGTTTACATTGTGTGCGGTTACACCACAAAAAATGTAGTTCCGTATGCAATTTTTTTGAAAATGTATCGTAATTTACTGGATTTTAAAATAATTTTCAAGCATAATTTTTTTAAATTTATCTTCATAGCGTGCAGGATCCATTAAGGAAGAATAATAAAACATTTGCATTTAAAAAAACATAAATAGTTCATGATTTGTCTCCGGCTAATTTTCTATTGCGAAATTAAAACTTGATAAATAAATAAATAATAAAAAATAAAACACAACTTTAATACATATGTAATCGAACAACTTTAATGTTTACACCGCCGAATAAGGATAAAAATGTACTTTTAAATATAATTTGTTTGAAAACTGTATCTCAGTTTTCTTTTTTTGTTTTGTTTGTTATTTGTTTCTTTAAATAATTTTCTAACTTGAATTATTTTTAAATCTATATCGTTTGTAGTCTTATTACGAAAGATTAATCCGTTTGCGCTTAAAACATAATAAATAGTTCAGCATTTGTTTCCGGCTAATATTCCATAAGCGAAATGAAAACTTCATCAATAAATGAATAAATTATGCAATGTAATATAAATAAAACACAAATTTAACAGATATATAATTGAACTTTGTACATAAACCGCTAGAATTCTCGGAATCAAAAAGCTTGGAATAAAATAGGGAAATGTTTGGCGATTTTTTCGGCGTTTAACTCCGAGCATGAGGTGAATACAAAAGTATCGCTTTTAATAAATTTCAACACTTTATTCCAATACATTATTGTTATTTTCTATATATAAGTGCTTCTTGGTGTTGTTGAAAGACAATCTAAAAAAAAATATGTTAAATATAAAAAATGCATTAGAGTTAAAAAAGAAAAAAACGGTATTCACCTACACTGTAAAATAAATTTCGCTAAAATACGCAAATTGTACTGGCAATAGAGACGCCAGTACTATTTCCGTATTTTAACGGAAATTTTCTCCCGTAAATTCCAGAAAAATTTCCGTTTTTCTGGAATTTACGGGGAAAAGTTTCCGTTAAAATATGGAAATAGTACTGGCGTCTTGATTGTCTGTTCAATTTCCGTATTTTAACGGAATTTTTTTTTTTTTTTACAGTTTATGTTCTGTAACCAGGGCCTGATTACCGGAAATGCACGCTAAGAACAAGCTTCCCTTCCAAAATTTTAGAGGGCCCCAAAGTAACAGAAAAATAGTTCCTCCAAACATCCCCCTTTCGATCGAAAGTTTTCAAAAAGTAAAATAAGTTTTACGTAAAAAAAAATCTGCAGTTTTTCTTAGTCAGTCGTGTAGCATCTCAACGTCATATCTAGAAACTGCTCAAATAACAAACAAATATAAACAGTCACCAGTTTTTTGAGGTATTGTTGTGACAAATTCGACAAACAATAAAGTTAAAATTCAACCATAAAATTTATATAAAATCTGATTTCTGCTGAGCAACTCATGAGAATTTATTTGTATCACAGGGTTTCTATGTTTGTAAATATCGTAAAATGTCTCCCAACTGAAAGGGGTCCCCGAAATGATATTGCGCTTCCCTTCATTTCAGACGTTATGTCGCCCCTGTCTGTTACCCAGGAAACTCAAGCTGTATCGGTTTATATAAATACTCCATTTCAAATGTAAATTCTTTTAAAAAATACAATTAAATTCTTTAAAATTTAAACTTTAAAATTTTATCCACATTTAAAATTTGATCTATTGTCTGAAATAATAAAGTTTTTTGCGTATTTTTTAATTTTGTTACTTACAGAAAAGAATAACTTGTAATTTGCCTTCAATATTTAGAAAAACATTTACTTCAACCGATTTTAAAAAATATATTTTGTTTAAATTAAAGATAATATTTTTTCACGAATAAAGAAATTTTAATATTATAATTTCATGCATATTTGCTAATTTTTAAAAATTCAGAATTTAAAAATTATTTAAAATGAATATTTAATTTTAATATGACAGAAAAAATGAAGTATATATATATATATATATATATATATATATATATATATATATATATATATATATATATATATATAGATATATATATATATATATTTAACTTCATTAGGTTAACTGCCTCCGCTATTTAGCATGTTTAAAAGTATTTTATAATTTTTATTTTCGATCAGTTGCTGAGGAACTAGAACTCCCCAACTTTTACAGAGGGTGTTTACACATATTGGGAACGATTTTGATAAGAAAAATTAAATACATAAATTAAAACAATTACTTTTTAATATGTCCTGTATGGTAGCCCTTGTTGTGGACTATCATACTGCAGTAGGATTTCTAAGAGAGTAGGGCTTTTTGTAAAACTAGAAGTGGAATTTTGTTCCATTTTTCCACCACACATTTTCAGAGTCCACTCAACGTAGTTGGTCGGCGTTTCGCAAGAACGTTTTTTAATTGTCGAACGGCACAGTAATCCATTAGTGACATCTGTGGACTTGGTTGGAATATGATAAAACGGTATACACTTGATTCCAGTTTCTCTTGTCAATTTTTCGAGAAACGGGACTGTACTTTTGGATGTATATCTGGTCGCTTTCTCCTGGTGGAACAATCCGTAGGACAAAGTTTTGGAATTTCTTCTTTAAACATAGGTATTAGAACATTGTTTTGCTTATAAGTAGAGTTAATTTTCACCTTTTTCACAAATTTTCTGATATTTAAGTTTCCGTTGTGAGGGATTCCAGTAATCACCATAGATCCTTTAGAGATACTTGTTTGAACCAAAATTGAAAGTCTTTTTGGCCTCTTTTTCGATAGTAAATCGATCTTTTTTTTATTATAGTCATTTAGATAAATCCACGCTTCATCAATTGGGATAATTTTTTTCCAACTTATCCCCTCCTAAATGATTTTCCTATAACAGTCTGCATCTTGTCTTTCTCTCAACATGCCTTGGTAGCAGGCGATGAACTGCACATTTCTTTGTTTTAATTAAATGCAAATCTCTATTAATTATTTTATTTACAGTTGCTGCAGTTGTATACATATATTTTTAGACAGTTCTTTGAGGTTCTGGATTTTCCACTACAACCATAAAGCGCACTTTTGAACTATTAGAGACGGTACATGCATCTTTCGGGTAGTTCTTTTGGTGTTTCTTTTTCCATAGCTTTAAAGGCTGGCGATTTGTTTTCCTTTGCTATTAATAATATCACTTGTTTTATGCTGCGACACTTTAAAACCGTGTTTCTCGACACGATTTCTAATCAAGGAATATGAATAATTCTCTTCGGAAAGAGCAAATATATAACCTTTAAGCTACTTGCTTCTTTCGCATGCCATTTCAGTATAGAAGATATTTTTTCATAGCAGACAATACAGGGTCATCGAAAAATAATGCCTAGATTTTAAAAAAATCATAACATCGATACCTTTTATGTTAAATGAGTAATTCTTTCACTACACGATAACTGGTGAACGCAAGTTTGGTTTTAGTTCACCAGAATTCGTTTGCGTGTCTGTGTTATCGCGGATTAGTTGCGCAGTCATCAAAGTCAGCCGACGCGCCAGACTGCAGCTGCTCAGTATGATGTTGACCGTGCAACAAAAAGCACAGTGCGTGATTTAGTATGTGGAGTCAACGCCAATAGTCAGTGTATAGCGGCAGTCAATATCGTACTGAGCAGCTGCAGTTTGGCGCGTCGGCTGACTTTGACGACTGCGCAACTAATCCGCGCATAACACAGACACGCAAACGAATTCTGATGAACTAAAACCAAACTTGCGTTCGCCAGATATCGTGTAGTGAAAGAATTACTCATTTAACATAAAAGGTTTCGATGTTATGATTTTTTTTTTAAATCTAGGCATTATTTTTCGATGACCCTGTATTTCAGTTATCTCTTTATTACCTGTTGCAAGATTTTTTCCCTGTTCTTTCTCATTGTTTTTTAATTTAACATCAAAATCCTTCCTTATATGTGTAAACATCTTCTGTAAAAGGATTTTTGTTTATTATTGCTGTAAAGAATATCTTTCATTACTTAAATATTCAAATTGTTAAATAATAATATATATTTTAAATATTTAATGTACATACGAAGAAATATGAAATTTACTTATTGCGATTGTCTTTAGTTTAGCGTGTTTGTATTATTTCATAAGCAAATGTTGTTTTTTAGAAATACGTGACCCTAATCTGCATTTAATAGAGACAAAAGTATTTTATTTAATATTTTGTAAGATGAAATTAAGGTAACACTACTTTTATGCAAAAATAAAACGCAGCAGTCTGACATTATTGTTAGTCATTTCATTCTTGGCTTGCCGCCAATATTTTAATTCCACATACAGGTGTTCCATTTAACATTATTGTTATTCCCAGGAGATAAGATATAGTAAATGAGCAAATTGGGTGGATCTCTGAACGACTTTGCTGATTAAAGGTTTACCTTACTGCATTTTTAATTGCAGAATTCACGTGTTTCATTTTTACTGAATTTACTGAAAATTAGATAAAAGAAGAATAAAAATATTTACATTCTAAGAAAATTACATAAAAATGTAAGTTCCATTAGTAATTAAGAAAAAAAAATTATATAAATCAAAGCATATTTTAGTTGAAAATAGCGTCCTACGCGAAAAGTCTTCTTCAAGTCAACCCGAAACCCATCTCGAACCAAGCGAAAAAATTTAGTTAACCCATCTCGAATAAGACAAAAAAAATTTCATCGGTCTGTAGCTTGATCCGAACTAGTCACACTTCGTCCCGAACCCGAAAATAAAATCCATATTTTAAAGAAATTATCGAAAAGGATCCCACAATTAAATCCCTTGTATCAATTTTAGTTTATAAGTTGAAAAAGGAACATATACTCATTAATATTCAAATATAGTTTTTCATTTGAAAAGGTAATTTGGACATTCTTTTGAAAAATTGGGTCAATCCTAACACAACCTACAAGTGTCAAAACCGAACCTGAAATTGATCTGAAGTCGAAACAATTAAAGTGAACCCAATACGAGTCCAACCACCCAACGAAACAAAATAGTAGCAACCCGAACTACGGGTAGGTTTCGGTTCAGTTAAATTCCGGTTAGCGAACTTGATGCAGGACTACAGTTGAAAATACAGTATTTGTTTTAAATTGGGCAACATGAAGGTTTAAGAATCCGTGATGTTAAGTATAGGTACTAGATAGTTAGCTGAACCTGGTGTGGAGTGCTATATATAGTGTAGAAATTTGAATTTTTAAAAGGCTAATAGTCTGTATTTGTTTACTGATAGGAAAATAAAATTTTGAAAGGTACTTTTTTGGAGTGAAAGGAACTATATAAAAGTAACAATATGAATATTTACATTTTCTAACATTTTATATTTATATTTTACATGTACAGCAGCTTGATGTAAAAGATATCTTTAAGGGAGCAGATCACGTTAAGCAGACAGAAAATGACCGTATTTAAATACACTGTAGTTTAACTAATGAATGAAACGCAACAATTTATTTCTTTACTGTCACACATTCTTATGGTTTGATAAAATATTCAAATACACAAATATTTAGTAATTTTAATTAATTAAATCATAACGACAAAAGCGGCTGTTGAAAAATGTGAATATTGAACTATGCATTTTGCGCCCACGATTTTACAAATTCTACTGCAGATATATGTTTAATGTTTCATATTTTGTTACTCATAATACTATTTTTTACACTGAATCTAAATTTGAAAATATATTGAAATTCTTTAGCATAATTAATGGCTTTTCTAATCGCATTCACTAATTTTCAACAAAAAAGGTATACTTATATTTGAATCCATAATTTTCTGTGACAAAAATCAGACTAAATTGAGGTTCAGCAAAAACTAACGCATGTAAACTAAGAATATACATAATTTCAATGTTCCATGATAATTAGTTTTTAAATGAGAGTACACGCAATACCAAAAAATCAATTTTTAGAAAAACGGTTGAAAGTTGGCTCATAACATTACAGCAAATACTTTTATGCAAGATATTTTTAGCCATAACTTTTACTCTAATTGGTATTTTTATAAAATTCTTTTTGCAGCGGATTTGTAGTTTTTGAAGATATCCATTCTGAAATTTGTGAAAAATCCTTTTTTAAAACCGTCAAAGTGATCTGCCTCCTTAAAATAAGCTAGCACAGTGAAGTAAAAGTACACTGGTTATCAAAAATTAAGGAAAAGTCACAAAATGCTAATTTTCAAATACGCGAACACTCAAAAGGAAATAATATAATTCGAATAATTACTATCTCTACAACACAGCTAGTCCATATAACATCTCATTCATGTCACACATGGTCACAAATGTCACAGTCACTACGGTGAAGCAAAAAAATAGGAAATTCCATACATCTCATTATGCGTCTCAAATGATCACTATATATAACTCAACTGAGACGTCACTGTGGCTGCTGCTTTGGGACGAGTCACCATGTGACTTTACGATGTAGTTATATTGTGACTCTTATGTGACTGTCATTTGTAGACTCAATTTCAAAGTCACAATGAACGCTGCATTGTGATAAGTTACCAAATAATGTCACATTAAAGTCACATGATGACTTTCCGGTGACAGAGATATTACTGTGAAGTCACCATTGTGCTCTTTTGGGAAAAGTCTCCATGTGAATATAATATGATATTATTTGGTGACTTATCATAATGCAACGATCATGATGACTATGAAATTGAGTCTCAAAATAGCAGTCACATGAGAGTCACAATTTAACTACATTGTAAAGTCACCTGGTGACTCGTCACAAAGCAGAAGTCACAGTGACTTCTCAGTGGAGTCGCATAAAGTGATCATTTGAGACTCATAATGAGATGTATGGAATTTCCTTTTTTTTTTTTGTTTCACCGTAGTGACTGTGGCACTTGTGACCATGTGTGACATGAATGAGATGTTATATGGGCTAGCTGTGTTGTAGAGATAATAATTACTCGAATTATATTATTTCCTTTTGAGTGTTCGCGTATTTGAAAATTAGCATTTTGTGACTTTTCCTTAATTTTTGATAACCAGTGTAGTATCAATACATTTTTTTTTGCTTTGGGAGTTTCTACAATTATGTGAGCACGATTAAGAAAGATTAACTTTTTATAAAAGTAATCTACTAAATTTACAACTGATATGATTTATTTACCAATTGAATAATTGTGTTAAAATTAATCTGATACAATTACGCATGCAGCGTTTAATTCAGTTTCATAATAAACTTACGATTTATTCTGTTGAGCTGATTCAGATATCAGACCAGATGTTGTGATCGTTAAGGGTTAGCTGGATGAATTAGTCCTCCAGATTCGCCCGGTATGGCTCAGTCCCTAACGTCCCTAGTCATACCTAATGTTTCATTACAGTTTATTCTATTTGTTTGAGTTTGTACAAACACATTTTAAAACAACTGCCTTTAATTCCCCCTTTAACTATAGCCATCTTGCTTCACTATTTATATGTACTTAATTATTTATAACAACGAATACTTCAAATGTATTTTCAAATAAAATACAAATATAAATAATGAAACAAACTAGGCAACTTGTTCAATTATACTAACATAAATATTAAATGAGTAGTTTTAATAAATATTCAAACGAAGAGAGATTATTTGAAACGACTAATTTCATTACTTAACATTATCGGTGCCAATCGTTAACTCAATTTTCATGGTGTTGCATTTTATTTAAAAGTATGACGCCTCTGATGATATTTCGAGTGTCCATCCTCATAAATTCCCGAGGAATAAAATAAGGCTATTTTATGTTTACTGCACTGTAATTTTAAATTTATATTTACATTAAATCATTCTAAATATATTTCGAATATTTAGAAAATTTTGTATTAAGATAAAATTTAAATTGCGAAAATTATAAGATGCAAAATTAATATTTATAGGGGCCTTCAAACTGTCGGGCATTTGCAGAGCAGAAAGTAGGTACGACAGCTTACGCGCAGGATAACATAATTAAGTTTGCAACTAGAATGAAAATGTTGGGACCCAATTAAACTTTATATTGTAGCAATTACTCGGAACCAACATGAATTTGTATTTAAAGCATTTTTATATATTTAATACAAATTTGTGTTGAGCCAATAGAAGATTTTGAAAATTTCAACTGTATAATCACCTAAAAAAATATTTTCTTTAACAATAGAAAGTAATATTTGGTTTCAGTTTATACAGATAAACATAAAACATATATTTTGAAAATTTCATGAAAAAATATTAAGAAGTGTTTGAGATATCCTGCGCGTTATGCCCAAAAACGTCATTTGGAGAAAAATCACTTGAAAGTTTCGGAAACGCCGCTTCAGCTATTGGGCGAGTATAATTCCAAAAGCCATAACTTCAGTTCTAATGAGAATTTCAAGGAAACAATTACTTCAAAATGTTTAGAAGAGGTAGCAGTTTAGCATATATATATAAAAAAATTAATTGTTGAAACTTTTGAAGATTTAAAAGTCTCAAGACCCTTTAATTACTATTTATTCTATTCGTTTGAGTTTGTATCAACACATTTTCAAACAATTGGCTTTAATCCTCCCGTTTAACTACAAACATCTTGTTTCACTTATTTATATATGCTTAATTATTTATAATAATGAATACTTCAAATGTATTTTCAAATAAAATGCAAATATAAATAATGAAACAAATTACGCAACTTGTTCAATTATACTAACTTAAATATTAAATGAGTAGTTCTAATAAATGTTCAAACGAAGAGCGATTATTTGAAACGATTAATTTCATTACTTAATATTATCGGTGCCAATCGTTACCTTAATTTTCACGGTGTTGCATTTTATTTAAATAGTATGACACTTTGGATGATATTTTGAGTGTTCATTCTCATAAATTCCCAAGGAATAAAAAAAGGCTATTTTATGTTTACTGCGCTGGAATTTTAAAATTATATTGACATATTAAATCAATCTAAATATTTTAAACATTTAGAAAACTTGTGCGTTAAGATAAAATTGTTAATGCGAAAATCTGTCAAAAAAAGTAATTTTTTCAACGAAGTTTTTTTTTTTTTGGATACCGTGTACAGTTTTGTTATAGATTTCAGGTTTCTTTTAAAGGTTTTTTTTACATTATACTGAAGTTTTCTTTTAGTAGGGGGGTGGGGGGTATTCAATTATTCAAATCGATTTTATTTTAGAATTAGTTGTATTACAATTTACATTTAAAATTTTTGGAGGAAAAGTAAAAACCATTTATTATTATTATTATTACAAAGGGGTGGCGAAGTAGAGCCTGCGCCCTTCATACATTTGAAATGTTCCATGCTTTTCTGCAGATCTATAAATCAGAAACATAATTTATGAACTGCTTTGTAAACTGTAGGCTTACAGCTATGTTTGGAACAGAAAAAAAAATTGTAATGTAAACTCTTATATTTTGACAAAATGGCGTTTATCTGAATAAAAAAAAACAGGAAACTTGACATTTTATTTTTCTTTAAAGGAACATAAAAAATAGATTATATAGAAAAGTATTACATATTGACGGTTCCAACCACAGCCACGTGTATACAGAACGAGGGTTAAAAATTTCATTCAGATTGCTCTGGTAGTTTTTTCGGAAACTGTGGCATAAGGGAAAAAAATGTTTCAAGAGTTTTTTTTTTTAAGTTTTTTAATTTTTTTGTATAAGAAAACATTACTTTTTCAAAACTTTCCATTAATCAGCTATTCCGAGGCCATAATGAACGCCTTTCTGTTCTTCCACCAAGGCATTCCATATACGTCAATATTATTTCGAGAACGTAGAAAAATAAAGCACAAAAAAGTTTATAGTAATAAATATGCTACATCTCATACCATCCTGTTTTCATCTTGACTAAAATCACTAATTTATATCGTGTCTTTTTTATGATGCGGATTTAGTCGAGTTACACATTTTTTTCCGTCCTGCCAAATTAAATTTTTACCTGAGGAATTCAGTAAGAGGATTTTTATACCAAAAAATGTGAAGAATACGTATGCAAAGAAATCCTTATGCATGAAAATAATATAATAACTTTAAAAAAAAGCTACACAGCTGGTTAAATTACATAAAATTGTAAAATTATATAAGAAAACCCCTTATTACCATTAAAATGAATATACATGTGCTAAAAGTGGTATTTTTAGCAAAGTTTTAGCACTTTAACTATAGCTTTCTTGTTTTACTTATTTATATCTACTTAATTATTTAAAATAATGAGTACTTCAAATGAATTTTCAAATAAAATATAAATATAAATCACGCAAATGTTCAATTATACTAACTTAAATATTAAATGAGTAGTTTTAATAAATATTCAAGCGAAGAGAGATTACTTGAAACGACTAATTTCATTACTTAACATTATCGGTGCCAATCGTTAACTCAATTTTCACGGTGTTGCATTTTATTTAAGTAGTATGACGCTTCAGATGACATTTCGAGTGTTCATTCTCACAAATTCCCGAGGAATAAAATAAGGCTATTTTACGTTTACTGCGCTGGAGTTTAAAAATTATATTAACATATTAAATCAATCTAAATATTTTAAACATTTAGAAAACTTGTGCATTAAGATAAAATTGGTAATGCGAAAATCTGTCAAAAAAAAGTACTTTTTTCAACGAAGTTTTTTTTTTTTTTTTTTTTTTTTTTTTTTTTTACGATATCGTGTACAGTTTCGTCATATATTTCAGGTTTCTTTTAAGGGTTTTTCTACATTATACTGATGAAATGGAAGTTTTCTTTTAGTAGGGGGGTGGGGTGTTCAATTATTCAAATCGTTTTTATTTTAGAATTAGTTATGTTTCAATCTACCTTTTTTGAAATTTTTGAAGGAAAAGTAAAAAACATTTATTATTATTATTACAAAGGGATGGCGAAGTAGGCGCCCTTCATAATTTGTAATGTTCCATGCTTTTCTGCAGATCTATAAATCAGAAACATAATTTATGAACTGCTTTGTAAACTGTAGGCTTACAGTTATGATTGAAACAGAAAAAAAATTGTAATTTTGATTTTTATCTTGACTAAAATCACTTGTTTATATCGTGTCTGTTTTATGATACGGATTTAACCGAGTTACACATTTTTTCTTCGCCCTACTAAATTAAATTTTTACCTGAGGAATTCAGTAGGGGGTTATTTATACCAATAAATGTAAAAAATACGTATCGAAAGAAATCCTTATGCATGAAAAATAATATAACTTAAAAAAAAAAAGACTACACAGCTGGTTAAATTATATAGAAATGTAACATTATATAAGAAAACCACTTATTATCATTGAAATAAATTTACATGTGCTAAAAGAGGTACTTTTAGCAAACTTTTAGCACTTTAACTATAGCCATCTTGGTTTACTTATTTATATCTACTTAATTATTTATAATAGTTAATACTTCAAATGCATTTTCAAATAAATACAAATATAAATTACGCAACTTGTTGAATTATACTAACTTAAATAGTAAATTGGTAGTTTTAATAAATACTCAAACGAAGAGAGATTACTTGAAACGACTAATTTCATTACTTAACATTATCGGTACCAATCGTTAATTCAGTTTTCACGGTGTTGCATTTTATTTAAAAGGATGATGCTTCTGATGTTATTTCGAGTGTTCATTCTCATAAATTCCCGAGGAATAAAATAAGGCTATTTTATGTTTACTGCGCTGGAATTTAAAATTATATTTATATTAAGTCAATCTAAAATGTTAAATATATAGGAAATTTTGCTTTAAGTTAAAATTTGTGTTGCGAAAATTAAGGGGTTTTTTATGAAGTTTTCATTATTATTATTGTCTGGATAACTTATTAAATGTTTCATAATGCTTTTAATCGGGTTTTCTACATTTTACTGCTTATATTGAAGCTTTTTTTTAGGGTAGGGAGATTCAATATAAACATATTACTGTAGACGTTTTTATTTTTCAATTAGTTGTATTCCAATCCATTTTTGCGGGGAGGGGGACGGTAAAAAAAAAAAAAAAAAATTGTTATTACAAATGTCCCACGATTTTCAGAAGATCTATAAATCCGAAATAGAATTTATAACCAGTTTTATAATCGGTAGGCTTATAGTTATGATATTATGGCTGAAACCGAAGAAAATTAGAATTTGGTCTTTTTTAATACTTTCCAAGAGAGTTCAAAAGTATTTATGAATTCGATTCTTATGCTTTGCTTATGCACTACAGATGTGTACCACATCCACTTTTCGTTTGGAGCGAAAAATCATGTTACACATCGTCGGCACAGCAGTAATGATAACTAATGGTGCCGATGAAGCCTAGCCGCCTCTGTCCTTATTGACTTCGCCTGGTGTAGGGGTATCACTCGCATGACTCTTGCTGCGGCTCTGCTTTATATTAACAACATATCTATTCAGGTTTAGAAAAACAAAAATAACATTTTACAGATTTAGAAAAGTTCTGAATTCACATGCTGAAATTTATACAAGCGTGTGTGGTCGTAGAACTTTGGAACCCACTGGTTGATTCTGATATTTCTATTTTGTTTCAAAATGAATGTGTTTTCATTGTGAGCATGAAACCTTCTATGCATTTATTACTTAGATATTACGCGAAAAAAATAAATAATTTGTCACCAGTTTGAAAAAAAAAAAAGTATTGTTTTGAATATTAGAAGCAAACTGTGAAAAAATCTAACGCATAATTTTCCGTTTGGCATTTTCTGTTCCCAAATCTCTTGCTATTTTTTTTCTACTGTTTTTTTTTTCCCAGCCGATCCTAGAAATGTTTTACAAAAAATTTTAAAATTTCCTTACAAACATTTTTCTCATAGACAGGATAAAAGTGAAGCGAATTTGCAAAGTGACAAGAAATTTCACAATATTTGTTAACTTTTAAAGACAATAGTGTCATATTGAGTGCCCACTCAATAAAAAAAACATGTGAATTTGAAAATAATTATGTGATTATCATTTGTGCTTCATTTTCCCTCTTCCCAAACTGCTTTAATGTTTAACACTATTTCTACCAGTGTCAAATGACACCTTTTTAAAGCTTGTATTCATGATTATTTTTCTTGTAGTTTTTGAATGTAATAAGCATAAAAAAGTCTTCAGTGTATTAAAAATGATTTGTAATTGCTTCAATCTAAAAATTACAAATGGAAAACCGTAAATCGAAATCTTTTAAAAGGTGTCATTTGACACTGGTAGAAATAGTGTTAAATAATAAGTTGACATTCGCATTTTTTTGGTCAATTTCATTATTTTTATTAGTAAGTCACCACTAGTGCACGAAATATGACACCTGGGAGTATCTGCATACTATATTCCATTTTATTTCATAATTAAACATTTAAAAAAAAATAAATACGATGTCTATTACTTTTATACTGTTATTAGTCATTATTCACAATTCTACTTTAGCATCAAAAGTTGATATTTAGGCTTTAAAAGGAGTTGACGCAAGGAGTACGCCACCAGAGTTTTCAATTTACTATAAAAATTCCGTCTTATTAAATTAGGTTTTTTATTAATCTGTATTACTTTTGTACTACTACTAAATATTGCATTAAAGAACTATATCATTAAAAGTTGTTATTTAGACTTTAAAAGCTGATCGTACATAATGTGCGCCAGAAGTGGCTTTATGTTACTACAAACCGACCGCTTCTTTAAAGTTTAAATAAAAGTGTAAAGTTAACCTTAGCAGCGAATGACCAAAAATGCAGAAATGTAAAAATATATTAATTTATTATAAAATACGCCATCCATTAAAACCAATATTTCCTGTCAGTCCAGTTCAGAAATGATAGCAACAACAAAAATAATAAGGATGAGGCTATCTCCACCCAACTTCTTATTCTTTTCGATGAGAAGTCATAAAGGAGAAGGAAAAGAAACAAACTGAACCAGAACGTGACAGAGTGAAATTATTCATTCTCGACCATCGAGAATTATTTCTATTTTCTTCCTGGCTCCTGTCCAACAGCAAAATGTCATGAGGAGTGTGAAGAGCAAAGTGGATATGGCAACACCACTCTTCGAAAAGAGGAGTATTTTTGGAGAAATATACACATCATTTGCGAAAGTGCTCGAGAAGTATTGTTATGCATTCAACCCATCTACTTTACATATTCGTTTTCATTAGGGTTACGGTCTGTGACGAAAGGCCTGGTTCAAGAAAAGATAGTAAAGGAAAGATAAATAATGAATTATGCATTGGCTATAAAACTCTGTCGACCTATCTTTCAAGGAAATTTAATAGTTAAATATGCCGGTTATTTGCTAAACATGTCCGACAGAATACTTTTTTAAAAACTTCATAAAATACTTAAAGCGTAAAGCAACTCAATTTTATAGCGATATTGTTATCTAACAGCTACATTGTAAAAATTGGTTCCTTACAACATATTAAAATAGATCCAAATATTTCAATTTTAAATTAAAAAAAACAATTGCATTTTTTATGTTTCAGGATATATTTATGTTATTTTTTGCGTTTGATTTTATTTGTTTATTATATTTCATTTGTGAAGATGATAGATGTAATATCTGTCATAAGTTTTTGTGTAAATAACAGAAACAGGTTATCGAAATTATTATTGTTTAACTGAATATTTTTCATCAACGTGATAAATACTTAAAGTTTAAGCAGTTTGAGCATGGATAATTATGTAAAGATATTGTTATCTAACCGCTAAACAGATACACTGTTAAAATTACCTTCTCAAAATCAGATTAAATTTTAATTTATAAAAGGATTGCATTTTATATTTTTATGTTCCTTTACGTTTCAATTTATATGTTTTATACAGTTCAGTTGTGAAAATGGTACTTGCAATAATTGTCATAGGTTTTTGCATAAGTAACAGAAGCAGGCTATTAAAATTAATGTAATATAAATTATAGTTTCTAATAAAGTACGCCATAAATTAAAACCAATACTCTATGAAGTCCATTTCAGAAATGATAGCTAAAACAATAATAATGATGATCTTATCTCCACCCAGTTTCTTATTCTTTTCGCTGAAAAGTCTATAGGAGAAGGAAAAGAAACAAACTAAACCAGAACATGACAGAGTGAAATTATTCATTCTCGACCATCAAGAATTATTTCTATTTTCTTCCTGGCTCCTGTCCAACAGCAAAATGTCATGAGGAGTGTGAAGAGCAAAGCGGATATGGCAACACCATTCTTCGAAAAGAGGAGTATTTTTGAAGAAATATCCACGTCATTTACGAAAGTGCTTGAGAAGTATTGTTATGCATTCAACTCATCTACTTTACATATTCGTTTTAATTAAGTTGACGGTCTCTGTGAACGGTCTAGTTCCAGAATAGATAGTAAAGGAAGAGAAATAATGAATTATACATTGGCTATAAAATTCTGTTCCTCTATCTTTCAAGGAAATTTAATAGTTCAATTTGTCGGTTATTCGCTAACCATATTTGGCTGAATATTTTTTTTTATAAACTAGATAAAATATTTTAAGCGTAAAGCAGTTGAGTCCGAAGAATTAAACAATTTTATAGAGATATTGTTATCTAATACCTAAATTGTAAAAATTGGTTCCTTAAAAACAGATTATAATAGATCAGACAGGGTTCGTACGGGTACCGTTATTTTCAAGGCCCAATATCAGAATTTTTTTATAGAAAATTAAATCTAGTTTAAACGGACGAAATTTCGTCTTATTTCAGGAGAGATTTTCCAAGAGAAAATACTGGTACCTAAAAATTTCTTAGTCTGGAAACTCAAGCACCCGTACGAACCCTGATCAGATTATTTCAAGTTTCACTTTTAAAAGAATTACATTTTTTTTTGTTTCGGGATAGTTTTATGTTTTTCTATGTTTCAGTGTAAGTAACAGAAACAGGTTATTGAAATTATTAATGTTTAACTGAACATTTTTCATCAACGTGATAAATACTTAAAGTGCAACGCAATTGAGAAAGAAGAATTATATCTAGATATTGTCATCTATCAGCTAAACAATTACACTGTTAAAATTAGCTCCTTAAAATCAGATTATAATGTACCAGAGTATTTAAATTTTATCTTAAAAAAGACTTGCGTTGTTTATTTTTTGTGTATTTTTATTCTTTTTATGTTTAATTTTATATTTTTCATGTAGTTCAGTTGTGAAAATGGTAGCTGCAAAAACTGCCACAGGTTTTTGTGTAAGTAACAGAAACAGGCTATTACAATTAGTGATTATAGTTTATCATATACTACGCTATCAATTAAAACCAATATTTCCTGACAGTCTAGTTCAGAAATGATAACAACAAGAATAATAATGATGATTTTATCTCCACCCAGCTTCTTATTCTTTTCGCTGATAAATCCTAAAGGATAACAAAAAGAAACAAAACGAAACAAGCTGAACCAGAACGTGACAGAGTGAAATTATTCATTCTCGACCATCGAGAATTATTTCTATTTTCTTCCTGGCTCCTGTCCAACAGCAAAATGTCATGAGGAGTGTGAAGAGCAAAGTGGATATGGAAACACCACTCTTCGAAACGAGGAGTATTTTTGAAGAAATATACACATTATTTGCGAAAATGCTCGAAAAATATTGTTATGCATTCAATCCATCTACTTTACATATTCGCTTTCATTAAAGTTACAAACTTTGCGAACGGTCTTGTTCCAGAATAGATAGTAAAGGAAAGATAAATAATGAATTATGCATTGGCTATAAAACTCTCTCATCTTATCTTTCAAGGAAATTTAATAGTTCAATATGTCGGTTATTTGCTAAACATGTCTAACAGAATATTTTTTTGTAAATTTCATAAAATACTTAAAGCGTAAAGCAACTGAGCCTGAAGAATTAAGCAACTTTATAGAGATGTTGTTATCTAGCAGCTACATTGTAAAAATTGGTTCCTTATAAACATATTAAAATAGACCCGAATATTTCAATATTAAATTTAAAAAAAAAATTGCATTTTTTGTGTTTCAGCATATTTTTATATTTTTTACATTTTATTTTATATGTTTAGTAGATTTCATTTGTGAAGATGGTAGATGTAATAACTGTCATAAGGTTTTGTGTAAATAACAGAAACAGGTTATTGAAATTATTATTGTTTAACAGAATATTTTTCATCAACGTGTTAAATACTTAAAT
The DNA here is from genome assembly GCA_963932465.1 of Maratus speciosus. Lineage (NCBI taxonomy): Eukaryota > Metazoa > Arthropoda > Arachnida > Araneae > Salticidae > Maratus > Maratus speciosus. Next base: position 131,379,737 of record OZ010789.1, read on the forward strand.
TTTAAAGCAGTTTGAGCATGGATAATTATGTAAAGATATTGTTATCTAACCGCTAAAGAGATGCACTGTTAAAATTATCTGCTTAAAATCAGATTATAATACACCAAAATTTTTAAATTTTAATTTATAAAATGCTGGCATTGTATATTTTTATGTTCATTTACGTTTTATTTTATATGTTTTATATAGTTCAGTTCTGAAAATGGTACTTGTAATAATTGTCATAGGTTTTTGCACAAGTAACAGAAGCAGGCTATTAAAATTAATGTAATAGAAATTATAGTTTCTAATAAAGTACGCCATAAATTAAAACCAATACCCTATGACAGTCCCGTTCAGAAATAATAGCCAAAAGAATAATGATGATTATTCCATCATCACCCAACTTCTTATTCTTTTCGCTAAACAGTCAAAAGGAGAAGTAAAAGAAACAAACTAAACCAGAACGTGACAGAGTGAAATTATTTATTCTCGACCATCGAGAATTATTTCTATTTTCTTCCTGGCTCCTGTCCAACAGCAAAATGTCATGAGGAGTGTGAAGAGCAAAGTGGATATGGAAACATCACTCTTCGAAAAGGGGAGTATTTTTGAAGAAATATCCACGTCATTTACGAAAGTATTGTTATGCATTCAACGCATCTACTTTACATATTCGTTTTCATTAGGTTTACGGTCTCTGTGAACGGTCTAGTTCCAGAATAGATAGTAAAGGAAAGATAAATAATGAATTATACATTGGCTATAAAATTCTGTTCCTCTATCTTTCAAAGAAATTTAATAGTTCTATTTGTGGGCTATTCGCTAACCATATTTGGCAGAATATTTTTTTTATCAACTAGATAAAATATTTTAAGCGTGAAGCAGTTGAGCCTGAAGAATTAAACAATTTTATAATCTAATACCTAAATTGTAAAAATTAGTTCCTTAAAAACAGATTATAATAGATCAAAATATTTCAAGTTTCACTTTTTAAAATATTACATTTTTTATGTTTCGGGATATTTTTATGGTTTTCTTTGTCTCATTTTCTATGTTTAGTATATTTTATTTGTGAAAATGATAGATGTAATAACTGACATAGGTTTTTGTATAAGTAACAGAAACAGGTTATTGAAATTATTAATGTTTAACGGAATATTTGTCAACGGTATAAAATATACTTAAAGTGTAACGCAATTGAGAAAGAAGAATTATATCAAGATATTGTTATCTATCAGCTAAACAATTACACTGTTAAAATTAGCTCCTTAAAATCAGATTATAATGTACCAGGGTATTTAAATTTTATCTTAAAAAAGGCTTGCAGTGTTTATTTTTAGAGTATTTTTATTGTTTTTATGTTTAATTTCATATTTTTTATATAGTTCAGTTGTGAAAATGGTAGCTGCAAAAACTGCCATAGGTTTTTGTGTAAGTAACAGAAACAGGCTATTAAAATTAGTAATTATAGTTTATCATAAACTACGCTATCAATTAAAACCAATATTTCCTGACAGTCCAGTTCAGAAATGATAGCAACAACAATAATAATGATGATCCTATCTCCACTCAGCTTCTTATTCTTTTTGCTGAATAATCCTAAAGGATATAAAAAGAAACAAACTGAACCAGAACGTGACAGAGTGAAATTATTCATTCTCGACCATCGAGAATTATTTCTATTTTCTTCCTGGCTCCTGTCCAACAGCAAAATGTCATGAGGAGTGTGAAGATCAAAGTGGATATGGAAACACCACATTTTCAAAAGAGGAGTATTTTTGAAGAAATATACACATAATTTACGAAAGTGCTCGAGAAGTATTGTTATGCATTCAACCCATCTACTTTACATATTCGTTTTCATTAGGGTTACGATCTTTTCGAACGGCCTGGTTCCAGAATAGACAGTAAAGGAAAGATAAATCATGAATTATGCATTGGCTATAAACCTCTGTCGTACTATCTTTTAAGGAAATTTGATAATTCAGTATGTCGGTTATTTGCTAAACATGTTTGACAGAATACATATAGATATATTTTATCAGCTTCATAAAAACGTAAAGCGTAAAGCAGTTAAATATGAAGAATTGTATAGAGATATTATTATCTAACAGTTACACTGTTAAAATTGACTCCTTAAAAATATATTATAATAGCTATGTTTCACTTTATATGTTTAATGCATATCAGTTGTGAAGATGGTAGCTGTGGACTGTTATAGATTTTTGTGTAAGTAACAGAAACGGACATTTAAAGTTATTAATAATTGACAGAATATTTTTCCTCATCCTGATATACATAAAGCGTAAGGCAGTTGAGCATGAAGAATTATATGTAAATATTGTTATCCAACAGCTAAACAGCTGCACTGCTAAAATTGGCTCCTTAAAATCAGATTATAATATACCCAAGTTTTTAAATTTGAATTTGATAAATACTTGCATTGTTTACGGTTTAGTACATATTTTATGTTTTCTTATGTTTCATTTAATATTTTTAATATATATCACTTGTGAAAATAGTAGCTGTAGTGACTGCTATAGATTTTTGCGTAAGTAACAGAAACGGGGTTTTGAAGTTATTAATGTTTGACAGAACATTTTTGTTAACCTGATAAAATGCTTAAATCGTAATGATGTTAGGCATGAAGAATTATATAGAGATGTTGTTATTTGACCGCTAAACTGTTAAAATTCGCTCCTTAAAAATAGATTATAATAGACCTGAGTATTTAAATTTTAACTAAAAATAATGATTACTTTTTTTTTTAAATCATAAACTTGGCCTTTAGGAATGTATCCGTGATAAATAATTGAGTCGCAATAAGTGTAAATAAAAAAGATATAACAGTCACACAAAGACTTGATAAACCCACCATAAAACATAGTTCGTTGTGCAACTTTTATTTTAAAGTAATGGAACGAAATAAATAATAATTACTCTTGCACAATTTCTGTTAAATGCTATTATATATGATACATAGTAATACTAGAATACATTTATATTTATTGATAATTTATTTTTTAAGTAAATATATTTAATTGTGCGTGAGGACGACATGCACTCCTTTCTGTTAAAACTGTACTGAAAGCTAGTTGGATGTTCCAATCCCAAAACTTTCTTCTATCTCATACATCTTAACATTTAAAAAAGCAGTTGCAAATGTTAATAATTTAATATTATTAGTTCAATACTATACGAACTTTGATTTTCATCTTAAATTTCTGCTTCAGTCAATTAATCGGAGAAAAAATGAGTTAATCTCGATCATGATATTTATTAAAATCAAGTTTTTCCTTATTCTGTTGTACATCTGTTTGCGAATAGTCGACTTAGCAGGATGCGAAGTTCATGTCGCTGCATGAGCCAATGATGTTCTATAGAACTAAGAAAAATCTGGAAAATTATACAAAAATCACTATACAACGCCCCTCCCGGCTGAATATTTAAAATTTCAATTTGGACCTGCTTGCCATACCAAAAACATAAATATGAAATTTGATTCAATTCTATGCATAACTTTAAACACTTTTACATAGTGCAATAATGAAAATGGTACAAAAAATCGCTATTACAGCAGCCCCTTCATATGGAATATTTCCAAATTCAAGGAAGACCTACCTTCTTGCCATAACCAAAAACATAAATATAAAATTTGGTTCAATTCTGTTCATAACTTTATACACTTTTCGACGGTACAATAATGAGAATGGCACAAAAATCGCTATTACAGTGCCCGCTTCCGCCGGAATATTTCCAAATTAAAGAAGGGGCTACTGGCATAGCCCAAAGCATACTCAAAAAATTTGGCAACGACAATTCGATGCATAACTTCATACACTTCTCAACAATACATTGGCGACACACGGACAGACAGGCATTTTCTATAAACAATTTTGGTGGTATCTCTGATCCATATAACGTGTAAATCCGTTGAAAACCGGAAGTTTAAAGAAAATTCGATTATTTTCTTCGAAAATTCAATATTTTCTTCTATTGAAGATAGAAGAAAGTAAAAATAAAGAGTGAATTCAAATCTCATTTTTGAAAAGATATTTTTAGCAGTTTAATTATTTAAATATGAGTCACACATGTACATTTTCAGCTATAATAAATGTTTAAAATCTCATAAGAATTAAATTTAGAAACTTCATAAGTATATCTTAGTTGCGAATATGGTAGCTTCAATAATTGTCGTAGATTTTGTTTGTCAGAAATTTTTTATCAACGTGATGTAATACTTAAAGAGTAAAAGGCAGTTAAGTACGAAGAATGATATAACTGTAACGCTCGAACAATACGCACTCCATCATATTTTCTCTCCTTTACTTTTTTTCTTTTCTTTCAAAAGAACTGACAAGCTGAGTAAATTAGACTTTACGAGATGAGAAGAATGTTTACAATGTTGTATTCGACAAGGCATCTACCTGGGTAAGCGGGCTTTATGTCAAGCATACAAGTCGTATGTTTGTTATTTAGTTAAATAAATAAATAAATCTACCTGGGGTCTCGGTGGCCGAGCGGTTAGGACACCGCGCTGCCAGCCGCCAAGCATTGAGAGCGGCAGAGGTCTGAGAGTTCGACTCTCGCTGGCTCCATTGCACACTCTTTGTGGAGCTCCCGGATGTAATTTCTCTGTGTTGTAAATTTCATTGTGCTATCTCGTCCCTGTCTATTGACGATGACTTATAAGCGGACCTAGATGTCAAGCACACAAGTCAGATGTATGCGTAAACAAATAAAAATAAATAAAGGCATCTACCTGAGCTAAGCCGATATTTTAAATTAACTGAGTTATTTTTGTAAATAATAACATGTAAATACGTTGTAAATATTAAATTTATTAGTTGAGGAAAAGTTATCAAGTTTTATTTTGTAACTAAAATAGTTTCCACCCCGGATTCTGAATAATATGTTACATAACGATATTGTTGTAACAGCTACACTGTTAAAATCGGCTTACCAAAAAAAAGATTATAACAGAAACGCGTGTTTAAATTCTACTTTAAAAAAATGCTTGTATGTTTTATGTTTCAGCATGTTTCTGTTTATTTTATTATTTTACATGTCATTTTGTATGTTTAATATATTTCAGTTGTAAAAATGATAGCTGCAATTATTGTTATGGATTTTTATGTGAGTAACAGAATCGTTCTTTTGTAGTTGTTAATGTTTGATAGAATATTTTCTTATCAATGTGATAAAATACTTAATATGTAAGGCAGTTGAGCATGAAGAATTATATAATGATGTTGTAATCTAACAGCTACAGTGTTAAAGTTAGCTCCTTAAAAAAGATTATAATGGCCCTGAGTATTCAAATTTTAACAAAAAATATTTACATTTTTTTTGTTGTTTTTTAGTATAGTGTTATGTTTTTATATGTTTAATTTTCAGATGTGAAATTGGAAGCTGTAACAATTGTCATAGATATTTGTTTAAATAACAGAAACAGGCTATTGAACTTATCATCCAGTAATGCAAGTGTCTAAAGGCTGGTTTTTTTTTTTTTTTTTTTTTTTTTTTTTTTTTTTTTATTGCACTAATTGGCACTTATATGAATAAAATTTTTGCACCAATATTTGATTTAAAAAAAAAAAACGATTGAATAAAATAAGCGGTAAAAACAGTAGAATCGATTTTTTGTCCGTAAAACACACTCTTAAAATAAATGATTTTTATTCAGTGTTAATTTTAAGTGTGGGTTACAGTACATGCCTTCTAAAAAATAATTAATTTTCATGCCTAAGTTTATATTTATTTTTTTATCAATAAGCATTAGAAAAATTTAAATTTTACGTGGAGAAGAAATTTCGTAAAAATTTCGATACTTTTTTCGACAATATTAAGAAAACTTGTTAGTTTTCGTCGTTAATCATATTGGGGAAAAAACCTTTAAAAAAACTTTTCTTGTATTTTACCATTACTGTAGTCGACCAAGAGTGTTTTTTCTGTCATTTCTACATTTCAGCTTTGATAATCGATGGAAAATATCGAAAAAGTGATAATCTTTATCGATTTTCTTTTGGGTTCATTGTGCACTTATTGAAATTTTTTATCTATAAATTTTCCTTTGGACGCGGTAATATCAGTTTTTCAAGACTTTTCGAAATTTTTTTCCCAGCTTAATTAGTTACTACATAGTTTCAGGCCATGAAACTGAAGAGAAAGAAATTCTCTAATAGCTAAGATGGTCTATATTTAGTTTGTAAAGTGCTCGTTCATTGCTAAATATCGTTTATTAACAACAACTGTGAGTAATGAAATAATATTTTTCTATAACATTACTGAACCATATTTCCTATTTTTATAAATTTATTTATTTGATAAACATTTTTTCAATTCCATTTTTATGTTTACTTTCACTTAAAACTATTTTAAGATCAAATGATGTTGTTCAAAAGCATTTTTTTTTTAGAATTACGACTTATCAGGCTGTTTAAATGTATAAGATTTAATATTACAAAAATCTTCGTAAACGAATTATATACACTAGGATATTTCAATGATGCGTTTCAGCGATTGATATTTTGCTTGCATTATTAATTGTAATAATATTTATCGATCAACTTAGTATGTAATAAATAACGTCCAGATACAGTTTCCGTTGAAATGTTTCAGAAAAGTTATAGTTTTTTTCTTAAAACTTTATTGTTTCGTAAAAGTTACATGTTTTTCTTAAAACTTTATTGTGTCATAAAAGTTATACGTTTTTCTCAACTTTTTGTCAGAATATTTAATTTCAGCATATTATTTAGCCCTTTATAAAGTCATTTTAATCTTAAATGATTTTTATTTGCTTGCTTTAAACTCAAAATGTGAAAACAATGTGATAATTTATATTTTTGCTTTGTTTGTTTGTTTATTCTTTACTGTCGAGGGCTTTTCAAAAATTTCCTCCTTTTTTTTTTTTTTTTTTTTTTTTTTTTTTTTTTTTTTTTTGCTTGAATCATAATTTTCAACTATAAACGACACGTACCTTTAATTTCTCCAAATAGTCCTCCAAATGTTGGGAATGAAATTTCCATACAACGATGATGGAGTTTTCTAATTCAGAATGGGAGTTTTCTAATTCAGAATTCATATTTGTCATAAGAAATTGATTTTTGTCGTATTGAAATGCTTTCGTGTTTCATATTATTTTGTGAATTCGATAAACCTCAATAGAGTCAAAAGACTGTATTTAAAAAAAATTCACTTAGTTATTAATATAAACTTTAAAACTTACGTCTAATTACAGATATATAAACGTACTGTTCGTTTTCGAAAGCCGTGACTGGCTCTCTTGTACGATTCTACTATCCAAAATGCTGTTACACTGAGATAGGTGTTTATCAAAGTTCTATTTCGGCGTTAGTTTTCGAAAGCCGCGCATAAACAAACTCCAGTCACACCTATTTTGATAAAATCAAAGCAGACCTGACGCATGCGCAAAAGCGCGGAGGGTTTTACTTTCCGACAACAAAGAGTATTATTTAATATAACCCTGAGATCTTTCGATAGTAGTATTTTGTTTTGTTTTTAATTATGTTTTCTATTTTAGTCGATCACTTTTTTCACGTTGAAAAGGAACGCGTGTGCGTTTCGAAATTGAGTTATTGAGTAAAAATTAATGACCAGTTTATGAATAATAATATCATAAATTTACAGTTATTTTAATACAGTTAAATGAAATACAGAGATTGCTATTTAGAAAAGAGAGGGACTGAAGGAAAAAATAGGAAGAGAGTGACTATAAATAACATAATGGAAATTGATTGGTCGGAAAAAAAACGACGCGAGAGAAAAATAAAATAAGTCAAAGGAAATGTAAGAAATGATAAAAATTCTGTTTGAAATGACTTTTTCTATCTTCAATGATTCCTTGGAGTGAAATATACTGATTAGAACTGAAATAAGAAAGTTATATAGAAGAAAATGCGAATTTAAAACGCAAAATTAAGATAGAGCAGTAATTGTTTCAGTTGATATTTCAACTATGATCACATCATTTGTCACCTTCTGGTTTCTTTAACCCTTTCCGGCGCGGAGTAAATGATGGAGACGCGATAATTAATAAACGAATTTATTAGAAAATACGAACTTGCTTATTTTCAAGTACGTTATAAAAGGGAAAATTTAATTAAATATTTCGGGTGCCAGTAAAATAAAAATTAGGTGTCCTTTTTTAAGGACACCGCCCGCGAAAGGGTTAAAAGCCGATATATATTAAAAACCAAAACTGCTAATATCAGAGCAAAGACAGAACACTGCAAGTCAAGGAATTTTGCTAATTTACATAAAGTAAGAATGTAAGGTGTTATTTCATTCCTTCATAGGTAATTACCCTCATCCCGTTATTATTAATAGCTAAACACTCAATTATGATTAAAAAAATTTCTTTTGTTTCTGATTGCCCTATAAAATATAAGTTTTCCAGATAATAAAAGCTTAGTAAAAAAAAAATATATATATATATATATTTCGTATTGTATCATAACTAAACTTATTAAAGATATTATTTCAAATCTGATCTTTTATTTTTTTTTATTTAGTTTTTATCCTCGATTACTATCCTAGAAAACTTAAACTATTGCTTTGCATCTGTAATACATACGAAATGATTTCCATATTTATACAATTTCAACAGCGATATTTCGGAGGAGTATTAGTAATTAACTAGAAATGTATCTTCTTTTCCTTTTAATCACAAAAAAATGAACATAATTAACTGCAATTATGACTAGTAAACTTAAATTAACGTCTCGTAATATTTAACCTAATCCTTATAATATTACAGAAATAAGAAGCGTAATCGAGTGTTAAATAGATCTTGTTTGTAACTAATCTATAGAGGTTTAATGCACGTAGCACAAAAAAAAAGTTATAATCTAAACAAATAAAAAATCTACCCTATCTAATTCAAATTTCAATAATATGTTGTACGAATAATTCCAACCTCATAGGAATGGAAATAAACAAGCAAAAAGAAATCCAATTCACAAGTTAGTAGCATAGCAACAGTCAATTTAAAAAAACCCAGAGAAAATCACTAAAGAAGCTTTCTAAGACAATTTATTTGAAATGACTTGACTTTTTTTCTTTCTCTCAATGGATTCCCTGGAGTGTAATGTACTACTTAAAACCCAAAGCAAGGAAGTGATAGGGAAGAAAACGCGAATTTTCAAGCGCAAAATCAAGATGGAACTCTAGTTGTTTCACCCAATATTCCAACTGATCACACCAATTTCTTTATTCTGAAACAAGTATTTTCCTTTTTTGGTTGAAAAAAGCGTTGAATAAGTAGTCTCAAATTTCGAATTGAATTTTCACAGAAAGCCTGTTTTGTGTAAAATATAAGTATCCTTAAAGGTGTTTTGTCGCATTTCATTACTGGAAGATGTCTTGGGAGAATATGCGAAAAAGAAAAGGGCTTTGAACCGAAAATGTGTTGCATCGTTAGTTTTCTTTTGTATATATGCATATAATATTGTTCGGAGACGTAGATTTATAAATATTATCAATAGATGGAAACGATGTTATCCTTTTACAGTTAATCTTTATACGTCGGCTGGAATATAAACGAATCAGCGATTTCTAAAACGACTTAAGTGCAAGAGGTAAGATTTTGCAGGAATCAATAAAGTCTGTGCTAGAAACAAATGCTAGATATTATATATATATATATAAATGTACTAATTATATTTCTTAAACCTCTAAATAAATTTTCAGGTTATCAGTTTCATAAGTATTTTTTTTTTTAAACTTTAAATAAAAGTTAAAATAACACTCTTTTATAAGCATTAAATTTCATGAATACAAATCATGATTTTTCAAAAAAAAAAAAAAAAAAGTTATAATGCTGCAATTTTGCGTGGTACCGGATCCTATTATGGACGCACGGTAGAATGCGCGAGCTAGGGAATTTATTCAATATATATATATATATATATATATATATATATAATTTTTATTCTGTTCATTTTTTAATATATGACTAACAGAAAAGAAAAACAAATATTATTTAATCTATCTTTTTAGGATTTCAAAATTTTCCCAACGTTGAATATGTGGTGATATACGAAGGAATACGAATGAATATACGTTAGTATATTCACAATTTAATTAATTTTAAACTATTAATTGTTTAAAGCGTATTTTGAAAAATATATCACAATCCTTATTTTTATAGTTATTTTTTAGTTTATCCTTAATTCTTATTTTTTACTTTATCCTTAATCCTTATTTTTATAGTTATTTTTTTTACTTTATCTTTATTTTTTATAGTTATTTTTTACTTTATCCTTAATCCTTATTTTTATAGTTATTTTTTTTTACTTTATCCTTATTTTTTATAGTTATTTTTTACTTTATCCTTAATCCTTATTTTTTACCTTATCCTTAATCCTTACTTTGTATAGTTATTTTTTACTTTATCCTTAATTCTTATTTTTTATTTTATACTTTATCCTTATTTTTTACTTTATCCTTAATCCTTACTTTTTATAGTTATTTTTTACTTTATTCTTATTTTTTACTTTATACTTAATCCTTATTTTTTAATTTACACTTTTTAATGTTCTAAATGTTTCTTTGATGTAGTTTCCCAACCAATTGCCCTATTTGGACGAGTGGTATAGTTTGGCGCATCATTTAATTCATTGTTGTTTCTAATTCGTATACAGTTGTAACCATTAAGAATATTTGGCGAATGATAACCTGTCGTAGACTAATTGAAAAATGTCTTAAAATTAATGTGTTAAATTATAATTAGGTTCTAAAAATATTTGCCATCGGAAACATACCTGTATACGTATTTTTTACAATTCTGTCATATCAGGAAGTGGGTGAAAAATTGATTACAAAATTACATCTTTACATACAAAAAATAAGTTTAGTTAAAAAAAAAATGAGTGCAAAATAAATTTAGCTTATGTTGCTTTCAAAGCCAATGGTATTTAGCGCCCTATAAATGACACAGCAAAAAATATATTAATTATATATTTAATAGGTATTTAAAATAGTCATAAATCATTTACAACTACATCTTAACTCTCAAATATTGGCTCAAATTCACACAGCAAAACTTCTCGTTTGTTGTATTTTGTACATCGTATGTTTCTAAATTTATAGGAAAATGAGTTAATATTTTGCGATAACTTTTAAGTCAAATACAATTACCATAAGATACAATATTATAAAATTCCTTAACATAAGCGTACGTAACAAAATGTAAGGAATATGCGCATTTGCAAGATGCATATTTCTGTCTTATTCTTTATTATTATGTCAAGATACGTCAAGAGATTCTCATTAATGAAACTTCCAGAGAATGTTTTTTCAAAGAGATGAACTAATAGATTTAATGTAAATACAATGTTTTCCTTTTTATGAATGTTTTTGCTTAAAGAAGTCGAAAATTGGGGGGGGGGGATTACATGTTATATAGAATAGTTAGTAGTTATTCATTTAGTTTTAAAACACACCTTAGATTGCAAGCTTGTTTTGAAACCTACTGCCGCAAGTTCCCTGTAGCCAGTATATAAATTAAATTTCTGTAGTCGCACTTAAATCTCACACTTAACTCTTTATAGGGTATTGTTCGAATTTCTATTAAATTTATATGAAACTACTCACTTTTTCAGGAAGTATATTAATAATTAAACTTTATTTTAAATTCCATTTTTTATTTAGTATTTTAAATGAAAACACAGAAAATAATTAATTTTTTTTTTCAAAACATTTTTTTCTAAGCTTAGTCAGTCAACTAAAATGGCAAAATAAATAAATAAATAAATGTAACGACTAAATATAGGGAAAATAAAATAAGAAAAATTTCAAATTTTACAGTAATAACAACACGAATTTCTATCAAAATATCTGCAATTTTTTAAAAGATGAACACAGAAAATAAATTTTTAAAAAGTTTTTTCTTAAAGCATTTTTTTTTCAAACCTAATCAGTCCCTTTAAATGCCAGGAAAACAAAATGACCAAATACAGCGAAAATAAAGCAAGAGGAATTTAACAACTGTACAGTGATAAACTTTGCGAATTTCTGTCCAAACCCCTGCAAAATGTTTGAAGTACGACCACAGATTTTTGAACACAGAAAAGAAATGAAGAAAAAAATGTATTTTTTTAATCAAAACTTTCTCCCAAATGTAGGCAATCATATTAAATACCAGGAATAGTAATGACTAAATGCAGTGAAAATTAAACAAGAAAAAATTAAAAATGGAATAGTAATAACCATCACGAATTTCTATTCAAACACCTGGGAAGTTTTTGAAAGATGAACGCAGATTTTTCAAGACAGAAAATAAAGGAGACAAAGTTTTTTTTAAATTATTATTAAAACATTTCTCTCAAACGTAGCCAGTCACCTCATATGCCAGGAAATGTAATACACAGCGAAAATAAATCAAGAGAAATTTAACAACTGTACAGTGATATCCATTGCGAATTTCTATCCAAACACCTGCAAAATGTTTGAAATACGACCACAGATTTTTAAACAGAGAAAATAAATGAAGAAAAAAAAAGGTATTTTAATATCAAAACATTTCTCCCAATCGTAGGCAACCATATTAAATGCCAGGAAAAGTATTGACAAAATACAGCGAATATTAAACATAAAATAAATTAAAAAAGGTATAGTGATAACCATTACGAATTTCTAATCAAACACCTGCGAAATTTGTGAAAAATGAACACAGATTTTTGAACACAGAAAATAAATGAGACAAAAAGAGGTTTTTTTTTTTTTTTTCTTATCAAAACATTTCTACCAAACGTAGCCAGTTCCTTAAATGCCAGGAAAAGTAATGACTAAATACAGCGAAAATAAAACAATAGAAATTTAACATCTGTACAGTGATATCCATCGCGAATACGATCACAGATTTTTGAACACAGAAAATAAATTAAGGAAAAGATATTTTTTCTATATAAACATTTCCTCCAAATGTAGTCAATCAACTTAAATGCTACGAGGAGTAATGACTAAATACAGCGAATATCAAACAAGAAAATTTTAAAACCCATACAGTGATAACCATCACGAATTTCAATGCAAACACCTGCAAAAGTTTTGAAAGATGGGTAGAACTATCTTCTTTTCAGTGGCCTCTGGGGGTTAATGAGTCATCAAACTTCCAGAGGATTCTCATTAACACTACTTAATGAGATGTTGAGTAGGAGGGGCCCGCGTCTGAAATCTGGTATGGAAGGCTTTGCAGCCTGTGTGAAATGAAATTCCATGCGGAAGAAAATCAGCACCAAAGTAATTAAAACGGCTAAAAATGAAAGATAACTCCACTCGAAAAGTTGGATTCCATACTGGTTATGAAGTAATGGGAAATTTTAAGAAGTTTCATTCCTCCTACAGAACCGCTACTTATAAAAAAAAAAAAAGAAATATGTTTCCGTCTCTCTACTAGGTTTTGCCTGAGACTCCGCTCACGTAGAATGTAAGTTTTGCAATCCGGAATACAAATTTTACAAATAATTTTTTCTCTTTTTTTTTGCATACTTTATCTAACTAATAAAGTAATTTCTATCAAAATGCGTTTAGTAGAAGTAACTTTTAAAAAAAGCTAATCTTTCATAATTGTTTAGACCTAATTACAAAACTTCTACAACTAAACACCGTAAAACGATACATGATATACCTTATTCCTCGACGATTATCTAACAGTGTAAGTTACATCGAAATTCCTTCAGTAGAATCTTTTAAATAGGTCAATCTCTGATAATCGAATTCATCTGATTGTACAACATTCCTCCATAATTCTAAAAATAAACAACATACAACGATATCTTACATACAATATTTTCCCTGAAAATTATCTAACTAACAGTGCAACTGCCATCAAAATTCATTCAGCAGGACTCAAGTTATAAGCAGCCTGAACAAAATTCCCATTTTCATTTTAGTAGATGTGTATAATTCATGTCCCGATATTACACGCATGAGCTTCGATGAATGATTTAATATGTTTAGACACCAAAGAGTTTTATTTATTTATCAGCCTATGTACTTATGTTATGTCTATACGCTATCATATTAGTCAGGCATGCATATCAGTAATTCCCAAACTTTTTGACGCACGGAGTCCTTTTTAGAGTCAATTGCTAATGTCTTTTAGGATTACAGTATTCTATAGCTTAAGGCTGTTCTCAAATCAAAAGGGGTAACTTTATGACATAAGTTTTAATTCATTTTTCCTCAGAAACGCATGAAAGTGGTAGGTGTTGTTATTCAGAAACTATGTAATCGAAAGATGTTTTTCGGGGGGGGGGGGGGGGTTGTAAACAAAATAGATGTTTCAGAAAATATTGTCTAAGTTGGCGTTTTGAACCGAATTTCCGACTAAAGCGGAAACAGTCAATGAAGGGAGAAAAACGCCTTGTCACGTGATCAAAAACGCTTATAACTCGATAGGTGATTTAGTTATCAAAAAGTGGAAAAATCATTTCGATTCCAAATCGCATCCAGAGTCAAGTCTGCCCATTTTAAAACTTTTACGTTTAAAAATGGGTACGTCATTATGTCAGAGAATTTTGTGCTTGCTGAGCAGTGAACTTGAGAACAGCCTTAAAATACATATAATAGTTTTTTAGAAGTAAAATTATGGAAGGGAACAATGATAAATTATAAATAAAAAATAATTTTGAAAGACAAGCTTTTATTATAATGTACCTACTTAAAAAGAAAAAAATATTGGTGGGGGAAATTGATTGAAATATTTACATGTTTTAAAATAAATAAATAAAATTACGGGTGAATTTTTTATAAATTTGTTTCAAGCAAAGTAAAATGGATATGCAATTTTAAGTCCAGCTTCCTGGCACAAAATAAATTGGACAACATTCTCGTAAGGATCGAACCCACATCCATTCACACCCTGCGCGGAACTCGAAGTTTGCGCATTTACCAACAGTTCAATCTAAGAACACCAGCTTATTTCTGAAAAAATCATTTATGTGATCACATTCGTGATAACGTTTGCGTCCCTTTATTTGACAAGTGTTTTTGCCCCCAGCGAGGTGGCGTAGGAAAATTTTAATTATTTTTTTACAGAATATTTTATTGTCAGGGGAAATACGCCATACTACCAAAAATTAGGTCAATTGTAGCAGAGAAAGAGTGTTAAAACTAGATTAAGAGATTTGAAGCCAACGGACACACAAGGCAAGTTAAATAAAAGCTTGTAATAAATAAATGTAAAGTAAAAATAGTATATCTAAACAATTTTGTAAAGACTGTGCAGTGAAATTACATTTAAAAAGTCCTTCCGGCCTGTACCGGGAGGAAAAGGTACCTTTCCTATTTCTTGGTTTCAAAATTTCGAATTTTACTCAAATTTTAAGAAGCTAAAATACGACGAACCCGATAAGAGAATATTCGTCAATACTTAATTTGAAAGATAGCATCAAATTAGATATACATAGTTACATTTATGGTTACTTATTTTTTGTCGTCATATTTGGCGATATTTCGCCAAGTGTTGCCAAGCTTGGCGAGAATTTGTAGCTAAGGGCTATTAATATATGTATGCATTGTGCTGCAGTGTAATGGTTATTTATTTCCAGTTACTGTTTTTAATTTGTTCTGCAAATTATGTTTTCGACTAATAGTTTTATACATATGATTGGGAAAATGGTTACAACAATGAAAGATATTTTGCAAGAAATAACGTTCACTAACACTCATAAATTAATCCCTGATTGTTTTAAATTGTTGTCTTGTTCCAAAATGTCAACTACCCAAGAATTTCAAACTGTTATACTCGTATCTCAATCATTTTTTAAGTTAGAGATAAAACAAAAAATACTCTTGTATTAAGGCCTAATACATAAACATAAAATAAATTTTGATTTACAAATTGTTTGCACATTTTTTTTAGTTTTAAATATTTAAATGGCCGCCATTTTGAAACAAGATTGCGGATGAATTTGGCCAACGAACTCGGTCGAGACATTTGTATGTACCATGCGCACAATGCATCTAATTTAGATCGGTTCATAAATACGAGAGTTACAGTATGATAAAATCATATATGTATATATATCTATATATATATATCTATATATAAGTCAACATTTGAAGGGAGGGAGGATTTGGGGTCTGGGGGCTCATGATCGGTCAAAATATACCAAACTTATTCAAAAGTGATTTCCTCCGGACGGCTGCAATAGGTACCTTTTAACTTTTTGTAATGGAAGCTACCTAAACTGGAGAAACTTACCATAACACTCAGTTTATTCTCGATAAGACTAATATCTATATGATATTCATTACAGAGAGTTATTTCTTCAAAAGTTACATAAATCAAACCATTTGCGTTTCAACATATTTTAAATTGTTGTTAAGAACAACAATAAACCCATAAAAATATTATATGAACATTTAATGAGTCACCTGAGACTGTATTTTCTGCAGCATTTTGTTATATTAGATTCTTTGTTATTCAGATTAATAATATTTTCGTTTCTTAATCTTTAATTGTATTTAAATTTTATTTATTTTCCTAAAGCGGTCGCAGAACATCTGGGAAATACACACGAAGCCTTTAACCCTTTCAGGGCAGTGATATGTTTATGAAACTACTTAATTTTAATTCCCAAACTTCACAATTGCACCAGAATTTTCGTAAAATATTTTCCATTAAATATGAAAGTGAAATATAGCCTTTTTCTTATTTGCAATTAAATTTGTTGATAAATTCAGGTTCCATTCATTTATATCAACACTTTAGAATTGAAAACGCTTTGCCCTGAAATGATTAAGGTTGGGAGTCCACGATTTATATTCATGAAAATATATCTTCGAGCCTTGTTGAAATAATCGATTTGAGGAAACATCAAAGAGAGTTTGTATGTTTATCAGTTTGAGTATTCATATATCTATGCATACATTTATCTGCGAGTGTTACGTCTCTAATTTTTTTCAAATTAACCAAATTGGCCAAATGCAAATATGGTTATGTGTTTATCCGTCTATGAATGTCTGGTTTTATGTGTGTATGTATGCCGGAATATTAAATGCATTAACTTCTTTAAACTAACTGTTTTAAGAGAAATATGGGTTTATCAGCCACATTTATGTATATTCGAATATTAAAATCCTGCACCTCATTAATTTAAATGATATACAGAAGGATGTCGTTATAACGATGTAAAATTCCCCGAGTATCATAGGATATATCACGCCACTATCATATCTTTACAGCAGGTATTAATAATTGTAATACATGCCAAAACTAATCCTGAAACGCATTCTGATTATGTCCTCTTCCTCATCTTAAGCGAATTGAAAAAGGAACTTTTGTTATCGATTGTTATTTATGTGTGTTTATGTATCTACCTTGTTTGTATGTGTATATATCGGCAATTTACGTAACAATAACTGAACGAATTTGAATGAAACATTTTACGATATAATTCGAGCATACCGGGGAAGGTTTTAAGCTGAAAATAGTCATTATATTATTTAAAAAAATAGTTACAAGAATAGGCCAAAAAATTTCATATATAATTATCTACTGCACATCAAACCTGAAGGGTACTGGTAACTACAGTGCCCTTATAAATAAGAGAATGATGTCTTACGGCTAGCAAAATTTGGTTGATCGACAGATGAGTTTTGTTAAAGAATTTGAAACCATCAACATTAAGTTATTTTTTGTTGAATTATCGCAATCGTCTAACCAAACTTGTCAATACTAGTATATCCAAGTTCTGGAATGCGTGCTGCCGCAGTCTGGATAAAAACTTTCAATATGAGCATTCGCTCTCTGCGAATGTAGCAACACTTTTATTTATAAATATATTCTGCTGGCAACAACGTATAAGATAAATTGAACTAGTAATGTTCGTAAATTTGTAATTAAATAAAAAAAATAGGCAATAATAATAATAATATAAGTGTTTTTGCACAATTGCAAGTAAGTGGTGAATTATGAAACAATTACTTGAAATCGTTTTCCTTATTGTTTAAAAAATATGATTGTTCGGCGTTTTTTGTTTTCTGCTTTTCTATTTTTCTTCTTTACATTTTCCAAATCTAGCTAGCATCTGTTGAAAAATAATTCTTATATTAATTATTTTAAAATATTTCAATCGTGTTACGCATTAACATTTCCTAATTGCATTATATATATTTGCAGGCAATGTAAATTACAAAAGTATTGAAAATAAGGTAGGGTTTAAGGTTATGTTCATTAAATATAGCCCTGCTGTACATTTTCAAGAAATTGTACTTTTAAAAATTTATACGATTCCTAGATCTTCTAAGTTATATTTAAAAACATTTTTATAATGCTTAGACATTAAAACATTAAAAATTATATTAACGAAATTTACCTAGTTATGATACTTCTAAATTCAAATTTAAATAAATTTCGAAGCTTACCGGACTAAAAACACAGAAAAATTTGTTTTAATACTGAAAAACTCCGAAATTTTATATAATCTAAAGCACCATAAGCACAGGTGCGTTTTGGTCGTAGAAGAGTAGACTTTATGTAGTTTTACTTCTCAGAACACACACAGAGTTTTTCTAATTATAACTTATAAAACACAGGAACCATAAAAAAATAAAAAAGTATAACTATTTGAAAATTACCGGCAGGACTGCTCAACATAATTTTAATTTATACTTTTTCGAATATTATTGCAATTTACACTGCCTAATACTTATCTCCAACAGATAAAAAATTAAAGCACGTTTGAATATTTTTTGGGACACCCTGTAGAATAACATAAGTGTGTTTCATAACATAAGTGTGTTTCAATTAAAAAAACGTAAGTTAATAAATGGAAGCATCAAACTAAGATTCTGTAAGGTTATTTTTATAAAAGAAAATATACCAAAAAAAAAAAAAAAAAAACCGACGCCTTCTTATGGAGCTTTTTCGGAAAATCTGAAAACACTCTAAGCAGTAGGTGTTCTCTTTGGGATTATAACTTAAAGCAGGACCTATTCGAAGTGAAAGAAAGTATATAAATCTTTGCTCTTATCGCCTTGTTACTGTACCTCAACTCACAATTTATAGGAACTTATGAGCATTAAGGCTAAGGATACTCTTTGACGTATACGCATCTTCATTCAGAACTACAACTGTTGGCACAAAGTTTCCTATCAATGTTATCAAGACTAAGATTTTTGTATTTCGAAGAATATATTTTGCGTATTCATGAGCGTAAAGACGTTTTGCTAGATGCAAAATAAAAGAACCCGTATTAATATATAAATGGAAAGTGAATTCAGTATAACAAGCATATCAGGTATATATTGTACTACAGGCGATGAAATTTCCACATGAGAAAAAATTATACAGCGGCAGTTGGAAACTAGTAATCGATCACTGAGAAAGCAAGTTGGGGCATTCCACGTCAAATCAGGCAGTAAAATATCAATATGTAACCCACCATCACAGATTTTAATGAAACTGCGTGTGTTTGTTCTTACTATTAAGATATGATCACCAGTAATTTTTTTTTGCTCCTTGGTGAAATAGTTTCTGAGAAAAAAATTGTCAAAATTTTGAAAAACTGCCGTCAGTTGGCATTCTTGATAGCTCGGTTTTCAAATGTAGCATGTCATATATATAATCATATTTCAATATCTACTCTACAAATCATCTTCAAATAATTTATGCACAATATTTAGGGTACGCAGCTTATGAAAAAAATATATTGTTACGCTTATAACATTTTAAGTGTGTCTAAAAAAATATTTAAACTTTGAAGTCGTGAATTTTTTATGAAAAATAATGCATTAAAAAAAAAAGCATTATCAACAAAAGGCGGTATTTTTATTAAATTTATTTTTTATGGGAGATATACTTAAAGGTGTCCTTTACCTGATTCTGAAATAAAAATAGTGGGATTTTGGGTGTTTTTGGTAGTATTTCCTATTTAAAAATATTTTGAGGTGCATTTCATATCAAATCAAGCAGAGTCATTTCATGTCAGTTCCCCTAAGCCATTTAATCACTGTCACAAATTTCAATGAAATTGGGTTTGTTTATAGCTTATTTTAAGACGTAATCACCTTTAATTTTCTTGATCCTAAGTAAAATATTTTTTAAGATAAAAAATATCAAAATTTTGAAAAATTTTTTTAAATTTTTTTAATGACAGTTCGATATTCAAAGACTACATTAAAAAAAAAAAAAAGTCATTTCAATATAAAATCACTAAATAGGTTTCAAATAATGTATATGTGACAAATAATGTAGGCTGATTATTATTTCTTGTTTTTTATCATGTTTAAACACTAAGAGTGTCTTTTATCTTGTGAATTTTTAAAATCAAGAATTTTGTCAAAAATAATGTGTTAATCAAAAATTTATTATTAACCGAAGGCAGGGTGTTATTGCTTTTTTTTAATTGTACGTAAAAATATCTTTTAAATGGTTATAAAATAAAAATAGTGAACATATGAGAAAAAATTATCAAAATTTTGGAAAAATGCCACGAGTTGCCATTAATGATTGTTCAATTTTCAAAAGCCTCATTTTATATATAAAATCATATTTCAATAACTAATAAAGAAATCTTCTTCGAATAATTTAAGCAAGGTAAATAAAGTATGTAGATTATGAAAAAAATATTGCTGTAATGTTAAAAAATATTTAAATGTGTCTAAAAAATTATATAATCTTTGAAATCAAAAATATTTTACAAAAAATAATGAAATTATTAAAAAATCTTTATCAATCAGAGGCGGAGTTTCTATGACTAATTTTTTAATTTTAAATTGTACATAATACTACATTATAACTGGATCTGAAATAAAAATAGTGGAATTTTGGTTGGTTTTAGTAGTATTTAAATCATATTTAAAATTATCAATATTTTCAAATGTAAAACCTATCCAATGTATCATCCCTGGAAATATTTTTATTTATACATTTATTTTATTTTTCAAATTATCTTTTATGTTCGTTTCTTAAGGAAAAAAATAAACAATATTGTTTTTTAGTAAAACTTCTAGGGCGAAGAGCAATTATCCCTTTCCAAAAAAGAGAAAAATCACTAGCTCCTCACCGCCCAATAGAAATTTTCAAAATGACAGTCCTAATCTTTAAACTCATATTTGGCTGTTAATATTGAAAATTTAGCATTGAGCTGCTAATATTGAAAAAAAAAAACCAAATTTCACTCTGTTGAAGAAAATTTTGACGTATTGTGCTTTAAATATATACAAAAAATGGATAATCCATTATATTTATATCTTTCAAATAACTATATCTAAAAAAATATTTAAAACTTAATGAGTTGCACTTTTGTAACATTATTCAGTTTCTAATGATATGTACCATAATTTCGGATCAAACAATTCAGTTTGGACCCAGAAATTTTATTCAGTATTTGAAGACCAATATTTACTGTGATCTAAAAAGTTACATTTTATTTTTAAAAATTTCTGGGTCGAAACACGATTGTATGATCCGCGGGCTATACACCGGAAATTACGGTAATTTGATTTATTTCATCACAATATCGCTGAAAGATGGATTTTCAACATATATATGTGTGTATATATATACCTGTTCTCAAACAAATTATTTAAAAATTATTCATTTATGTTTAATAAAGCATATATATATTGTTTATACACTTACAGAAAATACATATAGCAAATTTTATGATATTATGTCAATAATGTCTAAAAGTAAAGAACTTATCTAATAGTATGTAACGAAAAATTTAACATCTGGTGTAATGACAACAAAATTTTATAATTGTTTTACTTAATTTGGATGAATGAAAAAAGCTTACATGTTTATATTTTATTGAAGTACAGGTGAAAATGTCACAAAGACATACCTCAACAACCACTGAGTATGTCACATTCACACTACAGATGATTTTTTTTTCTTTTGATCTTTCGGGTTTGATTTCAGATGGTAATGAATTAATTAGTTTTGTTAGAAGTGTCATTGCAGTCAGCATATTAGGCTCACTATTTTTTTTTATATAATTTGTTTTGATTGACTCGATGAACAACAATATTTAAAGGGACCATTTCATGACTTTTCAATTAAAAGCTGATTTATAAATTCATCATGTTGTTTAGTTATTATTATCGTCTTAAGATAATAAGTTGATATTAAAATTTTTAAATGCAGTTTATTTATTATTTGAACAGTTGAAAGTATTTTTCAATAAGAGTGCGGGATGTTGATTTTAAGTCGGCTGTTGAGCAATGTAGTGTTGGTAAAGGAACTGGTACTATTTAATTTAATTTTTATTGCTGTAAATAATATTTGTTATTTTATTATTGTATGTATTATATTTAAGCAAGAGTAGAAATACACGATATCGTAGTCATTTTAGTACATCTTAGCATGAAAAGCTTCAATATTTATCATTAAACATTCACATTTTATGAAAATTTTGTTAAAATTGCTCATATTTTCACTATTTTTATTTTATAACTATTGAAAAGATATTTTTACGTACAATTAAAAAAAGTAATAACAGCCTGCCTTCGGTTAATAATAAATTTTTGATTCTCAAATTATTTTTCACAAAATTCTTGATTTTAAGAATTCACAAGATTAAACACACTCTTTGCATTTAAACATGACAAACAACAATAAATAATAATCTGTCTACATTATTTGTCACATATACGTTATTTGAAACTTATTTAGTGATTTTATATTGAAATGACTTTTTTTTTATGCAGTCTTTGAATATAGATCTGCCATTAAAAACATTTTTAAAGAAATTTCAAAATTTAGATATTTTTTTTCATCTTAAAAAATATTTTACTTGTAATCACCTTTAATTTCCTTGATCCTGTCTTAAAATGAGCTATAAACATACCCAGTTTCATTGAAATTTGTGACAGTGAATTAAATATCTTAGGCGAACTGACATGGAATGACTCTGCTTGATTTGATTTGAAATACGCCTCAAAATATTTTTAAATATGAAATACTACTAATAACACCCAAAATCCCACTACTTTTATTTCAGAATCAGGTAAAGGACACCTTTAAGTATATCTCGCACAAAAAATAAATTTAATAAAAATACCGCCTTTTGTTAATAATGCTATTTTATGTAATGCATTATTTTTCATAAAAAAAATCACGACTTCAAAGATTAAACATTTTTTTAGACACACTTAAAATGTTATATAAGCGTAACAGTATTTTTTTCATAAAATACGTACCCTATATATTATGTATAAATTATTTGAAGATGATTTGTGGAATAGATATTGAAATATGATCATATTTATGTCATGCTACATTTGAAAATCGAGCAGTCAAGAATGCCAACTGATGGCAGTTTTCAAAATTTTGACAATTTTTTTCTAAGAAACTATTTGACCAAGGAGTAAAAAAAAATACTGGGAATCATATCTTAATAAAAGGAACAAACACACGCAGTTTCATCAAAATCTGTGATGGTGGGTTACATGCCTGCCTGAACTGACATGGAATGACCCAGTTTGAAATTTGAATATTGAAGACTTATACGAGCGCCAAAGCATCTGTACAATATCTGAATGATATTTAAAAGAAGAACTCCTTTAGTTGCGTGAACAAAATCATCTCTGAAGCACTGGGAAATGGCTCGTGTAAAAAAATGTCTCGCGATTTAAAAATTCGTGTAACTAAATTGTTGCACGAGGGAAATTCACACAAAAATGTCTAGCTGCTGTATTAAGTTGTACGCAAAGTTGTTCCAAAAGAGTTGTTCCAAAAAACATTCTTTATCATTAGAAACTTCAAAAACAAATATATTTCCGAGAGTTTAAGAAGAATGTATAAAACAAAATTTCTTTTGCTGCAATTTATTTTCAGAAACACTTCCGAGTAATTTTTACAGCCTATTAATTTTTTTTTTTAAAAACTAGAATATCAGTTTTTAGGATGCTCATTCTCAAGTAAATATTTTCATGTTGAGCAAACACGTTTCACAGGCAAATATGATAAATGTACAGCATTAACATTAAAATAAATATTATGCTGCTTCTTTTCAATGTATAAAATCAATTACGCTGTAGAAAATGTTTAATTTAGAATGGATAGCATCCGAAGAACCTATATTTCGGATTGAAAAATCAGATTAATACACTGTTTAGAATGAAGTAAAGTAAAGTACTAGTCCGACTAGTAGAGTAAAAATTAGTCGGAAACCTTTTTGCAAATCAGTGGCAGAAAAATAAACTTATCTCAGTAAATAAATAAATATAAATGCTTAATTCATCTTTAAAAGTTAAACTTAAATTTACACAATGTGTAAAACTACTTAAAAGATGACAATATTAAAAAAAGATGTTAAATTACTTTAATACCTTAGTACTTTCAACTATAAAAAACATAGTCTTCATCAAAGGAATATAAGAAATACTATTGTTATTAACGTCTAATTTTCAAAATCCACGTAGATGATGACGAAAAGAGTGAAAGTAGAAGTCAATTTTTTTAGATCCGGGAAACAATGGGAAAATATAACATGGATGTTTGAAAGTGAAATATTATTCGTTTTATGATACGTTAAGCAAACTGAGACAAATTCTGGGTATAATGTACGATAAAACATCATTACAAACGGTATTATCTTTAGTAATAATTTCTATTGATTCGCGGATAATTAAATCATGATAATTCTTTGAGGAATATATAATTTTTGCGTCTTCGAAATTAACCTGTATATTCTGCTTCTGATTAAGTCTTGACAGGGCTGTTGTAGGTCGGTTGTACTTTAAATATCTCAAATGTTCTTTAATACGAACTTTAATAAAGAACATTTGAGAGATTTAAAGTACAACCGACCTACAACAGCCCTGTCAAGACTTAATCAGAAGCAGAATATACAAGTTAATTTCGAAGACGCAAAAATTATATATCCCTCAAAGAATTATCATGATTTAATTATCCGCGAATCAATAGAAATTATTACTAAAGATAATACCGTTTGTAATGATGTTTTATCGTACATTATACCCAGAATTTGGCTCAGTTTGCTTAACGTATCATAAAACGAATAATATTTCACTTCCCTATATCCATGTTTTATTTTCCCATTGTTTCCCGGATCTAAAAAAATTGACTTCCACTTTCACTCCTTTCGTCATCATCTACGTGGATTTTGAAAATTAGACGTTAATACCAATAGTGTTTTTTATAGTCCTCTGACGAAGACTATGTTTTTTATAGTTGAAAGTACTAAGGTATTAAAGTAATTTAACATCTTTTTTTTTTTTTTTTAATATTGTCATCTTTTAAGTAGTTTTACACATTGTGTAAATTTAAGATAAACTTAGCTTTCATAAATGCTTCTTTAAATTGAGAAAATGTATTGGTTTATAGCAGAGTTGGGCAAATATGTAATCCCAATTATCCGCTATGTAATTACAAGTTAATTGCATGTAATTGACTATAGTTACACACATTCAAATGCAGAAATTTCGTCAAATAATGTGATTTGGGCGGTTCTGGATATAGTGCTGCAAAAACATTTGCGGCATGTAATTTTAACATTAATTAATTACATGCAATTAAATTGTAATTGCATATCAGATAATCGCAATTACAAATTTGCCCAACTCTGGTTCATAGGGTTTCTAAAGATAAAGCACTCTTTTCGGAACGTTTATAACTCGGCACAGGTTGTTGTATAATTTCGTTCGCGTTTATATTATATTTCCGTAGCTTAAGAAACATTCGTCTTTTTCTACAATGCACCATTTGCTCTTTGATTGACTTCTGTGGGTGAACGAATCTGATATTCCATTTTCATAGCGATGTATTGATTAGTTAGTTTCCAGAAACCCATTATGCAAAAATTGCGAGGTCGTAAAGCTTAATTTGAGTTTGTTATATTGACCTACAAATGGACGATACTTTATATAAAGTTGATCCCTCAAAACCTGCTCATTTCAAGTATAACACAAAGATGCAAGTGAGCGAATTGCTGGGAAAGATCAGACTCGGGCTAATTAATCAGACAATTGCGAGGCCACTCTAATTAGCAGTGTCTAATGAGATGATCTTGAATCTTGCAAAGGGACGGGAGCACGTTTTAATACCTGCGATGGCTGAGGGAGAAATTAGATGGAAGCAAATGAAGTATACTAAAACGGATGGGTGACTCGAGAGGAAAGTAGAATTTGCGGGGTAGTTACAGGATTAGGTTTGTTCCACTCTTAACGATTTACAATTGGCTCAGAGGTACAAAGAATCAGATAGTTGATTAAAGTATTTGTTTAGTAAAAAGTAAATTAATGAAAGTGGGTTTTTCAATTATTACAGTCTTTATTTTTTATTTTCTACTTTTTAGATTTTAAATATTTCATTGTTGCCAGTCACCTGGCGTATTTTGTATCATAGTGCCTAGCTACTCTTTAATAAGGGTACTCTAGGGATCTATTTTTAAAAATAATTACAAGATTACGTTTCTCTAGTGTTGACGATTTACTATTGGCTCAAAGGTACACAGAATGAGATAGTTCATCAAAGTAATTTGTATAGTAAAAAGTAAATTAATAAAATTAGGTTTTTAATTATTACACTCTTTATTTTTTACTTTCTACTTTTTAGAGTTTAAATATTTCATTGTTGCCATTCAATTGGCGTATTTTGTAGCACAGTGCCTTGCTACTCTTTAATCAGGGTACTCTAGAGATTTATTTTCAAAAATAGTTACAAGATTAGATTTTATTCTAGTCTACGATTTACAACTGGTTCATAAGGTACAAAGAATCAGATAGTTGATTACAGTATTTGTATGCAAAAAGTAAATTAATAAAAGTTGGTTTTTTAATTATTACACTCCTTATTTTTTATTTTCTACTTTTTAGAGTTTAAATATTTCATTGTTGCCAGTCAGTTGGCATATTTTGTAGCATTGTGACTTGCTACTCTTTAATAAGGGAATACTGGACATCCATTTTTTATAATAGTTATAATATTGGGTTTTTTCTAGTCTTGACGATTTACAATTGGCTCAGAGATACAAAGAATCAGATAGTTCATTAAAGTATTTCTATAATTAAAAGCAAAATTAATAAAAGAGGTTTTTATTATAAAACTATATGAAAATCACTTGAATACATCAAACTAAATTAATATTTACTTAAAGTGATAAAATACTTTTAACAAGGCAAAGAAATACCTTTATTTATTCCTATTAGATATATGTTTCATTGCTCCGACGGCAATATTCTCAATAATAAATATGATACTCGTATATCATATATATTATTGAGAATGTTGGTGTCGGACCAATGAAACATATGCCTAATAGGAATAAATAAAGATAATTTTTTGCCTTGTTAAAAGTATTTTATCACTTTAAGTAAATATTAATTTAGCTTGAGGTTTTATTAATTATTACACACTTTATTTAAATTTTATTTTCTACTTTTTAGCGTTTAAATATTTCATAGTTGTCAGTCAGTTGGCATATTTTGTAGCATAGTATCTAGCTAGTCTTTAATAAGCATACTCGAGAGATTTATTTTTTAAATTAAATAGTTACAAGATTAGGTTTATTCTAGTATTAACGATTTACAATTGGCTCAGAGATACAAAGAATCAGATAGTTCATTAAAGTATTTCTATAATTAAAAGCAAAATTAATAAAAGAGGTTTTTATTATAAAACTATATGAAAATCACTTGAATACATCAAACTAAATTAATATTTACTTAAAGTGATAAAATACTTTTAACAAGGAAAAATTACCTTTATTTATTCCTATTAGATATATGTTTCATTGCTCCGACGGCAATATTCTCAATAATAAATATGATACTCGTATATCATATTTATTATTGAGAATGTTGGTGTCGGACCAATGAAACATATGCCTAATATGAATAAATAAAGATAATTTTTTGCCTTGTTAAAAGTATTTTATCACTTTAAGTAAATATTAATTTAGTTTGAGGTTTTATTAATTATTACACACTTTATTTAAATTTTATTTTCTACTTTTTAGCGTTTAAATATTTCATAGTTGTCAGTCAGTTGGCATATTTTGTAGCATAGTATCTAGCTAGTCTTTAATAAGCATACTCGAGAGATTTATTTTTTAAATTAAATAGTTACAAGATTAGGTTTATTCTAGTATTAACGATTTACAATTGGCTCAGAGATACAAAGAATCAGATAGTTCATTAAAGTATTTCTATAATTAAAAGCAAAATTAATAAAAGAGGTTTTTATTATAAAACTATATGAAAATCACTTGAATACATCAAACTAAATTAATATTTACTTAAAGTGATAAAATACTTTTAACAAGGAAAAATTACCTTTATTTATTCCTATTAGATATATGTTTCATTGCTCCGACGGCAATATTCTCAATAATAAATATGATACTCGTATATCATATTTATTATTGAGAATGTTGGTGTCGGACCAATGAAACATATGCCTAATATAAATAAATAAAGATAATTTTTTGCCTTGTTAAAAGTATTTTATCACTTTAAGTAAATATTAATTTAGCTTGAGGTTTTATTAATTATTACACACTTTATTTAAATTTTATTTTCTACTTTTTAGCGTTTAAATATTTCATAGTTGTCAGTCATTTGGCACATTTTGTAGCATAGTATCTAGCTAGTCTTTAATAAGCATACTCGAGAGATTTATTTTTTAAATTAAATAGTTACAAGATTAGGTTTATTCTAGTATTAACGATTTACAATTGGCTCAGAGGTATAAAGAATCAGATCGTTGATTAAAGTATTTGTATAAGAAAAAAAAAGATAATAATGTAACAATTTATAGAAAGTAAATAAATAACGCGTTTTTTTTTTAATTATTTCACTCTTTTTTTATTTACTATTTTTTAGCGTTTTAATATATCATTGTTGTCAGTCATTTGGCATATTTTGTAGCATAAGATCTAGCTACTCTTTAATAAGAGTGCTCTAGACATCTATTTTTTATATTAAATAGTTACAAGCTTCGGTTTGTTCTGGTATTAATGATTTACAATTGGCTTAGAGGTACAAAGAATCAGATAGTTGATTAAAGTATTTGTATAAAAAAATATATAAATAAAGCCGGTACTTTTTTTTAAATTATTTCTTTATTTTCTACTTTTTAGCGTTTTAATATTTCTTTGTTGCTTGCCAGTTGACATATTTTGTAGCATAGTGCCCAGCTACTCTTTAATAAGGGTACTCTAGAGATCTATTTTTTTTTTAAATAATAGTTACAAGATTAGGTTTGTTCTAGCCTTAACGATTTACAATTGGGCTCAGAGGTACAAAGAACCATATAGTTGATTATAGTATTTGTATAATAAAAAGTAAATTAATAAAAGAGGGTTTTTTAAAATCATTAATGCACTCTTTATTTTTTATTTAAATTTTATTTCTACCTTTTAGCATTTAAATATTTCATTGTTGACAGTCAGTTGGCATATTTTTAGCATAGTGCCTAGCTACTCTTTAATAAGGATACTCTAGAGATCTATTTTTTATATTAAATATTATTTAATTATTACTTATTTTATATAGTAAATATTATTTTAATATTATTTAAATGTTAATGAATTATTAATGTCTTATTTATTACTTTAGTTTAAATTTATAATATTTTACTCTGATAAAAGATAGTATAGATAGTATATAATAAATATTAATTATTATTATTAAAAAATTATTTTATATACTAAATATCCATTAAATGTCCCTTATTTTATGTATTAAATATTATTTAAATTTTATTTGATTATTTTTTTTCTATTCTGATAAAAGATGGTATAGATTATATATATTAGGAGAGATAGTATGTATTAAGTGTTAATTGTTATTATTATTTAAATATTATTTATTTTTTATATTAGATATTATAATATTAAAATTATTAATATTTAAATATTAATTAATTATTATTTTATTATTTATTAATTTATGATTATTATTTAAAAATAATAATATTTTACTCTGGCAAAAGATAGTGTAGGTAACAATATAACCGAAAAAAATATTAGGTTTATTCTCGGCTTATCGATTTATATCTTACTGCAACGATTCAACTAAAGATAAACTTATAATTGTTAATATGTTATAAAAATAATTTCCTCAAAAAGTAAAAATTACCAAATGTAGCTTTTCGATAAATATTAAATTATACTTAAAACCTAAAACGTTGAAATTATTACCATATTTTTAAATAATCAATTGTCAGTAAAAATATCTGTAAAGGAGATTTCGGAATAGTTACAAAAAAGAAAAAAAAATATTGGCTTAGTGACATACAATGAATCCCACAAATACGATGAATGATATTTTAAAAAAAAAATGTTTTGCGAGAAAATAATCCTGAAACCAGAAATTTAGCACAAGAAATTGTTTATCTGTTTATACAAAAATCAGGATTTAAATTAATTAAATATATTTCGCGAACCGTATAAATTAAATTATGACAAAGGCTAATATTAAGGGTGTACTGGTCCTTTTAAGTTTCAGAAAAGCAATATCTGTTTTTTTCTTTTATTGTGAATCTTTAAACATTTCTAAAAAATATGCGAAAAACTGCATTCAAAATTTTCATTGCTTTATGAGTTACAATCATTTATAGTCGGCTTTACATAGATACTTTAATAGAATAATGAAATTTTAAAATGCGTTTTCGTAGATCAGTAAATTTTGAGTTTGCGTGCGTTGTTACTACCAAATTAAGCTACAGTTTTAAAAATTAACTACATGTGTATCTTCAAATATAGCTTCATAGTCTACATGCTAAAACCAAAACAACTGACAAATTATGGTTTTCTATTATTAACCCTTTCCAACTGCAGTGGTCCGACGTCGGGACCACCTAATTTTAATTCCAAACTTACAAACGGCACCAAGAATATTTTAATAAAATTTTGCTTTTACAATGAACGTTTAAAGTGACAGGTTTTGAACTTCTAAAAAAGTCGTTTGTAAATTCTGGTGTCAGTCAATCATTTCATCATTTTACGAAAAGAATATTTCTGTGCCGGAAAGGTTTAAAGAGATTGAAATTTAATACGAAATTTTTTCAAATTGTTTTGAATTTTTTAAATTTTTTATTATAATACAATTTTAAAAATACTGTTTGTGCATATTTTGGTTTTAAATTAGAGGTTCGTATGTTATGATTCTAGTTTGGTCAAAAATTGTTTTCTATATGCATAATTTCTAGTTTTATCTTAATGAATTTCAATTTTATTTCTAGTTTTATTTTAATGAAGGCAAAATATCTTAATAGAAGGTATTGAACTAAAGCAGTTTAGAACCTTTCTGGTGTATCCGAAAATAGCGCACCATACAACATAACATATCAAATAGATTAGGAGATTCAACTCAAAAAACCTGGGAAAGGGGGCGTAACATGAAAAAGTTGCAATTACAACTAAAAGCCAAATAGTTTTAAACAGTAGTTTTTCACAATAATGAATAATGTTCAAGTGCATTTACCGGTGTTATTCAGAAAAAACTAAACATATAAATTCACACGCTGAATTATAAATTCCTTCAGGCCGAGAAATTACTGTTTAAGCCCAAAAACCAATATGCAGATGCGAATCAATTACACGTATATACTCCTACTTATGAATACAAGGTAAAACATGTTCTACCAGTTTGCACCAAATAATGGAAAGCGCACTATAAACAGACACGTGGGAAAACTATGAAATGCATTCAGATAGAATAATTAATGATATAACGCTCAAAATATTCTATCAATTTATATTGCATTTTGCTCCAAACTTGCTTGTATTTTCAAAAACAATTACTCAGAAAAGTAGTCCAGAAATAACAAAACTAATTTACTTATTATTAAAACCTTCACTAATTTAAGATTCGAAAAACAAATAGCAATGAATGACCTAAACTCTAATGTTTTTTCGCAATAATTAATAATGTCTATACGTTTAACTTGTGCATTTCCCAGTGTTATTTAGAAAAACTAAACATATAAATTTACACTCTGAATTATAAATTCCTTCACGCCGAGAAATTGCTGTTTAAGCCCAAAAATCAATATGCAGATGCAAATCAATTACACATATATACTCCTACTTATGAATACAAGGTAAAACATGTTCTACCAGTTTGCACAAAATAATGGAAAGCACACAATAAACAGACACATGGGAAAACTATGAAATGCATTCAGACAGAATAATTAATGATACAACGCTCAAAACATTCTATCAATTTATATTGCATTTTGCTCCAAACTTGCTTGTTCAAATAAAATTTTCAAAATGTAGTTGTCCTAGTGTAAATTGTGCAATGTTCAAAAATGTAATCCAGAATTTAATATAACCAATTTACTTATTACAAAAACCTTCACCAGCTTAAGATTCGGAAAATAAATAGCAATGAATGACCTAAATTCTAATGTTTCATACTACATGTATATCATAATATGACAATATATATCTAGAACGACGTATTGCTTAAATATCTTTAGCTGCAGCATTTCCAAGTCAATATCTGATATCATGATTTCTAAACTTATTTTCGCTTATTAAGACATGCAAACTTTAATTTATTGTTTGAAACAAAATATTACTGGATTATTACTATACGTTGTTTTTAAAACATAAAGTATCTAATTTAAAATGTACAGTTATAATACATACAACATAGATTGAGGCTGATCTTATATTCATATTACAGTTTAGAATGTGAAGAGTTCAAATTTTAACAAAATTAGGGATTCCCACCCTTGCTTCTCGGCTAACAGAATACAGTTGAAAACCATTTTTTAACAACATGTATGATAACCACTTATAAACAGACTAAGCTAAAAAAATGTTATAAAAGTGATTATTAAAGAATATTTGCAATCATACAGTGTCTCTTGAGTTATCAAAAATTTGGAAAGAGATGCTATGCAATTTTAGTAACAATAGTAAAAATTAATCCACGCTTCACAAATATCCAGTTTCATTTTATTTTATGTTTACACTGATTTTCATTATGCATGAGGTCTCGTGACATTATTTACCAAGTTATTGTTTTTAAAATTTTGCGAAAATATTTCTATCAAGAATGATTTTGAAAATGTCGCCGTTTGTGCGATGAAACGTTCGTTAATCTACATAAAGGTATTTTATCACTTTTATAGCATTTTATCTTAGACCATTTTTTAAATTAAAAATTTTAATAGATTTTTTTACTTTTAATATATTTTGCTTTAGACTAGCCCAGTAATAGCATCAAAAAGTATTTTTATATTAAAAATATCGGTACTTGTTAGTTATCCCGTCGACCAAATTACTGTCGCCGAATTGTAAGATTAAATGCCAATAATGGTTGATCGTAAATGTCATATTCACTTGACTTTAAGCAAGTTATACGTGTTTATGTCATCAAGTGATTTTTATTTCGACGTTTTATTTTTATTTTTATAAATGTTATACTGATTTACTCGTTCTTTCGTTATTTAAAATAAAAATTGTCAATTTGTACAATTTGGCGAGTGGTTTGTGCGATTTATATGATTTGGCAAAATTGGTCGACAGGGTAACTAACATGTACCGAAATATCATTAGTGTATTCGAATAAAGTTTTGAAATTTCTTAAAAGTGATACTTTCTTATTAGCGGTATGCCAATAATAAATAACCGAAGAAATCGCCAATGATTACACTATTTACTGCAGCCTTTTTCATTTTGATTATTTCAGTGGTTTAAGCGCGTTGTTTTATTACATGTATGTTAAATTTGTGTTTTTATATATTAGCTTATTATTTATTTATTGATTAATCTTTTGTAACCGAGTTGCACGCGATACAGATTTATTTTTTAAAAAATCATGCTTAAAAATTATTGTGAAAACCATTAAAAAATCAGTCAATTGAGATACAGTTTTGAAACAAATTGAATTTGAAATCACATTCCCCCCACCCCTCCCTATCCGATGGAGTAAAAATTGAAATTGTGCGATGTTCAGAAGTTAAAATTGGAGTAAAAGCGAAACTTATTGATCAGGTGTTGCCACCGTCAAAATGATGTCAGAGTTACTCACGGATATGTATTTGCTTTATAATGTAGGCTATTAATAAACTGAAGCGCAGTGGCGTAGTGGTCAGAGCATCTGAATGCCGCGCCGTAGGTTGAGACTTCGACTCCTGATTGGGCAAGGTTCACTCAGCCTTTCATCCCTTCGGGGTCGCGTAAAACGAGTACCAAGCTTGCATGGGAACTAAATGATGGATTTATAACAACTCTCAGATAATAATTGATAGCGAAACAGGAAATCAAAGTAATAATTTTCAAGGACGTAAACTCTTTAACACTTATAAAAATAGATTTGACAGCAATCCATCATTGTGTAATCAGCGAACTTTCTACATTACCTAAATAATAATCATCGAAAATGAACAATTACAGCCATCAATAAAAGATGTTTATATTATCCCACGCATGAAGCAAGAGTTTGACGTCATCATCAAAAAAAGAACTCAAAATGACTGAAAAACTGTATTGTTATTAATTTAGTTGTACTGTTAGATTTTGTATGCTAAACATGTAAGAAAATATAAGAAAAAGCTGCCGTAAGATGCAGCAAAATTTGTACCATTAAACAGAATTAATATTATGTTAAAATATAGTTTACACATAGTTTAATAATCACAGAAGCCTCATCAGTTTCAATTCTTCATGTGTTCTAGAATTTAATTAAACAAAAAATATTTTCTCCTCAGCTTAGAAGCTATTTATCATTCTTGGATACGTAACCAATTTTGGATCAAAGCGGCCCATACTTCATATCAAGGAATTGCTGAGCGACAACATAAAGGTAAGAAATTTACCTATATCAATATATTTAATTGCTTTATAATGAAAGGCCAGATTTATACTGATTTAATTATCTAAATATCAGCGCGCGAGTCATACTGCGTATAACAGAGGTGGTTTTTTTGCCAACACTAAACACCGAGGGTCTCGCGTCAGACTGACCTTCTGGCCGGGACGTATGTTGTATAGCACCTCGTGGCCCAGGCCCAAGAAAACCGGGATGGACACTGTCGGCACAGATCTTTCATGGATTATATAGCCACAGAGTTTAGTTTAGTTTATTATTAAACTATTACTAAAAATTTATTCACAATACTCCTAATTACCAGAGTGATATCTATTATTCAATACCATGGAAAAACACAGTTGGTTCGATGTGCCTAACTTGATTCTTTGTTTGATCATCGTTAAGTACAAGAAGTAACATCCCGAAATAACAATTCCATATATACTTCATTTATCAATATTTTATGTTCGCTGGGAGATATTAACATAATAATTTCGGAATGTAAATAGCATCATTCCGAATTATTCTTCGAGTAGTGTTTCAAACTTTTTTAGCTTCTTGGAACAGCAGACCGCCTAATTTCAAAGATAGGTAGTTGAACATTGACTTCATCAAGCTAGAAGACATAAATCTTTCAATAAGCAAGATGAGTTGGAATAATATACGGTAACAAATTCAGCAGACGGATTATAAGGTTCGTATGCGGGTGTATACAAAATGTACCAGGCATAGATACCCTCATAGCATGCATGGACACGGTTACGTCGTTGTGACGTCACTGTAAGTCACTGTGGTCACGTCACATCTGTGACCAAAATGCCACCCCTCAGTGATGTCACATTGTGACTGAGATGTGAACTTCTTAGAAAACTTTAAAAAATTACGAAAATTCTTTACAACATGTTATTTACTGTAAAATTATGTTTTCCTGGCAATTAAAAAAAAATTGTGAGGTCACTGTTATATCACTGCTATGTAACGTACGTCACGTCACATATGTGACAAAAAAACCACCATATTGTAAGTCACAGTGTGACAAAAATATGAACTTCAAAAATCTTTGAAAATGAAGAGAAATATTTTAAACAGTCACGAGTTACATGGCATAAGGAATAAAATATATTAGTGGATAGCAAATGGTAAATTCTCTCACTAAAGGGGAGAGGGGGGGGGCATAATAAATAAACTGCACGATACAATCATTAATAAACTAAATTTTCAGGCTATATTTTATCAATTTGATATCTAAGATAGTGAATGTATACTTTTTCATGATTTCAATTTTATCTAGCATTTGGATAATATAATTAGAATTAGGAATATTAAATTTATACACTTTACATAATTAGTTTGCTGGGAGGAAATTTATTTATTTATTTCTTTTTTTACCGACCAGGATTATTCGAAACACTTCTGTGGTTTCAAAATAAAAATTTTCTATTACAGTTAAATCTGCACCTTTTAATGAGCACGTAGAAAAGAGTCTTCAGAGTTTAGTCATCTATGCATTTATTGCTTTAGAATATTTTTATAATTTGTATTCAAGTCATAAATTCTACTTCTTTCAGACTTTTTAAATAAAATTAGCATTTTCCGAAAATAAAAGAAATATACAAAATTTGTGCAAAACAAACTTTACTTAAAAAAAAAAAAGAAAAAAAAAGGGGGGGGGGCTCGTTATTACCATTAAATTTATTTTTACACCTTTTGAAAATTTAAACAATGGTATATCTAATAAACTCTAATTATGAATATTATTATTATAATTATTTAGAAAAAATGAACTTTACAATACATTTTAACTTGTATTATTTAATACGGATAAAAAGAAAAGGTTAAATACATTGGACATTTCTTCAAATACAAAATTTTAATTAACCATACTTTCAGAAAATTACTGCGCATTCAAGTTTCATATCTCTTGCATGCAAAAACAAATAATCTGCACCAGACCATCTGCTTGAAAATCGTCTGCCCACAAAAAAATAAACATGAGAAGACGCGGGAAATAAATAGTTCACTGTTTTTAGAACATCACCTTCACCACGTCTACAACACTTTAAGATAAGGAAATGACCATTTTTGGATACACGGATATTAATAGAACGTATATGTAAGTTTTATTTAATTTAAATATTTTATTCCTGATTTGTACATATGAGTTAAATAGTTTTATGTTATAATTGTAAGAGACTGATCTTTAAACTGTTAGAAGCGATATTTTAAAATTCGATAACTGTAAAGAAAAATATCTTAATCTGCCATCGCTTGAAAAAAAAACTGCGCAGAGACTGTGCATGCCTACATTTATACTGGAATTAATATAAACATTAATTTACTCTTACTTGAGATTGAAAATGTATGGAACGACAATGATTTGGAATTATTTTATCGGCTTCTTACTATTTTTTGATTACTAACACTTATAGTTATTATTATTTTGGGGTTAAATATGATGTTCGATTATCATAAGATTACGAAACTGTTTCAGATTAGAAATTAACATTATACTGGGAAAATGTATCTTTACATATTACAGTAGTGAAACATTTGAAAGAATTTTCTTTTAGTGCTAATAATATTTTAAATTATCTTTCAAAATCCTAAATCTTCAAACCAATGTTTTCAGATTTAACATTTGCCGAAATTATAAAATAATAGGAATTCCTTATACCATATCGAAATATTTTTGAGATATTGTTAAATCTAATAAGGCATTTAATTTATCTATTGAGTTTGCTGTTGTTTAATAGTACAATTATAAATCCTAATTATTATTTTTAGTATTTTTCAAATTGGTATATTTATTTTTTTAAATTGTATGTAAGCATTTTTTCTTTTCTGTTTGTGATTTTAATCAAACATTTAATTATAGACATTCTGAATCGGTTATTAAATTTTCTTCTATTGTAAATTCATTTTCTACGTTTATGATACGCGTAATTATTGGCACTAAAAAGTAAAATATGATACTTAAGCATTGAAACAAAGTGTTTTTCATGCCTGATGGGAAGTTATAGATTAAACTGCTTTAGTATATATTTTTTAAAAGTTCATATAATACAGGATACATATTATAGGACACAAGTTGAAAAGTGCTTATGACTTCGGTTTGTCTGTCCGTCTAGCAGTCTGTCCGCACTCTAACTCTCGAAAATATACTCTGATTGCCCTGAAATTTTTGGATGTTATTGACGTTTACCATAGCACGGTACCTATTTGTAATGAAGTTTGTAGCATGCTTTGTTCATTTACAGGGACAACCAAAAGTTTTCCGTTACATTATAGCCTATGGAAAAAAATCGTTTCAAATGATTTTTTATGATTTTACGCACGCTTTCAAACAGAATAAAATTTATATGCATTTATGAAGTGCACTAAAATATGCATTCTGTTGACTATGCGATGCAAAGAATAGTTATTGTTCATTTACAGGGCTAAAAAAGGAATTCAAATACATAATGATATAGGGGTGGAGGGAATTGTTTGCGGCATACTTTAATTATGTTAATCTATTTCATATATAATGAAATTGATATATGTCGCTGAGGTTTACATACTATAAATTATTTCATGTATAATACGAATAATACGTATATAGCATTTACAGGGACACACAAAATATTTCAGATACTATATTGTATCCGAAGTACTGTTCATTAGC
The DNA here is from genome assembly GCA_963932465.1 of Maratus speciosus. Lineage (NCBI taxonomy): Eukaryota > Metazoa > Arthropoda > Arachnida > Araneae > Salticidae > Maratus > Maratus speciosus. The sequence continues at coordinate 131,418,156 of OZ010789.1, forward strand.
GATGATTGCTGGAAATGTATTTTTAATTATGATATGCGCTTCTATGATTCACTATATTTATGCATAGTATATGGTGTATATAAATGCTATAATTCCTATACAAGGCTACACAAAAGTATTCGTAAGGATTACTGGGTATGGGCGCAAATTGCTTAAAGGTGGTTTTTAAATGAGTTATGCTCTTTTTTGCTGAACTGCATTTAATTTACCAAGAAATGTTTGTAGAATATAGATAAAACGATATACAGGATCACGTAAAGAATTGGATACATGACCGTCTATAAATTATAATTTCTGGAAATGTGATTTCAGCAGTTTTAAGAGTGTCTTAGTTTGAATTAAATTTTAACTAAATAGTGGCGTGTAATAAAGATTCTAGGTAAACTACAGGGTTGTACAAAAGTATTCAAGTATGTTTCCATACATTAGTATAAATTGCTGAAAAAGAATTTCAACCTGTTAGGCGTTTTCTTGCTAAACTAAATTTTCCCATTATATAGTATATATGCACTTAAAAAATGGGAAGTCAAAATTGAGTAAAAAGTACTCAAATTTAAATGCGTCACATACTCAAAATAGCTCCGATCCAAATGTACTCAAAGTTGAGAAACACATGTACTCATTTTTTATTCATTGGTTGTGATCAAATATGAATCATTATGTACTGCCCCCCTCCCCCCCCCAAAAAAAGAAAAACCTAAAATTTAAAGTAAAAATGTACTGACATTTATTTCCCGTTCAAAGTTCTTAACAAGAAATGTTTAATTGATTATTTATTAAGAAAAATAGCAAAATTCTTAACAAGATATTCAAATCGAAAATTTTTATGACAAGAGCATTATTTCCAAGCACTTTTAAATTATTTTTAAAATGCTGTGCATAATTTAATATTTACATTAATAAACATCATTTATGCCGCCATAAATGAAATGAACCATTACAGGGTACAAAACTATTCGTTTGTTTGGGTTTGATAACATGTGATGTTTCAAAATAGAGAAAGCATGGGTTCATTTTTGATCCAAAAATATTCAATTCGATATGAGTACGTCGGTTTACTTATTTTTGAGTACTTCATTTTTCTCAGTGTATCAACCTACAGATCAAATACAGGGTTGTTCAAAAGAATTGGAAAACATATTTGGCTATGGACGGTAACTGCTGAAATCAATTTTTCAAATGTTTACTTAGTTATCTTATTTACGTCATTTCCCTAAATTACAATGTCTTGTTAAAGCATTCAGAAAGTGTTGGAAAGTATTTTATAATCTATGATTAACGCATGATTTTTCTTAATCGTTTTTTTTTTCTATTTCCCAGATCAGTCTTTTCCTATAAAACATACCAAATCTATTTAGCTCATATTCACAAAATACAATATACACGGGAATAAAAAATTTAAATAAATATCACTTATCATGCCGCTCTATAAATAATAGTTGTATTAATATCCGTGAGTCTCCATGTTCGTATTTAATAAAGCAATGACAAATCACAACAAATTAAAAAATTTACACATTCTAAACATCAAGCTTGAACTCAATATCAAGCATAGAACTTAATATCAAGCATAGAACTGAATAAAAAAATATGTCAGTTGATAAGCATTGTTTTTTAAGTGAAAAAATTTAAAATGATTTAGAAGAATAGGACCCCAAAATAGCGATATTTTGCTAAAAAGTACGGTAAAAAGATAAGATTTTATATTTACAGCAAAAGGTTATTTCAAAATTCATCGCTGTATTAATACTTAGAAATTTTTCCAGAGAGAATCCTTCGCCTTATATACAATATTTCAAATGAAAATCAAATATCAAATTAATTGCTTAAAAGGCGCAAATAGTGAAAAAGATTCCAAGCCGGGACTCGAACCCGGGCCATCAGTATAGCACACTGATATTCTACCGACTAAACCACATGGAACGACGCCCAGACTGTAAAATTTCTCACTATTACAGGTTGGCAAGGCTACAAACGCAGCACAAGATGGAATATTTATCGTGAGCCACCGACATGCGGTAAACACGAAACTTAATGAAATCCAGCATCGAAACTATATTAATAATTGGAAATTTTTCCAGGGAGAATCATTCACCTTCCATACAACATTTCAAATTAAAATTGCCTTTTAAGCAATTAATTTGAAATTTGATTTTCATTTGAAATATTGTATGCAAGGCGAATGGTTCTCTCTGGAAAAATTTCCAAGTATTAATATAATTTCAATCGATACTGGATTTAATTAAGTTTCGTGTTTGCATCATGTTGGTGGCTCACGCTAAATATTCCATCTTGTGCTGAGTTTGTAGCCTCGCCATCATGTAATACTGAGAAATTTTCCAGCCTGGGTATCGTTCCATGTGATTTAGTCGGTAGAATGTCAGTGCGCTGTACTAATGGCCCGGGTTCGAGTCCCAGCATGGAATCTTTTTCACTATTTGCGTCTTTGAAGCAATTAATTTGAAATTTGATTTTCATTTGAAATCACAGTGTTTATGACAAGTTCGTCACAAATGACCCATATTTCACAAATTGGTCACAGTGTGACGTCAAAGCATTGTCGCTTTCGTCACAGGTTCGTCACAAAGTTAATGCCAAAATAGTCACAAATGACACACTTTTCACAAATTTGTCACACCGTGACTTCACAGAGTGGTCACAATGTGACGTCACAAACGACCTCTAAAACGGCCATAACGACCTCGCATTCTAGTCACTGTGACGTCACATCGACGTCACGTGACGTCACATCGACGGTCACAAAATCACAGTGTGACTTCACAACGACGTCGCCGTGACGTCATCATGCCTTACGGGTACCCTTGATAGTTATACACCTGAAATATATTTTTATTCTGTCTTAGAAAAATGTCAATGCTAGGAGTCGAACCTTGGACATCTGGATTCGCGTGCAAACTGAAGTATTCTGGGCGACATAATTCGCTCTTATAATCTGTTGGCAATAACATTCAGTCTGAAGTATCAAGCATCTCTACCGGTGTGGTAACTTATTTAGCCATGTTTTATCTAAATATCACATAAATTAATTCAATCGTTATAGAGTTTATGCAGGTAAAAAAAAAGATTTAAATATACAAAAATTTTATTCATGAGTAAAATTTATTTATTCATATTACATATGAGCTTCTTAATGTTCCAATAATTTTAGCATACAAGAAAAATTTTGTTTTACATTTCGACGTTTATCTTCAACTTTATTATTTATTATTTCTAATTTTGAGTTAATTTGAATAAAATAAACATGTTTTTAAAAGTATACTTAACGATAATAGCTTTGCTTTCAAACGAAAAGACATTTACAAAATTTCATCTGCATTAAATTGTGCAATTTAACAGTTACACTAGAAACGTTTTTTTTAATGTCTCAAACTTCATAAAATCTCAGAGAGTGTTTAATTCTAAATGTAGCAGAAATTCGTAAGTTCTAAATTAAAGCATAAAAATGTTTATTATTTTTAATCCTAGCAAACTGTAGGAAAAAGAAATAATGTCGTATAAAAAAGTTAAGAGTACGTGTAAAACATTTTCTTACGATGCGAAATTTGCTTTAGTTATTAAAAAGGAAAGTGCTTATCGAAGTAAGAAAAATAAAAGTTGCTTATGTGTTTTAAAATTTTGAGATAGTACTGAGGTTCTAGCCCATTGTTTTTCTAGAACAATTTTTTGAAAAATGCAACGATTACACTTTGGAACAGGGCCCATATTTTAATTTAAGTGATTAAGAAAACAACTGGCGAATTTTTAATGTCTGTTATAAAAATTGAGACAAAATATTGCGTTTAACACGTTAAGTGTCACCTCAGTCACCGGTGACTGACAGTGAACTTTCCGTTAAAAACGCGAAATTCACCGATGACTGACATCTAAAATATGATACAAAACTAAAAAAAATATATATTGTTTTAAGTAATTACTGAACATTTATTTAAAATTTACCTACCTTTTATTTATTACAGGATTATGCTTTCTTAAAAATTACTTTAAACATTGTAAATTTTTCAGCGATTCACTGTCAGTCATCGTGGTACTCAACGTGTTAAGTAAATTTTATCTATAGATAAATTTTCCAATATCAGCAAATAAATAAAGAAAATGCTAAATTCATCTTTAAAAAAGTTAAACTAAAAATTACACTATGTACAAAATACTTAAAAGATGACAAAAAATATTTAAAAAGATGTTATATTACTTTAATACTTCTTAGTACTTTCAGCTATATACATAGCCTTCGTCAGAGAATACAAAAATACTGTTATTAACGTCTTATTTTTCAAATTTCACGTAGTTGGTGTCGAAAAAAGTGAAAGTAGAAGTCAGTTTTTAGATCCGGAAAACATTCGGAAAAGAAAATATGATATAGAGGGAAGTGAAATATTACTTGTTTTATGATTCTTTAAACAAACTGAGCCAAATTCTGTGTATGTTGTAAGATGAAATGTCATTACAAACAGTATTTTCTTCAGTAATAATTTCTATTTATTCACGGATAATTAAATTAAGATAATTCTTTAAGGGTCATGTAATTCCTTCAATATTATTGTAGGATATATATATCACAGTATAGGATATATGTATATTACAATATTATTGTATCAATATTATTGAAATATATTGGTATCAGTCTTAATAGTTGCATAGTATTGCCTTTTTAATACTTTTTAATAAAGTTGAAAAGTGTTTGTCAATCGATTTTGTCTGCCCGTCTGTCTGTCTGTGCTTTACCTCGCGTAAATATAGTGTGATTACTATGAAATTTATATATGTTATTAGGATTTACTATGATATGATCGGCAGTGAAAATGAAGTGTGTAGCACTTGTCATTAATTTACAGGGACACTCAAAATAATTATATTACATTACGGCCTATGGGAAAAAATCGTTTGAGGCGTATTTTAAAGATATTAGACTCTTTTAAAAACATGGAAAATTTTTTTTTTAACTAAAGTGTTCTACAAGCTCTTACTGCAGAATCTGTTGTGCATATAATTTTTCGTTCATTTACAAGGACACACAAAAGTATTTTTCTACAGTACTGTCTACAAAGAATAATTTCTGGCAGTCCTTTTCAGTTATGTTACGCGTTTTAAAATTTACTTTTTTTTCCATATTACTTGGTACGTATAAATTGTATAGATCATATACAGGGATACACAAAAGATATAGAGTACATTTCCGTTTGTTGACGTAAATTGCTGAGTGGGAATTTTAAACTGAGGTATGTGTTTAATTGAACTAACTTTTAGCATACGATGTAGTATAGATATCAATTTATGGATGATATAGAGGGATGAACAAAAAAAGTCTCATTTTTTTTCAAGTAATGATATACAGTATTATGAATGTGTTGGAAAGTGTTTCATAATCAATGCTGGATGCATGATTTTCCGTTCTTGTTTTGTATTCTAATAATGTGCTTGTTAAATAAATCTTCAGATATCTTACAAACTATTTCCACTTTGAAAGTAAAAAGTTTCAGTTTCATTTTATAACACTCTCATGAAATAATTCTTTATAAAAAATAAAATTACTCATAAAGATTTTAATTTGCTTCATCTTTTTCTTTTTTCATTTTGTTTTAATTATTTTTAAGCAAAAATTTATAACAAAAAGTGTAAATTAACATAATTAAATGTTAAATGAAAAAAAAAAATATTCTTATGACTTTCTCTTTAAAAAAAAAAATTTGAATACTAGAAAAATTCTTGTTTATTAAGCTTTGAAGTTTTCTTCTTTATTAGCAGGTGATATGAAAAACAAGAAAGAAAATTCATACATAAGGCATAGATTATGAAAATCCTTTCCAACGTAATCAAGATATTATAAAGAAATTTATTTTTGTCATAGATGAAATGAGATAGCTAAATAAGCAAATTTAAAAAACACTTAACTCACTAAAAATCCAACGATTCTAACAATTGCTGTCCAAATCCGGTAATGTGTGCATAATCTTTCAAGTAGACCTGTATGCAACCCATAGCATTTATACAAACCGTCTAATACATTCAAAATTGGATCAATTTAAAAATGCATACCACAGAGGTAAGCACACTTCCAGCAATTATCGATCTTAACCAAACTCTTTAACTGAATCCCTTTGTGCGTCTCTGAGGACGAACTATAAATGCTACATATTCAATACTGTGGGAAAAGCATATTTTAGTCCACCTTAATGATGTATAACAATCTCATTATTTTATAAATATCGTAACATCTATAAAATGCAGCTAGATTGACTATTCTCTAGAGAGTGTAATGTAACGAAATTCTTTTATATGTCCCTGTAAAAAAAAAAAAATATATATATATATATATAATTGTTACATACTGCATTGGCAGTACTGAACATTCTAAGATAAACGCTAATAGCGTATAAAAAATATTCATAGCAATACGAGTATATTTACGAGAGTTAAGAGTACGGACAGACAGACAAACTGAATTCATAACTGCAAACGATGATAGAACAAATTTTTATTTTTTACTATCTTATATTGTACGTTACAACAACATTGTAACCAAATTTCTTACTGAGAATTCTTATGGTAATCATAAGTGATAATATATTCAAATTATAACAGTTGTAAATTTCCGAGAGGCTTAAAAATGTCCGGGCCAGGATTCGAAACAGGGATGTCTGGGTTGTGCATATATGACGTTATCAACTTTTTGGTAATTTTGTACCCCCTCACTCCTTTGATATCATACGTTATCATCCCTCGGACCCCTCCCCTCTCCTTCCGATATCGTTATCAATGTATAAAAAATTTTTAGATGCTTGGATTTTTTTTCTTTTGTTTGGAATGATATACAAATAGGGTTACATTTATTTTTCGCATACTTTGAATTGACTTCTGTTCCTTTGAATCAATAATATCCGTTTATATATCAAATAATACTTAAAAGAAATTGTTGCTATGTAAAAGTATTTAATAATAAATTTTTGTTACATAATGCATTCAACAGTAATAATGTCTTTTTGCATTTGCCCCAGCACGGAGAAGGGCAGGCAGAACTTCTTATCAACAAAACAGGTGGAAAATATTCTTTCTCTTTTACTTAATAGTAAACACACATATCATTTGAAAAATACTTTGTATATGATTTGTCGAACAGCGGATTATATATGCATGCAGGTATGAAAGAAGAATTGGAATGCCAAACGTTGGGGTGTTCTATATTTTGGAATTGAATAATTTTATAACCATTTAATGATTTTAATAATAACTTAGTCCTTTCATAAAAATAGATAACATACTAAAAAAGGATAACATACTGTGTTGGTGTAAAGACCAAGTTCAAATAAAAATGGATAAAAAAGGCTAACGATATCAAAAGACCACCCCCCCCCTAGAGATATCCCTCCCCCTAGAGATATCTTACGATATCATGTGTCAGACCCCACCCTCCCCCTAAACGAATACCGTTATATAACCCCTCTTGGCTAAAGCACCAATGCTCTACCAACTGAGCCTCCCCGGACGAATTGGGAGAACTATGGCACGGCGTTGCTTGCGGCTCCAAATCAAGATTCAGTGAGATCACACAAAATACATGAAATTCGATGAGTTTCTCCTGCCTAAATTCGACCAGTTGGAAATTGAAGAATTTTAACTTCAGCTTTTTAAATTCCAGTCTAATTCAATATAATATTGAAAATTTATCAAACACCGAACACATTAATTAACGATAAGAAAATAGTTTTAGACATTTGTAAAAAATACAGATGATAAACTTATGGCATCTTGCAATTTAATTTCAGAGGTTTTTAAAAAAGTTGGCGTTTTCCATTATAACGATTTTTCCGTCTATCAATGGTCATTATTTTCGTAAATGAATAATACTGTAAATTCTCAAAAATAGAAAACATTTGTCAGATAATTCCAGTTCAATTTCCATGCTCTTATTAACCCTTTATGTATTGAATTATGAATTCATGAAAATTTTATCTTCTAAAGTATTTTTCGTGAATTTTTGAAGCTACATTAGAAGATTCGCATTATCATTTAATAAATTTTATAAGGATTTTATAAAGATTGAAGGATTTAGAAGGGTTCATTAAATTCGAATTTATAGGGATTTTGTGCAATATTTATAACCCCACTCAAATATTTTATTTTAAATATTTTTCTTACTATTTTGTAGAAATAGGGAATGTAGAAATATAATATTCTTACAATTGAAATATAAAAATACTTCCGAATTGCAAGATCCCCCTCCCCCGATGCCAAGAAAGCTGAAAAGATGCAAATACAAAAGAAATCCTCCTTTTAAAAATATTTTTGTTTTGTGTAACCAATAATGCTTTTTAAACAAGATAAAACAATGTATCTATAACTCATTCTAAACTATATTACTACTAATCTATGTATTAAAAGAATTTTATAACAAGTTATTTTAATGGTACTTATAAGTATCGTCAGTAGGTAAAGGGTTAAGTCGGTAAATAACTGTTATTCATTAACTGGGTATGAATCCAATAATAAATATTTTTCATTCAAGATGCAACAACAGAAATCGCATTTGATCGTAATAATATTTTTTATTATTTACTAATATATATGTATTTGATAATTATTACAGTGTATTAATACCTACATGTATGTTACCCTTTTTTTTATCTTAATCAATAATTTTCAAGTAATTTTGATTCATTTTTTTTTCTATTCACTGAATTTATTTTTTTAGTTCGCACGTAGCGTCGTGCTCATGTAAAATATTTTTTGAAAAAAATTGGCACACGGCTATAAAAAGCTTCGCCAACCTTATAGGGCATATGAATTTACACATATCCACACAGAAATTTAATATACTTTGATCCAGAAGGATATAAAAATTTAGAACACGTAAATTATGTAAACTCTAAAAATTTCCATTCAGTAAATAAACGTGCATAAAAGTATTTTTTTTTCTTCAATTTGAATTTCTTTACCCGGTGTTCGCCCACCGGGGCACATCTTGTTTTACCGCGGAAACTAAATTTTCAACACGGAGCTTACAGAATTCGTCCCCGCGGTAAAATTCGAAAAGAAAAATTGAGCCTGTGCTTGAAGATTTCATTTTTCTTTCTTTTTTATGTTTACATAGTTTCCCCCCTATCTTAAAATATTTTCAATAAAAATCTTGTTGTAAATAAGAAATCCTTTTATGTTTTTCGTTTTTCACGTGGACGCGAAAGGTTTTTTTTTTTTTTTTTTTTTATCTAAGCAAAGATATAAACTTGTATGTATTGTATGTATATACAATGTTATGATTGTTTACGAAACAAATAAAAAAAACTGACATAGCGAGTTTTAATGATAGATAGTCAAAAAGGAATGTACCGGGTGTCCCAAAAAGGACTGACTGATTTTAAAATTCAATAACTTCCAAACGGTGACAGATATTTAAAAAATTCTTGCAGGAGGGTTATGCATAAAGTCAAAAGTTTTAATACTGTGATTTTCGATTTTAGTTCGAATTACAAACAATAGATGGCGCTGTAAGCGATAGTCGCTAAATACAGGCTTGATTTTGGGTCCTTTCTGTTGTTCCATGCAGAAAAAGGAGATGGAAATGTATTATCCGGGCCACGAAGTACCAAAAATCGAGCCTGAATTGAGCCTCTATTGATCGCAGCGCCATCTGTTGTTTGTAATACGAACTAAAATCGAAAATCACTGTAAAAAAACTTTTGACTTTATGCATAACCCTCCTGCAAGAATTTTTTTAATATCTGTCACCGTTTGGAAGATATTGAATTTTAAAATCAGTCAGTCCTTTTTGGGACACCCGGTATAACACGCAAAAATTAACTTATAAAAAAGTGCAAATAAATAAAAAAAGCAAGAGAAATAAATAGCCTTTTCACTACAAAAAAAAAACTGACTAAAAAACGGAGATTCTACTGGCAATCGAGACGCCAGTACTATTTCCGTATTTTAACGGAAATTTTCCCGCATAAATTCCAGGAAAACGGAAAACTTTCTGTAATTTATGGGGAAAAATTTCAGTAAAAAGGCGGATTTCTGAAATTTATGGGGGAAATTTTCCTTAAAATACGGAAATAGTACTGGCGTCCAGACTGCCAGTATAATCTTCGTTTTTTAGTCTTTTTTTTTTCTTTTTTTTTTGTGAGTGTTCCTTTTGGCTCAAGATTTTTTCTGGAGACCCTACGTAACTATTTTAAGTCGAAAAACTCTTTTGGTTTGATGGGAGGCTCTAGTAAGCTTACGAGGGAGATTGCAGATTTGACTGCAAAATATTTTAGTGCCCGAAATCCTTATTACGAAGATCTTTTCCTGTCATGGACATGCATATCATCCTCTGCAGATTTGCTAATTCTGACTTGGCAATCTTAGTCATAGTTCTTGACCACCAAGCTATATTCTGCCATAATTGATCATAGGGCAGATCACCATATTGTATATCCACCAGATCACATTTGAACTAACTACTTTAATGGCCTTTCTGTATGACCAGACAATCTTTTGGCCTTTTTGATCCAGTAATACATGTGCCTCTTCCAACACAACCTCTCATCGAGGTAGACCACCAAGATACTTTACCTCTGAGGCACTCAAAGTGCACCCATAGAATACAATCATCAAATTTAAGTGATTTTTTCCAAGTGAAAGCAAAGATAGTCGTCTTTTCTGGGTTAACAGAAATACCAATAACCCTGCACCACCGCTCTGCCTTTTTAAGTATATTATTGAGGATGTCCGAAAGAACATTTTCGAATTTACCTCTAATGAGGATAACAACATCATCAGCATACCCAATACAGTATGCACCACGCAGATGTATCTCAACAAGAAGTCCATCCACCACCAAACACCAAAATACAGGAGACAGAACCCCGACGTGTGGGCAGCACCCCCCCCCCCCCTCAACAACTCAGCGTGAATAGTCTATCTCTGAGCAGACAATTGATCCAATTCAGAGTTAATTGATTCGCACCCCTATTAGCCAATGCCCTGAGGATGGAATCCGTGGGTACCTTAGTTCCATTTGCCTTAAGACTTGTCTCAAGCATAAAGGAAAGATTATAAAGAGCAGTGTCAGTTGACCTACCAGTTTGATAGGCATGCTGGGAGCTCGAGCGCGGCTTTACACACAAGATGAACCAGAAGAAAGAACCAGAATATATCCCGTTCCCTGATGTGCCTAGCCATCAAAGTGAAATTTTATTCCGCTTGCCGTTTTTCAGCAAAATCTATACGGTTCTTGCGACAGTGGTCAGTACCATATTCAGCAAATTGGAGTTCAGTCGGAAGTACCGTTTGTTTATTATCGTGCTCACTCTCTCACACACACATTCAAATAATTTTCATCTTTACATATGTGTTTCGAAATTAAATGAACGAGAATACATTCACATATGCAAATAATTATTACAATACTTTTCTTCTTCACATTATGTATTTGGAAATTAGAAAGAACCAGAATACATCACCTATGCATATTATTACTACCATACTTTTTTTCTTTACATTTTGTGTTTGGAAATTAGAAAGTACCTGAATATATCACTTATGCATATTATTAGTACAATACCTTCCTTCTTTATACAGGGTGCAATATGTTATCTATCGCCGGCCTTTAATTTCTCAACCGTTGGTCGTAGACATATAGTTCCAATTACAAAAACGTTTCAAATGAGGTAAATATTCATATTGTGGCATTATTTAAAGTCAAAAATCAATTTTATAAAAATTACGAAAACTAACTTTTTATACGGTCCCCCAGTCCCTATAGTTATATTTAGAAAAATTTTATACATATCATAACAGATATAACACAAAAAGTTTGACATCTGTACTACAAAAATTGACACAGTTGTTAAATTTCAAAGTTTGAGATTTTTGCACATGATTTTGTCTTTCATTGAGGGATCAGTTAAAAGATGAATTAAAGTAATTCGAGATCAAAATTAGGGTGCAATGTCCTTTTTACGGAAAAGCCACTTTTAGCCGGTATCGTCGGTAATTTTGAATGTTGTTCAACCTATAAAAGTTTGAGAATTAAATTTTTAGATGAAATAACCCTGTTTGGTGATTTCCCGATTTGGTGATACCGGCTAAATGTGGTTTCGCCGTAAAAAGGACATTGCACTCTGATTTCGATCTCAGATTACTTTAATTCATCTTTTAATTGATCCCTTAATGAAAGACAAAATCATGTGCAAAAATCTCAAACTTTGAAATTTAATAACTGGGTCAATTTTTCTAGTACAGATGTCTAACTTTTTGTGTTATATCTGTTATGATATGAGTAAACTTTTACTAAATATAACTATAGGGACTGGGGGACCGTATAAAAAGTTAGTTTTCTTAATTTTTGCAAAATTGTTTTTTTACTTTAAATAATGCCACAACATGAATATTAATCTCATTTCAAACGTTTTTGTAATTGGAACTATATGTTTACGACCAACGGTTGAGAAATTAAAGGTCGGCGATAATTAACATATTGCACCCTGTATAATGTGTTTGGAAATTAAAAGGAACCAGAATATATCCACCTAATCAAATTATTACTACAATACTTTCCTTCTTTACATTATGTGTTTGTAAAAAAACCCCAGAATACAATCACTTATGCTTCCATAAAAAATACACTTTAATATTCTTATTTGTAAACGAAATGAGAAGACGAAACGCAATATTTCATCTTGATTCAAACATATAATGTACAATATGAACTTTAAAAAGCTTACTGGTTTCCTTAAAAGGCTACTAAAATAACAGAAGAGATATTACAAGTTAAAAATTTTGTTATTCTTATTTGATTTCATAAAAAGCTTAAATTTTCTCAAGCTAAGAATTAGATTTTGTAAATACTTGTGAAAAACTTTAGTCTTATGTGTAACTATCCTGTTTTGCACTTTAATAGCATAAATACCTCTCTAGAAAGCATTCTGTTTAGCAATTTTTAACAAATGACCTTCCATTGTTAATTCCAATACAAAAGTTGGATTTCAGAACTCCAAATCGGAGTTCAACTCTTTCTTTCGAAAAACTTAAATGCTCACTTTCACTCCGTGTAAATGGTTTAAGATAAAACAGAACACTTATTGCTAAAATTTACATTAGAATATCTGAAAACTACGAAAAGATTCTTCAGATAAAGCATGGCAGTAAATAAATTTAGAGATTAATTTTATCTTACAAAGTTTGTGAATTAATTCTGTCGGAAATAAAACTAATCTTATGATGTGCTATAGCTTTTTAGAATAGCAACAACATAATTTCAAGTTATTGTTTTAAAGTTATATATAAATTAAAGTAGAGAAGTGATAAGTTATCATACCCTAAATACTTAAAGGTAGTAGAATGCCTTTGAACACGTCGAAACAGCAAAAAATATCACTATGTTCCAAGCTTCAGAACTTGTTACAATAAGTCAAAAGTAAAAATAAAACTTCATTAAATGTAAAGCTCATATTTAAATTTATATTTAAATAAATAAATAAATAAATATATATATATATATACAGGGTGTCCGGTCTCAACGGTGTCCAATGGCTAATTCCTAAACCGTTAGTCATAGACATATAGTTCCAATTGCAAAAATGTTTTAAATGAGGTAAAGAAGTATTTTTAAAGCGATTTGGGTCAAGAAAAACATTTATTAAAAAATTACGAAATTTAAATTTTTATACGGTCCCCAGGTCCTATAAGTGATATTTAGGGAAAATATCCTATTGTACTGACAAGTAATACAAAAAAAGTCCCATTTCTCTGCGATTAAAACTGACCGAGTAATAGATGTTTAAAGTTGGAGTATCTTTTTTGCTGCAAAATAGGGGTCAGTCACAATTTTACTAGAAATAAAAATAATCGTCATATATAAAATTTAACATTAAACATTGAGAGTAAATTAACATTACAATTATATTTTGAGATTTTTGTTCATTCTGACGTATTAAAACAAAATATACAACTTGTACTAAAAATATAAGTAAAAAAAAACAACAGAAATTTTGTTAAATGATTATAAAAGCAACAGTCACAACTCTTTAGAAAATGATACATAGTTAGATTACCTAATCTAAAACTTTTTTTTTTTTTTTTTTGTATGCATATATTTTTATACATAACTTTTGAATGGCTGCTCTGAATATGTTAAGGAAATTAAAATGTCCCTTTTTGAAAATGATCCTCATATCACTTTTATTTTCTTTTACATTAAACATCAATTATTTGAATTATATAATTCTACCTGTGCGATTACTTCGATGATTTAAATAAACATAACAAAATTGTTATAATATTTTAATATTTTGTTCTAATAGAGCACAGATTTATCCATTAAAGGTCGGACATCATATAACCGCCCACATTCTCTCTTTTTAATTAACTTTACTTTTTTTAAGATCTTGTTCCATTTGTCATTGTATTGTAATGATAAAAAAATAATAATTATTATTATTTTTACATTACCCCTTCTGAAAATTCCACTGTCTCTCCCCTCAGCAAATATTCATTAGAGCAGTTTTTTTTTTTTTTTTTTTTTTTTTTTTTTTTTTTTTTTTTTAATTAAAAATTAGGGGAAAATACTGTTAAATCAAAACATATGTTAAATTATTAAATTTTAACATTTATCAATTTATATATTTTTTCTTTTTTTTTTGCCGTACTTCTCGCTAAGCAAGTCTCAAAAGCATATAAATCACTTTTGCCATCAAAGACTTGCCTCTGCACTTGCCAAGCACGAATACCGCCAAGATGAGTCACTTTGACGCCGAAACCTCTGGCCAATCAGATTACAAATTGGTAAAACATGGTTGGGAAAAAATATGCATTATAAACCTTAGAAAGTATTTGAATGTGCATGATTTGAGGCCGCAAGTGTTTTGGCACATCTGTTGTACAAATAAAGTTGTTTAACTCATTTTCCTTGTCCAATAGGAAAAATTTTCACTCCATTTAATATTTATTTTTTGTTTAGCAAGTAGAAATTGCATTTTGATTTTGGTCTCTAAAATATTTTTTTCAAACACGTTTTCATAAAAAACTAAAAAGTTGAATTTAAAAAGCATAATATCATCAAAATGTATAATAAGCAATCCCTGCTCATACATCGCAATGTATCTGACATCTTTTGTGCGGCACTGTATAAAAAATATAAACGCAACGCACTTTCATTTGGGAAAATTACATTGTGAATCTTAGTGCCTTACATAAATGTTACTGATTTTAATTTTAAAATTTCTGTTTGTAGGTAATAATGTATACGAAATTTTTGGAGTGGTCCTGTAAAATAAATATAAATGGTACGTACCTAAAATCATATCAATATATAGCACACTCATTTCCTTACAAAAAAAAAAGTCAAAATACAATTGAAGACGTCAGTTTCGAAACTCGCCTTATCCGAAATTTAAAAAATCGTGTTTCTCTATCAATCTATTCTATTGGTATAAATGTACCAATCAAGCATACAATCTCCAAATTTTCAATGAATACCAATGGACGCATTTAAAGGTTTTACGCGATTTCCCAAAATTTGATTTTCTCGATAAGGCGAGTTTTGAAACTCACTTCTTCAATTATTTTAACCAATATGAAAGTTAATTACTAAAAATTAACACTACCGTAATATTTATACGGGGGCAGCACATTCAGTTAAATCGCTTTAAAAATACTTCTTTACATTATTTAAAACCTTTTTGTAATTGGAACTATATGTCTTTGACTAACGGTTTAGGAATTAGCCATTGAACATCGTTTGGAGTGGACGCCCTTTATAATACTTTAAGCACTTCGTGTATGACCCCCTGAAAGCTTGATCCAACTCATCTGTTTTCAGTTACAGAAAACTGGTTTAAGTCATAAAATTGAAAATGTCATAACTCGGTCAATTTCAGTGCTAGATGAATGGGACTTTTTTTGCCGTACTTGTTAGAGAAATAGGAAAAGTTTACTAAATATCACTTATAGGACTGAGGGATCGTATAAAATTTTAAATTTCGTAATTTTTACATAAATGTTTTTCTTGACCTAAATCGCTTTAAAAATAATTCTTTACCTCATTTAAAACATTTTTGTAATTGGAACTATATGTCTATGACTAATGGTTTAGGAATTAGCCATTGGACACCGTTGAGACCGGACACCCTGTATATATATATATATATATATATACTTGTAAATTCATAAATAAATATTGAAACGAAGAGTTAAAAAATATGTATGATAATAAGAGAAACAAAACATAAAACGCCTTGCGCGCATGATAAAATCTAAAAATATGCATATAAAGAGGAAATTTTTGTGAAAATAAATACATAGTAGTTTTACCTTGATAGGAAAACCATAATATATGTAAAAGATATTGATAAAATTAAAAAATTAACTTACTAATTAAAAAAATTAAAAATTTTCAATTTTTCAAAAACATTTTCAAAGTATAAAAACGAAAAAAAAAGTAAAATCTTACCTTTTTCTGGTTTTAAGTTGTAGATAATACAGAAATGAATATGTGGTGAAAATTTCTTTTCATTGCCATGTATAGTTTTTTAGTAACAGTGAGAGCAGTATCAAAATTCGTTGTTTTGAATAAACGCGACTCAAAGTTTAATTATCATATGTACTCTTAATATGTAGTCTTAATAAAACTGCCATAATTAGTCAACTAATGGGAATTTTTTAATGCGGTTTCTTGGAAATTGTTCAGAAATGATTATGAAATCAAAATATGCATAAAAAAATTTCGAAAATTTTTAAGGTTTAAAGGTATCCTAACCTCTTAAATTCTTTGTTGAAAGAAAATAGGGTAAATTTGTTCTGATGTAGTCTGCTAAAATTTTTGTGTTGATTTTAACCAACTTTTGGTGCTAGAGTAGCTGCAATCATAAGATGGTGAAATCTGTTTCCAGCATTTGGAGATATGATTTAACAGGATATCCAAATGATGGAACGAGATTTGAAAATCTAACTGTTGCAGCTACTGCAACATTAAAGGTTGGTTCAAATCAGCATAAAATTTTGAACAGAGTAAAATTATTTATAAAAAAAAAACATAATATATATATATATATATATATATATATATATATATATATATGGTAGCAATAAAAAACTACTAAAGAGTAAAAACGTATATCAACTTTATTTTAAGTAAAGTTTTATTAAAAACAATTGCATAACATGCTAAAATATAATGAACTATACACATACTTAATGAAAATAACTTTATCGATTAATGTAAAAATGATGTCGCATTACACTATTTTGGAAATTATAGAATTCGAGAGAAATTGCTAATAAATGTACAACCACAAATCACAAATATTCTTTCCGAATAGTTTGAAATTGATTCGAAATTCGACGAACTATGTGTTATGTTGTATGTGTCGAATGCATGTGTAAATGGCTATAACTGGTTTATCTGCTTTTACTTCTATTTTTGTACTGAGTGATGTATGAGGGGCTCACAACCATAGTACACCAAGTCCATTTTTTTAAAAAAATGAGATAATTCATATAGAATGTGCAGTAAACTGTGTTTTATCTACTGCCATCGTGCACCAATTCTGTAGTTCGCATATTCTTCACCAATTCTGCAGTCGGTTCATAATTTGCATCTGTGTCCAGAGTTGGGTAAATAATACAAGAAACCTTCACAACCATACTGAATCAAGTTAATTCATCAGTGTACTACTCTTTCATCTGTGGTCCATTTTTCTATAAAACTTTCCTCATTGCTATCGAAAAAAATTGTAGTTTAAATAAGTAGCGATTTCAAAACTTCTGATGAAAAATAAACTTTCGCGAATCATGAAATAGATAAACTATGAATGGAAAATAACATTGTTTTTTATGACCCCCTCCCCCCTCCTTTCGGTAAACAAGCAGTAAACATACCTACAACTTCTTTTTTATCATTACAAGGTAAAAAACGCTAATCACATAGTTCGATATTCAGAGTGGAGAGGAATGTACGACAAACAGTAAGACCCCTGTGAAAGAGAAATTCTATTACAAAGTCTTGAGCACTTTAATTTACACCTCAAGCTGCCAAGTACAGATGCATGTGAATTATGTGATGGCATACCAATCAAGCTTTAGACAGAAAATAATCAAAACACTAGAAAAAGTATTGAAACCAAACGAGAGCTCAACTTGCGGGAAGCTAAATAGGTTAGAGAGAAAATAAAATCTAATGAAATTTGCTGCTGTACGTTCGATGTGCAAAATCACTTCCTTTTCTTAAGCTTTCAACAAGCATATCTTGTTATGAACGCAATCTAAATGTTTACAACTTTGGGGGTGTATTCATTTAATAATAATGTGGAATACATGTATGTTTGGGATGAAATAGAGAGAGGAAGAGGTTCTTAAGACCTTTCTACCATTGTTGCACGACACCAAAGACAGAAAAGCTGTAAACATAAGAAAATTATTCTATATTGTGTTCCCTTTTGCGGCCGAAATAGGAACATCAAAATGTCTCTTATGCTGATGAAACTAGTTAATAGTACAAACATAACAGCAGAGTCAATTGACCACAAATTCATGGTGTCCGGTCACTCCTTCCTTCCGACACAGAATTTGGTCTGATTGAAACAGCAAGAAACAACACATCTATGTTCCTGGAGATTGGGTGGAAAATATTGTGAAATCAAAGAAGAAATGTCCTAAATTTGATGCGACTGAAGTTAAGAACTCCGGCTTTGTTTCTACTACAGCTTTGGAACAAAGTATCACAAACAGAAAGAAGGGTATCAAGGGAGCTTGTTTTAGTTGGATCGATATTAGATGGCTGCGAGTTGTAAGAGGTTCTCCCTTCATGTTAACATTCAATGAGGATCAACCTTATCGCAAAATAAATTTGAGAACGACCTAGTGGGTGCAAGTTAATTTCTTTGTCAAATGTCAGTCAAGACGCTACAACGTCAGTCAGGCCTGCGTACGCAGTCCTTAGAAAAATCACTTGGGCCGAAAAGAAATATATGATGTATCTTCTGTCATCCATTCCGCCATTGCTTCAAGAATCTTCCAATAGAGATCAATACTAGACTCCAAGCTACTTCCTCCAGAGTACAACATGATGACGATAACGATGATGATGATTACAGTATTAGGTACAGTGAATCATTTATGATAACTGGTAATATGCTTCACTCTTTGTGTTTAATTTAGAGTAAAAAATAGAATAAGTAAATATAAATCAAAATCAAGAGTTTTTGTAATCATAAATAAACAAGTCATTATTTAAACATGGAACTTTCACAACCCTACTGGACCAAGTCCTCATTAAAAAAAAATATATATAAATTTACAATAGAAATATTAATTTGTCATTTTAAAAGTAGAAAATTATAAAAATGATACTTACATTTAAAGTATCATTTTTATAATTTTCTACTTTTAAAATGACAAATTAATATTTCTATTGTAAATTTATACTTTTTTTTTCTTTTCTTTTAATAAGGACTTGATTGGGTTGTGAAATTTCCATGTTTAAATAATGACTTGTTTCTTTATGATTACAAAAACTCTTGATTTTGATTTATATTTACTTATTCTATTTTTTTACTCTAAATTAAACACAAATAGTGAAACATATTACCAGTTATCGTAAATGATTCACTGTACATAATACTATCATCATCATGTTGTACTCTAGAGGAAGTAGCTTGGAGTCTAGTATTGATCTCTATTGGAAGATTCTTGAAGCAATGGCGGATTCAATGGCGGAATGGATGGCAGAAGATACATCATATATTTCTCTTTGGCCCAAGTGATTTTTTTTTACACATATAATCCTTATAAATCACTTGACCTGAATTAATTATTTATTAAGAACTTTAAAGCGGTATTATTCACAATAGAGGTAAATGGACTTGGTCTACTATGTTGTGAGCCCCTCATATCACGGTTACATGTGTAAATAACGAAGCGTATTCTAGAAGAATCGAAGATGTAGGTTTTTCAAAATTAAGACTTAAACACTAAGAGCTATTATAAGCCAATATTGGGTATATCTGGCCAAAATATATTGGCTACATTTTAATATGCAATGTTACCCCAGTAGTAAGATGTTTACATTTTGTCAATCTTTCACCAAAATTGGCAAAATTATTTCGTCAATATAAAACCAATGAAGCCAATATCAGGACATAGTAGCGCAATATTAACAAAATGTAAACACACCAATAATGGAGGAATGTTTCGGGCATTCTATTGGAAAATAAATATATCCCTCAAATCCACTTATCCCCTATACGGGCAAAATTCCATTATTATTTGCACTGACGACGGTGTGCTTAATGCTATCGAAACTTGTCTCCCATTTGTAAAAATTTCTTAAAACATCGTTTTATCTGCTTATATTGTACTGCGCCATGTAAAACCGTAATTTGTCAGAATGCAATATTGCCCCAATATTGGACCAATATTGTCTAAATAATGAGTCTAGGCTAAATATTACTATACGATATTAGCAAAGTATTAAGGTGTTTGAATTTTTCCAATATTTCGCCAATTTCGACAAAAAGTTTCACTAGTAAAAATCGATAAAGCTAACTTAAAACAATATTGCCCTAATGTTTATTGCAGAGAAATATTGTCAAAACGTAAACAGAAAAAATAGCGATATTTTATGCCAATGAATGTAATATTGTCCCAATATCGGTCCAATATTAACAAGCTACTAGGGTGCAATATTAGAAAAATAAAGCTTTCTAAAAGCATGCGCATATAAATCAGCCAGTGCAATCTAACCTATAAGAAGAAAAAAGAAATTAAATATTCGGAATATAGCATTTATAGTCCGGGAACCGGTGACATCGAAAATCTCGTAATCGCGGAATTGAAAATTTTTTATGTAAGACGATAGTAATAAGTCATACGAACAAAATGAGCTAGGTATGACTAGGTTTGACAAGCCGAAAATAAATTTAATTAAATTATTAATTCTTATTAAAAATCTGTAATGATCTACCGATTTCGCGGAAAGCCGACATTTGGCGAGCATCGTGGCGCGAAATAAAGTAGCCATCGGTAAAAATTCAAAGAAGAATAAATGTGAAATTTTATCACCGTCCTAAAACCTTTCTTGTAATTGTACAATTAGTTTGAATTGATGAAGAAATTAGTTGATGATTGGTTGATGATTGTGGAGAAAGATGATTAGTTGAAGAAACGAGAAAATATAAAGTTCTCATTTATATTTTTTGTACCGATTTTTGCTAATTTTTCCTATTTTTTCTCTGTTTTTAAGCATTTATATATTGAATTAAACTGAAATATGTGGTCTCTGAATAGAGTCTTTTTTTTTTTTATGCTGGGACATCCCTATGTTAGCTTTTTCGCCTGTTTACGGACTGTCCAGGTACGATAGGAACCAATGCACATTTTTTTCTCTCTTATATTGTTATACTAACATTTCTAGTGTAAGTTTCTTGCTTACTCTTAAACTTTAATTTTTTGTGGCTACCAGCCGCATCTAAACATTCTTCATGGCTCCCATTGCATTGAAAAACGCACTACCTCTACACCGGATGTAAAGATGCACGGCAATTAGGGAATCCAGAAAATGACTACATTGTTCAATTGTTCCTCTCTAAAATAGGTGTGACAGACTTTTTAGGCAGAATAAAGTTTGTCATATCATTTTTTTTCTGAAAGGGCGCAAAATTTTCTATAAAATACTCTAAGACTGGTCAATATCGACGGTAAAACATTATAGTTTTTTAGTAATGATTAATTTAATTAAACATTTTTTCGGCTTGTCAAACCTAGTCATACCTAGCTCATTTTGTTCGTATGACTTTTTTACTATCGATTTACATAAAAAATTTTCAATTCCGCGATGGCTTTTCAATTAGATGTTACCGGCTCACGGACTATTACAAATAGACTAAAAATATTCACATTTGCATTGTATTTAAGATACTCCCTTTTAGGTGCATTCATAATCATATAAATACGTAGCACCTATAGTCGTCGTTCGGCCCGTCTGTCTCTCTGTCCGTACGTCCGCATGTAACAGAGCAAAAACTACCCAACCGAATGGTCTGAAATTTTAAGTATATAATCGTTGCAAAATTTTGTCGAGTCATTTCAAATTTTATGAAAATCGGATGTATAATTAATTAGAGGGACAGTCAAAAGTTTTCCGTTACATGACGTCCAATGGGAAAAAAAATTATTTCAAGTGCATTTAAATGATGTTACAGCCTTTCGAACAGAATGAAATTGATATGCACTTATGAAGTGCACTAAAATATACATTCAGTGCAATACAGTGCAAAAAATATGTATAAAACAAGTTACAGTACGAACGCACCTCATTTGCCACGTTTGACGTGCAATTTCCAACTTTTTTTTTTATTCGTAGAGAATTACAGGTCTGTTCAAGCTAAGAAATGTTTTAAAATATATTTGTAAAACTCTAGTATTTTTTCTGTAACATTTATGTTTTGTAATTTGTTAGCATAAGTGCTGCTCCTAAAAGTATTTTGTTTAGTCATTTGCCACAAATGACCTTCCATTGTAAATTCAAATACAAAGTGTGATTTCAGGAATCCAAATTGGAGTTCAACCCTCGCTCTCGATGTTTCCAAATGTTAACTCAATTTCAGTTCATCTAAACCGTTCAAGATAACACAGAACTTTGATTTCTGAATTTCACATTAAAAAGTCTAAAACTACAAAGCGATTCTTAGAGTAAAGCGTTGTAAGTAAATGTAAGGATTAGTTTTATCTCAGAAAATGCTTAACTTAATGTTTTCAGAAATAGAACCAATTTTACGATGTGCAGAAGCAATTTTTAACATCGGCAGCTATAGTCTCAGTTTTGGTACTTCAAAACAGTCTCAATTAAGTGACAAATTAGAGTATATAAGTGATAAGGAAAAATATCTTGATTTTTTTGTTAAATATTTAAAAAATGAATTTATTTCAACATAAAATTATTTATGAGAAACTCATTTTTTACATGATGGTTGAACATTTATATAAATAAAATTTAGTAAGGTAAAAGTTAATGTACAACATTAGAAAAATAAAGATTTTCAAAGATATGATTATTGACAGCAGCGAAATATATTGGATAAAAAAATATTGATTTTTGACATCGGTGTATTAGACACTTCATATATGTCGATATATCGTTACTTGTTGGAAATGAATAGTTTACAGATGAAAATCAACTCTAAGTATTTTTAATGCACATTTCTACATAAAGCTAACTAAATTCATTTTATTAAAAGAAATCTTTTTTAAGAACTTTTTTCATTGACTTTGTTTTTTAGCATGGCCTACAATTGCAGGTAATGAGAAAATATCTTTCACACAATCAGCAAAGTTTCCTATCATAATTTATATGATTTTTGACTAATTATTAGCGAAATTAAAAAACTCGGAACAAAGACCTTCCCTCACTCCATCCCATTTTCTCAAATAACATTTCTACTAACAAGGTGTCGAAGATGCTTAGACGTGGTTTATGTTCTGTCTTTATTCATTTGTGAATCTTATTGGTTCACCTATAAGATTCTTGCGTTTTTTCATTTTCATTTTTCAAACATTTCTTGCGTTTTTCATAAATATGTTTATGCGGAAGATTTTACATTCTTCTATCTTTACAAGAACGGATTACTGAAAAATTTCGGTTTCCGTTTCTCGATGGTTTTATACGTTTTAAAAGATCCTGAACACAATTTGACTGGTTTTAGAAAATGCCTGTCCGTGAGTCTGTCTGTCTGTATACTTCATAAAATTTGTGGTCGCTTTATGTTAAGAACTAATACACAGAATTTAATCAAATTTCAAATTCAGTTAGACCTTGACATAACTTGGTGCTAATTAATTTTGGTGCCCGACAGGTGGCGCTGCTATGCTGCATTTTCACGATCCCCGCGTTAATTATATCTCAAGAACTTATGCACGAAATTTAACTAAACTTCATAGTCTGTTATACCTTGACATAAATAGGACATTATTAGGTTTGGATGTACACCACCCAATAGGTGTCGTTGTTGTTGTTATTCTCTGTTTATCAAGATTTCTGTGATAGCTATATCTCAAGAGCCAATTGATTGTCATTTAATTTTGTTTGCAGATAATTTGATTTATACCCGTATAGAAGAAATTTTTGTGATCTCCACAAAATCCTTGTTTGTTTTTCTTTTTTTATATACAGGGTGTCCGGTCTCAACGGTGTCCAATGGCTAATTCCTAAACCGTTAGTCATAGACATATAGTTCCAATTACAAAAATGTTTTAAATCACGTAAAGAAATATTTTAAAAGCGATTTGGGTCAATAAAAACATTTCTTAAAAAATTACGAAATTTAAATTTTTATACGGTCCCCCGGTCCTATAAGTTATATTTAGTGAAATTTTCCTTTTACACTGACAAGTAATACAAAAAAAGTCCCGTTATTCTACGATTAAGATTGACCGAGTAATAGCTGTTTAAAGTTGGAGCATATTTTTTGCTGCAAATTGGGGGTCATTCACAAATTTAGTCGAAATATAATTTCGTCAGATATAAAAAATATCTGGGAGTAAAATTAACAATTCAATATAAATTTGAAATCTTTAATCATTCTGGCATATTAATGGAAAATATACAATTTGTAATAAACATTTAAGAAGAAAGAAAAAACAGAATTTTTCTTAAATAAAATGATTCTAAATTAACAGCCTCAATTCTTTACAAAATGATACGTATTTTAAAATATTATTAGATTGCACAAACCTGCAAAAGTTGGGTTATGTCATGTTTTTTAGCTAATTATAATTGATTCTTGTATACTATGTACCGCTGAATCCGAAATTGACCTTCATTTTTAACTATCATATCAGGATTTTTCGCACATTGCAAATTTCAAAGTTAAGGAGTTCAATGTTAAAATTGAATTTCGTCCCCCATCTCATTGGACCACTCAGCTGTTTAGCTGTAAGAATCCCAGGATAAGAAAAATATCGAATAATTTTTTTAATAAAATAAAATAAATGTTTTACATATGTTTTATAGTATGAGATTTCAGCTATATTTTAACTTACACATTTGCGATTTGCAAAAAAAAATTCTAACGTGATGGTTAAAAATGAAGGTCATTTTCAGATTCAGTGCTAAAAAGTGCGTAAAAATCAATTATCAAAAGTTAAAAAACACAACCATCTCCGCTACTTTATAGTATTCGATTTTTGTTATTCTTTAAATTTGAAAATTTATGATTTGCGAAATATCCTGACATGACGGTTAAAAATTAAGGTAATTTTCGGATTCAGTGCTAAAAAATACATAAATGTGAAAAACCCAACTATCACAGTCTTGTATTATCTAATCTAAAACTTTTTCTTAAACTCCTTGGCAGAAATTTATCCAAAATTTTTTGTGTTATCCTGTAAAATAAGTATAAATGGTAACCACCGAAAATCTTAATAATATTAGATTGTTATCGGATTTGCGCCAGTATGTAAAATGCAAACTCGATCGGATATTTAAAAGTGGGTTAAAGTTAGAGTACAAATTTTGAACTGGAAAAACATACATATGATTGTTGAAGTAACAAAAAAACATAATTTTTGTTAAAAGAAATCATAAGAGAAACAGTCTCAAATCCTGACAAAATAAAACCTATGTTATTTTAGCCAATTTGGGACTTAATCATAATACTTGTAGGATTTTTTTCAAAGAGCAGATACACATGAAGTAAGACCTTCGTATACTTTAAACAGTTGGCATATGATCCCTCAAAGCCAAGCCGAACTCATTTGTTTTCAGAGTAGAAAAGTGGCATAAGTCATGCATTTTTAAAGTTTCATAACTCGCTCAATTTTAGCGTTATATGAATGGGATTTTTTTTTGTCTTACTTTTCAGTGTAATAGGAAAAAATTACTAAATATAACTTATAGGACCGGGGGACCGTATAAAAATTTAAATTTCGTAATTTTTTAAGAAATGTTTTTATTGACCCAAATCGCTTTCAAAATGTTTCTTTACCTGATTTAAAACATTTTTGTAATTGGAACTATATGTCTATGACTAACGGTTTAGGAATTAGCCATTGGACACCGTTGAGACCGGACACCCTGTATAATGAAATTGTTTATTACTATTGAAGAAATAAGTTTATAAAAATAATATCATTCCAAAAAGTAATGTATGCATACATTTTAATAAAATGTATACCGATGTATATAAAATAATGCCAATAAAATAAGTTAGATTACACCATGTTGCTGTGTCTCAAACCTCTTCTGTAAATATGTATTCTTAAATACAGGGTGTTTCTAAATGAATATCGGGGTTTTAACGCTTTGTAGTATCTATTATATAAAACTTAAAAGTATACTTAATACATAAAATGAAAGAGCAACTCAAACAGTTTGTTCGTACCTGTGCATTCGCATGCGCACGCAATGTTTCTTCCGTCATCTGTTAAAAAGCGCTAGTAGCAAAAATAGCGACTAGTGAACAGAAAGCATTTTGTGTTATGCAGTTTGCAAGGACCGAATCTGTAGTTACTGTGCAAAGTGCGTTCCGGATTAAGTTCAGATGTGATCCCCCAAGTGATAATAACATCCGTAGATGGTATCATCAGTTTGAAAATAGCGGCTGCCTTTGCAACAATTACCCCACAAACACTAATCAACATTTAGGAAGAACTGAGTTATCGACTTGATGTGTGCCGTGTGACGAAAAGTGCTCACATTGAACATTTGTAAGCTTGTAGATAAAACTGTTTGAGTTGCTCCTTCATTTTATGTGTTAATTATAATTTTAAATTTTAGATAATAAATACTACCAAGCGTTAAAACTCCGATATTCATTTAGAAACATCCCATCTTTTGCATATATCAATACTAGTAGCTAGAAATCACAAAGGAATCCTTTGGAAATCTAGGAGGACTAAACATATTTACCCAAATTTTATGGCTAAGCAAGACAATAATTAGGTGTTGTTGTAACTTCTGTGCCATCTGAGAGATTTTTTTTTCTGCCTGCCCGATATTTTTATGATATCGATGTCTTTATAACGATACATCAAAAAATCATTTTGAAAAAATTTCCCATCATTAATTATAAAATGAGTATAGTCTAAGCTATAAGCGAAAAAAAAGTACAAATATTTAAGATATACTCAAAATTGTTTTAAAAATATATATAATTACATTTTTTAAAATATTCTTTAACTTTCTGCTTTAATTTCCAGACAAATCGCTTCAATTATGAAATGTTTAAATGTATCAGAAAAACTCTAGTCCTTTCTATAACGTTCATGTTTCGCATTTTCTTAGTATATTTAACTGCAAAAGTGTGATTTCAGGAATTCAAATTGGAGTTCAACCATATTGTTTCGATGTTTTTTGATGTTTTCAAATGTAAAGTTAGTTTTACTTAATAGGTGTTCAAGATAACACAAAACTATCATTTCTGTATTTTACATAAGAAGATACGTAATTTCAAAGAGATTCGTAAGATAAATCATGTAGGGATAATGTAGTAAATGTAGGGATTTGTTTTATCTTAGACATTTTTTTAACTTGTTTTCGGGAAAAAATCTAGTTTTGTAATCTAAGGAAAACATTTCGAATAGCAGAAATATTCTCTCAAATTTCGTTAAAATATTGCGTTATCTTTTGATAAATTAGACCAGAGGATTTATAAAGCATAATTACTGAAATATTTCAAACCCACTGTTTTGGGTAAGGTTAAAAATAGGGAATTTTTATATGGGACTTGAAGTTTTATCACAGATAGTTATATTTTTAAAAAGGGAAATTTCACCTTTAAACAAAAAATTGTAATATAACTTCAATATATTCTTTAATTTTGATACTTGATTTTCTAAAAACCTTAAACCTGTACATAGTTTAAAATATTTAAATATATCTGAAATAATTCTAGCCTTTAGCATAAATCGCACGTTTTTATTTATACATATCTGAAAAGAGTTTAGAATTTTCTTTAACTTTCACGTTTTACCCTTTGTTAGCATAAGTACTGCTTCTAAAAGCAATTTTGTTTAGCCATTTGCCAGAAATGACCCTCCATTGTGAATTCAAATGAAAAACAACAATTTCAAGAATTCAATACGGAGTTCAACTCTCTCTTTCTATCTTATAAATGTTAAGTCAATTTGGCTTCATGTCGTCAAAGAAAACACAGAACTTTGATTTCTTAATTTCAGATTAGAATATCTAACACTGCAAAGATATTCTTAGAGAAAAACATGTTAGTGAACTCATGTCGAAGTTAATTGTATCTGAGAAAATGTTTAACCCTCTACGGCCCGTGGTAGCATATTTGCTACCATGAGTTTAGCTTTGATTTTTAGCAAGAAATTTCTTAAATAATGTGTATTTTAAATCATTACATCAATAACGGAACCTTTAGGTAATATTAGGTATGGCATTTAAATGCAGATGGCAGCACTAAATAAGAAAAAAATTAGTTTGAAGAAGCATGTCTGATAAAAATGGTAAAATGGCATTTACAGTGGTAAGTTTTCGCTAATCTTTTCAAATATTTTATTTAGATAAAACTAAATACACAGGATATATAGTTATAAAAAGACTTACTGCTATTATCTGCACAAAAAAGTTCAATGTAGGTTTATTTTTTAATGGTAAAATGAGTAATTAAAATCAAGGTAGCAAATCTGCTACCACGGGCGTTAGTGATCATAAGCGCATGGTTACATTTTTGACCAAATATAAGAGGATACTGGGAAGATGGAATAAGGAATGAACAAGTTTGTCGTAGGAGTCTTGTCTCAAAACAGGTTTGAAAAGATTTTAAGATATATACATTTTGTTGATAATTTAAGTGTTGATGATACTGTGCGACTTGATAAATGTTGAGGAATATGTTGAAGGATAACATGCTATCAATACCAGAAGAATGTAAGCAGTCGAATGATGAAATAATGATCCCATTTCATGGGAGAGCCCACATAAAACAATACATGCCAAAAAATCCTTGTAGTAAATGTGGATTGAAATTATGGTCTAGGTGTGGACATTTCGGTATTTGCTACGATTTTGACTTCTATACTGGACTGGACAGTCTAAAGGACATTATGGGGAACAAACTGATTATAAATTAGGATTAGGGGCAGGTGTTGTTTTAAAACTATGCAGCACATTGCAAGCCCCAGAGAAAACTACAATTATTGCAGACAATTTCTTCACCGGAATTAACCTGGTAAGAGAACTGTCGGAAAAAAAAGGCTTCATAAGGACTGTGAAAGAAAACAGATTGATGAATTGTAAATTAAGAAATAAGAAAGAAATGAAGAAAGAAGAAAGGGGGTTCATTGACTACTCGGTAGCATTTATAGACAATTTTGATGTTATAGCAGTGAAATGGTTCGACAACAGATGCTGTACTTTATTATCGAACACTGTAGCTCCTGTAAATAGGAGAGTAAAATTTCAAAATAAAGAAGTACTAGTACCTTGCCCAGCAGTCATTCCTCTGTACAATCAAAATATGGGAGGGACTGACTTGAATGATATGATGCCATTTAAATAGAAGTACACGTTGAAATCAAATAGATCGTACTTGTACATGTTTTGGCGCACAGTCACAATGGCAACCGTCAATGCATGGTGTCTTCATCGGAGACATTGTAGCCAACTCTGTTCTAAATGACTCCAGTGTTCTAAGCGAAACACTCTTTCTTACTTTCGCTCTTTTTTGGACGAATTAGCTACAAGCCTTATCACTGTTGGTAAGAAGAAGGTAGGTAGACCATCTCTCGAGAATCTAAAAGTTCAGCAGCCTAAGAAAAAGACTCGAAAAGAGGAAACACCAAAGGTAAAATTTACATACTGAAAAATCTTTTTTACAGCTAAAATATATATGTTCATAATATGTATATCTTAGTTTAAATGTGAATAATGCAAGTATATATTTTATTCACTTTTAGGAAACAAGGACTGATGGCGTCGATCATTGGCCTATATATGAACAAAAACGCCAAAGATGCCATATTTGTCCAAGGGGAACATTTTTTTCAATAAAATGTCAAAAATCCAGCGTATTCCTATGTATAAATAAAGAAAGAAACTGTTTTAAAGCCTACCACATGTAAAATTAGCAGTTTTTCAAAAAATAAAATAAATATCAAATGCTGTAAAATTCTTCATTTTTCATCCTAATCTGCCCATGGTAGCATATATGATACCATACAGAAATCCTTTAAAATATAACAAAATCTCAATTTTTTTTTTTCATATTTTTATTTTATTTGACCCACAACAGCATAAATAAGACAAACAAATAATTTTTCCCGTAGCAATTTCTTGTAGTGGACAGTAGAGGGTTAACTTAATCTTTACAGAAAAAAGATCTACAAAAGGTATGTCAAATATCTGTAACATTATTTCAAAGTTTCGTTTATCAAATATTGCTTTATTGCTTCCATCTATCTATAATGGAATAAACTATTATAATTGAATTGTTTTTTCGACATCTGGTTTTCGTCGGATTTACACGTTTTATGAGTCAGACACCCCAAAAAACAGGTTTGTACAAAAGTTTGTCTATTCATGTGTCGCCATCTTATCATCGGAAAGTGTATGAAGTTATGCATAGAATTCAACCAAATTGTATCTACAGTGCGTCTCATAAATATAAAGACACTGATATTTTTGAAATAATATTTTAATAATTCAGTATTCAAAATTATATTTAAGCATATAACGAAAAGTATGTGCCAAGAAAACATTTTACAGTAAATTAAATTAGAATTAAATAATTTCAACTCGAAAATTGATAAATGTAAATAAATTTGCTGTCTCATAAATATAAAGACATTTTACATACTTTTGAATTACCGTCCAATAAATAATCCTTTCTTATTAATGACAGAAAATATTCTAGCTTCCATGCTTTTTATTAAGTTGTATAAATATTTTGGCTTTATATCGAACCAACTTCGTTCGATTTCTTTTTTCAACTCAAGGACGTTTGAAAATTGCCTTCCAGATGCATATACACTGCAAACAAGAGTGCCACAAAGATTCTTAACTGGCTTTAAATCAGGATTACGTGCGTGAAATACCGTGACATGAACATTGCTATCGGCAAACCATTTTTTTTGTGAGTCTTGATGTGTGAATCGATGCATTATCCTGATGGTACAAATAATTCCGACCACCAAGAGTTTCAGCAATTGGCAACAACTGACTATCTAGCAGTTCGACATACTCTTTAGACGTCTGTTTACCTTCCAGAAAAGCAATATTCGTAGTTCCATTAAAAGAGAAGGCACCCCACACAATAACAGAACCTCCCCCTTTCTGCCTACTGAAGAAGGTTTGAGATTAACGCCTTAAATCGTGCGAGTAGGAATTCCAACCATCTGGGCCATCCAAGTTAAATCTCTTTTCATCTGAAAAAATGTCTTGCATCCATTCGTCTTCCAGTGCATATGATCTTTAACTCCGATTAACCTCTGTTCTTTGTGTTCTTTTTCAGTAAAGAAAATCTGCACGTATGTCGGCATACAATGTTTTTTCTTTCTTTTATACGACGATGTACTGTATCCTTTGGGACCATACCATAAACTCGTTGAGAAACTTATCGGAATGACATTTTTTGCGACGAAACAAGTCGCATGATCTTGCAATCGAGTCTTTCACTAGTTTTACTCGGCCTGCCAGATCGTTTTCTTGAATATAAATTGTAAGTTTTTGATAAAATTTTATAAAGTGCAGCTCTGATTCTCCCAGTTTTTTTAAATATTTGACAAACTGCTAAGCCATTAGCTTTAAATTCACGTATTTTACAAATTTCATCTTTAGAAATTTCAAAGTTCCACGGTATCTTTGTAATTGAAACAAGTCAAAGAACTTCGCTCGTTTGGGTAAGTTAAAGTGTATTTCTGCGCGTGCGAATTAATTCTGTACGCGCGCATTCGAAAAAAAATTGTATATGAAGCAGTTTCAAGTTTGTCTTTATATTTATGAGACAGCGTAATTTTTTATTTTTTTCATTATTGAGACGAAATTATTTTATTTAAATTAAAACCCCTATAAGAGATTCATTTCAGTGGTCTTAATATGAGGTATAAAATTTAATTTCTTTTAACTGAATGAATAAAATGTAATTTCAAAAACATCTGTGTCTTTATATTTATGAGACGGACTGTATATGTTTTAGGCTATGGCAAGCGGGTCCTCCTTCAATTTGGAAATATTCCGCCGGAAGGGAGCGCTGTAATAGTGATTCTCGTATAATTTTCTGATTTTTCGTAAGACAATTGCACAATGTAAAAAATAAAAATAAAAGAAAATGTCCGAGAGAAAACAGAAAATGTACTGACAGCTAAGTGCCCGTCTTTTCTCCTTTTTTTCTCAAAATTTCATTTTAGTATTGTCCCGTTTACAAGATGGAAATTTTTGTCTTTAGAAATAAATATGAACAACAGAGCAATATTAAAAAAAAAAAAAAAAAAAAAAAAAAAAAAAAAGCAATTTAACAAATTACAACGTCCATTTGGAAAACGATTTTTTCAAAGACTAAAATTTAAGACATAAAAAATCGCACGGCCATTACATACATTACGTACGCCATGAATTAAACATTAATAGTGTTATTACACGTAAAAATTACAAGCGACAACAATCGCCTGCGACGCGTCAGATTTCCTGAAACCTACGTATTATCCAAGCATTTCATTGGCTGTTCGGGAAAAGGCTTTTCCATCGTCCAAGAAATCTGACGACCCATTTTAAATGGAATTTCATTCTTAAACTTCTAAACATCCCACAATATTGTTTTTTACACCGCAGTATAGAGAAAAAAATGTACTTTTAAATGCAATTTATTTGAAAGCTGTATCTCAATTTGTTTCTGAGTTATTAATTTTTTTTTTGTAGTTTTTATTACTTTTTTGTCATAGTGGCAACAGAAGTATCCATCTCTGTTGAAAGTGAAGGGAAATACAGATTACTGTATAGACCAATCAGAAAACGAATAAAATGCGTATTCAACCAATAAAACGCCTCAGATATGTTTTTGATTTCCTACCCTGACAGAGGACAATAACCATTTTTCCAAATGGTTACAAAAATGTAAACGATAACTATACATAGTTATGCATATTAACATGGAGCAGATATTTGTATATTTCTTACCCATTTTTTTATCAAGCCATCACCCCTTGCCTTCCTTTGGATTCGAACCTCAGAACTCGCTTTTAGAGGATGAATTTTCTATCTCTTACAATAAATGGATACATCCAACGATTCGGCTATAAGACAAAAATCAATTACAAAAATTTTACTACAGTTTTCCCGTTTTCTCTCAACTGAAAAAGAGCATTTCCGTTTGTCTGTCTCGGAAAGAACATTTTCGTTCTTAAAGTTCCTTAAGTAAGGATAAAGAGTCATTTTCCCATTTATTGCAGGAAAGTTTGTGATTGCATTCAAAATAGAAAGTTTTCATTAAAGGACATAAATTTCACATAAAATCACCCGTATATATACTTTTTTTTTTTTTTTTTTTTTTTTTTACGGTTCAGGTAAAAGTGAAATTTATTTACATACAAAATAAAAATAATGCAAAAAACACGTCCAGCTACATTTTCTTTAAGATATCTTTTAATCGATTGATTCCTTGTTAAAATCTTTAAACTTGTTCAAACTTTGAAATATTTTATTATATCTGAAATAATTCTAGCATTTTGTGTAAATCTCACGTTTTTACTTAAATATTTCAAAAAAAAAAAACTCTAGTCTTTTGCGCAACTTTTATGTTTTGCACTTTATTAGCGTAACTATCGCTTCTAAAAATATTTTATTCTGCCATTTTCTAGAAATGACCCACCATTGCAGACTGAAATACAGAAGTGAGATTTCAAAAACTGAATTTTGAGCTTCTCTTAAATTCGAAGTTTTTAAACTAACTCCACTGCACTTCGTGTAAAAATCTAAAAATCATGCAAAACTCTGATTGGAGAATTTTGCAACAGAATTTCTGAAAGCACAAAGAGATTCTTAGGCTAAAACATCGTTGTAAATAAATGTATGGATTAGTTTTACCTTGCAAAATGTTTAACTAAATTCAACGGGAATTAAAGTCAACCTTGTGATCAACAGTAAAATTTCTAACAACTATATAATTTCAAGTTTTGTTAGATCAAAACGTTATTTTAATACATATGTGAAATATTTAATTATGTCTGAAAAAACTCTAGCCTTTTGTGTAAATCTCAAGTTTTTATTTAAATATACCTGAAAAATTCTAGCTTTCTGTGCAACTTTTATATTTTGCACTTTATTAGCATAACTATCGTTTCTGAAAATATTTTATTCTACCATTTTCAACAGATGAGCTACCATTGCAGACTGAAATTCAAAAGTGATATTTCAAAAACTGAAATTTGAGTCCTTCTTAAATTCGAAGTTTTTAAACTAACCCAATTTCACTTCGTGTAAAGATCTCAAAATCACGCAAAACTCTGATTGGCGAATTCTTACAACAGAATTTCTGGAAGTACAAAGAGATTCTTAGGCTAAAACATCGTAGTAAGTAAATGTATGGATTAATTCTAGCTTAGAAAATGTTTAACTAAATTCTACGCGAATTTAAACAATTTTTTATCAACAATAAAAATTTCGAACAGTATAAGTTCAAGTTTTGTTAGATTGTGTGATTGATAAATGATAAATCCTAAAAAAATAAACTAAATGTTTTTTTAAGATATGATGAAAAAATGTGCATTTGTTTCATAATGAAAGTACTTGCTAGAATCTAGAGGATTTTATAAGCAATGATTGAAATCTTACATGTACAGGATATTTTTTCAATTTTATTAATGAAATATATTGATTATAGTATTACAAGAATAACAGTCACTACATTGACAAAACTATTTGAATCCAAATCAATACAAAAATTAAATTAAATTTCCCATTAAAAGAGGTACAAACATTTTATATTTTATATATCTTTAGCCCGCTGACCATGGCGACTTTATTGGGGACCACCAGCGGCCAAGAGGCGAGGCTCTGCTCTCGAAGCTGGCAGACGGGAAGTGTTGGGTTCGAACCCAATCGAGCCCGTCGGCCTAATCGTTCGGAGTTTTCCGTGGTTTTCTTCGAACCTTGGATTTCATTGCGTAAATACGGGTTAGGTTTCCTTAGAAAGACCCCAACGGAGAGCATTCACCACGGACCCATATCCCTAGTGTAGATAATCGGCCGTCATAAAACAACACAACACAACACGCGTCTTTTTGGGGATCTACAAAAGTTTACATAATAACAGAAAAAAAGTCCCATATATCTCGGATTTTCTTATATGATATCATAAACTTCTAAAGCGTTTGTATCGCCTCCAAACAAGCTAGGAGTTGAGTTGGTATTTTTTTTTTTTTTTTTTTGGAGGGGGGGGGGGATAAAAATGTCAAAAATGTAGTAAGTCCCATATTTATTTTCACTCAATCTTTAACTAAATGTTGAATTGATATTTGAGGAGCCCACAACCATAGGAGACAAGTCCATTTTGAAAAAAAATGAGATAATCCATTTAGAATATGCATAAAATCTGTTTCATTCACTCCCGCAGTGAATCAAGACTGTAAACAGATGCCATATATGAGAAAGTATGTGAAAACAGGCTTGATTCACTGTGGAAGGATATAACACAGATTTTATGCTCCTTCTAAATGGACTATCTCATTTTTTTTTTTCAAAATGGACTTGGTCTGCTATAGTTGTGAATCCATCATGAGTAAACGTTTGATTAACTTTTTTGCTGGAATGCGATCTTGAATTTGTGTATCACCCACGGGTGACAGGTACTTTTTGATAAAATTTGTTTTTTAGTGTTATTTTTTAATGAAAACAATAGAACATAACCTATGAATTTAAAAAATATATATCTGTAAGTTTACTTATGGATGTTGGAGAGTTAGGTTTAAAACAGACAGATATAGAGTGCGATTTTGCATATCTTTAATATCCAAACCGTAACGTTACGAAAATATGTATTTAGCAATAAATAACAATATGCAAAAAATATCAGTTAATTAGTAAATCACACATAAAGTGTTTTCATACAGAAATTCGCTTGTCAATTCAAAATATTATCTTACAAATTTTAGCATACAATGTATGTCCCAATCCAAATGATACTACCTCTGTATGCAGGAAATATACCGTGTGTTTCAGTACTAAGTTTACAAACTTTAAGTGGTTGTAGAGCACACTACAGTAAAAGAAAATTTCATAGAAAACCAAGGTCGCAATCTATTTACTTAGGCAAAAATACAGGGTGCTACACTTCAACTTAAGCCCAGGTTTTCGGTCATAACTTTAGTAACAATGTAGACATTTTATACAAAATAATGAACTTGTGTCAAAAAAGGCCATAAAATAACAAAAAATGCTACAATTGTACAGTAATTCGATAGGTGTGCCGTATGATAGATAGATACCCTATGTCAACGACATTCCGAAAAGTGAATCATCTAACTTAACGCTAATTGATGCGGTTTATGACCACTTCCACCGAAAGTAGTGACCCTATATCTGTTGAGTTAGTGGAAGTGACCACCATTCAATCAACACTAAATTAGACGATGCATCTTTCCGAGTGCAGTTAACATTTCATACGGTGAACCAACCAGATTACAGTGTAATTCTAGCTCTTTTCAGTATTTAATCGCATTTTACACGCAGCAAGTTAATTCTGTTGTAAATTTTGTTTAAATATCTTTATTGTTATTAAAGTTATAGCCGAAAATCTATGCTCAGATAGAATTTAAACACCCTGTTTTCTTACCTGAATAAGTAGACTACGCGCTTATTTTCACATGCAAAAATTGAGTGTGATCTACTACGTCTTAAAATTTGTGACCATGGTACTGAAACACACTATATCTACAAATTTATACCAAAACGCATTTTTATATTTTGGAACATTAGAATAATATACTTCTAAACTTTTGAAAATATTTGTAGGTATATTTTCTGAGCTATGCCATAGGTTGCCATCAAATTCCAAAGAGCATTTCTACATTCGTGCGTTTAGTCGCAATCTTCAGAACCTTCTCTGGTTTATATAGCTCGATTAAAAGACATGAAGGTAGAAAATAAAAACCTTGTTAATCTTTCTTTAATTTTAAGATGAAATTTTAAATACTTTGTCAATTTTCGTTTCAGTAACTTCAAAAACGTTTCATTAAAATAAACTTTAATAAGTATAAAAGTAACAAATATAAAAGTAAAAATACTTTTTTAAAAACAGTCTTTTATAAACATTCAGTATTCATCTTGAAAATTACGCCTACATTATTGCGTTTAGTCGCAATCTTCATAACCTTCTCTGGTTTACATAGCTCGATTGAAAGACATGGAGGTAGCAAATACAAACCCTATGAATCTTTCTTTAATTTTAAGATGAAATTTTAAATACTTTGTCAAAATTTTGCGTTTCAATGACTTCAAAAACATTTCATTAAAATGAACTTTGTATAAATGTAACAAGTATAAAAGTAATAAGTATAAAAGTAAAGATACTTTTTTAAAAACAGTCTTTTATAAACATTCAATATTCATTTAAAAATCACACCTAATGTTTCGATTGCAATTTATGTTTTTCTCTAAAATTTCCGTTATAACACATTAATTTGGCCGTGGGCACCGAACTTGATTATGAAAAATTCCCTAGGGTTTACGCTGGGTAGAATGCCCAAGTAAGTGAATTTATTAAAAAGTGTATAATTTTTGCTCTGTTTCTTTTTAAAGGTAAGACAACGGGAGAGAAAAAGATAAAAATTATTTAAACTATCTTTTTAGGATTTCTAAATTGATCTCCCGACGTATGATCGTAAATAATATAATATTTAAGTAATATTAATTGATAAAAGTATATATTTAAAATACGCTCTTCATTACGCGTAATACACTCTTCATTTTTTATTATTAATTTATTTTCTACTTTTAACCTTTAAAATGTTCATTGTTCTAGTTTCACAGCCTATTTTGGACTATTTTGGGGAGCTTTGTATTGGCGCATCATTGAATCCATTTTTGTTTCAACTCCTATACAATGGTACGAGTTACAGAGAACAGTGAGCAATTTATCACCTACGGTTGTCTAAAAGAAGAATGTCGTGAAATTAAACTATAAATTTATAATTTAATTCTAAAAATATTAAAATATTTATTGTCCTCGAAAACACACATGTGAGAGTATTTTTTTTTTTTTTTTTTTTTTTTTTTGGCCATTTGGAAAAAATGGTTATTGTCCTCGTCAGGGTAGGAAATTAAAAGCATATCTGAAGCTTTTTATTGGTTTAATCCGCATTTTATTCGTTTTCTCATTGGTCTATACAGTAATCTCTATTTCCCTTTACTTACAACAGAGATGGATACCTTCTGTTGCCACTATGACAAAAAAGTAATAAAAACTACAAAAAAATTAATAACTCAGAAACAAATTGAGATACAGCTTTCAAACAAATTGCATTTGAAAGTACATTTTTTTTCTCTATATGATGGTGTAAAAATTAATATTGTGGGATGTTTAGAAGTTCAAGAATGAAATTTCATTTGAAATTGGTCGTCAGATTTCCAAGAAATCTGACGATGGAAAAGCCTTTTTCCGAACAGCCAATGAAATGCTTGGATAATACGTAAGTTTCAAGTGGATAATACGTAGGAGTCGTAGATGATTTTTGTCGCTTGGAATTTTTACGTGTAATAACACTATTAATGTTTAATTCATGGCGTACGTAATGTATGATCACCTCCGTGCGATTTTTTATGTCTTAAATTTTAGTCTTTGAAAAAATCATTTTCCAAATGGTCGTTGTAATTTGTTAAATTGCTGTTTTTTTTTTTAATATTACGCTCTTCATTTTTATTTATAATTAATTTTCTACTTCTTTAAAATGTTTTTGCTCCAGTTTCTCAGCCATTTGTCCTGTTTTTTGAGAGCGTGTATTAGTGCATCATTAAATCTACTGTTGATGGTTTCAACTTCTATACATTTGTACGCGCAATATATAGCGATTTATTACCTGTGGAGGGCTAACCGAAAAATGCCTTAAAATTAAACTATTAATTTACAATAATATTCTTAAAGTATTAAAATGTTGGACTGTCATCGAAAACACACATGTGACAGTAATTTTATATATAATTCTAGCGTATCAAGAAATGGGTTAAATATCGATTTCAAAATTCCATTTTTATATACAAAAATCACTACCGGCTCGGCCTGTAGGCGGAAGTAGATTTCGAAGTTAAGTACTAATTTCACCAACAAAAACTAACTCATGATTAGAGATAAACCCACTTTAGCAATTTTATCTGGCCGCTTTTGACGAGTTTTTTATTTCATTTTTCTGTAAGAGCTGTTTTTTTTTTTTTTTTTTTTTTTTTAGAATCATGTAAAGACGGTATTTAAAAAAAATTTCAACGCTCAACAACTCGAAATTTTCTGACACATTTTCAGACTCAATTTTAAAAGTAAAAACATGAAACTTGGTGACGTGATTTTTTGAAGAGATTTATAAGCAACCTGTGTTTTTATTTTTCGTTCAATTAATTAGAACTTGATTTATGAACAATTATTCTCTCAGTACGACTATTTGTTTTTGTTTCCAGCACTATTGATTTGGGAAATTCCGTTCGAAAGCTCACTTTTACAGCATTTTTTGACATATATTCTGCCTTTATATAAAAAAAAAAACAAGTAAGAAAAATCATGTTAAGCATAGATTATGAAACACTTTCCAACAAACACTTCCTGAATGCTTTAACAAAACTTCGTTATTTAGGGAAATCAGGCATATAAGAGAGCTAAGTAAACATTTTAAGAAAACACATGAAACATTTGAAAAATTGGTTTCTGCAGTTACCGTCTATAGCCAAATATGTATTTCAATTCTTTTGAACAGCTTGTATTTGATCTGTAGGATGATATATATACTATATAATGGGAAAATTTAGTCTAGCAAGAAAACGCATAACAGGTTGAAATTTATCTTTCAGCAATTTATACTAATAGATCAAAACATACTTGTATACATTTGTACACCCCTGTAGTTAACCTAGTACCTTTATTACACGCCACTATTTATCTAAAGTTTAATTCAAAATAAAACATTCTTAAAACTACTGAAATCACATTTCCAGAAATTATCATTTATAGACGGCCATGTATCCATTTCTTTGCGGGAACCTATATATCATTTTATCTATGTTCAACAAATATTTTTTTGAAAACCAAATGCAATTCCGCGTAAAAATGCATAACTCATTTGAAAACCACCTTTAAGCAATTTGCAATCATACCCAGTAACCCTTACGAATTATTTTGCGTAGTCTTGTATATAAATTACAACATTTATACACACCATATACTATGCATAAATATAGTAAAACATAAAAGTACATAACATAATTAAAAATGAATTTCTAGTAATCATCGCTACTGTACAGTACTTCGGATACAATATAGTATCTGAAATCTTTTGTGTGTCCCTGTAAATGCTATGCACTTCGTATTATACATGAAATAAGTTATAGTAAACCTCAGCGATGTGTATCAATTTCATTATGCATGAAATAATTTAAGGTAATTAAAATACGCCGCAAGAAATTCCCTCCACCCCTATATCGTTCTGTAACGGAATTATTTTGTGCGGCCCTGTAAATGAATAATAACTATTCTTTGCACCGTATATTCTACAGAATGCATATTTTAGTGCACTTGATAAATGATTATCAATTTTATTGTGTTTGAAAGCATGTAACATCATTAAAAACCATTTTAAACGATTTTTTCCCATAGGCCGTAATGTAACGGAAAACTTTTGACTGTCCCTGTAAATGAACTAAACATGCTAGAAACTTTATTTGAAATAGGGATGGTATTATGGTAGAGGTCACTAGTGGTGGAAAGTTAGAGCGCGGACAGACGGCCAGAAAAACCCGAAGTCATAAACACTTTTCAACTTTGTAGGAAAGTGTTAAAAAAATAAATCGACCAACCAATACGGCACATTATATAGTTTCTGTATAAGAGAACCTGACAAAATGAACCAAAAATGAATTTAAAAAGGAGTCAGAAAATAAGCAATTTGGATTTGAGTACACCCTTAATACGACAATTTTTTTTGTCAAACCCAATTTTTTTTTTTTTTTTTTTTTTTTTTTTTTACTGTTAGAGATGGTCTGTCGGTCTTACCAAAAATTTGTCACTATAAAAGTTGTAGATAATATTAAGAAGATGTATAATAAATTTAAGAGGATTGGATATCTTGTGAATTGACGAAGTTATTTTTTTTTCTTCTTCAACCCCCCCCCCCCCTCACCCCCGGCTTATTTTTTTTTTCGTATTTATATTTATTTTATTTATTTATTTATTTATTTATTTATTTATTGCGGTAAGAGTTGGTTCTATCAAAAATTTCTCAATATGAAAGTTGTAGATAGCATTAAGAAGATTTATAATAAGTTTAAGTGAATTTGATATCTTGAATATAAACGAAGTTATGAATTTTTTTCCGCCTAAAACCCTATTTTTTTTGTCTCATGAGCAATTTTTAAATTTTATCAAAAATCTGTGATACATAAATTTTTGGTCGTTTTCTTAGAAGTAATAATAACTTTAAATTAATTTGATATGTATTATAATTAAGAAGTTTTCACAAAACCCCTCCCTATTTTCACCACCTTGGTCTGATTTTGCTCGTTAATGAACTTGACCGAGATTTTCTGCCCCTTGATTTTCTGTGTCAGTTTTGAAGAGATTTGTGCAGAATGATGGAATTTAAAGTGCCCATAAAAAGTGATATATATATATAAATATGTATATATATATAACCATTAATTAAACATTACCGACCATCATCAAAAAACGCAATATTGTGGATGATTGACAACAAAATGCGCCACAAACCAACAATATAGAACTGTATGTATAAAATAAAGTACCTTATACCTAATTACAAGAATTAACATGGAAGAAAAAAAAGAAGAATATGGATTCCGAAAAAAATTGAAAAACTTATATATTGAATTACGTTTTCAAGAGTACAGAATTCAATGATATAAGCAAATCAGTTCATTTTGAATTATTTTTTCCTTAATATTGGTATCTTATATATATTTATATATACCTAGGTAGCTAAATGTTTTAGCAATCTTTTAAATATGTATATATATATGTAGAGAGA
This sequence comes from Maratus speciosus, assembly GCA_963932465.1. Lineage (NCBI taxonomy): Eukaryota > Metazoa > Arthropoda > Arachnida > Araneae > Salticidae > Maratus > Maratus speciosus. Next base: position 131,460,333 of record OZ010789.1, read on the forward strand.
GAGAGTTTTGAACTGGGGGTGGTTTGAGGTTCTGGGGACGTGATTGGCGTAGATCTGCAAAAACAAAAATTATCACATCGAAACATATATATTTTTTTAATTCATGAATATTTCCGTAAAGAAGAGAACGTTAAACATATACATTTAAATTCTGTTTAAATGTGATATACTTCTTCCAGTGGAATAAGCTGAAAAGAGAAAGTAGTAAACATTTCAAGACATGCAAACCTTTGTTTTTAAATTCTTAAACGGCAGTTAGCGATTTAAGTACGCTTTAATACAGCTTTATTTCACTCATTTCTGAATCTTTTCATGAACATAGACATACTAAAGAACATCAATCATGTCAAAACTTAAAAATGCATGAGACTTCAAAAATCTCAGGGAGAATATGAAACATTTATGTTTAGTTGAAACATGACTTTCTCTGGCCTAAGAAATACGATCAAAAGAAAAGATTCTAGAAATTATAAGCAATTCCTAAAGCGATTCTAGAAATTATAAGCAATTCCTAAAGCGATTCTTAAACTTAATAACTTAAACGTTTCCTAACTTAATACGAATCCTAAAAGCATTCTTTATTTTCAGAAAGCTCAGAAACCAATCTATTTTCGAGATTTAAATAATCATTATAAAAGAAAATTTTCTTTTGCTGCCACCAGATTTTCGGAAATGTTTTCGAGTAGTTTTTATAGCATACACTAAAAAAAGCGCTTTCTCAAATTTGTGTAAAAAACACTCAATTTTAAATACAACACATACTCAAAATAGCTCCGATCCAAATGTTCTCAAAATAGGTACTCATTTTTGATTCATGGATGCGTTCAAATATGAATCGTTAAGTACCGCCTTTTGAATCTCCCGTTTACTATAGATTAAAGTCAAAATGTACTGACATCTCAAAATTTAATAAAAATCACTCAATTTTAAATACATCACATACTCAAAATAATTCCGAGCCGAATGTACTCAAAACTGTGAAGTCCAAATACGAACTGTTATGTACCGCTCCCTGAATCCCCCGTTTACTACAGATTAAAGTAAAAATGTGCTGACATCCATTTCCCGCTCAAAATTATTAACAACAAACATATAATTAATTAGGAAAATAGCAAAATAATTATCAGGGTACCTAAATCAAATATTTTTTTGACAAGAGAATTGTTTTCAAGCACTTTTAGATTGTTTTAAAATAATGTACATAATTTTATATTTACCGGGTGTTCCAAAAATGACTGATGTATTTTAAAAATCAATAACTTGCAAACGGTGAAATATATTTAAAAAATTCTTGCAGGAGCGTTATGTAAGATGTCAGGAGTTTTTATGCTGTGATTCCCAGTTTTAGTTAGAAATAGCATCGATAGATGGCGCTGCAAGCAACAACCGCTAAATCCAGGCTCGATTATATTTTTCTTCTCCCATGCGAAAAAAGGAGATTAAAATGTATGGACTTTACCCACGAATGGCAACAGCCACGCTTCTGCGGGAATTTTCCCCTCGAAAAAGACTATTCATTGGACGAATGGGGAGCACTGTTAAAATGTTCTTCACGCCTATTGGTGTTTTTCTTCTGTTTACCCGCGGCTGGCGTCACATGGGTAAAGTCCATTGAATGTATCTCGAAGTACCAAAAATTGTTTTTGGACTGAGCACCTATTGCTCTCAGCGCCATCTATTGTTTGAAATTCGAACTAAAATCAATAACCACAGTACAAAAACTCCTGACTTTATACATAACCCTCCTACAAGTATTTTTTAAATATATGTCGCCGTTTGGAAGTTATTGAATTTAAAAATCAATCAGTCATTTTTGGGACACAAAGTATATTAACGAACATCTTTTATACTGCCATGAATGAAATAAACCATTACAAAGTACAAAATCATCGTTTCGTTTGTGTTTAATAACATGTGATGTTTCAAGATCGAGAAAGCATGAGTTCATTTTTTGGTCCAAACATACGCAATTCGATATGAGTACATCGATTTACTCATTTTTATTTTCAATACATTAATGAGTTTTTTCAACCCGTAATATATGTTTTTAGGGTACTATTCTCTCTCAAGTAAATATTTTTATGTTCATCAAATATGTTAAATTAACAGCATTAATATTAACTTTAAAATAATTGTTACTTTGTGACGCCTGCATGTATAAATTCAATTACGCAGCTAAAAATGTTTCATTAAGAATGAACAGCATCCTAAAATCCTACACTTTTGGTTGAGAAAAATGATTAATACACTAAACGTTTCAGAAAATCAGTAGCTAAAAGTATTTATCAGTAATCAGTAGTTAAAAGAAAATTTGTTTTTATAAATTCTTCTTTAAAACTCAAAAATATATTGTTTTCTGATTTTCGGAATCGTGAATATCTTTGCAAAGGTTATAGTACATTTTCGTTCGTGTTTGTATTATATTTTTGTTCGTGTTTGTATTACATTTTTGTTCCTGTTTGTATTATATTTTTGTTCCTGTTTGTATTGTAATTTTTGCTCGTGTCTGTATTAAATTTTCTGTTCGTGTCTGTATTATATTTTTGTTGATTAAAAAAATATTTGTTAAAAAAGATTACGAACACTGTGTTTTCAGAAAAGTTATGAAAAGAATGGTAGAAATTATTTGTAAACTTTATAATATATAATAATTATAATATATATATAATTATATTATAATATATTATTTATATTATATTTATATAATATTTTACATTTTGACTTTAATCTATAGTAAACGGTGAATTCAGAAGGCGGTACATAACGATTCATATTTATATAATATATTTATATTATAATTATAATATAAATATTATAATATATTAACTTCATGACACTAGTGTTTAAAACAGTGTTTTGACTCTATAGAAATTATTTGTCTTTTTAAGATTTTGATATTTACGCGGCCTTTCTTAATGTAAATCCAATAAAATATCATTTTCTTTGAATGATCTTACAATTTTTTCTTTCAAATATATTTTTAAATTATGTATCGATTTTTTTCAAAATTTAAAATTTTTCATCGCTTAAAAATTCCAGAAAAATAAGACCATGAAAAATAGCGCATTTAGATACAGTTTGCATTGAATGCACCAGATTCTTTCTTTTAAAACATACATAATGTAAAAAACAACCTCAGTCAATTTCTAAACTTAAATTTCTGTATTTCCTCAAGGAAAGGAGAACATGATACATAGCAGATTAGAGTTGTGTCTGAAACGTGACCTCCTCCGAATCGAAAATAGAAAGGTGGACAGGGGATTTTTGTAAAGAAGTCTTTTTGATTCTCTTTATCCTTTTGCAATCAATGATGTTCAAGAAAATGGATGTCATTCAAATGCAACTGAGATTAAAAAGGAAAAGAAGCGAGAGAAATTTAAGCATATGGGAGCGAGACGAAAATAGAAATGTCTTAGGCAGAGTGGAACTATACACGACAATTGGGGCTATGCGAACTACAATGAATCTGACTAATTGAAACTCTCGCTTAACCCTTTATCTGCTGACGGTACTTATAAGTACCATTAAAATAACTTGTTATAAAATTCCTTTAATACATCTATTAGTAGTAATACAGTTTAGAATGAGTTATGCATTACTTTATCTTGTTCCAAAAACATTATGGGTTACACAAAACGCAAAAAATATGGGAGGAAGACGAAAATAGAAATGTCTTAGGCAAAGTGAAACTATATACTACAATCGGAGCAATGCGAACTACAATGAGCATGCCTAATGGAATATCTCGCTTAATGTGAAAAATATTAATTATAAATTGAAGTGAAGATTTGAATCTACTAAAAACAGAGATGTTCGAATTAAATGTAAATATGTTATTACTTACAGAAGTCATTTTGATTCTGTTAAATAATTCATTTTTTCAGTGTTTAACCAAGCAGGTCAATAAATATTTTTGTGCGATGAATAAATATATTAACACAATTTACATAACTACTGACATACACATACTGCTGTTCCTGCTGATTATTCTATCCTACTTAAACCGTGATTTTAACTGTTTTTTCGTTTGCTGTGGCTCTTGCTGTTTTGTGACTCTGCTCGTTTACTGATGAGGGCTATGAAAATAGCCGAAACGCTTATATATATTTTTAATGTTTTTAATAAAATATATATTTGTAGTGTTTTTAATATATTTTAATTGTTTTTAATAAAATTTTAATGTTTGTACGTCTGTAGTTATGTAAATTGTGTTAATTATTAAGTAATCCAGACGTAATTATGTATGTATTTTTGAATAAATATATGTTTCTTCAAATATATTGTTCCTTTTTTAATGGCCTTGCTCTGTGAGAAAATAATTTTTCGGCATTCCTAACAGAGAAAACAAAAGAAAAAATTAATTTAACTGACTTTTTTAAATTGAAACAAGTTGGAAATTGTACGTGAAACGTGGCAAATGAGGTGCCTTCATACTATAACTAGTTTTATAAATATTCAGATCTTGCTGCAATAGCTGTTGCACTCTTATGCAAAAATGTATGAATACAAAATTTATTACGATATTATATGTTAAATTCAGTAATAATATGACTGCATCGTAAATAGGACGTAATCACCATGGCAACCTAGAATCATTATCTATCATGGGATACCATTGAAGTAATTACGTATGACAGGATTTAATAGAATGAGGAAAACTTTTGTTAATATCGTTTTAAGCTTTGATTCCAATTTCATAAAATTTGAAATCACTCGACAAAATTCTGCAACGATTATATGTATTACATTTCGAACCATTCGGTTGGGTAGTTTTTATGCTTTTGTATGCGGACAGACGGACGGCCCAGGTGACGACAATAGGTGCTCCGCATTTATATAATTGCGAACTTACCTAAAACAGAACAGCAAAAAGACTGGAAAAAATTAGAGATCAAAGAAGAACAACTAGAAAAATTTATTCATTTGAAAAAAAAAAACAGCCATTTTACGCGGAAATGAATTATGTTACGATTGTTTAATTTTATTTAGTTGCACAAAATTTAATTATTACAAAATAAAATTAAATAGCATTTACTTAGTTACGAAGCTTAAAATTTTATTCTATTTTTTGTAATGCGTTAACCCTAGGAAAAACTTATAAACTTTCTAACAATAAATCAGTACGTCTCATAAAATTATTTGTCTCGATTTACACGTAAATTCCAAAACTGGCGCGTTTTTCTTGATTAGTTTGATTGTTTAAATACCTTCTGATGTATTTTCTTTGGTTAACTTATCAGTCGCTTCTGTGTTATATTTTACAAGTTAAATTATTTACGATTCGAAAGTAATAGAACTTAAAACATTATTACTGCTCCAGAAGGCAAAGTTTATTATATTTTAAGGGGTCTCGGGACTCTTAATGCTTCAAAAATTTGAAAATTTAAAATTTTTTTAGACGTTAAACTCGTCTCTTTTCTGAAAATTTTGATAAAATTGTTTCCTTAAAATTCCCATTAGAGCAAAAGTTATGGTATTTAGAATTATATCCGCTCAATAGCTGAAGCGGTGTTTCCGACACTTTGAAGTCATTTTTCTCCAAAGGACGTTTTTGGGCATAACGCGCAGGATATCTCAAAAACTTCTGAATATTTTTTAATGAAATTTTCAAAACATGTGTTTTACGTTAGTCTGTATAAACTGAACTTAAAATTTACTTTTTATTGTTGAAACAAATATTCTTTTTAGATGATTATACTGTTGAAATTTTCAAAATTTTGTATTAGCTAAATACAACTTTGTATTAAAAATATAAAAATGTTTTAAATACAAATTTATTTAGGTTCAGGATAATTATTACGATCTGAAGTATAAGTAGGCGCCGCAATTTTCATTCTAGTTGCAATATTTATTTTATAATCCTGCGCGTAAGCTGTCATACCAAGTTTCTGCTCGTCAAATGTCTGAGAGTTTGGAGCCCCCTATAAAGGTTAATTCTGTATCTTGCAATTTTTTAAATACATGAAATGAAAGAACATACTTATATCTTTTATCTCAATTAAAATTGTGTTTTAAAATCATATACAATTTAAGATAATAAATGTTGAAAACGATCTTTTTTTTTCTTCCAATTTTAAGAGTCCTGAGACCCCTTAAATATATTCTGTTGTATTTTCTTTGGTTAACTTATCAGTCGCTTTTGTGTTATATTTTATAAGTTAAATTATTTACGATTCAAAGTAATAGAAATTGAAACATTATTACTGCTCCAGAAGGCAAAGTTTATTGTATTTTAAAGCAACTAGCAGACTCGTGACAACTCCCCTATAACATAGCGTCCTTTATACCTTATACTGTTTTCATCCACTTAAATTGAGTAAAGTTCAGCAGAGCCTGACAAGAGCTTCGTCTAATGCTTGACGTACTACCACCACTTCAGCCCATTGATTTTCAGCTATTAAAGTTGGCCTGACTTGACAACGTTGGGTCACGCTAAGCGAGTCGCCTAGGCAACCGTCCGGCGAGAGGTCGCTAATAAGGACGATCGCCGATAATGATCTTGGGCGAAGAGATCGCGATGGATATGATGCGACGATCGACGCTTGTTCTGAGAAATATGCCCCAAAGGCATAGCCAAGAAAAGAAATAAAGATAATTTGAAGACGCTGCATCGAATAATTGATTATAACTTTGTGTTGAATTTGGAAAAAGGAGAGATGGGGGTGGGGCGGGTTCGGGCAAGACCTAAAAAATTTAAATTAAAGTAAGTATTCATATTTATTTTGCTGGGATAATCGATAAAACTACTCTTCGATTTGATAATAATGAGAACTTAATATCGTATCTATCTTTACAAATGCATGTAAAAATTTAACTTTTATTATTATTATTTTTAAATATTGATTTCAGATAAAATTTTCGTGTTCAATACTATAAAGAGATTCGTTATTAAAGAATTTGAAAAAGATCATCACAATATGAAAAATAATACGTTCTAAAATTATATTCTATAAAGCCGAATAAAAACTCCTTAATGTGAATCTAACAGAGGAATTTAATATTTTCAACTGAATTTCAATGAAATAAATTTAAAAGAAACTTCACAATAATACAAATTTAAAAGACACATTTTTTGTTTAACTCTTAAATGCATAATGATGCAGATCTGCATCACTTTTTATTTAACGTTTAACTAATAAATTAAGTTCTTAGCAACCACTATATTTATATATAAATATTAATCCTGTAAAAATGACTCTTCGACTTTGACTTCGAACACGGTTTTGTCGAGGCGCCTGTGGACGTCTCTACATAACCACGGATAGTGACAGCTGGTGAGAAACAGGAGAGTAATCTAAAACCTACTTGCTAGCAATAGTAGAGGGATGGAGTTTAAAAAATGAAATAAAAACAAAGGCCTTAACAGGTGGGGAAAATAAGCTACTTGAAGTGAAAAGACCATAAAAAAATTTAAATTTTACAGACAAAAATATGCTACTAAATAAAGCTAAAAATCTATCCTAAAATTTCTGGCGTCTAGTCCTTAATATAAGAATAAGAAACACAATTCTAAAAGAATAATTCATGCATTTAAGGGTTAACGATGAGATGGTCGTTAAAAATCTACAGTGTGCTTCCAAAAATATTGGACAAATTTTAAGAGGTGGTAGTGCACACCAAAACAAGCAATCTTTCTATAGCAGTCTCCTAATATGTATTATGAAATGTACAAGTATAAATAGAAAAAAGAGAAAAAGACGTATCAGAATGAATATTATCGATAATAACAAATACGGAGTGCTGCAATTCCGAAGTGCCTACCTATGAGCCGACCCTAATTTTAAGTTAGGCAAATCTTTTTCTTTATATATATATAATTAAAAACAATGTATTCAAATAAGACTGTATAATCTACTTAAGGGTGTATTCTAATCCAAACTACTTATTTTCTGATTAATTTTTAGATTCATTTTTGCTCTCAAACGCATCAAACTGGGACATTCTCTTGTTTAGAAACTACATAATATGCCGAGCTTCTCTATTTTTTGATAAATGCAGAAAATATTATAAAAAATGCTGTCAAAGTTGGTATTTTGAACCGAATTTTACGAAGCTGGAGATCTGGGATTGAAAAAAATGGTCATACTGAGAAAGTAATTGTTTAAAACTCAAATTCTAATTAATTGAGCGAAAAATGAAATCATACGGCCTCAAAAATCACCACAGCAAGTTTCATGTTTTTACTTTTAAAAATGAGTTTGAAAATGTCTCAGAAAATTTCGAGCGCTTGAGGGTGGAAAAATATTTTTTCGAATACACCCTTAAAACTAACTTATTCAATGCTTCAACTTCGGACAGTATCGATATATAATACTCCCACAATTCAATCATTTTAAACACTTTTTTTTTCTGAATTTAAAAACAGCATATGGAATTTATTCTTACGTTAAGGCTGAATTTGAACGTTTAAATAAAACTCATAGTAGATGATTGATGATATACTTTTTCTACTTCTTCTCTTTGTGTTTCTTTTTGCTTTATTTGTACAGTCGCAAGTAATTATTTTACCTTTTATTACTTCGAATTTTACTAATATTCAAAAGATACAGTAAAATTTTATCTAATATTTAAAAAATGAAGTGAAATTTTCGCAAATTTAAATATAACAATTTTGAAACATTTTAAGTTAGGCAAATGTTTTTTATATTTAAACAAAAATCGCATTCAAGTGAAGCCTTTCAAATGGTAATTTAAAAAAATATATTCAAATAAGACTGTATAATCTACCTAAAACTAACTTATTCAATGCTTCAACCTCGGACAGTATCGATATATTTAAAACACTCGCTCAATTCAATCATTTAAAACACATTTTTTTTTTCTGAATTTAAAAACAGCATATGGAATTTCTTTTTACGTTAAGGCTGAATATGAACGTTTAAATAAAGCTCATGGTAGATGATTGATGATATACTTTTTCTACTTCTTCTCTTTGTCTTTTGTTTTGCTTTCTTGGTTCAGTCGCAAATAATAATTTTCCTTTTGGTACTTAAAATTTTTGCTACTATTCAAAAGATTCAGTAAAATTTTCGCAAATTTAAATACAAAAATAATTTTGTAAGAATTTAAGTTAGGCAAATGTTTTTTTTTTAATAATAATTAAAAAAAAATCGCATTCAAGAGAGTTTATGCAATCTTTTTTGTACATTCGCAATTAATAATTAATCTTTTAGCATTTCAAATTTTTGCTAATATTAAAAAAGTAAAGTAAAATTTTCGCAAATTTAAATGTAACAATTTTAGAACATTTTAAGTTAAGTAAATGTTTTTTATAAATCAAAAAAATCGCATTCAAGTAAGATTATGCAATCTTCCGTTTTGTACTATCGCAAATAACAATTTATCTTTTAGTACTTCAAATTTTTGTTAATATTCAAAAAATAAAGTTTTTGCAAATTTAAATAAATGTTTGAAACTTTTAAGTTAAGGAAATGTTCTTTATAGAAAAAATCGCATTCAAGTGAGATTATGTAATTTGCTTTAAATAAATTTATCTATTGCTTGAATTTTATATACTAGTATATCAATTTATTTGAAACATATCACACAATTTAATAATTTAAAATAGCTCATTTAAAGCTTGTTCATATTTTCAATCCCAATTTTTTTATATTTTTTTCTTTCCATTTAGGTTAAATCAGAAAGTTTAAATAAAGTTCTCACTAGGTGATTGATGATACAATCTTTTCCACTTTTTAGCTCACAGGCTATCAAAGCCTGAAAGCTTAAGTTCCCGCAGATTCTGTATGTACGTACGTATGTATGTATGTATAGTCGTGGAAAAAAAAAGTAAACACCCCCTACTAACTCCTCAACAAATCATCGTAGAAGAAAGTTACTGGTACCGAACGATTGGAAATAAAGTCTACTTTTAAATGATGTATATAAAATTTTCTTAGGGGATCATCTACATATTAAAACGAATCCAAACTTCATTTTTTTCAATGGCAATACCCAATTTTAACGAGATATTTCAAATCTTCGGTTCAAACTACGCCTAGAAACGAAATTTCAAGTCATTTGAATGATAAGGTTTTGAATTATAAACATTCAAAATTTAGTGCTTCTAATGTTAAATTACATTTTCATATTTTTATCTATATCTCCCGAAATTATGCTCCTAATGTGCTAATTTTTTTTTTTTTTTTTTTTTTTTTTTTTTTTTTTTTGTAGTAATAATACTAATATACCCAAACATAAATAAGCTGAATTTGCAATTTTTATAATTTTATGATATGAATTATGAATTATGGAATTAATATTCGAAAAAATTATGAATTGCAACCTACAATTTTTTTTATGGATTTAGATGTATTAAGTCCTGCTTTATGGAAATTCAAAAATTTCACATTTTTCTTCCAAGTAGTTTTCAATTTATGCTTAAAAAACGGCAAAATGATGGTTTAAGGGGCCGTCTATGATGGAAGTGAGTAGACATTTTGAAATTTATTCTGCTGTACTGTAATCTAACACGCTTCATTGACTCCTTGAGAGGCTCTTAAGTTGCCTTGATCAAGGAAGGGGCTCTCTCGGTTAACAATCCAGTACGGAACTTCAATTTGGATACAGCCCTTAAAATACGCTCGTTTTAAAATAATTAATTTCTCGGAAACTTATGGTACGAATTGCATAAAAATTCGTTTTTAGGCTAATTGAAGGGTGTAGAGTTCATTTATGCTGTCAGAATTGGGTACTGCTATTGAAAAAAACAAAGTTATGGTTCGTTTTAATATGTAGATGGCCTCCTAAGCAAATTTTATATACATCATTTAAAAGTAGACTTTATTTCCAATCGTTCGGTACCAGTAACTTTCTTCTACAATAATTTGTTGAGGAGTTAGTAGGGGGTGTTTACTTTTTTTTTTCCACGACTGTACATAACGCGACAACTATTGATAGATATATCCGATTTGCTTCAAATTTTCGAAATAGTTTCATTCTGATAAGGCACTTCACTGATTAGTTTTGGGGTTCATTGGTTAAGTATAAAGAGGTGAAATGGGGAAGGTAATCCTCTTTAATTTAACTAAATGGGGGTTTTGATGCAGAATTATCCGATTTGCTTCAATTTGGTATACAGGTTTATTCTGATAAGGCGCTTCCCGGATTAGATTTGGAGGTTCATTGGTTAAGTATAAAAGGGGGGGGGCTGGGGCTAATCTCCCTTAATTTAGATAAATGGGATTTTCATGCAGAATTATCCGATTTGCTTGAAATTTGGTATATCAGTTTATTCTGATAAAGCGCTACCCTGATTGCATTTGGATGTTCATTGATTAAGTTTAAAAAGGGAAACGGGGGGGGGGGTAATCCTCTCAATTTATTTTTCGAGGGGTATTATTCTTTGAAATAAGAGTATAATATACAATTAGTGTAAATAGCCTATCAGCTTAATGCCATCAATTCAACTGGGCACTTTTCTTTTTATTTTGGATGGTTTCAGACTGTCATAGTCATAGCAGTATAGTGCTTAAAGTAAAAAATCGACTAAAATTTATGCTTTTATTATCATTTAAAATGTAGTGTAAAATGATGCCATACCAAAAAATACAAAATTAGAGGATTTCGACTTAGGTAAAGGATTTATTTTATTAAAAGAAATTTCATTCTAGTGAAACTATATAAATATTTTTAAATAAAGTTATTATATGCTTCAACTTCATGCAATATTGACATACTTGAAATATATCACACTATTTAATCATTTGAAACAGCTGATTTTTTTTCCTTGCTCGAATTTTAAAGCATCATATGAAATTTCTTTTTAAGCATTACAGATGAATTTGAAAGTTTAAATAAAGTTCAAAACAGATGATTGATGATACACCTTTCCCACTTTTTTCCATGTGGTCTCGATAAATGTGCTGCTATCGTATTACAGTCTTTAAGCTAAAATTTTCTAAAATTATGAATTTATTTTTATTCAAAAGATAGTGCAAAATAGTTCCAAAAGGATTTTCTTTATTATAGTTTTTTTTTTTTTTTTTTTTTTTTTTTTTTTTTTTTTTTTTTAATCTAATGAGACTATATATATCATTTTAAATTATTTTATTCAATACTTCAACTTCATACAATAACGACAGATTTGAAATGTATCACACTATTTTAATTATTTGTAACAGCTGATTTTGTTATTGTTGAAATTTTCATGCACCATGGGAAATTTCTTTTTATTCTTTAACCCTTTATGTACTGAATTATGAATTCATGAAATTTTTATCTTCTAAAGCATTTTTCGTGAATTGTTTAAACTGCATCAGAGGAATTACATAATCATTTAATAAATTTTAGGAGGATTTCAGAAGGATTCATTAAATTTGAATTTATGGCGATTTTGTGCAATATTTATAACCCCACTCAAATCTTTTTTGGTATTTTGTAGAATTAGGAAATGTATATAATGTTCTTTCAATAGAAATACAGAAATATTTCCGAATTGAAAAATTCCCCTCCCCCCCCCCCCCCCCCCCCGCCCCATTCTTTCAACATCAAGAAAGCTGAAAAGATGCAAAGGCAAAAGAAATCGTCTTTTAAAAATATTTTTCTTTTGAGTAACCAATAATGCTTTTGGAACAAGATAAAGTAATGTATCTATAACTTATTCTAAACTGTATTACAACTAATCTATGTATTAATTGAATTTTATAAGAAGTTATTTTAATGGTACTTATAAGTACCGTCAGTAGATAAAGGATTAAATTCAAAAATTTAAATAAAGTTCATAGCAGATGATTGAGGATACACTTTTTAGGTGCGTTCGTAATCATATAAACACGTTAAAACCTATAGTCATCGGCTGGTTCGTCCGTCAGTTTGACCATCTGACCGCACATAACAGCGCAATAACTACCCGACCGAATGGTTTGGAATTTAATATATAGAATCATTGCAGAATTGTGTCCAGTCATTTAAAATTTTATGAAAATCGAATCAAAACTTAAAAAGATATTAATAAAAGATTCCTTCATTCTGTTAAACCTTTTCATACGTCATTAATTCAATGACATCCCAAGATATGGAATGATTCTAGGTTGCCATGGTGATGAGTTCCTATTTAAAATAGAGTCCTATTATTTCCGTACTACTGAATTTAATATATATACTCGGAATAAATTTTGTATACATGCATTTTCTGCATAAGAGTGTAACATCTATTGCACCAAGTTCTGAATATTTATAAATCTAGTTATTGTATGAACGCACCTCATTTGCCACATTTGACGTGCAATTTTTTATTATAGACTTTTTTTAGTATAGTCGTGGTCAGTGTCAGCTATAATGTTACAATCATTAAGTTAAAATCCACTGAAAAAAATATATTTTTTTACTATTACATTGAAAGACTACCTAACATTTGCTTAAAACTTAGCTCCTTAACCTCCAAGCTGAATTTCACCAGTGAAGGCCTATAAACCAGGCTATGCGGTGTAAAATGTTTGCGTCAAAAAACTCACGTTCGACCAGTGCTCTGTTACATATTACAGACCAATCCGGTAGCCTGCGACCTGGAGGTCGAGGGATTAATAGCGATTTTTAAAGAGAAAACAAGTAGTTTTAAGGGAAAGTTATAAAACATATTTAGTTGTATTTTAGATGTTTTAATTTTTATGCAGAGGAAACAGAAGAATTTTTGTACCTATAGGATTCCCATATATTACCTTCTTTTAAACTCTGGTTAACTTTTGATCTTTCTTGCATTGATCCAAGTAATCTAATAATTTAAAATCAGAAATAATGCCACAAACACACATATTCCACAAAACATCAAATGGATGCTGCTTTAATGCACAACCAGTTAACCGGAAAAACCAGTTATCCGGAATACATCTGACCCCAAGCATTCCGGATAAATGGTTTTGCAATATATATATGTATATATATATATATATATATATATATATATATATATATATATATATATATATATATATATTAATCCCCGTTGAAGTAAAAAGGCGAATAAAAGAGGAGCTCTTCAAACGGCTACCATTTTATTAAATTTCGTTTCATTTTACTATAAAAATAGGTTCATGCAACAGAAATTCGACATATTTTCTGAAAAAATGAATTTCGTTTGTTTCAGATGATTTTCACAAGCTGTGTACTATTCCGAACAGGGGGATACGCGCACAGCATATCCATATTCAAGTGACAACACCTGCATCTATTTTAATAATTATTCTGTAATAAAAATATTTTTTACTAATAAGTGGGTAAATTCAGTTTTTTTTTTTGTTACTTTATTCTTTCGATAAAAAAAAAAAAAAGAAAACCAAAAGTTGACCTACTTTTCGGCCGGATGAACAGCAACCTCCCCTTAACCTTTAAATACCCGAGTTTTCAAAAATCATTTAAAACATGTTTTTCGGCTTTCTTTTTTTAAATAAATCATGGGAAAAATACTTTTAAAAATCATATTTTGTTTTAAGTATGGTTTACGGCTAAAAAACAGTTTGTCACTAATCGGCAATACTGGTCTTTAATCGAAAAAATAATTTTCCCAGGTAAATTCTATAATATTAAACACACAACAATTTTATCAACTATGATAAGAAATAAATTTTACTTGCTCACTGCAACATAGGGTATTTCGCAAGCTTCCAAACAAAACAAAAAGAACATGTTGCACAAATTGAAAAATAAATCTATCTTTATTCTTAAACAGCACAAGTTTTACCATCTACATGTTGAAAATCGATTTAATTATATTATCAGAATGTATTTTATTGGCAACATTAGGTATTATAGCTTCAATATTATTCTAATAGTATTTTAGAAGCCTAAATTGGGTATGTTGCCGAATGGCAACACACGGCATTTAAGGGTTAAACAAAATGTCAATTTAACTTCAAATGCCTACTTCATAATCCGCGACTTGATTGTAATTGTGAAAATATAATCTTTTTAACATTTAGACTGGAAGGGGGCCGCACAGATCATCACCTCATCAAGTTGACGGCCGAAATTCCAGCATTAGACAGAACTCGATTTGCATATTAAAATGCAATTGTTCTGCCAAGTCTTATCTTGGTGAAAACCAGATGCAGACCCGATTTTAATGATTGATCGGTAGGTTTATCATTGTGTATTCCTGTACCCAAAGATATGAAAAAATAGAGGACTGGGAGCAGGAAAACACAATGGTAAACTTACCAGTCAACCACTAAATTCGGATTTACAGGCGTTTTCCACAAAGATATGACTTGACAGATCAGTTGTATTTTAACATTCGAATCAAGATTTAACTTATCCTATAATGTCAGCTGTCAACTCGATGAGGTGATTGTGCAGTCGCCTCTCGTTTTAATTGCCTGCTTTTTAAAAAATTATTCATTGAAGGCTAGTGGAGGTAGTTTAACGAGAGAGGTTTACGCGCAACAGAGTGTTTCTTATGACAACCCTTTACTGTTAATCCCATTCAGTTCAACGTAAGTCGTACCTCTGCCAATATAAATAAGAGAGCCCTTATAAATGAGATGTAGGTGACATACGCAGAGGGCGCATTCTCAGATTGGATACTTTGTTCTAAACTGAGCAGCATAACATCCCAGAACTTGGCAATACTCGTCTGGATACGTTCGAGAACACGAATAATACAAATCAACAAAGATTAGCTTGTGATTATGACAAGCTCGCCAAGTTTTGACCAATATCCTCTCAATTAATTTTATTTCCTGAATAACGTCTTTCTCTTTTTTTATAAAAGCACTCTAACTGGCATCATCGTTCTAATTTGGAAAGCAGTAAACACATTAAAAATGCCCCTGTTAAAGAAATATACACGAATTCTGACTTATTTTTAGCACTTTTTTGGCTATTTTAAAACCTTATTTCCTGTAGAGCTGAAATTGGAGCGAAAAAAGTTTCATTCAAATCCTTTCCTTGTTTTTCTGATTAAATTGACGGTTATTAAACACGTATACATAGGGGCTCATAACAGAAGCGCCTTTTTTAGAGCCGTTTATAAAACCATTCACTTTAGCATTCGTTTTTTTTTTCGGTTTTTATTTTAAAAATCTAAAAATGTCACAGAGCATTTTCTGTCAGTTTTATAATTTTCTCAATATAAAATCTGCTGTTTTATACAGTTTTGTTTCAACTTTTACATATTATTTTTGTAATCTGCATAATGTTTCAAAATAACCCACTTCATCTGCAAATCACGAAATAGCTGATCTCTAAATAAAGGAGAATGATAAATTGAACTATTCGCTCGAAGTGAAATGAGGTACAAGTACTCAGGTGAAATGTTTGAATTAAAATCCGTATGAGTCAGTAATCTGATTGATCAATAATCAAAATGAAACTATTCAGTGGAAACTAATGCAAAAGGTTAGATTGTGAATAATAAGGTTATTCTTTCTATTACAGCCAACATACGGTAATAGAAAAAGCATTTTGAACCAAGCATTATGACTGAAATGCAGTCTTTCATTGAAATATATTTAGGGTGATTGTACGGTATTTGTCAAAAACGGAACTCTAAATCAAACGAATAAAATAACGTAAACATACCTCACATAGGAATTGGGGTTACAATTTAGTTATTTTGACCATAATCCAGGGTGCCTCATTCAAAAGCTCAAATTTAAACTAGTTTGAAATTGCACGTCAAACGTGGCAAATGAGGTGCGTTCGTGCTGTAACTAGTTGTATAAATATTTTTTGCCCCGCATATTGTACTGAATGTATATTTTAGTGCACTTCATAAGTGCATATGAACTTCATTACGTTTGAATGGCTGTAATACCATCAAAATGCACTTGTAAGTTTCATCCATTGGCCGTAATGTAACGGAAAATTTTTGACTGTTTCTGTAATTAAACTCCCTGTAATTAAAGTATACATCCGATTTTCATAAAATTTGAAATGACTCGATAAAATTTTATAACAATTATATATTTAAATTTTCAGACCATTCGGTTGGGTAGTTTTTGCTCTGTTATATGAGGACGGATGGACAGAGAGAAAGAAAGACGGA
Source organism: Maratus speciosus (assembly GCA_963932465.1). NCBI lineage: Eukaryota > Metazoa > Arthropoda > Arachnida > Araneae > Salticidae > Maratus > Maratus speciosus. Next base: position 131,477,314 of record OZ010789.1, read on the forward strand.
CCGAACCACGACTATAGGTGCTACGTATTTATATAATTACGAACGCACTTAAAAATAGCCATCTATTAATTGTAATAGAGAAATAGTCCAAAAACGGGATATGGTTTAAATAATGGGTACTTTCTGTAAATGGGGGAAGAGAGCTGTGCACGGCCGTTGGAATGGCACAGAACGGAATAGTAAGAAGTCGGGGAGGAGTGGTGATCTCATGGTTTTGGGCACTGACTCACGTGGTTTGGTATGAATTGTTTTCATCAGAAAACCTACGTTTGAGGAATCAAAAACTTTTCAAAGTATGTGAAATCTAATTTATCTCTTCCTTAGTTCTTCAGTAGAGCAAGTAGTTTCCAACTCGTCTCAAGTAGATGCCATGAGTTTCATGTACTTGTTTACTCAATTTGTTTGTTTTTTAATGGATGCTAAGACCATCAACTTGAAGTGCACGGTGGTCTAAAAACAGGCTACCATATCGACGACAGTGACTATGACGAGTTGCGGTTCTTTTGAGGAATGAACCTGATGATGCCAATGAAGCATGCATTTTTTATGATGGATTCTTTGCAAGAGATGTTAGAAGGAAAGTTTGGATTCAATGCTACAAGTGCAGAGGTTGGGCGCATTCCGAATAGGCTGGAATGGAAAACGAAGTAAACATCTGTGACTTCTGTAAGCAAACAATTTACAAAATACCTTCTTTTTACATAAAGTTTCAATACAGTAGTTTAAAAGGTTTTGAAAAAAAATGGTGTTTTCGGTTGATTACGATATAATTTACTAATTAGCTCGTATTTGGACTCCTTGAAAAACAGTCATTTTTACGGGTTATTAGCATTTTGAATCATTACATCACTTTCAGGACTGTTTTTGGAAGTAAGTGACACCAAAATTATCAAATCTGAGTAAGCAGGTAAATCGGTAGATACCAAAATGAAAGTGGAAGCCCGTTTTTTGACACATTTCCTCTATATTTTAAATGCTCAACAAAATACTAATAATCATCACCCAAGAGTTTAATTCTAATAACTATTTTTGAAAAGGTCATTTAAATAGCATATTAGTATTTTATCAGACTATGAAAAAGCGCTAGTACACTGAATTCAGTGGAGTAGTGAAAATTTTATTTGGAAATTAAATATCCTAACACCGTCATATCTTTAAAATTTAAGATCCATGACAAAATAATCACTGTTACTATGAAAAATTTCAACAATTTAAATTCATGACATGCTCAAAATTTCTTTCAATACCATATTGAAGAAGACACATAAATGGAACTGCAAACAATTCAATTAAAGTTCAATTCAAACTCAAGTTATCGTTATAGTCCAGGCAATAGAGACCGTATAGGGGCTCTACCTAGCAAAATTCATGGTAGTTCTGGAAAAAGGCTTACTATATGTCTTTTGGGTCGCTGAATCCGAATTTTTAACTTCCCGCCAAAATTTCCCCCGGCAACCCCACCCCCCAAATTTTGGTAAAATCCCCCACCCCCCCCAAAAAAAGGTTTTTATTAAAAAAAATCATTTTTTTTTATTGTTTTAGTGAAAAAGTATCTAGAAATTAAGAAAGTAGACAAAATTTGCAACAAATTAGATATATGACATTACGACTTAGGATGGAGGGGAAGGGGGGATCTGCCTCGGAACATGCGCGCGGTGCTGCGTGAACAAAGTTGCGCAATTCCACTTAACCACTCACACGTTTACATTCGTCCTCCCATCTCCTCTCCGAACTTTCTCTATAAGGTTTACTTTAAGTTTTTTGGGTCGCTGAATCCGAATTTTTAACTTATCCCAAAATTTTCCCCCGAACCCCCCCGCAAATAGTTGTTTTTAACTTAAATTTCTTATTGTTTTATGGGAAAAGTATTAAGAAATTCAGAAACTAGACAAAATTTTCAAAAAATAGGATACATGATATTATAACGTAGGATGAACGGGGAAGGGGAGGGCTGCCTCTGAACATGCACTGCGGCGCTACGTACACTAAGTTATGAAGTCCAGGCAATAGGGGATTTTACCTGGAAAAATTAATACTAGTTCTGGATTTCGACTCATTTTATGTTTTTTGGGTCGCTGAATCCGAATTTGTAACTTCCCACCAAAATTCCACCCGGCAACCCCCCAAAAAATTTATTTTAAAAAAAAATTTGGTTTTTGAGAAAAGCGCGCGGGGAATATTCCGAGGCAGCCCCCTCTATCCCGTTTATCCTATGTCATAATGTCATATATCCTATTTGTTGCAAATTTCGTCTAGTTTCTGAATTTTGTAATGCTTTTCCCCTAAAACAGTAAGAAATTTAAGTTAAAAACAACTATTTTGGGGGGGGGGTTCGGGGGGGGCAAAATTTTGGGGGTAAGTTAAAAATTCGGATTCAGCGACCCAAAAAACTTAAAGTAAACCTTATAAGGAAAGTTCGGAGGGGAGATGGGAGGACGAATGTAAACCATGTGAGTATTTAAGTGGAATTGCGCAACTTAGTCCACACACCACCGCGGCGCATGTTCCGAGGCAGATACCCCCTTCCCCTTCATCCTAAGTCATAATGTCATATATCTAATTTGTTTCAAATTTTGTCTACTTTCTGAATTTCTAGATACTTTTCCCCTAAAACATTAAAAAAATTGATTTTTTTTAATAAAAACCTTTTTTGGGGTTTTTTTACCAAAATCTGGTGGGGGGGGGGGGGTTGCCGGAGGAAATTTTGGTGGGAAGTTACAAATTCGGATTCAACGACCCAAAAAACATAAAGTAAGCCGATTTCCAGAACTACCATTAATTTTGCTAGGTAAAATTCCTTATTGCCTGGACTATTATTAGAATTATTAATTTTATTGTTATTTCAGTAAAAAATTTTAGAAAACAGATTTTAAATAGCTTGATAATGTTAATTTAACTTTTAAAAAGATTTACTTCATTCAGATACAACTTATAGAAATGATACCGATAAACCTTATACGATTGTCGTGGGTCGATAATGGCATACCCCAAAACGAAAAATTCATTCATATACACTACACGCATTTTAAGCTATTAGAATCGGCTGGTGAAAATTCTTGAAGTACATGTAAATGCATTTTTTGTCCCCGATGTTGGCTTACAATAATCGTGTAAGATTTATAGGTGTTGTGTCTGCAAATGAAGCGTACATAAAGTCAGTCAGACATGGATCCGATGCATCTACGATAAGATACAATCTGTTAAATTTGAAGCGCGAAATTTTTACTTTTCAAACTATGCGGATAAAACAATGCCTTAAGTGTATGCTCACCTGGAAAAAAATAGCCACTCTTGCGCAGTAGCATAGTGGTTTATTAATACCGATACCGATGTCTTTTCAAAAGAGTCACGCAGTGAATGACCTGGAAATTGTACTCTGTGATCATAGCAATGACGTGTGGAATGAGTAGGTTGTTGTGAAGTATTGGAATAGTGCGCTAAGATGGATAAAATTCAAAGAAGTGGAAGAGTCGCAAAAAGAGGCTATCGTGTTTGTGATTGCCCACAACCACACATTGAGTAAAGTTGCTGTATTTGTTGCTGTATCAAAGAGGTCTTTCGAAAGAGTCTACAAGGAATGGTGAACCACTTATTGTTATGAAACACGAGGTCAGAACTTTGATCGGAAAAACCCCAGCGTAGAAGGTAGCGGTGACAAGTATCACTCCTTGTCAATGAAAATCTGCTGTGAACCTGGCAAAAAATATTGCAGTCAGTAAATGAAAGAAGGTCTATCACAGCCAGTTTTCCAGCTAATATTATCATGGGACCTACATGAAATAAAAATTTGAAGCCGGCACTTAGAAAGAAGCCAGTGCTAGCAGTGGCACATAAAGTTACAATTTTGTAGTGGGTCGAACATAATGCCGAACATGAACAATAGCTGGCTAGAAGCGTGTAGTGTATTTACGGATCGCGATTTTGCCTTTTTTCGAATGATGCAAGCCGTCGAGTTCTCCGATGGCCAAATGGAATATTCAAACCACAGTGTGTGGAGAGTGTAGTAATAGGTCTAAGGTGGTTTCGTAAAAGTGTAGTGGTTTTTTTTTGTACTATGACTTGGGTCCACTGATTAGGAGTGACCATAAACTTGTGATAGGTTGTTTATTTCAACATTATCGGTTAACTCTTTATTCAACGAATTTATGATGACTTTATGGACATCTGCATTTTTCAATTTTACAATAGCCGCGTTCTCAGGAATGTATGCATATGGGAAATTTCATAGACATCAAGACACCCTATCGCTCTTCGACCGGCCCGTTAAAGCACCTGGTATCTGTATATAGAATATCTGTCGGACCGTGAAGAAACAGCTAGTAGAATGCGGACAGCAGCATCCCCGAAATGTAACCTTACGTGATTTAGACCATAGAGAGAGGCGTCAGATAGGTGCGTCATACTTTCAAAGCCTTATGAACTTCCCGAATCCAGACGGTTATCAAGGACACAGCCGATGTTACACGATATTACAGAGATATGTACAAGAGGAGATTAATTTTTTGTCCGGTGAGCTGACACGCATTTTGATTAAATAATTTATCTTATTGTAAAGATTGAATAAAAAATTAATTTAACTTCATTTAACCATAGATTGTCTATGGTTTAAGCAATTTTTCGAAATTTATAATGTTTAAAAGGGATTATATTAATAATTATCGACCATGTTATTTTTAGGTGCGTGCGGCTACTTATATTTGATACTATATGCAGTTTAAAAGCATCTAATTTCAAATTATCATTTTTTAGAAGATTTTCTTTTAACATAGAATATTAAAAATATCTACTGTTACAATCAAAGCAAGCTAAACATTGATCGGTGCCAAAGCAGTGATCATGGCTTGCATAAAAGAAAGAATACAATTTATCGGAATAAATGTTTAATTTCTGCAGTTAATGTATATAATGTAATTTTATTTTGTTTATTTAAATTTAAAATATTAAATATTTGCCGGCAAATTTTTCTAATTATATTTTTTAGGTGCGTTCGTAATTATATAAATACGTAGCACCTATAGTCGTCGTTCAGTCCGTCTGTCTGTCCGTCCGTCTGTCTGTCCGTCCGTCCGCATATAATAGAGCAAAAACTACCCAACCGAATGGTCTGAAATTTTAAATATATGATTGTAGTAAAATTTTCTCGAGCCATTTCAAATTTTATGAAAATCGGATGTATAGTTAAATTACAGGGACAGTCAAAAGTTTTTCTTTACATTACGGCAAATGGGAAAAATTATTGCACGTGCATTTTAATGATGTTAAAGCTTTCCGAATGGTCTCCAATTTTAAACATATAATTATTGCGACATTTTGTCGAGCCATTTCAAATTTTATGAAAATCGGATGTATAGTTTAATTACAGGGACAGTCAAAAGTTTTTCTTTACATTAAAGCCAATGGGAAAAATTATTGCAAGTGCATTTTAATGATGTTACAGCTTTCCGAATGAGCTGAAATTTTAAATACATAATTGCTGCAAAATTTTGTCGAGCCATTTCAAATTTCATGAAAATCGGATGTATAGCTTAATTACAGGGACAGTCAAAAGTTTTCCGTTACATTAAGGGGAATGGGAAAAAATTATTGCAAGTGCATTTTAATGATGTTACAGACTATGCACTTATGAATTGCAAATAAATGCACATTCAGTACAATATGGGGTGCAAAAAATAATTATAAAACTAGTTATAGTACGAACGCACCTCATTTGCCACGTTTGACGAGCAATTTCCAACTTGTTTACATTATATTTGTTATTTTATTTTTAGGAAATCGGCATATAAGAGGGGAAAATAAACGGTCAAGTGCGAGTATTACTCGCGCTCAGAAAATAAATATATGAATTAGTAATTGTATTATTAACAAGAAAGAAAAAATCATGCGTCAAGCATAGATTATGAAACACCTTCCAACACATTCAGAATAATGTAACAAAACTGCACAGTTTAAAAAATTAAAATATTACGTCTAATTCAATCATATGGAAACACATAACACATTTCAAAACCCAATTTCAGCTGTTCCCATCTACAATTGGTAAATTATCCGATTTTTTTTTTTCAGAAGCCCTGTATAGGATATATAGATTTGTATCTATTAACTACATGCATGCTAAAATTTAAGTTCACTTAAGAAATACATATAGTGCAAATGAAAATTCCCCTTCAGCAATTTCCTATAATAAGAAAAATATTACGTAAATACTTTTGTGCAGCCCTGTACATGAGGTACATAATTTATATATAACGAGTAACATGCAAAAAAATTAATTAAATTTAATAGCGCATACCTAATTTTAAACCGTACACGCCAGCAATTATTACTCAAAGACTGTAACCGAATTTTTTTGTGTGCCCCTGTAAATGAATAAAAAATGCTATGAATGCCCTATTCTAACGTGATCATAGTGAAATTCATTGATTTATATCAGTTTCAATACATTTGAAATAGCGTAATGTCATTTTAACATACACTGCAAACGATTTTTCCCCGTATATCATAATGTAATGGAATACTTTTGAGTGCCTTTGTAAATGAACTATTAATCCTACATACTTCACATATAATACCAAACATGCTTTGGAGACCCTAAATAACCTTTATCAATTGCATGAAAATCCGAGTATATTTACGGGACGGGCAAACAAACCGAATGCATAAACAATTTTCAACATTGTTGGAAAGTGTTAAAAAGAAATAGTTGCTAAAAGAATAATAAGATTTTGTAAAAAACTATAGAACGTAGGGTTGGGTATAATTGTATATACTAGAAAAGTATAAATGGGTATACCATAAAAGTTCAAAGCTATATAAAGCCTAAATAATATTAAATATTGCTATTCTGTATAACTATTTTTTTTAATCGTATCCTAATCTGTTTATGATAAACTTAATTCGGTACTGACAATAAAAGTACGGCATATTTAAACTTAATTTGGCATTTCATAAAAGTAAAATCAGCGTAGTAATAATCTTTTCTTTTTACAGTGTACCTAAAACCCTTGTTCAAAGTTTAAACTTGACATTATAAATACTTTCGGAGATACAAATGTCAAAATTGACCTCCGATTCGGAGTTTGTGATTGCAGGGGATCTAAACAGTCTTGAAAATGATTCAAATATTAAAAGAAATTACCAAATACTAGGTTGAGCAAAAAGTTCTGGGAAATTTGTGAAAGTTGCGTTGTTATGCGCAAATTAACAACAAAAGCAAGAAGAACTATTCTTTAATGTAGAGACCATCATAGTCCATGACTTTCTGCCACCGTTCTGCCAGATTCCGGATTTGCTGGGTAAGCTTGTCGCCGTTACTAGCACCTTCATCCCCATTAAACTCATCGACGGCTTTCTGAATCGTTAGGCCTTTTCTCTAACAATGCCGGGTCAACACACGGAAATCATACTGTTAAAATTTTTTTTGAGCCGAAGTTCCTGAACTCCTGTAAATATACCACTACTACTCCTATATACGATACAAATTCTGGTAGCTGCTAGATTAAAAATTTCCCAGAACTTTTTGCTCAACCTAATAGTACAACAAATTTTGCTGCGTTCGTTCAGTTTTTAGATTCAAATTTACAGTAATGAGCCATAAAGATAAAGATTATTTAACTTATTCAAGAGATTTAGAACAAAATACCCAGACGGTAAGTATTATGAATGGTCATTACTACTATCTTATTTCATCTAAGCGACGATGCTAAATGTTCAAAATTAGCTAAATGTAATTCAACCTGCCAGAATGAGGCATCTGGAATACTTTTATCCCCATGGTAAAACAAGCGAGACATTCATAATTATTAAAGTGCGATTAAAGTATTCTCTAACGAAGATAATATTTAAATAATATGGCTAAATTATTCCAAATAAATTTTCCACACCGAGTGGAACAGTTTCGATTTCTAACGAAGAGATATCTGTTCTACTTGAATACCACAAACTAAAGCGTTGCTAAGCAACGGTATGACACTTGTGTCCAAATGGCATTTGTAAAGACCTGGAAAACATCTGTTGTGTTTAAGGTAGCAGCGTCATCAGCTCTTTTAGAATCGGCTTTGCAATTTCTGTCCGGAGACCGCAGCGCTATATATCACGGTTAGTATTCCATAACAAAAGACGTGCATTTTGAAAATTAATGGCTATATCCTATTCATGCAAAATAATCTTTAAAATTTCATAATTAGAAAAGTTTGGTCTAGACGATTTTGAAAGAGCTACACAACAATAAGCAAGTTGATTATAAAGAAAGCCCGAAAAAAATCACTTGAATAAACAATAATGACTTAAATAAATTATAATAATTAATAAATAATATTAAATAATATTAATAATAAATAATATTAAATAATATTAATAATAAATAATATTAAATAATATTAATAATAAATAATATTAATAAATAATAATGACTTAATAAACAATTGAAGAAACAGATACTAAACTTATTAATAAAAATTACTTGTATTACTATTTCAGATTGATAAAATTGCTCAAACTTTTATTTATTAGTTCGAGAAATAATTTACACTTATATCAAGTAAAAGATAATCATAAGAAATCTAACTTTGCTTCTTCTTAAGCAAAAAGACTCATACAATACAAATATCAAACATAAGTTAGCACACAAACATAAGTTAGTTTTTACACAGTAAAAAAAAAAAAAAAAAAAAAAAAAAAAAAAAAATACAAATATTTCTTAATTTACAAAAATATAACCTTACTAAGAATGAAATATAAATAATAATCTCTTCAGATACTCACGATTCTGAGAGGCGTTCTTTATCTTTATAAACAGCAGAAACCAATTTATTCTCGAGATTTAAAGAATCATTAACATAAAAACAAAGATTCTTTTGCTGTCTATGATTATCGGAACCCTTTCCGAGTAGTTTTTATAGTGTATTAAGGGTATATTCCAATCCAAACTGCTTATTTTCTGATTTATTTTTAAATTAATTTTTGCTCACAAACACATCAAACTGGCAAATTCTCTTATTTAGAAACTACATAATGTGCCGTGCTTGTCGATTTTTTGATAAATGCAAAAAAATATTGCAAAAATGCTGTCAAATTTGGCGTTTTGAACCGAATTTTCCGAAGCGGGAGATTTGGGAATGTAAAAAAATTACCATAATGAGAAAATAATTGTTTAAAAATCAAATTCTAATTAATTGAGCGAAAAATAAAATCACACGGTCTCTTAAACATCTCTTCAAAAATCACCTCAGCAAGTTTCATGTTTTTACTTTTAAAGATAAGTCTGAAAATGTCTTAGAAAATTTCGAGCTGTTGAGGGTGGAAAAATATTTTTTCGAATACACACTATTATAAAAATATTTTTTCAAGCTTGAATATCGGGGAATATAAGGATAATATTAATTCTCAATTAAACATTTGTAACTGCGTAGTTGAATTTATTTATGCAAGAGTAACAAAAAATATTAATTTTTAATGCGAATAATAAAGCTGTTATGATTTCATGTTTGTTGGTAAAACATGTTCGTTGACATGAAAATTTTACTTGAGAATCGATACCATCGAAATAACCTGTATTTTAGTTTGATTAAAACTGTTTAATACACTCTAAAAACTAGTCTAAAATGTTTCCGAAAATTAGTGGCAGCAAAAGAATCCCTGTTTTTATAAATGCTTCTTTACATTGTGAACATATATTGGTTTCTGAGGTTTCTAAAGATAAAGAACGCTTTCCGGAATAATGGGTTACTCAGAAGAGTTTATTGGCTATTTTCATTCGTGGTTATTTTATATTTTCCTAGATTAACCCGGTTATGCCTAGCGTCCCATTTTTGGGACGTTTCGAATTTTAATAAATTTGTATAATTACTTAATAAACTTGAAAATTGTATGAAATAATTACTTATAAGTGTTTCTATCGGTGTTTCTAGATTTTTCATATTTCTAGATGTCGAAACATAAAATGTAAGTTTATATGTGTTTTTTCAACCAAGAACACAAATAAATAAGTCATTATCTTAGCTTGTAGACTTCTTTGAAATAGATATTTTTTAAATTGTGAAATTATATGTTCCAAGTCGATATTTTATGCATTTTTGTAACGTACAAAATATAGAGCGCTAAGCAAGAATGGATACATATTTTTATTAGCCATTTAGCGAACAGTTATTTATGTCAAGTTCTTTTCAAGATGATTATGAAATAAACTGTTTTTAAGCCATAAATAGTATAATTCTTAGTTTATTATTAATATTATTCATTATGTTATTAATCTCTGTAAAGAAATAAATATATATTTTCTATTAGTTCATAAAAATACTAATTATAGTATGTATTATACAAGTTAAAAGCTTATTTTATATACATTTAGACAAAACATATAATTATTCATATTATAACATTATGAATATTATACATATTCCCATATTTAATACGTTTACATTTTATAAAATAAATGCAAAAAAAAATAGCGTCATTTTTTTTTTAGTATTTTTCCAGTTCAATTTGCAACATTTCGAGATGAGTTTACCAAGAAATTGTAGAAAACTAAAATTCAGGCACAAATGGGTTAAGAGACATGTCTTAAAGAAAAAAAAAATACGGGGTTATTAAATTATTTTTTTTTCCTTTTTGTTTTCTTTTTTAACCCAAAAGCCTATCAATCACATATTTTTTTTTTTTTTTTCTAACATAAAACTACCTTTCTCTTGATACAGATATCGAAAAAATCCAATCTTTTTTCTTTTTTGCCTGCCTTTTAAATTCCATTCCATTCTTGTCACATATCCTATGACAAATGAAAGATGTATGTGAATTTAATAGAATTTGTCTAAATCGATTAATACAGTAAAAATTTGGGCAAAAAAGTACAAATATACATATAAACACATTTAAATTGAACAAAACAAAGTTCTCCTCATCGTGTTGCTGTCAGGTAAAAAACATCAAACTGACCGTGATACCTGCAGAGTTTCTTTCTGGTTAAAGAAAAAAGGGAAGGTGCTACTGGTGCGAAAAGGGAATCGTAAGAACACTTTTTAGATTTTTATAATCACTTTTTTTTTTTTAACCCTTTATGTACTGAACTATGAATACATGAAAATTTTATCTTCTAAACCATTTTTCGTGAATTTTTGAAACTACGTTAGAAGATTTACATAATCATTTAATAAATTTTAGAAGGATTGAAGGATTTAGAAGGATTAATTAAATTTGAATTTTTAGGGATTTTGTGCGATATTTATAACCCCACTCAAATCTTTCATTTTAGATAATTTTCTTAGTATTTTATAGGATTAGGAAATGTACAAATATAATGTTCTTACAATAGAAATATAGATATATTTCCGAATTGAAACCTCCCCCCCCCCCCTCCAATGCTAAGAAATCTGAAAAAATGCAAAAGCAAAAGAAATCATCCTTTTAAAAATATTTTTGTTTGTGTAACCAATAATACTTTTGGAAAAAGACAAAGCAATGCATTATAAACTTCATTACTACTAATTGATGTATTAAATGAATTTTATAACAAGTTATTTTAATGGTACTTATACCGTCAGTAGTTAAAAAGTTAAAAGGCATTATTTACATTTTTACAGACACTTTTAGCATTTAAATGTCTGGACCCTTTTTTCAAGACACAAGAGTGAGTTAGTTTTCACGACGCAATTAATTTTTTAATACAAAAGACAATAAATGCATATACATATTTTTTAACTGAAAGTCAAGAAGGGTGTTATTTTTTTTTTTTTTTATTTTTTTTTTTTTTGGATGAGGTGGAAAAAACTGCTATTTTTTAGACCAAAAGGCAGACTGGATGCCACACCCTTTTGAAACCCTGGATACATAGACAGTGATAAATGGAATACAAATAAATCAGAAAGGCAAATTTGATTTAAATATATCGATAACACAGGCCAGCACCAAAAACCTACCTGTAAAAATTATGGTTGATTCTTATATATTCCACGTCATTAAATCAGACTATGGTAATACAAATTCCTCTAAAACGTACAATTTTTTAGGTGGAAGGACTAGCTTTTAAAATTAAACCATTTTCAGTGGCGTGGCGTGAAAATTTTTGGTGGTCATCGCAATTATTTAAGTTTGTGGTGAAAAATTATTAACTCTAAAACTCAATGGTTGAATGTTCAAAAAAGAAACTTTAAATCTTACCTTCACTTATACATGAACTCCAAATGTTCTGCTAAAACTGGATCGTAGAGTTTTAAAAGCTTATTAAGAGTTTTAAAATATTGCTTGGTCATCGCCGCATCCAGCTATGACCGGACGCCACGCCACTGACCATTTTATATCTTGCAAAACATAAGTGAGAATTAAGTAAATAATCAATTGTTTATAAGGATATGAGAATTACCTATGAATAAATCAATATATAGCGTTTGGCAAGTTCCACTAGTAAAAAAAAATGAAAAGATGCTTACAGATACGGTTAGACACGAAAGGAGGGAAGAGGGAGTATTTAAAGACAAAAAAAGAAAAATGTACCATACAACTATCAGAAAATTAGATTTTTATGATATATTTCATCGAATCATTGTCTAAGAGTGTAAAAAAACTGTTTTCATGATTTCAATTTTATCTAGCGTTGCACATTAATATAATGATCCTTCACTATACGTTATTATTATAAAACTTTTTCTCGGAAAAATTGTACGTGCTGGGAGAATTTGGATGTCATCCTTAGATTTAGGAATTTATTACGAGGGGGTATCAATAAGTTTTTGCCCTCACGTAGCAATAATTGAGTAAAATTTATGAAATTGTTACATTGTTTTAGTCCTTTTCTATAATAGTCACCTTGCAATGTAACACATTTCTGCAAACGGTATTTCAAAATGAGGGGAAAGATGTATGCCGGGAGCCGCGATAGTAGACCCAAGGGGGGGGGGGGGCATTTTCCTAACTTTTATCGACCCCCACATGTGACATATTGTTGGAAAGGCCTGTGACTTCTTATTCATGTTATGCACATCCCGAGCCCCTCCCCCAATTTGCCCTCGGAGGGGACACTTTTCTAAATTTTGCGGACACCATTCAAGACACCCGGGGGCGACAAATTTTGGGGGGCGAGGAACTCGGGAAACGCTAAACATGAATATGTGGTCTCAAGACTTTCCAAAAATATGTCACATGTGGGGCTGGGCAAAAGTTAGAAAAATGCCCCCCTTTGGGTCTACTATCGCGCCTCCTTGAATACATCCCCCCCCCTTTTTGAAATACCGTTTTCGGGAATGTGTTACTGTCCACGGTGACTATACAGTAAAGGACTAATACAATGTAGCAATTTCATAAATTTCACTCAATTATTTCTATGTGAGAACAAAAACTTATTGTTTATATTAATATCGTATATCCTCGTATATCTGTACAGTTCACATAGTTGCTTTGCGGGGAGGAAATTTATATATATATATATATATATATATATATATATATATTTGCCGATCAATGTTATCTGTAGGTAATTTGGAGTTCTAATCCTTATGGTAGAAATCTAAAATCAATCAAAAAAGTAACGTAGCTCATAGTGTATCGAAGCATCTAATTTTAAGCAAAAAAAGTCATGAATTTTAATCATTAAATTCTGATTATTAAGGATGCCTTGAAGTTTTATCGACCAGTATAAAGAGGCGCTGAAGAAGGGGAAGAGAAATCTTGTGAAGTAAGAAATTCGAGTATGCTGCATCTTTAAGGGCGTATTCAAATCCAGACTGCTTATTTTCTGATACATTTTTAAGTTCATTTTTGTTCTGAAACGCATACGATTGGCAAATACTCTTATTCAGAAACTGTATAATGTGCCGTGCGTGTCGATTTTTTGATAAAGGCAGAATATATTGCAAAAAATGCTGTCAAAGTGGGCGTTGGATAGAGAGAGCTGGGAACGAAAAAAATGGTCATACTGAGAAAATAATTGCTTATAAATCAAGTTCTAAATAACTGAGCGAAAAGTAAAAACACACGGCGATTTATACACCTCTTCAAAAATCACGTTGAAAAGTTTCATGTTTTGACTTTTAAAAATGAGTCGGAAAATGTGTCAGAAAATTTCGTGCAGTTGAGGGTGGAAAAATATTTTTTTGAGTGCACCCTCAAAACGAGAAACCATTGTAAAGGAAGAAAAGAAGAAAATCAGACAGGAGAAAAAGGATAAAGAAAACGTAACGTAAAGGAAAGGGGAAATAGATATAAAATAAAGGACAAAGTAAAAAGGAATATTTGTAAAATTAAAGAGAAACTTTTTAAAATATTTTTTAAAGTCAATTTTTACTACGCAAGCAATTCTTTTTATTATAACAAAAGACAGTAAGTGTACTTTTTTTTAGTCTGAGAGTCACGAAGGGTAATTCTTTTTGCATAAGAAGCAAGCAGAATTCCATGTTTTATACCAAAAGGCAGGCAGTGTGCAGCTCTCCTGAAACTGTCTGAGGAAAACTCTGCATACAGGTACAGTGATAAATTATAATTAAATCAGAACTGAAAATTTCATTTCAACAACTGATTTCAATGTATAGATAATTGTTAAATTATTAAAAAATATTAAACTACTTTGTTTAACAAAGCTTTAAAATACGGCGTACTTTTCGAGCGAGAAAAATAACTCAGTCTTTCATCAGGTGAGTTGTGCAGAACGAAAGAGGCACCGAAAAAGGAGAAGGAAAATCTTATAAATTACAAAACTTGCTGCATCTATGAATGAGAAACCAACTGTAAACAAAGAAGAGAAGGAAATCAGACAGGAGTAAAGAAGAAAGAAATCGTCAAAATTTAGAAAGGGTTAAAGTTACGTAAAGGAAAAGAAAAATAGACATAAAATAATAGTAAAAGTGAAAAAAGATATTCTTTAAACATTTTAGCCCGTCATCAGACGAGTTGTGCAGCCCGAAAGAGACACTGAAGAAGGAGAAGAAAAATGTTATGAAGTAAAGAACTTGGTGTATCTTTAAAACGAGAAACCATTGTAAACGAAGAAGAGAAGAAAATCAGACAAGAGAAAAAGAGAAAGAAACTTTCAAAATTTAGAGAGAGTTAAAGTACGTAAAAGGGGGGGGGGGGGATAGACATAAAATAATGGACAAAGTGAAAAGGGATATTTAAAAACCCTAATCCAATCTTTTAGTATTTGATCAAACTAATATAATAATGACAATGATGCAAGCGATGACGCAATTTTTATAATATTCGTTTTTTTTTATACTTTCAGTTGAATTCTGATTAAGAAATACATATAAACATGTCTGGGAATAATTCTATATAAATTTCAACAAAGATCTAACTTTTTCTCGTGAAATTAACTACAAACATATTATATCAAATTATCATATCTTGAAATTAAAATTTTCTTTTATAAAAGATGGGTTGTCATAGAGAATACAAATTAAAATAAACTCGTACTTTTAATAACAACTTCCTTCAAGATAAAAAGTGTATTTAAAAATAGTAGTTTATGAAACGTTCAACTTTTTTTTCTTCTTTTACAAAATCCCTTGAATATTAAGAAAAAAAAAATTCATTCTAAATATGATAGTACATTCTATACAATATCCAACAGGAAAGTTTAAAAAAGAAAAAAAATCATAAAAAAACTAATATCATCAAACACTGATATTACTTTTGGTTATTAATAAGTTTTTTCTTTAATTTTTTTTATCCTTCTGAACTCTCGTAACATGCAGCAAAAACTTGTCTGAAATTACCTTGAAACAGATTGTTTTCGAAAAAAGGGTTTTTTTGCGTAATAACAGCAAATAAAATTGGAGCATCAGCAGCAGTTCATCTCCTCACAACCGATGCAAAAAAAGGAACATTTATTTTTCTCTTGTCTAGTCTTCAAGCTGCTTGAATGAGATAAGACCTCAGGAGTTATTGACATCATAAAAACTGCACTGAAATACCTTATCTCTTTTGTTCGTCAGCATAAGTAGGAAATAAATTGAACTGAGATTCTGGATAGAACGGTGTGTAAATGCCATGTTGAAGAATGTTACTCACGTGTTACTCAAAGGTGATATACAATGATGATGACATTATTATTTTAAGAAAGTTTGAGTATTTTTTAAATTATTATTATGAGAGATTTATGTAAGCAAAGGGCATCAGAACTCACACAAAAAAAATAATGATGAAGTTCTTAATCTTAAGTTACAGCTCATTATTTTATGAATGATGTAATTCTGATGGGTTTTTAGTGTTCTTAAGAGCTTTTTGTCATAACGCAATTTTTAAGCTAATTATAATGATAGTGCAATGCTACCAATCATTATTGGAGATGCACTATTTTAACTGACCCAATAAATTGATTACTTATGTGATGAATAGCAAAAAAGAGCAGTTGTAAAGAACCGTTTTCATTATCCTCAAATCTACAAAGAATAATTATGATAGAGAAAAATATGGTAAAATCAGGTACCTTATAATAAACAGCTTCTCAAAGTCATATTTTCCAAAAGAATTGAATAAGACTTTGTGTAAATACTCAACACTTATCTTTGTGTAATATTATCATTATTAACTGTATCAATTTTAGCAAAAGAAGAGGAATTTTACCATTTCAGAAAAGTGATTCCAATCAAGAAATCTGAATTTTAAAAAAAGTAGCCCACTGGCAACACTGGACTGACAAAAGGAGTGTAAGTGCATAATTGCCGTATAACCCAATGCCAGCGAGAGACTCGACATCATGAGGTGTTAATTAGACCAAAATAAGTGAACGAATGCCCGGACTATCATCTCAATGACTGAAAAAGAATGCAAACGTTCCTCGTTTAGTATCCGCTATACCGTTGGGTGCAAAACATCGAACCGGCGAGCAATACCTCGTATAGTGAAACTTCTAGCGGTGGATTCGTATAGATTTCCTTAATCTAAAAAATTATTATTTTGTGTGCCAGTGTTCTTGCCTTTTTTATTAATATCTAAGTTCTAACATTAGTAAAAATTGGTTAATCGTCACGCAATTTGAATATATTGTTAAGATATAAGTACTGCTTTATATTTTGAAAATAGAGCTCATATGGTGTATAAATCTTCTTTACAGGGATAAATTAAAAGCTCTAATATAGGATTGTGTTGTACGCATCGAAAAAATCCATATTGGCTATATTGGGATTTAAAGTATGGATCACAAACACACTTTATTGTGTAAAACCATTAAAATACTCCAACTAACTGGCTTACAATATGGAAATATCAGTGCGATAGTATGATAATTTTATTTTTTTCGAAAAATTACTTGTTAATGAAATTAATTTAAAATATTCATTATATCATTTTACATCCTTTTTATTTTCAAAGAAATATCCCAAGAATAGTCATGCTTAACCCATTTTCGGCCAAAGGTGCGTAAACGCACCATTTCAATAAATATTTTTTTATTAACACTGTGAGGAATATTTTTCACTACTTTTATTTTTCTGCTATTTTTAAGGGTTCCGGAGACATCTATAAAATATCAGTAATTCAATTGGAGTAAACACTTTCTGTTGCGAAATTTTCAAAATACGCTAGTCTTTTAAAATTGAAACGGTTATTGACAAATTCTACTTTTTGAAAATGTATAATTATTCCACTTGAGATTAATCATATGTTTTTATAATTGATTCAAGTTGCAAGTTCTGTAAATAAAGTAAGAATAAATCAAATGTCATAAAAATTTTAAAAAAATTATTAATTTTTAATTTAATAGTGCGTTAGCGCACCATTGGCCGAATGCATATAAATGCCGAATGCATTTTATTTCTCAAATAAAATATTTCATGCACGAAACTTTTTTTTATTGTCTTAATGAATGTACTTTAAGCATATTTCAATGAAAATAATACCACATTTTATAAAATTTCTATGCTTGGCCTAAAATGGGTTAAGTAAGTGCATTACAGAAATCTCTTAAACAAACTAAATTTTAACAACTTACCATAAAAGAAGTTGAATTTTCAAACATTATACAGAATCCTTACCTGTAATATAAGAGGAAAACAATAAGAATCATTTCATTTTATTATACTTTTATATATTCTTTTACTTGCATACAAAATGAAAACAGTTTTTAAAAACTTTTTACGAGATTTTAATCATGAAACCAACTAGTGGAAAACCGTTTAGGGTTGATAAAACTACAAAATAAATGCATTAGCAAATGAAAATACAAGGAAAAATAAATAAATTTATCCAAATATTATGTATTGAGAATTGAATCATTGAACCGTTAAAGGATATTTTTAGATTGAGAATTTTTTTTTTTTTCAAAATATCGTGTAAATGACCGTAGAACAGCTCGTACAACAGGTTTGATATTTTTTAAATAAAGGATCCGGCTGGTGTGGTCCGGGCCCGGTATAGTAACATTAAACCTTAAATGCGCAATTTTTTTTTTTATTTCGAAAAAATTATATATGATTCTCTGAAAGGTTTATTACACAGGAAAAATAATGAAAAAAAATTACAGATACATTTTTCATATAATACGTCAATCTTTTCTACTGTTGCACATTTAATAAAAGTAAAAACTACCGTCGTATGGCTGTTTTACGCTAATATATTGCAAATTAGTAAATATTTTAAGAACTATGTCTCCAAATACCTTATTTTATATATTTATTTATTTTATAAAACTTAACCTTTAACCCTTTGGTTCTCATGATTGAATACGTTCTAGAAATTACGTAGTTCAGAGAATTTGACTTTACACCAGAAAGTTTCAGTGGTTAATTTCGCTTTATTTAAGCACGGAATGTCTGTTATTAATTAAAGCAGATGTTGCTATTTTAATTTTCTGGTGTGAATTAGGTATATACGAATAAAAAAAAAATCTACAGTCGGACCTCTATTTAACGAACCTCTATTTTGCGAATTTCTCCATTTTGCGAACTTTTCCTTGGAACCTAGAACATTTTGCGAATTTCTTCGTAAAATAACCTCCGAATAGCGAAGTGCATTCTCTATTTAACGAACTTTTACTTGTGATCTAAAATTTTTTTTCTCCCTATTTCTCAAAATATTTCTGGACTTTTCAAACTTATTCTTTCTTTTAACACATTTTATGATGGTCAATAACCTTGAACTGGTTTTACCAGGCGCCTTCTTTGTCAGCAGTGAGAATTCGGCAAGTACGGAGGACGAAAACGATAGTCCCTTAGAGTAACTTAAAAGAATGCGGATACAGCTGAGAAAAAAAGAAGAAATTAACAACGATGTGCTGATTGATGATTGTATTTCATTTAATTCTGAAATTGAGACCTCGGAAACTAACCCAATTGGATATTTTCGACAGTGTAAAAAAAACAATACAGCAATGAATTGCGATGAAGACGAATATGATGAAGATGGGAATGATCATGATGCAGGAATTAACAAAACTTCGTATGATGAAATACTAAAATCATTTGAAACAATCCGACGCGGATTATAGTTTTAAAAAAATACGCATGAAGGGATTTTTGGTGTATTGCAAAGATGCGAGATATATTATGAGAGAAATCACTTTTTAAAAGAAAAAACTCAGGTAAAATTAACAGAGTTTTTCCGAAATTAAATTTAAGGACGCATGTGGTAATTATGGTTAAAATTATTTGTTGTAATAATAATGAATACGATAATGTCATTAAAATTCATTAATTATAATGTAAAAACTATTCATATTAAACTGAAAATACAATGTATTCCCGGACAATTTTTTGTTTTCCTCGCAGATTTCAAAGATTTAAACTCATAGAAAAAATGAATTGATGATAGGTATTGGTGGGTAAAATAAATAAAATAAATAGATATAATTTCTATAAAAAAAAGTGTGATTAATTACTTTTATTAAAAATATTTAGTGTTTATGAACTTAAAATCTGTTTTATGTAGTTTAAAATATTTTAAACGGTGAATCTCTATTTAACGAATTTTCCATATAACGAACTTTTTCCCGGGATTTAGTGACTTCGTTAAATAGAGGTTCGACTGTATTAAATTCAAAACACAGTTGTTTGCATATATGCAAAGCTGCGCACTAAAGTGTCAAGGCATTATGGCACTAAATCTCATTTCGAAGTATCGAAATTTCTGTTGATTATATAAATCTTGATACAACTCGACTCAAAATTTTACTAGCATACCCCGGGTCCTCTTACGGAGTACCATTGCGTCACGGCACACCTGTTGAGAACCATTATTTTAAATATATATCTAGAACGCGACAAATGAAAAAAAAATCTCCCGACTGTGATGTCAGCTGCATCATCATTATAATGGCGATTTAGAGGGTTGCTTAGCAAACTATGCTGTATTTTCTTTTCTCTCTTTCTTTTTTCCATTTATAAGAAAGAATTGGTGTCCTTTCTTTGATAATCAATTTAAAAAAAATATTTCATATTTAAGAAAAAAAATTAATCGATTCCTAAATTCTGCTCCATACAGGAGTATAAAATATAAGATTGGAGGGATAAGGTATCAAATGCAAATTGGTTGATTTTTAAAAAAAAAATGGCAAAATGGTGATTTAAAAAGAATCGCAGAATTTTTCAAAACTTTCTATGCGCATTCTTTATAAAATTTCTTGAAAAAAGGTCAAAATTTACTATATCGTTTAAAAAGATGGAAATTGGATTGCTTTTATGGGAGAATAAAAATTACCGGCGAAATGGAAAATCGGAGAAATGCGCGTAATTTTTCTGTTCGAGGAAAAAGAAAATCTAAATTTGAACCTCTGGTGCATTCGGATACGTCTTTGTCTATACGAATCAAATTTGTAGACCTGCCATAGATTTCCTTAGATATCGCCAGCAAATAAGCACACACACACACAAACAAACATATTTCCTTTATTAATATAAATATTTAAGAGAATCACAGACACAAGGGATGATAGTAGATAACAAACTTATTTCCAATAATTACAAAAATGCTCATTAATAAATCAACTTAAAATTAAAAAATGAAATTAACTTTTTAATACTATATAAATTCTTAAAAGAAATATAGTTGGAGCAGTTAATTTTGTTTCGAATCTTCCTCAGTTAATTGCAAGAGTTAGATACACAAATTGGCGTCCTTTATTCAAAGTTTTAAATGTAATTTGTTATGAATTGAAAAGAAGTCGCATTAGAGACAAAATAGCTATTAATGTGAATTACCACAAAATGGTTAGTGTAAAAAATGGGGAAAATAAATATATGTTTCATATATATATATATATATATATATATAGCGCACTATATTTTAAGAGGATTTCTCAATTTAAATGTGCATTTATTAAGTTTGAGTTGAATCGAAATTTAAGAAAAGGCAAAAAAGTTATCCACCAGCTAAAGTTTAAAATTTTGATTAAAATGTGATTTTTATTTAATTTTATAATTCACCATTTTTTTTTTTATTATAGCATATTTTTTTAATTTTTTATTTTTAAAAATATGTTTCACAGATTACTTGATAAGGTCGAAATGAATAGGATATCAGACTGTGAAAATGGGACGATGGAAAATTACAAAAATGCATTGTCTGTTAAATACAGGGGACAAGGGACCTTAAAATAAATTTTTTTATTTTTTGTAAATTTCACCTTAAATATTATTCAAGGGTACATTATATGCATTATAGCATGCATTAATCACAAAAAAAATTTTAAAAAAATTTTATTTTTGAGAAAAAAATGGAATTTTACGTGTCGTCTTAGAAATCTTCGAAATGTCGCTTGCGCATTCCATATCAATGAAAATCCCCAATATTTTTTATAAAAGTCTGTTTTATATATATAAATAAAATAGAGCATCGAATTTTATATATTTTAATTTAAAGGTAAAAAAAAAAAAAAAAAAATGAAAATTTTTTAAAAATTTTCGAAAA
Source organism: Maratus speciosus (assembly GCA_963932465.1). Lineage (NCBI taxonomy): Eukaryota > Metazoa > Arthropoda > Arachnida > Araneae > Salticidae > Maratus > Maratus speciosus. Next base: position 131,499,136 of record OZ010789.1, read on the forward strand.
AATTTCCAAATTTCCAAATTTTTCAATTTTTTTTTTATTTTTTGTAAATTTTATCTTAAATATTATTCAAGGGGACATTATATGTATTATGGCATGCATTTATCACAAAAAAATTAAAAAAAAAATTTATTTTTGTGAAAAAAATGGAATTTCACGCGTCGTCATAGAAATCTTCGAAATGCCCCCTATGTATTCCATATCAATGAAAATCCCCAATATTTTTTTTTTTAATTTGATTTATATATATAAATAAAATAGAGCATCGAATTTTATATATTTGAATTTAATGGTTAAAAAAAAAAATTACAATTTTTGAAATTTTTTCGAAAAAATTTCAAAATTTTTCAATTTTTTTTTATTTTTTGTAAATTTTATCTTAAATATTACTCAAAGGTACATTATATGCATTATGGCATGCATTTATCACAAAAAAAATTTAAAAAAAAATTTATTTTTATGAAAAAAAATGGAATTTTACGCGTCGTCTTAGATATCTTCTAAATGCCCCCTGCGTGTTCTATATCAATGAAAATCCCCAATATTTTTAATAAATGTTTGGTTTATATATATAAATAAAATAGAGCATCGAATTTTATATATTTGAATTTAAAGGTTAAAAAAAAGAAAAAAAATGAAAAATTTTGAAATTTTTTCGAAAAAATTTCAAAATTTTTAATTTTTTTTTTTTACCTTTAAATTCAAATATATAAAATTCGATGCTCTATTTTATTTATATATATATAAAACAGACTTTTATAAAAAATATTGGGGATTTTCATTGATATGGAATGCGCAAGCGACATTTCGAAGATTTCTAAGACGAAGCGTAAAATTACATTTTTTTCATAAAAATAAATTTTTTTTTAATTTTTTTTGTGATAAATGCATGCTATAATGCATATAAAGTATCCTTGAATAATAATTAGGTGAAATTTACAAAAAATAAAAAAAATAATTTTTAAGGATTTTAAGGTCCCTTGTCCCCTTAAATACATCAAAAACTAGAATCATTTGCAAAATTTATTTACAAACTAGCGGAGGAAAACATATGTTTTAAAAATGGAAAAAAAAATAACCTTAGACACTCTGAAACATAAAAAAAGTTTGTCTTTGAGTCAATGCTTTTTCATTGTGTATTTCTTTTTTAACCTTTTCTATTCTTTCATTTTTCTATGCTAGGATTTTTTTAGAGAATTTTTTTATCCTTGCTTTCTAAATTCTAACATTAACAGCCTCCCCTCCCTTCTTTATAAAAACAAAAATCCTTTTAAGTTAAGAGTTATATAGATTTTTAAAAATTACAAAATTGTGCGCCAAAAGAATCATGGAAGTTCGATATTCTGTTCTCAGCTCTTTTGTAAAAGACAAAATAAATATCTGTTTTAGAATAAAATAATTTAAACGAAATATCGATGTCTATAAAGACTACGCAGCAAGATTTGAAGTTCAATAATTAAAGTTATATCCCTCGAGTAGACGGCCGTCAAAAATCAACCCAACCCAACCCAATAATTAAAGATTCTCTTTCGCGCGATTAATAAATAATTACAACCCCCCTTTTATTTCTTCAAAAATGTATCGCCGTCTTCGAATTATTTTGGCTCTCTTATCTTCAAAATAATAAACAAATTGCCCAGCAACACAGCTATTTATTTTCCACCTATAAATAATGTTGAAAAACCGCAGCAATTTAGCAACGTGGCTACATTTTTGCTGACGTTTTCTAAAGATAAGAATTTTAAAGCAATTTTTCTTTGCCATGTTGCACTTTTCTTTTTTTCTAAGTTCTTCATTTTATAAGATACTCTATTAAATATTACACTAGATTTATTAAAACATGAAATTGATAATGTCATCATTTTAAATCATTAAGTAAGATTTGGAAGTCAATTATTTATTCTTACTCGTTTTGTCTCATAAAATGCGATAAAACTTTATTGAAATATTTAATTATAGATCTATCCATATATTGATTTTCAGAAAATATTTTTTTTACTTGCCCATTCTCTGATAATTATACTAAAAAGGAAATAACGGATGATGCAGTGGAATTGTTCGCATATTTCTCGTACTCATTTGACATACTTTATGTTAATAAAATTAAAGGGTGTGAAAAGTACGAATTATTTTGTTTTAATAATATTTATTAATATTCATTTTTACTTGGATAATAATTTAATTTGTTAGAAATATATTTTATTCCATATGGATATCAATTTTTAAAATGCAAAATATTTATGATAAAATACATTGTATAATTCGCGGAATAATTTTATAGACTTTTCAAACGCAGAAAAATAATGTAGAGAAAGTTCGGGTATTATGGAATACTATTTATGTTTTTATTCATAAGCCAACATAAAAAAATTGAGTTACATAAAAAGTTAAGTAGTACAAACTTTAACTGTTTCTTAACACATTTTTAAGGATTTTTAAGTGGAAGAAAAAATACATATCAATATTTAGATTTAAAAAAAGGATTACAGATTTCGGGTAATATGAACCAGTCGGGTAATGTGAAATAGGGTTATAAAGAACATTAAAATTAGAAGAAAAAACATAATTTACAAGAATAACTAACATTATTTAACCAGTAAACAGTAATAAGACCTAAAAGATCTTAAAATACTATCAAAAACTTTTAAATTCGCCAGACCTTTAGAAAGATCTGAGTCTTTATTCGCCAGGCGCAAAGAAGACGTGTTTCTACTATGAAAGCAGCAGCAAGACTGAAATGAGAGATAAGGGAAAGGAAACAAGCTGAAAAAACAGCCGATAGGAAAGCATAAGACAACAGCCAATCACAGAAGAGTCTAATCAAAACTTAAGAACATAGAGTAGAAAGGGAATAAGGAAGCAAATAATTTAAAAAAAAAAAACATGAAAATAAAATAAAATTAAAAATAGATTATAATGAAATGAAAACACACACGTATATTGAAATATGGGAACACATGAAATTAATAAATAAGTAAATAAAATATAAAAACAGACTAATACTAATTAATACACAAAACAAATTATGTGGTGGTACTGAAAAGGTTTTTCCAAGCTGCAGAGAGCATTGTGGAATCAGATTTATCATTAACAATAACTTCACGATTAAAATAAATAGCTAAATTTTCAAGAAAGTCCGATTCAGAGATACGATTGGCATTAAAGATAATTTTAGAATTTTGAAAATTGGCCGGAATCCCAAAAGTGCTTGGCAATAGGAGATTTAGAAATTTCTTGATAATCGCATAACGAAAGTGTTCTTTTAAGCGGATTTCGAGATTTCTTTTAGTTTGACCAATATAAGATAAATCACAGCCATTACAAGGAACATTATAAATTCCCCATTTACGAAGATCGGGAACAGGTGATTTAGTCGAGGGAAATTTGAATTTATTGACAGGTTTAAAGATAATGTTAAAATTGAAAAGTCTTAAAACTTTAGCTAATTTGAAACATAAAGGAGGATAAAAGGGAGGACAACCAAATTATCAGGTTTGCTTTTGACAGATTTTGAAACAGTAGCTTTATTAGACGGTCTAGTGAATTTCTTCACAGCGTTATTGATAACAGAAGGATTGAAACCTCTTTTGACAGCAACAGTTTTTAAGTAATTAAGTTCATCCTTAAGGGATGCAGAGTCGGAACAAATTTTGAGAGCACGATTTACATACGTGTAAAAAACACTGATTTTTTGGTTAACAAGATGATTTGAGAGAGCATGAGGTGGGTTAGAAGCAGAAAAAGGTTTTATTTAAACAACAAATTTTGAAAGAAGAATCACATTTGGTAACTAAAACAACAAGGAAAGGAAATTTATTACAATTTTCTAACTCGAAAGTAAACTGAATATGTGGGTCGATAGAATTGGCAGTTTGAAGAATGGTAGAAATATTAGACGGAATATCAACTAAAACAAAAGTATCGTCGCCATAACTCATCCAACATTTAACATTAACCAGATTTAATAATTTTACCTCAAAATAATGCATATAAATATCACAAAGAAATGGAGATAAAGGATTACCCATACTTAAGCCGTCTGATTGTTTGAATAATTTATTATCAAATTCAAAAATAGTTCGAGTGATGCAAAGTTTAGTTAAAACAACAAAATCTTGGATTTCAATATCAGAGAAATGGAATTCACGTAATCATTTTTCCAAGCAGGAAAGAAGTATCCAGAAGTTTTTGTCTTTTGCTTTCCTGGCTGTTGATTTCTACTTTCCTGTTGGCTTTCTTCAGTTTGTTTCCTTTGCCTTATCTCTCATTTCAGTCTTGCTGCTGCTTTCATAGTAGAAGCACTTCTTTTTTGCGCCTGACGAAGCAAAACTCAGATCTTTTGAAAGTCATAGCGTATTTAAAAGTTTTTGATGGTGTTTTAAGATCTTTTATTTCCTATGATTCACACCAGTTTCAGGTTATTTTCTGTCAGTAGTATGTTATCTGGAATTCATCAGATTCTTTTAAAAATTGTTTTATTTTTTAGAAAAATCGCAAATGTAGTCTGTTTGACCCACCACAGTCCCCACATAGGACCACATCGCACACATCAGACATTTTATCCTATGAATATTTTTTCATTGCTAATACATATTTTTTCATTGCATTCATTAAACAGGCACACCGCGTCTACCTCATCTTGCGTGTAACCTGGTAAAAAGCCCATCTCAGACGATACATTGGAATGGGATGATTGTTCATCAACATTCGGCTCGTCTTGAAACAGTTGTCTAGCTGGTATTCCATATTACCCGGCATGCCATTTTTGGAAAAAAACAATCTGTTCACTCGTCCACAATTTAGCATGGAGGTAAACTGACTAACACAGCAATAAATCTAGCTATTCAACTTAATATTGAACTTAGTTAACATCACTGATGAAAAGGTCTTATAATTAATACAAATTTTATAAAACCTACCTGCAAAAAAGTGCAACAATCGAGAATAAGATTTGATATCATCGGGTCAGTCCAACAAAAGGTATTTTAACAGAGCTCACCGCAGTGCATCATGGGAATACTAGGAAGTCAGTTGGCAGTTTTACGCTTGACTGCACCTCCGTGCAGGCCAGATATCGAAGTATTCCATATTGTCCGATCATTCCATAATACCAGAACTTCTTCTATATTTTTAAAATATTATTTTATATATTTTTAAATTTTATTAATATCTTATTCATCTTATTAGATTAAGAGATTATACTCTTGTTAACTAAAATTTATATGTGGAAGGATGGGAAAGGAAAACCTATTTAAAATTCAAAATTTAACTTGAAATTTAAAGTTCAAAATTAAGATTCCCAGCCTCTTTTTCTAAGCATTAAATCTTTTTCTCAAAACCTTTTTTGCCCCTTTTAAGTTTGTTTAGAGGCTTAATGTTTATTACATTTGATCATTATATCTGAGGAACTTAAAAAGTTAAAACGCTGATGTAAATGCAACTCGCAGTTGATTGTGGTTAAGGCGTGAATAAAACTTGAACCCGGGAATTGCGCTGGCCTTGACCCAACATCAATCAAGAACTAAGTATCAAAATGACTTCATGCACGTGACGTCGTACCTCAGAGCTAGCGGTATTTTAATCCATTATTCTAGCCACTGTACCGTCAGAATGCCGGTACGCGCAGGCGCAAATACCGCTAGCAGACAATCTTTAGTCTCGACCCAGCTTTCGTACATAAGGTTTAACTTAAATTTTGCTAATTTAGCGAATGTTCTTGGATACTGAATAATATTTTGAATTTATATTACAATATATTAAGTATCTACTGCTACAACAAGGAATTAATTTTGAAATATTTTTAACAAATAAACGTTAATAATACATATTCAATAGAGCACTCTGGTAATATTCAAAAGTAAATAATTTCAGCAGACGAATTTTAGCCTCAAACCCAGCATGCGCGCATGAAGTCCATTAGAAATCTACATTTTCTCATTCTGACTCTTTCAACACCTACTAGGAAATAGCAGAAATATTCTAATAAAAGCAGGATGTACACCGAAATCGAGGTACTTTTTTTTATAACCGATTGCCTAACGATCTTTAAGGCACTTGGAGACTTTTCGATATAACGATTTTTTAGGCCGGTTTTAAAAGGAACCTCATGCATGAAAAAAAGAATGAATACCAGTGCAAACGAACTTAATTATTGGCTCACGTCGATATTTTTACACTGAACATCCAAATTGGCTACTTCAATTAAAGTAACCGCCAGAGATATCTTAAAAGTAATTCTCACGATGATATAAAGAAAATTAATGAAGTCCTACTAAAGTTACTCGTGTTCATTAAAATTTTCCGTATGTCATTAAATATATAGTTAAATTTTGACCATTATGAGTTAAAATTTTATAATTATACATATAATACACTGGCTGAAAAATTAAAAGAGCGAGTATAATAAACAATTAAATTTAAAAAATCAAAAAACCCGACTGCATAAAATGCGAACTTATTAATTATTTCTCATCAATGTGAAACTATTTTTTTTTTTCAATTCCTACTATTAGCTCACACTCTCGCTATATATATCTTGTTCAAATTTTCAGTCGTTAATAAAATACTTATTATTCATCCAATCAAGCTCAAATAATTTTTTTAAACTTGTAGTAGATGATACTTGATGTTAATCCAGTTTTTTTGAAATATTAATTCATTAATAAAATTAAATTAATTATTTTTTTTATAATTGAGAGAGCTCTCTTCTTGTTCAAGGTATTTTAAGACCGAGAGAGCCCTCTTCTTGATCAAGGCATTTTAAGCACCACTCAAGAGGAAAGAAGAATTAGAGAAAAAAAATTCTCTTATTGACCTAAGTAGGAATTGACTTAAAATATTTTTTTTATATTACTTGTTTATATTACTTACCTATTTTTTTTATTTACTTGTATTGATGACTTCTCAGTTGGGTTTAATTGTTAGTTCCTATCTATAAACACTGTTTTGATGAGGTCTATAGATGTCTATGATGGTTAGAGTTGCAGCAAAGCTACAGAGCCTACTTACACAACTTGCAGGTTGTATAATATTTTAACGGAGCTTCTGACTGTAAAATAGTCAATAATACATCGTCTTCATTTTGAAAGACCTATCCAATGATGTGCCACTCAATAGGATGCGTAATTTTTTTTTTCGTCTCTACCGCCATTTTGTATTTTACGCCAGCCATTTTGAATTTATAAAAACAAAACCTAACCTATAACCATCGGGCCGTTAAGACGAATTGATAGAGACTTCATTCATTAAAATCCATCCAGCCGTTGGGATGTCTCGAGGGTATAAAGAAATCCACATACACAAATACGCGTGAAACACATAACCCTTCTTTTCAGTCGGGTAAAAAATCCTTTAACTTGAACGATTTCACAGCAAAAAAACATGGAATTTGCACATTTTTTTTTTTTTTTCCATTCTTGAGAGATCTTTGAAATGCAGAATATTCTCTGTCAGCAAAAAAATAAATTCAAATAAGAATCTAGGAAATGCGATGCAAAGTGGAATAAGGAAAAATTTATGTGTTACTATTTACAACTTTCTAGAGATACATCGAAGCATTTTATAAGGCGTTTGGATACCCACGACCTGAATGCAAGTTTTACAGCTTTATATGTTTGCTGTCCTTATTCCATGCTCCCATTTAAACGCCTTTTCCAACGCGTCAGAATCTATCGAATGAATTTTCAACGACATGTTCCACACGCGAAACGTTTATCGAATTTGCATATTTCTGTGTAGTGAAAGTGGAAACCATTTAACTATGTGATAATGTTGACTTTGCGCAGCCAAGATACTACCTTTTATTAGACTTTACATAATAGAATTAGCATAAAATATCTCACTTAATAGAATTAACTTAAAGAATCTTTTTATAATTATTCCTTTAATTTTTTTCCCTCCATTTCCCGCCCCCTCGCCATACCTTTCGACAATTAAGGATAAATCAATAAAAGTCGATTAAGGGCACTTAAAAATAAATAAGGCCAAAGGCTATTGAATAACCAAAGATGCTTCTAGACTTTTTAACTCAACAGTAACTTTTCTACACACAATGATCAGTGTTTATTACTACAAAAAAAACTTAAAGATTCCTAGAAAAAACTATTCAGGAAACTAAACTTGAGACTTTAAATATTAACGGAAATAATTTGCGGCATTGCACACAAATTTCACATTCCTTTTTAGCTTCCATGACAAACAACAATCAGCTCCTCTTGGAAAAAAACATCAAGCCATACAAAATTTTAAATACAAAAAAAGATCGGATTATTTACAAAACATTAAAAATATATATACAAACGTGTGCACTAAGAGATGCCATTTCTTAAAAAATGTATTACCGTCGCTGATTTATTTTGACTCCCTTATCTTGAAACAAATAAACAAATTGCCCCGCAACACAATTATTTATTTTTGACCTATAAATAATGTTGAAAAACCATCAGCAATTTAACAACGTAGCAAAATTTTTGCTGACGTTCTCAAAAGATAAAAATTTTATAGCAATTTTTCTTTGCCATTTTACTTTTTTCTTTTTATCAAGTTATTCATTTTATAAGGAACTCTATCAAATGTTTCACTAGATTTATTAAAACGAAAACTGATAATGTCATCGTTTTAAACTATTAAAATAATTTTTGGTCAGTTATGTTTTTTTTTTCCCTTATTTGTTTTGTCTCTTAAAATGTACTAAAACTTTATTCAAATATTTAATTAGACATCTATCCACATATTGACTTAAAATATAAAAAAGGAGAAAATCAGTCAAGTCGCTTATAATTATACCAAAAAGGAGAGAGGATTATTTCGTATACTGCAGTTGATCACGTACTTTTCGTACGTTTTGAGAAATCTTATGTTATTAACTCAAGGGGACAGTTCCCCCTTCAACCGGTCAAAAAGGCTAGAAAACTGATTCAATATCCATACCTTTTCACAAACTAACTACACTGTAAAAAAAATTCCACAACGTTCCTGGGAAAAAATGGGCAGCTGAGTTGCCCATTATTTCCAAGAAACATTTCTTGAAAATGACTGGTACTTTACTGTATATGTTAAAAACTTTCTACAGAAATGCCAGTAAGTTTCCTGCGAAATACCAGGAATATTTCTGTTGACAGCAAAACATTACTGACATATTCAAGGCTGGAGTAGCACAAGAGCGAAAAATGTCCAGTCCAGGGATCGAACCTGGATACTTGGAGTGCCGTGCCAATGCCTTACCCGTTAGGCTATCCGGACCGATACCTGGCTGACATAATTCACTCTGGATGTTCGTTCCCTTCATTATGACATAACGGATATTTCACAGCATGCGGGATCCGCAGACGATTTTTACATTTCCAGTTGACAATTTTCGCTTTATTATCATTATTTGTTAGAATGAAAAAATATTTTGAAATTGACATCAAAATTATTATTTATAATTTACACGAAAAAATAAATTTTCAGTTAAAATTCAATAAAGTAAATATATATGTGATATATTGTTTCTGAACTTTGCTTAAAATATAAAAATATATAAATGTAAATAAAAATTAGAAAAATATCTAGACATAAAATATTTTGGATTTTCGTCAGTGATTATGTTAGTTTACAAATTAGATAAAATACATATAAATTTTCATGAAAAAAAAACCTAAACGTAATTGTATATTTTTTCCGAAAATAAAAAAAAAATTCAAATTTGCAGCAATTCAAAGTGTCAAATATATGTCAAATTTAAATCAAATTGTAATAAAGTGTTAAAATATAAAATTAATTAAAAAAGAAAAAAAAAGTCAAGAGGTAGCATCGAACCCGGGCCGTACGGGTGGCGTGCAAGCTTTCTGCGTCCACACAACGAAAGACACGTTGAGAGCTGCAAACTAATGGGTATTTGAAACGTATGCTAAAACTCGGCATCTAATTTCTGAAAATCTAAGGCCCATTTGAAGAAATCCTTTCACAAGAATAATTAGAGATAAGAACTCTAAAACATACTTTAAATTAATCAAAATAGGTGAGAATCATATTTGATTGCCCCCTGGTTAATGCAGATCCAAATAATAGGTGTATTTTTTTTTACACAGTCTGCTCGTTAAAGATTTCACAGACAAGTACGAGAGATAATCTCTTAGTGATGTCGCAGAGGTATTGTATTTTCATCTGAATTATCTTGACAATAGAGACGTAAAGGATTATGTCGCCTATTGATTTATTTGCATTCCATATTGATTTTTTTACATTCATTTAAGGAATTCGTTTTCGACACTCGCGCGCGAGCAACGGATTATAGGGAAAAAAAATAATAAATGGCGGCCGCAGCGTTTAGCTGTTTTTAACTTTTGTTCAGGAACGTTTCAGATAAGAAAACCAGAATTTCACAGGAAAGAGCTAAATTATTCTGAAAACCTGATAAAAGGCGAAACGTTCCTGGATTTTACATGGAAAGTTAACATTTTTTTTTACAGTGTAATAAAGCAAATTCAATGATTTTTTTTAAATTTTAAGTATAGCATTATTTGTTACATTAAACAAAACAGATTGATGAAAAATATTTAAATTAATTAAGAAAACTTAATTAAGTAACCTACTGGTTTTTTTTTTGTTTGTTTGTTTTCGTACACTGTAAAAAAAAAAAAAAAAATCTGTAAAATTACTAAATTTTTTCTAGGAAACTGGGATTCCTAGAACTTTTTATGTAACAGCAACAACAAAAATTCATGTAACAGACACAGTTTTGCACCGTAAAGCTGAAATTCGTAAGGTTACTAAGAATTTTTTAGGAAACTGGGATGCCTAGAACTTTTTATGTAACTGTAACCAAGGTTACAGATAAAATTTTAGTAAGATTACTGAAATTTTAGTAGATTCAATTGTAAAGCTACAGATTTCGGCTGTTTTACAAAAACTAGTTTTGTACATTTACATCTATTTTGTATAGTGTACAGATAAAATTTTAGTAAGCAAACAGATTTCTTTAACTTTACATCTGTAGAATTAGAGATTTTTTTTTTACAGTGTAATTACTGTATATCAATGAGCGCATGATTTCTCAAGAACTATTAAAGAGATAATGAGTTGAAATTTTCTGAGTGGATTAATATTATACCCCTGCATAAAATAAAATAAATTCTTAGAATTATTTTAAATAACAAAAATTTTGTCTAAAAAAATATACAAGAAGTTTTACAGATTTTCCTTTTTTAATTCTTATTATTAATTATAAACATTATAAATGAAGATAATTAAAAGATTTTATTTCATTATGTTAAGCGAAGTGTTATCTTTAAATTAAAATCTATTTAAAGTCAATAAATTAAAATGAGCATGAGATATCATGCGCGCAATGAGGTATAATAATTATGAAAACAGTATGTTACTTAATTAAGTTTTCCTAATTAATTTAAATACTTTTCATCAATCTGTTTTCTTTATTGTAACAAGTAATGCTATATTTAGCAATTTAAAAAATATCATTGAATTTGCTTTATTAGTTTGTCAAAAAAGTACGATCCCCTTGGGGGTCTCAGGAGTGTTAAAATCGAAAAAAAAGAAAAAAAAAGACCATTTTCAACATTTAATATCTTAAAATGTATGAGTATTTACAACACAAATTTTATTGGGATGAAAAATATAAGTATGTTCTTTCATTTCATGTATTTAAAAAAATTGCAAAATGCAGAATCAGCATTTATAGGGCGTTCCAAACGAGCAGAAAATTGGTATAACAGATTACGCGCAGGATTACCAAATAAATATTGCAACTAGAATGAAACTTTTTGTGCCTACTTATACTTCAGATTGTAATAATTACAATGAACCTAAATATTAAATTTTTAGTTAAAGCATTTTTATATTTTTAATACAAAGTTGTGTTTAGTAATACAAAATTTTGAACATTCCAACAGTATTATCACATAAAATAAATATTTGATTAAACAGTAAAAAGGAAAATTTAGGTTCAGTTTATGCAAACTAACATTAAATATTATGTCTAGAAAATTTTCATGAAAAAATTTTCCGAAGTTTTTGAGATGTCCTGCGCGTTATGCCTAAAAACATCATTTGGAGAAAAATGACTTCAAAGTTTCGGAAACGTCGCAGTTGACTATTGAACGGATACAGTTCTAAAAGCCATAACTTCTGTTCTAATGAGAATTTTAATAAAACAATTATATCAAAATGTTCAGAAAAGAAAGGAGTTTAACTAAAAAGATTAAATTTTTAAAAATGTTGATGCTTTAAGAGTCCTGAGACCCTTTAAGGAGTTTGAAAATTATGAAAGTGTTTTTTCTGTCTTTTAGTCCAGAATAGACTCATAAACTGTTGGAGAACAAGCACTAAACTTATCAGGGCAGATAGAAACTGTTTCTGGCTTCCATCCGCAGTTTGTTGATTTCCAATATCTAACATGGTTTTTGCAAAAACATGGAAAAATAGACAAAATCAATCAATGAAGCAATATTTCAATGCTTAAAAAAAAAGAAAAAGAACATCAATAATTTAAGGGGTTTTACGGCGATGGAAAGGTCTAATTAATATTTATTAATAATAATTCTGGCTACAATCTTAAATTTTCCATATTCCCATATCTAAAGTAGTTTTTTTAGAAAACAGGGAAAAACCGAAAAGTCAATCTGTCAACAATTCTTTCAATGACCAAACATTCGAAAGGTGATTGATTATTTTAAAGGAGTCTTAGGAAAATTGAAAAGCCTAATTAGAATTTATAAATGACGATTATTACATTTTTAGCGTATACATTAGCTTATAACTTATACATTTTAATTTTAAAATTGAATTAGTAAGTACTTATCTTTAAAAACTCGAAAGATCTTACAAAAAGAATGCGAGACTGCGGACTGCTACGCAGTTAGTTCATTATTAATTTTCCGTAGGTCAGTAACATCTGTTTAAAATATAGCATCATTAGACACCATTTTATAACATAAGAGATTACCCATCGATAATTTAGGATAAATAAATAAAAGTAAAAGTAGATTAAGGGCTGCCTAAAAATAAATAGGGTCAATTGCTCTTGAATGCCTTAAGACACATCTTTATTCAAGAGTATATAATCTGCAAACAATGTTCTGTTTTCTCTAGTACATAAAAACTTGAAGATCCATTCAAAAGAAGAGTCACTATATTAGAATCTGACCTCCTGCTTTTGAATATTAAAAAGAATAATTTGAGGCAAATTTAAAAACATCAGATTATATTTTTAACTTCTAATAAAAATAACTTCCTCCTCTTCCTCCTTTTGAAAAAAAATCAATGTAGAATTTTAAATCCCGAAATTTATGGAATCTACTCAATACTTTAAAATATATAATATTCAAAATTGAGAAACTAAAAGTAAACCTTTTGCTCCCGGCTCATTTTGGCAAAAAATAATAAAGAATATTTGATTTAAAGTAAAAATTTTTCATGAAAATTTGAAAACTATTAATTTTAACATTAATCTCCTTTGCAGTTACTGAGAAAAAGTTTTAAAGTGCCATATACATATATTAGAGCCGGGTACTCGGTATATACTAGGTAGTCAGTCTACTCGGCAAATATCGAGTAGTTGTAAGATTTCATTTTTTAAGCGTATTTAAAGACAAGGGAATTTATAACTGATCAGTAAAATGACATTCAAATATAAATGTAAAAAATATGCGATAATTCATATAGTCGTACCAAGAACCCAGTCAATACCAAGTAGTTGTCAGAATTTACTTTTTTAAGCATATTTGAAGGCAAAGGAATTTATAACTGATTTGTAAAAAGTTATTCAAACATATATATTAAATGATTCATAAAACAGTATATCTACATAAGATAGAAAAAGGTAAGAAAAGTCCCCATGTAAAATTAGTGAAGATTAAAATTAATTTAGTTTTATATTTATACAAATAACAATAGGTCACTTTTAAATCTCTGGAAAAGATGTGATTTTCGAAAAAGCAACAGTTTTTAGAAACAGAAAATGGAATAAATTTCATAAAAAATGTAATTGCAAATTACAATTGGTGCAGAAACACCAATCGTTTTATATTTTCAGGAGATAGGCTGCAAGCACTGCTAAAATAGCACCTTTCGTATACTGTAAATAAGAAAAAATAACAAATAAACTGTAAAACCAATACATTTTTGTAATCGAAAGAAAATAAAACACAGTTAGAAAATATGAAACATTTGTCATAATTCAATGAATGGTTGCAGCAAGTAGTACCCATTTTTGGTAGACAAACAGGTATCAGAATGAGTAATGGTGGGTTAAAGAATTTGTTTTCATTTCATATTGGTTAAGTGTACTTTTTATGTATCTATTCTTTTTTTTTCATATTTTTAAAATAATGCTGCAGGTTTAAAATTTTCAATTTACAAAAGTTGTCTTTAAAAGGTGAACAATAAATGAGATTTCGAATTGAAGTTTATTCTTAAAGATGTGATTATATGCTCAAGATGCATATTTATGTATTTATCTATCTATCTGTATATATATAAACAGACACATAGGGGTGTTATCCCTAAGCTCACTTCTTGTGCGCATCAGTGACTCATTCTTGTAAATGATTACCGGGTCTCTGGTCGAGTAGTAAATAGTCGAGCACTCGAAAGTTATACTCGTTACACCACTAATATACAGCGTGCGGCAGGTATTTGATTATACAACGGATGGCATCATTCATTCAAACAACTGCTAGTCGCAATAATAGTCTCTGCACGCTGTCGAAACCAACTGCAGTTAATAATCAGTTATGTGTTGGGTTGCCACTGAATACAAACAGCTGTCCTAAGAGCCATAACAGCGCTGTGTGGATGCCTATTCGAATCCTTCTTAACCACACCGCATACGGAATATCCAGTCGGGTTAATACTTGGGAAGCTAGGAGGGAACAAGTTGTGGATAACATGGTCATGAAAGTTTTCGGCCATCTAATATTTGGTTGCATGGGGAACTGTATGGAATGGTGCAGAGTCTTGTTGAAAAAGTTACGGCCTCCCATGTGTTACAGACGTAATCCAGAGCTTTTACATCTCCATATAAACAACGGCGTTCATTCTGGCACCTTGAAGAAGGAAATGTGGAGGTATCAGATCATCTTTCTGCTCACGATACCCCAGAATAATGAGTAATGCTGGAAATTTTCTTTTTCATGACGGTCGGAACCTCTTCAGAGATTTTACACAGCTTTGCGGTTCACTTTCTGGAGGTGGACTAAGTTTTTCTCATCTCAGGAAAAGAACAGCATTTCTGGCTACTTTTTATGTTTCAGGTTGCTATGGATGCGTTTGGCATTTGGTTATGCATTTACCCCTGGCTCTCTTGGACAAGAACTGTCCTATCCTCATCATGCACAAACTCTAATGAAGGTCCTCACGAATCGCACATCGGATGGTGGCTTCATTAACCCGCAGCTTCCTAACGAGTGCCCTCGTTGGCTTTCTAGGATTTTCATCGGCACGAATTCCGAAATGACGAATCCCGCTGTCTTGATAATGACATATCTCCGACAATGTAGTTTCCTGTTTGAAACGGTTGCCACGTCAAACCTTGCAGTCTTCAGTTCGCTCCTTACTTTAAAGAAGAATGACACGGCGCGTTTAAAGAATGCAGCAATCTCTAAATCGAAGTGGTTTTCAGCTAATGAGACAATGACACCATGCCTCTTTATTTCACTGTTAGTCTATATTCCAACCTGTTTACATGTAACAGAAAAGGATTTGTAACCATGATGTACAGGCTGATATTTAACCAACAATGTGTGTTCTCAAATACCTGCCGCATCCTGTATCTATAAATATAAATATATATTGAAAAATATTGTAAAATGAAACGCTATTTAGAATGCACATATTTAGTTCAATAATATATATAAAAAAATTCTTTTATTTCATTTTGGAGCAATAATCCATAAGGGAATTTCATTTGGACTTTTGGGCTAAATTTGGTTCTATTCTTTGTCAACAAACGAAAGCAATTGCAGGAGAAATATGGTTCAAATTGAAGATAGTGGCATATAACAATGTAATTACATAGATATTAAAATCACATGAAAGCAAAGTAAATAAGCAAAATTATCACTCAGTACAAAATTCAGTGTTTTACAAACGGAGAGACAAATATTACTCATGGTTACCAGAATGCAGATAATGTAGCACCATAACCATGACTGTAAAAAGTCATCAGTTCCTGATGGACCACAACTGTATAAAATTTCCTAAATTTGGTATGTCAAAAGTAAATATAATTTGCTTTGCTAGTATAACTTCTTATAATATTTTGTGGCAATTATTTACAATTTGCTTACGTACCATAATTACAGATTTTCTGTTGTATCATTAGCAAATAATTATGATCGCCTTTCCCATTTCTTCAAAAAATGTTTTATCGTCACAAATTATTTTGACTTCCTTACCTTGAAATTAATAAACAAATTGCCCCGCAACACAACAATTTATTTTCAACTTGCAAATAATCTTGAAAGACCACCAGCAATTTAGCAACGCGGCCAAATTTTTGCTGACGTTTTCAAAAGATAAGAATTTTAAAGCAATTTTTCTTCGTCATGTTGCTCTTTCCTTTTCTTTTATTAAATTCTTCATTTTATGATGTACTCTATTAAATAGTTCTCTAGATTTATTAAAACAAAAAATTGATAAAATCATCGCTTTAAATCATTAAATAAGGTTTGGAAGTTGGAATTACGAGTCAATTATTTTTATTTGTTTTTGTTTCATAAAATGTAATAGAACTTTATTCAAATATTTAATTATAGATCTATCCAGATATTGATTTCCTCAGAAATATTTTTTTCCAGCCAACTCGCTTATAATTATACTAAAAGGGAAAGAGCGAATGATGTACTGCTTTTGCTCACATATTTTTCGCACTTTTTTGCCATAATTTATGTAATAGAATTAAGAGTGGGAAAAACAGGAGAGGATTTTTTTTTAAGAATATTTATTAATATTCACTTTACTTGGATGATAATTTAGATTAAGGGAAAACAGATTATTATTTAAGATGGATATCGGGTTTTATTAAACAAAATATTAATATTGGAAATGCATATTAGTTGACTATTTTTTTAAGGATTTTCATTAACGGGATAAAAAATATTTCATATTATTTCTTTGTTTTTTAAATATAGTAATAGAAAAATAACATAGATGAAACTTAAATAGTTTCTTAAAATTGTAAAGGAACATTAAATAGAACTGCATATGTTTTTGATTTAATTCTTTGAATTATTTTTGAAATTTTAGAATAAAATATGCGTAATATAAGCTCAAGTGACCATTTTTTATGTAATGTTGAAACAGAAAATGCTGTTACATCCCATGACTGGTGATTTAATACGAAAAAGAAATAAAAAAAGAAAATTATTATTAAATGTTTTAAATAGGTATGCCTTCTCATACATATAAAACAACTGAATAAATTTAAACATTAATTTAAAATACATTTCAAGTTCTATATTAATTAAAAATGTAAAGCGTAAGTCACTTTTTTACGCCCTCTCCCCCTTTAAAACAATCCATAACCATGTAATGAACAATTGGCACCGTATTATTTTTACAATTTTTATATCTGAATAAACTCTTTGCTGTTGATAAGCTCAGTTAATGTATTTAAATATAAATTTAACAACAAAAAAAAGGACTAATATTTTGAATTCTTTTGTTATAAAATTAATGTTTTACTACTATATTTTACACTAAATTACTATAACAATTTCGCTATTTTTTTTCAAATTTGTTTTTGATGTATTACTTAAAGACGAACGTTAAGAGGCTATTTCAGTCAAGCGAAAAGACCCATTCGCTAATGCTAATCCTATGGAAGAAATTTATAAAGATATCTCGGTTGTATTTCAATATTTTTAAATATTTTTTTTTTGCATTAAATAGTTGAGATCGATCTGTACAAAGGCTGTTTTTTCCTTTTTCGATTTTGTTTACAGATATTTTTTATGGGGACACTTTCATTTTCGGAACCGGTTTCGAAAGTGAAAACATCCTCATATAAAAATTCTGCAATACAAATCGAAAAAGTAAAAAACGGACTGCGTACAAATCGATCTCAGCTATCCAATGCAAAAGAAATCACTTTAAAATATTGAACTGCAACCGAGATATCTTTATAAATTTCTTCCATAGGATTACCATTAGCGAACGCGTCTTTTCATTTGGCTGAAGTAGCCTCTTAATGTTGACCCAAAATCATACAAGAGGTTAAAGAGACAGAGGACATTAAAAATCATACCCTTCAATTTTCAAAGGATTCATTTGGAAATTGGAAGACTTGTTAATAGCAATCTTAAATATATTCAAATATATCAAATATATTCAAAATTTGGTGTCAAGACAATATAGCCCAAGAGCAGACAGCACAAAAACCTATGTTATCAAGCACAAGAAAAAAAACCTTTATTTTTATGGAAGAGTAGAAGTAGGGGAATCTAATTATCCATTTCTTCCGGAAGTGAAGTGGTGCATAAGCCAAAAATTAATACCACCAGTGGTTAACTCGTAGGTCTATCATTGTGTTTGTCCTACAAATAAAAGTATGAAAACATGAAGGACTGGGAGCAGGAAAACACAATGATAAACCTACGAATGATCCACGGGTGGTATTAATTTTTAGCTTATGCACCACTTCACTTCCGTCAGACATGGAGCATTAGATTCCCCTACTTTTACTCTCTCATAAAATAAAGGTTTTTTTTCTTGTGTTTGATAACATAGGTTTTTGTGCTGTCGGCTCTTGAACTAATACAAATCTTAAATTATTTACTCTTTAAATTTTTTAAATAACGATTAATTGTCATATTTTATAATGTCTCTTGCGCATTTCTTTTACATAAAATGTGACACTATTTATTTATGAGATACATATTAAATATTATAATGGCAATTAGCATGAGTTGTATAAGTTTGCTGTAATCCGAAAAAAAAATATTTTTATAATTATGCTTTGTTTTTTTCTAAAAATGTAGCTATATATTTTCATATACATATAAATTTAAACACCAAAATAGCCCTGAAATGCAACTTTTTATGCTATAATAAAATTTATGCTTTTTATAAATTTCAAAAGAATCTGACGATTAGAATGCGCACGGAACGTCAAAAGTTAAAAATGTGCAAAATTTTTAATTTTAAGAAATCAGCATTTTAAGTAAAAGAAATTGCATAAATATATACAGCTTTTACAAATATAAAAGCTTATATCTCCTCGAAGACACGTCAGAATTGAAAAAAAAATTTGCATAAGATAAATTTGCGCATCTATTTTCATAACTCTCTAAATAAAAAAAAAAAAATCGATTTTTTAGTGAAATCGCGTGATTTTAAAAGTCCACTCTCCCCTTAATGTGGCAAAATCAATTATATTTAATTCTGACTTAAGAAATTTAAGGAATGTTATATAATTAAATGGTCGATTTTTGATAGTAACTAAGTCCATATTTTGACATATCTCATTTTAAGGGGGCCGTAGACCTTTATTTGAGCAAAAATCCACTTCAAAATCAACATTCCTTTTTGTCTGTATTATTATTCTCCAGTTTCTACTACGTCATTCTAGAGATCTGCACGGGCCGGGCCGGGCCGGGTCTAACTTAATTTTTCTGTACAGAGCCGGGCCTGGTTTCATTCCTAGTCTTCACGGCCTAAAATTTTCAGCCCTAGTTTTGAGCCAGCCCGTATGAAAATCATTGTCTCAGCGTAGCCTGGTCCATTTAAAGGTCAATTAAATTAAGCCTGGCTCAAAAGTTTTTGCAAAAAATGCATACATCTTTGAATCGCCATTATTCTACACTTAAACATTAAAATTTATTATTTTTAAAGAATAATAGATTTCTACGCATATTAAAATATAACCAAATTCAAATACAGTAAAATGTGTGAAAAGGAACCTGCCTATGACGGAACCCTGTTTTAAACTGAAAAACGTGTTGATCCATGCAAAATAAATATGCTAATAAGTAAGAAAAGAATATATAATACATTTACACTTGCTAAGAAGGGAACTTGTCTATAAAGCATTTTTTTTCTTTTCTATGCAATTCCATCTTAGAAGATTTTACTGTATAGAATTTTTTCGACTTTTAAATTTAAATACATGGAATATGGATTAACAATATTAATGATAACTGCAACATTTACATACAAAAAATAGAGATTCATTAAAAAAATAAATATCGCAGCCTGCTGCACTTCTATAAAAATAAAGACAATTAAATTTGTTTTTTTAGCTTATTATAAACCAGAATTTGGATGAAAATCGATATGGAATTCAGAAAAATCTCTAAAAAATTAACTAGGATTAAAAAATAGATACACAGATTTGTTTGTAATAGCGTTTTACGCGATTAAAATCAAAATCGAGAAAATATCGAAAAAATTAAGACGCAAGGAGCATTTTCAACTTTTGATTTAAAAATTTAATTTTGTTAAAAGATCTTAAAATTATAATAAGATTGGGAATATCTTTTAAGGTGTTCTATATACTTATGGTGAAATGTAAATTTGCGCAAAATTTCAAATCTCTATAATAAAAATTAAAAGACATTTTTTTGAACGTCCATCGTCCCCTTAAGATGATTTCAATGTTTTTTCATGTCTTTTAAATTCCTCCCTTCCAAACATTCATACGTATATGTAGAGTTATGTGTTGTCAGGTATAGTGCCACAAAGAGTTGAACAGGGAGACAAAAAAAAAGTGGGACAGTGGTTTCTAAATCGGGACATGAAAATACAGTAAACCATATTAAAACGGAATCTGTCCATAACAGAATCTTGTTTTAAGCTTAAAACTTTCATTGTCCCTACGATGAGAATGTCTTACAATTATACTTACTAAGACGGAAGTCTTTGGTCGGTAGGTATATACTTACTAAGACGGAAAACGGCCATTTTCACTGAATTTTTTGCAATTCTGTCTTAACAGGTTTCACTAAACGAAAAGCAAATCTTATACAGTAAAACCTGTGAAAGCGGAATCACTGGGATAATGAAGTTTTCACTTTTAAAAAATAATTCCGTTACAAACAGGTCCATTTTCTCACGGTTTACTGTGCAAAGCCTTATTGAGTAAACAGAATAGCAAAGATCAGTAAATCATTGATTTTTAGGCAGGCTTCCATCTAGGTAGGTATATTTTGAAGGTATTCCTTTCGAAGGAACTATAAAAAATATCCTTTATCTTTATAGGCAGTTTCGGTCTTTATCGGTTCTACTATATTCCACTTGATCTAGACTAACGAGTAACGTGTTACGAGGAGAAATTTAAAAGAATTTATGCGTGAGAAATTGGAACTTTTGGTGTCCCGCGCAGTGGTTAAGCGCAACACCTACTTGACACCTACTTGATAAGAATATAAATTAGGTGTTGTTAAGCGGGACTGGTCTTGGAACACCTGAAATCTCTGAAATGTCCCGCTAAGTAGACACACCTGGTAGCACTATATAGTACCCAGACTAGTTCCATTCTTCACACAAAAGTGAATAAACATGAAAAAAAAATACTGAAATCATTTTAACCTTTTACCCGCCGCACCATGAACTGCTTCTCAAATTAATTTGAAAATGTTTTTGAGATGATTTAGATTAATTCTAAGATTGTGTGCCGAATTTTGGGATGTTATGTAAAATAGAAGTGTAGTTACAGGTATGCTCCACTTGTGGAACGTTGGCGGTACGAATAACATTTATAAATTTTGGCGATTTTTTTTTGAGAGTCGTACCAGCACTACACATATATGAAAACAAAGAAAAAGCATAAAGTAAAAAATGTTTTCTATTTTAGGAACATGATAACTTGTCATTAACAGCAAAATGTTTATGTAAGACCTGAAAACACTTTTCATGCGTGCGCTTTCCAGAATATACACACCATTTCTTAGTGTTTTTCTGACAATTTGAACATCTTCTTTCAGCAGTAGATGACAACCAATAACTACCGAATGAGGTGATAATGTCTATACCAACTGCAGCACTAGAACCTCGTATTCTCTTTCTCAAAACATCAAATTGAACTTTCACGGTAACAGTTGTAATTTCACGACAAAACTCCAAATGGCTTACGGCTTCTTTTGAGCCTGCTGCATAAGAATGCAGTGTCCGAGTAGTAGTAACAGTCATGCTTAGTTCATTTGCAAACAGATTTCACCACCATTTTTTTAATCGAAGTACTGGACGATATGTTCCAAGCAAAGGATCCAAAACATCGACACCATCCCTATTCTGATTACACAATTTAATCAATAGAGGTGATTGGTTGAATATTCTTGAGGCAATTTTCGAGAATGTTTTGTTAAACTTTGAGTTAGGAATGCTCCTTCCCAATTTGATATAACAGTAAATACACTGTAGTCATTACATCATACACAAACAACTTTGCCATCACTGTAATTATCACAATATCCTCATTCTTGCTTGAACAATTCTTTTGAAGGGAATTTATTGGGCATTTATTGTTTCAAAAATATTTCATAGACACTTTGGCAATAGGTGCAAAAGAAATATATGATAAAATTTATTCTTTTATAACCCTGGTACGAAAATAGTAAAAAAATAGTCGCCCGTGGGATCCCATTAAAAATTATCAAAATCCTAATAAAAGTAACAATAAGATAATTTTGTAATCTGAACCACAAACGTTCCACTTGTGGAACATTGACATTCAAATGATCATAAAACAAAATCAAAATAAGATAAATCCTTCATTTATGCATAAAACTTCATAAGCAACAGTAAGCAATACAATAACCATCATCACAGCACTCACATTTGAATTCTAAAGTTATAGATGGAGTAAAAAGCACAGCGTACAAAATTTACGTTTCTTGTTACATTTCAACAAGCTCGAAGATGAGAATCACAAAAAATTATTACATAATAATTTATAATCCGTTAAAACATATCTTTAAAAAGTTATATTTAAAATTTCAAGCAGTTTGAACAAACACTTAAAAAGATACAGCATCACATAATTGATGTTCCACTTGTGGAACGTTGGAGGGTAAAAGGTTAAAATGAAAAATGTTAAAATGTGGGCAAGCATGATTAATTTTAGTTATCGTAACTTGAAGTTACTTGGATTAGAGTCTCGCAACGACAGGGGGCGACCCGATTTTCCGGATCAAGTTGGTTTGACGATAGCTCTTTTCGTTGTCGGTTGGCATCTGGTTGAGTTGACTTTAATTGTTCCGAGTTCGGGTTGGTTTCGAAATGCGATTTGACTCTTGCGGGCCGGGTTAGGGTTGACTTGTTTCTTCAAATGAATTCTAGAATATATAGATTTATTTTTCAGCATTTACGATGAAATTGATATTAGAGATATATTTGTAGGGTTTTTTCCATAATTGTGTTAAAGTACGGTTTAATTTTCTTCTATTTAGGATTCGTGTTTGAGTATTTCGGGAGAAAATCTTTCGGCTTTCGAATTGACTTGAAATAAAATTTTTGTGTGCAGGACTCTAACTTGGACCCTGTAGAAGGTTGCTTGAACACAAATATATTTTTTTAATCAATTGGGAATGTATTGTCTTATTAATTAATGATGCTACCTAGAGAAAACCGTTAAATCACACCAATACTCTAAAAATAATGGATTGGTGAAAAAACTAACTGATTGTGTATTTTTTTTTTTTTTTTTTTTTTTTTTGAGGGGGATGTCAAAGTATTATATCCCACGTTCCAAGAACTCCAGCCTGTAGTATCTATTTTAAAGAGGGCATATATTATCAGATGATGGTCTTTAAAGTAAATTAAATATTTTATTTTAAATCATCTATAAAATAATGTTAAAAATTCATTTTTCAACAAACAGAAGATTTCAAGCCTTATATGTAAATACAAATGTTTCAAAGTACTTTAAAATGTACCGTGTAAAAAAACAAAAGCCAAATGTTTTTTTTAATCTACGAAAATATAACCACAAAAGAAAATATATACTAACTTCTTCTGAGTTACCCGCGATTCCGAAAAGCGTTCATTATCATTAGAAATCTCAGAAACAATCTATTTTCTAAATTAAGTGAAGCATTTGTAAAAACAGTTTATTTTTCTCTCTCTGCTTTTCGTACACGTTTCTGAGTAGCTTTTATAGTCCATTAATCCGTATTTTCAAACTATAATATCAGTTTTTAGGATGGTATCAATTTTCAATTAAGCGTTGCGTAATTGAATTTGTACGTGGAAGAGTAACATAATAATAATAATAATATTAATAGTAATGTTAATGCTTTTTATTTATCATGTTTTCTGAAAAACATGTTCGTTGTTTATTTGAGAAGTCATAACATCGAAAAAAAAAATCTATGTTCCGTGATGAGAAAACGGATTAATATACTATAAAAGTAACTCAGAAGCGTTTCCAAATTTTTTGTAAAACATGTTTGCCGTTTATTTCAGAAGTCATACCATCGAAAGAAATCTATGTTCCGGATTAAGAAAACGGATTAATATACTATAAAAATGACTCAGAAGCGTTACCGAATTCTCTATAAAACATGTTTGTTGTTTATTTGAGAAGTCATAGCATCGAAAAAATCTATGTTCCGGGTTGAGAAAGCGGATTAATATGCTATAAAAATGACTCAGAAGCGTTACCGAATTTTCTATAAAACATGTTTGTTTTTATTTGAGAAGTTATATCATCGAAAAAAGCCTATGTTCCGGGTTGAGAAAGCGGATTAATATGCTATAAAAATGACTCAGAAGCGTTACGGAATTTTATGTAAAACATGTTTGTTGTTTGTTTGAGAAGTTACATCATCGAAAAAGGCCTATGTTCCGGGTTGAGAAAACGGATTAATATCCTATAAAAATGACTCAGAAGCGTTACGGAATTTTATGTAAAACATGTTTATTGTTTGTTTGAGAAGTTACATCATCGAAAAAGACCTATGTTCCGGGTTGATAAAACGGATTAATATACTATAAAAATGACCCAGAAGCGTTACGGAATTTTCTGTAAAACATGTTTGTTACTTATTTGAGAAGTTATATCATAGAAAAAAACTATGTTCCGGGTTTATAAAACGGATTAATATACTTTAAAAATGACTCAGAAGCGTTACCGAATTTTATGTAAAACATGTTTGTTGTTTATTTGAGAAGTCATATCATCGAAAAAATCTATCTTCGGGTTGAGAAAATGGATTAATATCCTTTTATATATAAAAAAAGAAAAGTAACCATTTGGAAATGGACCAATGAAAATCTGCGTAGATACCGCGAAACGCATCTGATTGGTCACAGCGTTCTGTCTTTTCTTAGCGAAAATTGCACTTGGTGAAAACCATGAAAGTAGATAATTTAGATAGGATGGGCGGGGAAAGGGAAGAATCTTCTGCATTTCGATAGACTTCTGTGTTTTAGCAAAAGCTGTGTTATGGCAAAACTTATTTTTACATAGAAGATAATTCCATTAACTAATGAGAAAGGGGTGCGGGGTCATCTGCGTTTGGAATCTAAAAATTGAATGCATAGAAAATAACGGATCGCGAAGCTATCCAGAATGGAAACGCAAAACAATTACGTCTGCGGTTAGCTAGAAAATAGGGATTGCTGCGCGATACCGAACGGAATGGCAATGCGATTACGAAGGGGCGGATGATCGTAGCGAGCAGAGGGGGTGGGGGGGGGTAGCTGATCTAGTACTATAAAAATAACTGAGAAGCGCTTTAAAATTTTCTGTAAAACATGTTTATTGTTTATTTGCGAAGTCATATCATCGAAAAAATCTACGTTCCGGGTTGAGAAAATGTATTAATATGCTATAAAAATAACTCAGAATCGTTTCTGAAAGTCGGTAGCACCAAAATAAACTTTTTGTTTTATCAAGTCTTCTTTAAATTTCAAAATTATATTGGTTTCCAGACTTTTTACTAATAAAGAATGCGTTTAGGAATCGTGCGTAATTCCGAAAACGTTAGTGTATATTTTCGTTCATAGTTATGTTATATTTTTCTATATTAAGAAAACATTTCTCTTTTTTTTTACAGTGTACCTTCATTGATTTTCACACAAAAAGTTAAGCGTATAATAATTAATTTTGAATCAAAATAAATACTCGTTACAAACAAAGGTTCATCTCATAAATAATCAATCTTTTACAGTTGGAATAATTTTACTCAACTTTTCCTTTTTATTTCCGGTCTGGTTACAAAACATCATAATAACAAATTTGCATCGAATTAATAAACCTCAAAATTCACATAATATAATATTTTTCACCAAACACCAAATTCCATGCATTGTATTTAAATAAAAATGTTACGAATTACTTTTAAAGACACGTTCTAAAATTTGTAGATGAAAAAAAAAATTCTAGAATACAAACAAAATTTCTTTCTATATAGAAGTAAATGTTTGCTACAAACAAACATTCATCTCAAAAACAAACACAGTTATAATTCCACGTCTTGAAATAATTTTTATCCAACGTTTTCCTTTTCATTTCCTATCTTAGATACAAAGAGAATTTCTTTTGTTTTCTTAGGAGACTTTATCACGTAAAATATTTTAAATTTCTTATCTTACTCACACAGCTTGGCGTGACCTTAGGAGAAAAATAAATATGTTGAATGGAATTATCGAATAAGTGTTTTTAGGCATAAAACTGCGAAACGAGGTGTGAGTTTCTTTTCCAGCATTTATATTGCTTGATGATATGGAGTGGGTTATTAGTAAGTAACTTCTAGACGATTTCTCAAGTGAAGGGATATTTGTATGAATTTTTTTCCCCCACGATAGCGGATTTACAACGAGATCAGGTTTTATTTTCTGGAATCTAAAGTAATATCTTTTATACATTTTTCTTTTGTTGTTGTTGTTTAATAAAATATTAAATAAAATGTCAAATGAACACTGTGCGCTTAAAGGGAAAACAGTTTATGCATAGGTAAACAAGACGACAGAAAAAAGTACAAAAAAAATAGTAAAAAAAAAAATCGTGTAATGGAAGTTTTGTTTATTGTATTTTACTAAATATTTTGGTAGATAAAAAAGGTTTAGACAGCTTGTATGCGTTTGAAAAACTTTATCAAAAAGAGATGTCGAGATAAAAATTGGATTTGGGACTTCGGAAATGGTAAAAAAAAATTCCTTTTTCGAAAATTTTTTAATTGTTTTAACATAATGTAAGAACTATATTTACTGCCTTTATGATTGATATTTGTTTGCATTTATAATGCTTTTAAATATATTAAATTAGTATTCGAGAATTTATATGCTCGATGTATGCATGCATGTATATAGTCATGTGTATAGTCATTAATGTTTTGGAGGTACGAGACACAAGATAAATATTAATGAGTATATACTTTAAAACTATAATGTAGCAATTAAAATGTGTGGAAGGGGCTCCAGATGTCATTTTCAAATAAATACAACAATTACAATTATTAATTATTAGTATAACATTTGTGGGAATAGTCAGTAGTTCTATTATTGACGTCATTACCACAAAATCAATATTTAAATTTTTGTTAAATAGAAATTTGTTATTGAATTCTATAGCTATATGAGTATCAAGTTAACTGGACAATATAGAGGCAGGGAAATAACAATACATTGGAAAGGGGGGGGTGGGTCGGGGAGCTTAACCCCCTACCCCGATATAATAAAATATTTTCACTGAAATAACGAGTCCCGGATTATCAATGCACGTAATTTACTCACAAATGTTATACTAATTGTTAATAATTGTATTTGTTGTATTTAATTTGAAAATGACATCTTGAGCCCCTTCCACACATTTTAATTGCTACATTATAGTTTTAATGTATATTAAAGTATATTAAAACTATTTGCAAGAGTTCGCCTCTTTCATCTACTTAGTAATATTATATGAAAGAAATGAAACTGTGAGTTGAAAGTATGATTTCCAATAAAATCGACTTCCACAGCTGACGTTGAGCCCCCTGATCTTCAGATTTACACATAAAAATAAAATCAATGTTTATAATGTATTTTTTATGTATAGTACGTCCAAAAAGAAACTATGGACGATGGCTATAACACCAGTTCTAAATAATGCAGGCCTAAAACAAAAGTACCAATTGATTTCGAATAAAGTTTATATACTCGTATATATAACTGAATCTAGGTTATTGCATCATAAGGGTCATATACATATTAAAAATTTAACGAACTTTCAGTATTTGCAATGGTAATACCCGTTTTTGACATTTTGAGTTTTTTGGAACAAAACATCCTGGAAACTTGAATTGTATATAGTATTTTTTTTTTTTTCATAGAGTTACACGAGGTCAAAGTTTGAGAAATCTAGTATTAAATTACCATGACAAACTTTAATTTATATCTTCCCAGAAAATCCCCCAATTGAAAAGTTTCCTTTTATAATGACAAAAATTGACTAGATTCAAACATAATCCAGGTATTTTTTAATCAAAAACGTACCTCCACTTGTCAAAATTATTTTATTTTTCGTTGGCTAAACGGGAACCTTTCGTTTGTATCCATAGAAAACAAAATAAAGTAACCGGAAAAACTGTATGAAATTTTCTGTTATTGAAAAGTTTATTTCTGGTTACAAATGGATAGTTCTCGTTACGTTTCCCTGTAAGATCTTAATTTTATTTTATTTTTTTTATTTATGGATAAATCCTTAACATATTTTATTTTCTAACTGGATAAAGATTTTTAAAAATTGCATCAGTGTTGCTAGATTGAGGATTTTGTCCCCATTTTGAGGAATTTTCAT
Source organism: Maratus speciosus (assembly GCA_963932465.1). Taxonomy (NCBI): domain Eukaryota; kingdom Metazoa; phylum Arthropoda; class Arachnida; order Araneae; family Salticidae; genus Maratus; species Maratus speciosus. The sequence goes on from OZ010789.1 coordinate 131,527,850, forward strand.
CCTCCAGGGGAATTTTTGGGGGACAAGTAGTTCATGAGGAAATATTTGGGGACTATAACGTATTTGGGGAAAAACATGGAGAATTTTGTTTACTATTTCACTTGGAGTTTACTTTTAGCCATCTGACAACACTGAATCTAAGACGATTTTGATTTGGAAAACGAAAATAGAATACAGAAGTTGGAGATATTAATCATTATTCTCGTGGTCCTGCTCCTCGTTTACAACAATGTTTTACGAGTATTACAGGTGCTTCACGATCTGCCTTGAACTCTCCCCAGCTGAATTTCCAGACCACTATATAAGTACGCCAGATTTTCCTACTTATCATAAACAGACTCACAGACACTTATGCACTGTTTTTTTATTAATATAAATCTATACAATAGAAATAATTTTATAACTTTTTTTTTATTTAAGGCTGGTTAATTTGTGCTTTGTGGAATGGCAGTAGAGCTTTTTGTAAGATATGCAATTGCATAACACAAACACATTGCTGAGTTTATAAGTGAAATTTCTCAATTAATGCAGCAGACCCCCTAGTTCTCCTTATAATAAACTTCAATGAGAGATCGGCGGTCTTATGCGGCAAAAACCTTAACATTACTAAATCTGCAGGACCTATCCAAAACATTCTTTTACACGCTTTTTAGAAGATTTAATTAAAGATGTGAAAAACAGCTATTTATCTTTTATTATTGATAAAAGCACAGTGTGTTGATACAAAGAAGGTGCTGTATATTACGATTAGGTACTTCAGTAAAAATGACAAAAAATTGAAAATAGCGTTTATAGGTTTAGTCACATAGAATCTGGTGATGCCAACACCAACTCAGGTTTATTCAAATCTCAACTGATTAGAGATAGTATAAACCTTGAAAAACTTGCTGGCATAAGCGTAAATGGAGCTAATATAATGATAGACCAGCATCAACCATTGGCAACAATTTAAAGTTAACAAGCATAAAAGAGAGCTTGTTGTAAAATGTATCGCTCTTTCTCTTCGTTTAGCTGCGAACATGCATTCAAATTTCTGCCGTGTTAAAATGTTTATTATTTGTAAATGAAGAATATTTCAAAAAAAGTCTTGATTTGAGATAAAAATTGAGTTTAAATTAGTTAAACACTTTTTATAGTGGTAAATTGAAAATTAATTTTTTTTTTTTTTTTTTTTTTTTGAGTAGAAACTGAGTTGGGGACTTTTTTGGGAAAAAACACTCATTTGGGGAAATTTTCAGAAATTTTCAGAAATTTTGGGGAAATTGACTTTGAACTATATGGCAACACTGAATTGCATTAACTAATTTTTTCGGGTTGCTTTGATTCAAGGAACTCCAATAAATTGTCAAAAGTGGAAGTTACCATTTGAAAGTTCAAAGTTGGTGTAAGTTTTAATATGCAGACGATCCTTTTTGGCAAAATTCAGATGCAAAAACTTTATACGAATTAAAGCGGGGTTTTTTTTTTTCATTTTTTCATTAATTGAAACGGAAATTATAGTAATCTTTTATTTTTTTAAATTATTTCATTCATTCATATAGCCTGTTCATAGTTATTGTTGATGGTGCACTGTAAAAAAAAATGGTAACTTTCCATGTAAAATCCAGGAACGTTTCGCCTTTTATCAGGTTTTCAGAATAATTTAGCTCTTTCCTGTGAAATTCTGGTTTTCTTATCTGAAACGTTCCTGAACAAAAGTTGGAAACAGCAAAACGCTGCGGCCGCCATTTATTATTTTTTTTTTTCCTATAATCCGTTGCTCGCGCGCGAGTGTCGAAAACGAATTCCTTAAATGAATGTAAAAAAAATCAATATGGAATGCAAATAAATCAATAGACGACATAATCCTTTACGTCTCTATTGCCAAGATAATTCAGATGAAAATACAATACCTCTGTGACATCACTAAGAAATTATCTCTCGTACTTGTCTGTGAAATCTTTAACGAGCAGACTGTGTAAAAAAAAAAACACCTATTATTTGGATCTGCATTAACCAGGGGACAATCAAATATGATTCTCACCTATTTTGATTAATTTAAAGTATGTTTTAGAGTTCTTATCTCTAATTATTCTTGTGAAAGGATTTCTTCAAATGGGCCTTAGATTTTCAGAAATTAGATGCCGAGTTTTAGCATACGTTTCAAATACCCATTAGTTTGCAGCTCTCAACGTGTCTTTCGTGGTGTGGACGCAGAAAGCTTGCACGCCACCCGTACGGCCCGGGTTCGATGCTACCTCTTGACTTTTTTTTTCTTTTTTAATTAATTTTATATTTTAACACTTTATTACAATTTGATTTAAATTTGACATATATTTGACACTTTGAATTGCTGCAAATTTGAATTTTTTTTTTTTTTTTTTTTTTTTTTCGGAAAAAATATACAATTACGTTTAGGTTTTTTTTTCATGAAAATTTATATGTATTTTATCTAACTTGTAAACTAACATAATCACTGACGAAAATCCAAAATATTTTATGTCTAGATTTTTTTTCTAATTATTATTTACATTTATATATTTTTATATTTTAAGCAAAGTTCAGAAACAATATATCACATATATATTTACTTTATTGAATTTTAACTGAAAATTTATTTTTTCGTGTAAATTATAAATAATAATTTTGATGTCAATTTCAAAATATTTTTTCATTCTAACAAATAATGATAATAAAGCGAAAATTGTCAACTGAAAATGTAAAAATCGTCTGCGGATCCCGCATGCTGTGAAATGTCCGTAATGTCATAATGAAGGGAACGAACATCCAGAGTGAATTATGTCAGCCACGTATCGGTCCGGATAGCCTAACAGGTAAGGCATTGGCACGGCACGCCAAGTATCCAGGTTCGATCCCTGGTCTGGACATTTTTCGCTCTTGTGCTACTCCAGCCTTGAATATGTCAGTAATGTTTTGCTGTCAACAGAAATATTCCTGGTATTTCGCAGGAAACTTACTGGCATTTCTGTAGAAAGTTTTTAACATATACAGTAAAGTACCAGTCATTTTCAAGAAATGTTTCTTGGAAATAATGGGCAACTCAGCTGCCCATTTTTTCCCAGGAACGTTGCGGAATTTTTTTTACAGTGTGCTGTGGTCGTTTTTTTTTCTTTCTTTTTCTTTTTTTTTTCTAGAAATGAATTGTCAAACATTGAAGGCGGAAAATTAGTTTTGGGGATAACTGATTTGACAAAAATTCCCTCCATTTGAAAGGAGGAGGGCTCTATCCTAATCAGTACCTGCCCTTTACTATGCCTATGATTTTAAAATAACCCGCCAAGACGGAATCGCTAAAAAACAGTAAAGGAATCATAGTAGTCTCTTCATATTTTCGTCTTAGCAGGCATTAGTGTACGGTATTTCTTCCATCGTGAACACGATTTTTGCCTATTAAGACAGGATTCCGTTATAGAAAGGTTTCGCTTTGATAGATTTTATTATATTGCCATAAATATAGACGTAACATTTTAATATTCTTGTAATTTCGGACTCTCTGCCATATGCTACGCAGATGCAATTCTCTTTTTCAAGAAGATGAACTGGCCGAAATTTTATCGATTTCTTTTTAAGACAATCTATAGTATAAAACTAAAAATAAATTTAGTGTTAACACATATTTTGTCATGGTTGTACATATTCGTGCGATTTTGCACTTTTCTAAAAAATACAAGGTAAAGCGAGAAGAATCTGTGCACATTTCAAAAAAATGATAATAAAAAATCTAAATATTAATATTTTGCTAAACTATGCATGAATAATTTTGACTTCATTTGTTTTTTATGCATTTCCATTGTTATTTTGTTGTTATACTGTAATTTAATAGAACAGCAGTAATAAATCCAAGAAAACTATTTTGCGCAATCTCTCCTTACAGGGTAGGAGAGAATGCGCACATGGGTAGGAGAGATTGCGCACATAGGTAGAAGAGATTGTTATTAATATTAACTACAATTACATTATTAACAATAATAAGTACACTGAATCGACAATGTTGAATGGTTTTTGTGAGTAAATATTATTGTATTAGGAGTGAATATTTCAACCAAATGTTTAAATAATAAATAAAAGAAAGAATTTTAACAACAGTTAAAAATTTTAATTTAAGAAGATTAAAATATCAGAAAAAGCAAGCCCTACTAAGATTACCAAATAACATTAATCTAGTTGATAACATGTTTAACTTGAAAATTACCTCATTTCCATATCCACAGTTTCATTGTATTTTGTTTGCTAAACGAAGTTGTCGTCGTTCACAATCGATGCACTTATTGTTGTAAATCGTGCATCTTTCGTGCAATCACCTGCAACAAGCATTACATTGAATCCAGTCAGTTGTCGAAGTTGTGTCCTGGTACAGTTGCAGACATTCAGTGCACTCATCCTCACTGACTTTCGTTTTTTTCCCTTTAGTTTTTTATCCCACTTTTTGTGGAATCACCTTATCTTCAGCAGTTTTTTTTTTTTTTTTTTTTTAAGTCTTTTTTCATGTATATTTTGTGGATCAGTAACATTAGTTGAACTCTGTTTCCTTTTGATTTCGATGGCATGACACTACTTGGGATGGGTGAAAGCTTTTTCAAAACACTGTATTAGAAAATTTATTTTAGTTAACAAAATTAATTTATTAGCAAATTAATTGTCCATAAATTAAAAAATATATATATAAATATTTAATTAAATTATTAACAAATATATTATTAGTTTATTAACAAAAATAATGACATAAAATTAATTTAATAACAACTGTATTATTAATTTATTAATAAAATTTTTATCTGCAAAAGTATATTTTTGCAAATTAATTTGTTCCCAAATTTAGTTTTGATAATTATGTGTTTTTCCGAAATTATTTCAAAATTGATTCATTCATACGTTTTACACGTAATTTGCAATTCTATCTATTTGCAATGCTATCTCTCCAAGGCTGCTAAGAAAAGTACCAAAAAAACTTCACTTTTAAAAGATAAGTGATACGATCTTTTTCTTCTAATTTATAAAAAATATTAAAAATAATAAAATAGAAAGAAATTGAATGGATATAAAAAGATTCTTTTTCAGCTCATATTTTCTTATTAAAAATATAATAAGATTTTTTTTTTTTTAACTGATAATTTTTTTTTCAATTGAGGTACTAATGATTCACGTTTCATATAAAGACAATTTCATATGCAAAGAAATTCTCTCTCCTTTATATATTTTCGTGAATGCTCATTGTATAAAATAATCAAATCTAAATAAAATTCATGACATGTAAACCCTAAAGTAAAAAATAGAACGCCTCCCCAGCAGCCCCATGCTAAAAACATGAAACGAAAATGGCCCACTAATCTTAATTAAACTCTTTCAGTTATTAGCTTATTTTACTATAAGACTGTCTATATATGAAACTAAAAATAAATTTAGTGTTAAAACATATTTTGTCTTGGTTGTACTTATGCTTGCAATTTTGCACGTTTAATATATATATATATATATATATATATATATATATATATATATATTTGATATGTCATAACAAGCGACTCTACTACACTTCGTGTTTAAAATTGGTATTAATTTTAAGAAAAGGAAAAAACTAGTCATTGAATAACGAATTGGTACATTTCGACAAAAGCCCCACCAGTGGCCGAGACGTTCCTCTCTCGAAGCTGGTAGACGGGAGGTGCTGGGTTCGATCCCAATCGCGCCCGTCAGCCTAATCGTTCGAAGTTTCCGTGATTTCCTTCGAACCACGGTTTTCCAAGCGTAAACACGTGTTAGGTTACATTAGAAAGACCCCTCGCGGAGGGCACCCCCCCCTCTCTTAGGGCCTATATTCCTCGTGCTGATAATTAGCCGTCATAATCACAACCAACCGTTTCGACAATGTGAGACTCGGCGTTTTATTATTTATTATTATTATTTAAATCTTGGTGCAATTTGGGTTTCAAAAAAGAATATTTGTTGTCAAATGATATAAACGGCTAAGAAAACATATCTGATGAATTTATATATATATATATATATATATATATATATATATATATATGTATATTGTTACTGCTTTTTATATATAAATTACTTCTGTTTGTATATAAAATTAGATAATGGTTTCTTTATATTAAATAATTTGCATAAATGTAAAAAAAAATATTTATGTATAAGAAACAGTAAATAGGTTGCCAGGAAATATGCATGAAAATGTTTCTTCTGCCGCCAAGGACATTTTCCCTATCTCTCCAAAGCTTCTATAGTACAAAAGTAACAAAGAAACTTTAGTTTTAAAAGATATGTGATACGACCTTTTTCCTCTAATTTACAAAAATTATTTTTTTAAATAAAATAGAAAGAAGTCGAATGGATATAAAAAGATTCTTTTTCAGCTACCATTTTCTTATGAAAAATATTATAAGGTTTTTTTCCTTTTTTTTTTTTACATTTATAATTTTTTTTTTCAATTTTGGTACGTAATGATTCACGTTTCATATAAAGACAATTTCATATGTAAAGAATTTCTCTCTCCTTCATATTGTATAAAATAATCAACTCTAAATAAAATATATGACAAGTAAACCTGAATATAAAAAAGAAAGAACGCCTTATCACTCAAGGCATCTACGTAATATGAATTCTGCGCCGGCCAAATAACTAATCTTTTATACCACAAGTAAATAATTTTTATTTATAAATAAATCCTATTAAGAGGAACATATCTGAAAACCTCTCCATTAGCGCAAAAATATGCTGTCCCATGCAAAAAACAGGAAACGAAAAACGAAAATGGCCCACTAATCTTAATTAAGCTCTTCCAGTTGCCATGGGTAACCATTAATTTTGAGTACAAATAATGACCGGCAGAACAAAAATGTCTTGGTAATAATTCCGATAAGGCACGGCTTTTTTACGTGAGCTACCAAAGTAAAAAGCGAAAATAAATCTTGGCTATTTTTGCAACTGGCTTTGTTTACGGATACATATAAAGGGAAAAAATAACATAATTTTCTCTCTGAGATAATATTTTCAGTGCTGTATCATTTAACTTACTCTAAATCTTTATTAAATAAATAAACAAAAAATAGCGTGTTTTCGGACATCAAAATTCTCTATTTCTTAACGCTAAAAGGAATGGTGTTTAATTTCTAAAAGGCTTTCAGATAATTTATCGACGATTAAAAAAGGATTTTAAAGGAAATTTCAGATAAGAAAAAAAATAAAGAAAGAAGCATAGAAACAAGTAAAATAATTATGAGTTAATAAAGATTATTTCCGACAGTTTTCTTAATTGTTATACTTTTAAAAAGTAAATATATATGAATCTTATTAAAATTTATTTTAACAACAATTTCATTAAATATTATCAATTCATTTCAAATATTCCGTGCAATTTTAATTGCAAATTGCCCAATTAAAAATTATTTATACGCGCAGAAATTTGAGTTCATTAGAACATTGTAATAAAAGTTACACGTCTTTGCATAGTTTGATTTCCTTATATAACACTGTAAGGAGAAAAAATCCTTTAATGGAATTGTTGCAATAAAAATCATAGTCTCATCTGTTTTCGTTTTAAATGGTATATTTTTGTTTTAAACAAACCTTTAAAATTTGCAGTAAGAACGGTAATAAAAGTGTAAATAAAATACTAAAATCCCTATGAGTTATACCTTTTTTTTTAAGAGATTTATTTTGTGGGCAAAAACGTATTTTACATTCAAAATAGATTTTTAAATGAATTATAAGAAAAAATAATGTTTATTTAAAACTTTTTTGCTTTACAAAATCATAAAACGATCCTGATAATATTTACAAACATTAAAAATATATTAACAAGTTGGAAACTGCTCGTCAAACGTGGCAAATGAGGTGCGTTCGTACTATAACTAGTTTTATAAATATTTTTGATCGCATGTTGTACTGAATGTATATTTTAGTGCACTTCAATAAGTGCATATCCATATCCATTTCATTCTGTTCGAAAGACTGTAATAGCATTAAAATGCACTTGAAATATTTTTTTCCCACTGGCCGTCATGTAAACGGAAAACTTTTGACTGTCCCTGTAATTAAACTATACATCCGATTTTCATAAAATTTAAAATGTCTCGACAAAATTTGCAACAATATTATATATTTAAAATTTCAGACCATTTGGTCGGGTAGTTTTTGCTCTGTTATATGCGGACGAACAGACGGACAGACAGACAGACGGGCTGAACGACGGTTATAGGTGCTACGTATTTATATAATTACGAAAGCACCTAATAAGAGTTATTAAATAGCTTTTGTGATATCTTAGACTTTGAAAGCTTATTAGTAAAAAAGTAAATACTACTACTACTACTACTAATAATAATAATAATAATAAATCCTTTCTCGTCATGCTTTTGTTTAGATTAGAAATCAGAAAATAGTCTCGCAAGAAAAGCAGAACCAAAAAGTGTCAAAGCGGATTTTCCAAATGAATAGTCGAAACGGAAATGGTTATTACTAACAGCTATTGCTGTTGTTCAATGACTATTATTGAACTTCATGTGAGGTTTATATGTGATACAGGAAAAACAAAATAAAATGTGCGCAGTTCGCTGGAGATTTGTTTTTTAATTAAACTTCATATGAGGTCCATATGTGATGAAAATAAAAAGTATATACACAATTCGCATGGATATATTTTTTTTTCATTGGAACTTTATGTGAGACTTATTCTCGTATATGATGCAGGAACAAAAATAAAATGTGAACAGTTCGTTGGAGATTTGTTTTTCAATGCAACTTCATAAGAGGTTTATGTATGATACAGGAACAAAAGCAAAATGTACTCAGATCCCCGGAGATTTCTTTTTTAACGCAATTTCATATGAGGTTTAAATGTGATATAGGAACAAAAACGAAATGCGGACAGTTCGCTGGAGATATGTTTTTCAATAGGACTTCATATTAGGTTTATATATGATACAGGAACAAAAATAAAATGTGCACAGTTCGTTGGAGATTTTTTTTTCAATGCAACTTCATAAGAGGTTTATGTATGATACAGGAACAAAAACAAAATGTACTCAGATCACTGGAGATTTATTTTTTAACGCAATTGCATATGAGGTTTAAATTTGATATAGGAACAAAAACGAAATGCGGACAGTTCGCTGGAGATATGTTTTTCAATAGGACTTCATATTAGGTTTATATATGATACAGGAACAAAAATAAAATGTGCTCAGTTCGTTGGAGATTTTTTTTTTCAATGCAACTTCATAAGAGGTTTATGTATAATACAGGAACAAAAACAAAATGTACTCAGATCACTGGAGATTTCTTTTTTAACGCAATTTCATATGAGGTTTAAATGTGATATAGGAACAAAACGAAATGCGAACAGTTCGCTGGAGATATGTTTTTCAATAGGACTTCATATTAGATTTATATATGATAGAGAAAAAATATATATGCACGGTTCGCTGGATATATATATTTATTCAGGGTATTTTAAAAGGTTATGTACAAGCAGCACTTGTGGGTGTTTCAGGTCATGAAGAGCAAGAATTACATAGGAACTAGAGATCGGAAACACGATCGTGACGGTGCAATTGCATTGGGACCGTGACGCAAAGAAAAGGTAACAAACAGTGTTAAAAAAAACTTTATTTTACAAAAAAATCTTAATCGAAGTGCAAAATACAAATGAAAAATGTCACAACTCATAACAAGTGCTCAAAATGTGCCCCATTAGCCTTAATGCATGCTTTACATCGGCGCCGCAAGGAATCGCGAACACATTTCAATCGGCCCTGTATCGTGGCTACCACGATCCCCGGACCTAAAGCCCCTGCATTTCTACCTGTGAGGATATCTTATATCTCTGGTGTACGAGACAACCGTTTGATCTTCCATGGACCTCATGCCACGGATCACTGAAACGGCGGTACGTGTCCGGGAGAGTCCTGGCCAATTGGAACGTGTTCGCGATTCCATGAGGATAATTTTAGGAAATTCCATATTGGACCAACTGTATAGCATTCTTAAAGATTCAAATATTATATATATGTAGGTAATGTATTGGGTGAAATAAGTCGAAGATAATAATTAGACTCGGGAACCTCTTTGTGAACCGAACTTGTTTATTTCACCGTTCCATCTTACAAGCATCTTCTTGAGTGCGAGCAGAATCATTTATGGTATTTTTGGGGACCTACATAGTCGTAGTCTGAGCAGGCCTATCAAGTCTGCAAAATCTAAGTGTTTTTGCGTTACTTATTGCTAATATTTTTGTGACTGTAATATTTTCTAACAGGTGACGACGGCGACAATCTGGGCGGAACATTTAATTTAATTGGATTATTAGGTTTTGATTGATATGTGTCAAGACCCGTTCGATTCTCGGTATCTATAACGTGCAAAGCCTTAGCCACAAACGAAGGAGAATTGGCCTAACGTCAGCACTTGTTATCTTAAAGTTATTATCTAATTTTAATGATGAACGTAATAAATGTTGTGCTAAGCAGCCAACTTTGAAGGGCCAAAATGAGTTTTTTCTTAATTATAAAATTTAAAGTAAAAAAAAAAAGAAGACTTGGGATTTTAATTTAAATTTAAATTTTGAATTTTAAAAGGTTTTTATATCTCAAAATATTCCTCACTGTTTTTTAAATGTTATGTATATTATCATTTTTTATATTATATAATATTTTGTCTTTAAATTAGTCAATTTAATCAATTGCCCTTCTATTTATTTTTTTTATATAATTCTTTATTTTATTTTTTATTAATTTATTCCTATTCTTTATTGTATTTTTGTATTTACTCAGTAATTATCAAGTTTATTCCTATTTTTTCATTCTACTTTAACTAAATGTTAATCTAAGTCATTTCTTTATTTCTTCAATCAATTTCATTCATTTTTTTTGGTAAAGATGGCAGCACCAAACATTATTTTTAATAAGCCAGTTCCAATTTACATTTTTCCTTTCTCACACCAGATGGCAGCAAAGTTATGGGTTTCAGTCATATAATCAACTGTAGGCCAGGCCCACATGTTAAAATAGTCCTAACTCTGTTTTACCATCCAGACATGCTGCAGTTATGCTTCCTAGTATGTAATTTAGGTATTTTGCTCCATTAATTTTTAATATCTTGTGTGAGGTATATCTTTTTTAGATCTCTTGGATATTTATTATCTATTTTCTGTTATTTTTGCGTTATAAGGAGCTAAATTTTGTCATTTTAGGCTTAATGCCGACAAAATTGGATGAAATTACTCATATTCTATGAATGAACTCACAAGTTCCTCTGAAGATTCTGTGGGTTATTCATAGTTTCTTATTTTACATACTGGTTTCCTATGTTCATTTCTAATTCATCTTTAGAACTTTACCAATTTATTCATATATTTGTGATTTCAAATTTATTATATATATGCAGTTATGCTTCCTAGTATGTAATTTAGGTATTTTGCTCTATTAATTTTTAATATCCTGTGTGAGGTGCATCTTTTTTTGATCTCTTGGATTTGTATTATCTATTTTCTGTTATTTTTGCGTTATAAGGAGCTAAATTTTGTCATATATATATATATATATAAGTTCTTTTTCCTAACTTTAAATCTTATCCTCTAAATCCGTTTTGTCCCTGGTAACTTTGTTTTCCAACCCCACACTTCTTACTTTCTGACTTCAATTTCGTAACATCTTTAAGATAAAAGTAGCCAAGTTGGTACTTCTTGCAGGCGTTTGTGGTTAATGATACAGCCAAGTCTCGCCCAGCCTACTCTTGTCATAAAGTCCCAGACATCAATCAAGAGTTAATTAACCAATACTGGGAAATTATCCTCCTAGACTGACACCTTCACCCTCTGCTGCAAAATATCCCAAATTCTCAACAAAACTCATCTGCTCCCGCCAAACGGTCAGATTGTTAGAGATTTGAGAGTGGTCTAATAATCGCATCACATGAGACAATGAAAAATATGGTTTCTCGGGGCCTCTGGTAGATTCGCGAAGGCCGTGTACTGCAAAGTTTTACGTCAAAGAGAGGGAGGTCCCGAATCAAATTCTTGTAATACTGCTACTTGGATTTACACAACAAATCTCGATATATGACTTAACCACGTCACTCGGTCATATAGGACATATATATATATACAGGGTTTTTCAAAATTATATGTCAGAAATGTAAAGGCAGGTAAAGGAGAAATAAGCAGATTTCATATAGGAATATGAGGGCGGAAATGCAACGTAGAAACAGTAGACGGCGCTGTTTAGTTCGGCAGATGAAAGTGCTTCACTGGTTTGAATCGTCATTCCTGCACAGATTTTGAACAACATGTATTATTACACCAATTCGGAGATTGCTGACATACATTTCATGTATGGGATTGCGCAAGGAAATGAAGTGGCTGCTGAAAGGATGTACATGGAGCGAACGATTCCCGGGTAAAAATCTGACGGATCGCGGAATATTTGAGCATCTTCATCGGGAGTTGTGCGCGAGTGGATCGTTTTATGCTTCCAGGCGTGATATGGGCATTGAAAGATATCGCAGTATTCCTATAGTGGAAGAATCTGCATTACAAACAGTAGAGGATAGTCTTTCGACAAGGTCGAGAACTGTTGGACGTGAGCTGTATGTGAGCCATTTACTTTGCCTAGCCCCATACGTGAAATGCATGTCGGTAAGCTCAGCATTGGTATAATGATGTATATTGCTCGAAATCGGCGAGGAAATGACAATTCAAACCAGCGAAGCGCTTTCATCCGCCGAACTACTGCCTCAACGATGCCTTTCCGCATCCACATTCCTATGCGAAATCTGCTTATTTAGGTTCCCTCTACCTGCCTTTACATTTCTGACACATAGTTTTGAAACACCCTATATAAACAGCGATAGTAATAAATACATATTTTCGTCATTTCAAGCCTTTCTGGTCACTTCACATATTTCGATAAATATCAGTAAATAAGCACATAAAGTAATGGCTGACATTAATCCAAACGAGCTTCAAATACAGATTTCAGAAAATGTGTCTACGTATTTCATTACCTATTAACAGAGTAAGCAGAAATTTAATTACCGACATTAAAACACAGACTTTAATGAGGAAGTCATTTTCCGAAAGACCAACATTTGTCCGATTAATATTTCAAAAAGTAATTCCCGGTCGTCAGCTGGAAATACATTTAATTTTTTTTTCCGCGTGTACCGCTACTTTTCTGCTAAATTGAGTTTACTTTTCTGTTTATATCTGCACTTCCTTTCGCTAATGGTTCTATTCTAGACTATATTGAAATTTTACAAGCCAAAATTAATGTACTCGTTATTGAAAAATCAGAGCCAAATGAAGAATTTTAGAGCCGTTTGCAGACAAACTAACGACGTGATGTCAAACTGCTGCATCAGATTTTCGGAAGAGGATCTCGCTAATGAAATTTTTAACTTTTGCAGTTTGCACTTTGTGAATTGACAGGTAATGATCATTTTCTAAACTACAGTTTTATGAAAAATTCTTTTCAGTTAATTGACTTTATTGACACTTTTTAAATAATTCAGTATTATTTTGAATGAATATTATCCGATAGAGCAAAATGTATCGATATTTCTTTAAATAAAAGTTTTTAAATACATAATTAATAATAACTAATTATTTTGATGAATAAATTTTCAATTTTTGTAGTATTTTGTGAATTGTTAAATAGTGATCTTTTTCTAAACTACAATTTTATGAAAACTTCTTTCCGTTAATTGCGCTTTTAAAATAATCCAGTATAATTTGAAGCAATATTATTCGAAATAATAAAATTTATAGATATTTTTTAAATAAAAGTTTTTAATTTATAATTAATAATAACTAATTATTTTGAAGAATGAATAAAGTTTTCAATTTTTGTTGCTTATATTTTGAGACTTGTTATGTAGTGATCTTTTTCTACGCTATAACTTTATAAAAATTACTTTTCAGTTAATTTACTTATTTATTGGCACTTTTAAAATAATTCAGTAGCATTTGAGTAAATATTATCTGACATCTCAAAGCTTTCCCACATTTTTTAATTAAATATTTTAATTTGTATAATTAATACTAATTATTTTAAAGAATATAATTTTCAACTTTTGTAGTTTGTATTTTGTGAATTGACAGATATTGATATTTTTCTAAACTACAGATTTATTAAAAGTGCTTTTAATTAACTGACTTTATTGACATTTTTAGAATAAATCAGTACCATTTTGATGAATACTATCCAGTATAGCAAAACTTATCGATATGTCTTTAATTAAATATTTTAAATAACATTATCCAATGAAAGTTTTCGTTTCAAACAATATTAAGTTTAACTTCGTTAGAAGAGGAAACTTTATTGCACACACACACACTCGCTCTCTCACACATATAAATATTATGTAAATGTTCTGAAAATATAATAAGAAGTTCTTTTTATAAAAACTTTTGTGAAAAAATTTAACCAACGGAATGTTAAAAAAATTCTATTCATGGAATTATAATAACACAATAGTATTTAGACAAATATTTTCTGGCAAAAAAAAAATATAACAAAATTTTAAATAGCTAAATATGCTACGTATCATAATTAAATGAAAATCATAGAGAGGAACAAACTTAACTTAGTTTTCCCAAACTAGAAAATTCCATTGCACATATTTTCTTGATATGTAATTATTTTGTGAAAAGTAGTTTAATACTTTTTTTTTATTAAAGTATCAGAACAAAATTAACTAAATGGGTGATTTTCCTTAATTTAATTTTTTTTTTTTTTTTTTTTTTTTTGTCATAGGCAATGCATTTTGGTTTAAATTATTTCTTGGGAATATCTTCAATTGAAAATGTGATTTATAGTTAATTAAGGTTATACGTCATAAACTTTTCAAAATTATAATATATATATATTCTTAGAGTACTTTTTCCTCTTTCCATGATTTATAATAAAAAATGATTCATTATTTTTCGCTATCTGATGAGACTTGAAAAACATTTCTTTCTGGTTATTTAAGGTAGTTTTTCACTTAATGAAAATTTTGATTTTAGTAGTTTGTGTGAACTGATGCATAATGACATTTTTTTTTTTTGTCTAAAGTTTCATAAAAAATTATTTTCAGTTTATTTTTTTTTAATCATAGGAAAATTCAATAGCATTTCGACTAATATTATCTGGCTTAGCAAAATTTATCTGTATTTTTATGACTAAGTATTTTAATTAATATAATTAAAGGAAAAGTTTAAATGCGTGCAAAATTGTGATTTAATTTTGTAAAACTAGAAAGTTTTGTTACATAGAGGAGAGGAAGCGTTTATGGACAGTTTTTATGAAAAGGTTTCTTACTTAACATATTTTTCGCATTTTTGAATGCAATTGTGCTATAATGTTTCGCATTATCTGAATCTAAAACAATATATAGGATAACTCAAAATTTTTGAAAATTTTTATTTTCATACAACTGGCAAAAAAGTGAATTGAAAAATTCTTGAACTAATTTTTTTTTGTCCCACCCATCCCACAAATCCGGGTGGAGTGGGACATATATGGGAAGGAGAGACAAATATATCTAAAGTAGAGGAAAAATAAAAGTAATTTTCATTTTAAAGAACTCTTATCAGATATAAGCTAATTTAAAGAATGATTATCTTTATTTATTAACATTTGTTCCACAAATTTTGCAGCTCAAAAGATTAAAACATTCATAGTTAAAATATGTCTTTATTATTATCTATATCTTTACGTTATCTTTATCTTTAATATTAGCATATTAAAATATGTATACATCAAAGGTAAATAATGAATTCTATTTTGAAATTCCTTTGGACACTTTTAAGAAAAATAAATATTACAATAATAAAAAAAAAAATTAAAATTAGAAAATTAATTGTTTTCAGATGCTTGGGATCACAGAGATTGTCCCATACATTTCTCACTCTCTCATTGCGCTATTTCTGCCTTCAGTAGCACATGTAGTATATAGCTTATCTCTTAAAATTATAGAAACATACAAATAACTGTATCATCATTACTTAAAGGTACGTACAGAACAATATAAAATAAAACATTTAAAATACATTAAAGACTTATTAAAATCAAAACGTTTTCAACCCAACGTACTCGATCTTCATTAGTAAGAACTAAAGGTTGTTGTGTCGCTTTGCGCCTTCTAGATTCGCCCGGGAGACACCATTCTACATCAAGGGTGGTATGGAATATAAGACGGTATGGAAAAGGTATTCAAAATTTCAACAAACATAGAAGTAGAATGGTGTCTCCCGGGCGAATCTAGAAGGCTCAAAAAGACACAACCTTTAGTTCTCACTGATGATGACCGAGTAAGTTCGTTTCAAAACGTTTTTACTTTAAAAGGACTTTCATGTATTTTAAATGTTTTTTTTTTTTTTTTTTTTTTTTTTTTTGTGTGTGTGTGTGTGTGTGTGTGTGTGTGTGTGTGTTGTAGGCAACTTTAACTAATGATGATACATTTATTTGTATTTTACTATAAAATTTAATTATTAATCAAGGTGAATTTAACACTGAAATTTCGACTTTTTTTATTATGGCTTATCACGTTAACTATATTGCTTTTTCGGATTTCTTTAATTTGTGGCTTATAAATATAATATAGTTTCTATTAGTCTATAAATGGAGTTATAACTATTCGGTTTAAGAGTCCAGGTTTCTGAATATTTCTTTGATGCGTGCATGAAATCTTCTAGAAATAAATAGAAAAAAGTCCTTCCGGCCAGTGCCGGGAGGAAGAGGTAGCTTTCAAATTCCTTATTTTAAAAAAGCCAACTTATATTATTCAAACACACGAAGCTCAATTTAGTGGAAACCGAATATAGGAGATTCAATACTAATTTTTATCAATACTAAATCATTATGAATGAGAATTTCGCGAAATTAGTCAGCTTTATCCAAGCTTCTTTTATTTAAAGTAACTTATATTTGGCTGAGATGTTGATGTATACAATCCACATGCCTTCTTACATGGAAATAGGCGAATACGTGTGTTATCGCGTGACAAATACAAGATCGTTTCAAAATGTTAGCCATACTAGAAATTCAAAGTGCTATAATTCAACCATTTTTTAAGATGTAAACAAAAGAACAAATTTTCAGAAACAAAATCTGCTCCGGAATCTTTGTATCAAGGCCAAACACATAAAAAAATCTTTTTCATTTTCCAATTTTTTAATACCTCATTTTAAATTTTAAATTTAATTTTTTTAAATGGCAACCCTTTTGAAACAAGATGGCGAATGAAGCTGGCCAACGAACTCGGTCGAGACATTGGTATGTACTAAGTACAGACCAAGTAACATCCAAATCGGTTCATAAATACGCATGTTATCGCGTGACAAAAATCAGGTCGTTTTAAAATGTCAGCCACAATAGATATTCAAAATGCTATAACTCAGCCATTTTTTTAGATATAGATGAAACAAAAACTGTTCCGGAATCTTTGTATTAAGGTCAAACACATAAGAAAAAAATCTTTTTCATTTTCCAATTTTTTAATACCTCATTTTAAATTTTAAATTTAATTTTTTTTTAAATGGCAACCCTTTTGAAACAAGATGGCGAATGAAGCTGGCCAACGAACTCGGTCAAGATATTTGTATGTACTATGTACACACCAAGGTACATCCAAATCGGTTCATAAATACGCCTGTTATCACGTGACAAATATCAGGACGTTTCAAAATGTCAGCCACGCTAGAAATTCAAAATGCTATAACTCAGCCATTTTTTAAGATATAGACGAAACAAAAACTGCTCCCGAATCTTTGTATCAAGGTCAAATACATAAGAAAAAAATATTTTTTCAATTTTAAATTTTTTGGTACCACATTTCAAATTTAAATTTTTCTTAAACATTTAAATGGCTGCCATTTTTAAACAAGATGACGAATGAAGCTGGCCAACGAACTCGGTCGAGACATTGGTATGTACTATGTACAAACGAAGTTACATCTAAATCGGTTCATAAATACGCCTTTTATCGCGTGACAAAATTCAGGACGTTTCAAAATGTCAGCCACGCTAGAAATTCAAAATGCTATAACTGAGCCATTTTTTAAGATATAGACGAAACAAAAACTGCTCCGGAATCTTTGTATAAAGGTCAAATACATAAGGAAAAAATATTTTACCATTTTCAATTCTTTGGTACCACATTTCAAATTAAAAAAATTTTAAAAATTTTTAAATGGCTGCCATTTTGAAACAAAATGGCGGATGAAGCTGGCCAACGAACTCGGTCGAGACATTGGTATGTACTATGTACATACCGAATTACATCCAAATCGGTTCATGAATTCGAGAGTTACAGTATGACAAAAGTTAGATATATATATATATATATATATATATCAACTTTTGAACGGAGGGTGGTTTCGGGGTCTGCGGGTCATAATCGATGAAAATATACCAAAATGTTTTGAAATCGCTTTCCTCCGAACGGTCGCAATAGGTAGCTTTTTGTAATGAAAGCTACCTAAAAGTGTGTCCAAATCAAATTGATTTTATTTTTTTAAAGACAGGCATCATGAGGTCAAATGATTGAGCGGATAAGATTTACTATTTTGATTTTGGCTATAGTTTTTTCATTATATTAGGATAGTTTCAATTTCAGAATGTGTTCAAACCGGTTACGAAAGTAAAAGTAATTTTTTTAAATATGAAACCAAAATCAAAAAAGTAAAATATAGTCCGCTTGTCCTCAGCTATCCTATGCAAAAAAAAAAAATCATTCGAAAATATCAAAATTCAAGCAAGATATTTGAAAATAACTTCCCCATAGGATTAACGTTATCATCCGGACCTTTTTGAGTGACTAGTGTAGCCTCTTAAGTGTCCAGATTCTTTGAATATTTCATTGATGCGTGAATGAAATCGTGTGGAAGTAAATAGAAAAAAGTGTGTCCAAATCTAATTGATTTTATTTTTTTAAGGACAGACATCATGAGGTCAGATGATTAAGATAGCAGTGCCAGGGAAATGCCAGCAGTATCAGAGAGGAACCCAACGGCACAAGGTGTTACTTAGACCAGAACCAATGAGCGAATGTCATGACTCATCTCAAAAGTTATGAACAGTTGAGATATCCTATTGCAAGGCTACCAAGTCAAAGATGGTAACCTCGATCTATAAGAACCTTAAAGGGTAACACATTCAATATTAATTCTGAATTTCAATCTATCCAAGTAAGGTATTAATTGACAAAACTGAAATTTAACCGTATCTACTGAGATGCCAACGTTAAGCGTTTTGAAAATCCATATTAAAGAGCCACAAATTACACTATTATAAATGGAAGGTGCCATATAACAAAAAAAAACAACAGACAGTAATAGTAATGCATGACGCCTTTTATCATAAACAACTAGATCATTTTGAGTGAAATAATCCCTTGTATTGGTTATAAATTATGAAGATTAATGAGGTTATAGATTACTTATTTAAATTATTGTGAGAAATAAATAATTCATAATAAATAATTCGTAGTTTGGTTTATAAAGAACTAAAAATACCACTTAACTTAATTTTACAGACGAACCTTCGGACTTTATGGAAACGAGTTTGTAATTTATTTTTCTCGTTTCAATTTTGAGATAAAAATTTGGCGATTTCAGAATAATTATCTGCTACTGTTATCTTTTGATTTGAATGGAAAATAAAAGATTTATTTTGAAAATGGCTCCTGAAATTGAGAAATGACTCGAAGGTTACGCAACTGCGCTTTCCAGGAGAAATATTCGTATCATCAAATTATAAAGCAGTGTAAATATCTCGCTTATTGCATTTCAAAAAAAGGTATTTATAATATATTAAATTTGAACGAAAAAAAGTCAAAGTGAAAGTAAAAAGGAAAACATGACCTCGAAACCTCATCCAAAAAATTTTCGAACGCAGGTAAATATCAAGAAAGTGAAGTCTCTGATTCTAAAAGAAAATCCGCCGACTCAAATATCCATTGCATTAAAACTAGTAATGCCTTCGGGCACTATAAGTAAAATCATTCATAAAGATCTGAAATTAAAAAAGATGTTTAAACTAAAGTTCATCAGATTTTGACAAAGCATATTGCTGAAAGAAAAACAAATTATAGAAAATTATATGAAAAATATCTAGCTGCTGAAAAATGAAAATTTATGGTAACACTCGATGAGGTATGGGTATATTTAAGCGACTGTAATAAAAAAAAAGATCAATTTTCTACTGCTCAACTGACATGAATGTCCGTACGAAATGGCTTCGTCAGTGTAAAAGAATGTTCCTAAAGGGATTCATGGTAGCTGCAGGATTTTGTTAGAACGGCAAATTAAAAATAAAAAAAGTCTCAAGGAAAGCCAAACTTAATTCACCTTACTGTCAGCAGAATATTTTAGAATGAATTTTTGAAGTAAAAATTTCAGCCTTCTATCGAAAGGACATTGATAAAGTTGAACTTCATATAGACAAAGCCTCTAGTCACATGTCTAAATCAAGTGCCGCTTATTTAGCAACGAAACAATCAGAAACGGGAATAAAGTGTATCCCATTTATTAAAATACGTGTAAAATCACTTGCTGCTGCTCCAATGGACTTTTGCGCTTCCGGTTTATTAAAGAGAACCTTAGGAAAATGGTATCCAAGAACACTAAATGGGCTTTGGAAAACGGTCCAAGAGGAATGGAGCGAAATTGACATGACAATACTAAGAAAAAACTTACTTTCATGGAAAATTCGAGCTAGAGCTATTTTCAAGAACCATGGTTATCAGATAGAAGCAAATCGCTACAAAAAGTGCGGAATTTATAAATAAAACTTAACTATCAAAATCGTTTCCATAAAGTGTGAAAGACCTTCTGTACTTAAATTGAAAATTCAACTTTCCTCTTTATCAGGATCAAAATCTTATAAAGGGTTATCATAAATGATTTTAAAAGTTTATAAAACTCAAAAGTTTTTCAAAGCTATACACATACACATATTATAATAAGTGATGTTTGAAAATAAATAAAAATATTCCAAGGATTTTTTTTTCTTTTTAAGTTACAGATGTCCAATGCGTGAACCTTTCGTAAGACAACATACATCTAAATTCTAAACTGTAATCAAGTTCGTTTAAGACATTTTACAATTTTACACTATCAGCTGTTTTTAATGCAGCACTGATACGTTCTTTATGTTCTTTGAGTGTTTTCGGCAATGGTAGTTCATAAATAAGATCTTTGATGTAGCCCCACACGAAAAATAAAAAGAAATAATAAGAAAAGGAAAGAAACCCTCATGGCGCAAGATCCGGCGATTTTGGTGGCCATGTGAATAAGGATGTATCATAGTTACCCGCTAGTCCAATACAGCGTTGAGCGACAGAAATAAAAACTTGGAATGTTTTTATTTATCTTCATATATCACTTATTATAATATGTGTAATAGTTTTGAAAAATAAATAAATTTTTTAAATCCGGTCAACCACTTATTTACCCTGTATATATGTATTCCATAGTAACCAGTTTGGTCTCTTTTTTTATTAAAAAGTTCAGATTTCACATCATAAACTACAAATAACAATTTTTGATTTATTTAATAATAGACATTTCGTGATTATATAAAGTAAAAAAAAAAAACTTTTTTAGGAATTTTCTGAAAGAATTCGGAATTTCTGCATTAAACAGAAAGCCAAATTGGCAATTCTGTATATAACAATCAGTAATGCATTTCCTCTACACAAATAATTATTATAATTACCATACAAGGAAAAATATTTCTTATTATATAACGAAAAAAAATTATTAGTAAAAATGAAACGTCTCATTCAGAGGATTACAATAGAAGGAAATAAATATCAAAATAATTCTGCAGTTATATTTACTACTTAGGAAGGAATAAGTTTTTCAGAATAGAGAAAAAGTCGTTCGGTTAATATCTTTTAATGGGAAAAAATAATAGAATTTCTAATAGAAAAATATTAAATAATATACTCAAATGATCAGTATAATCACCATACCCGAAAGTACATTTCTTATAATATAATGAAGAACAATTATTAGTGAAAATGAAATATCCGATTCGTAGCATTACAAAGGTAATAAAGTAATCGTGATATAATTATGTAATCATGTTGATTACGAAGAAATAATTTCTTCGTAATCGAGAAAAAGCTATTCCGTTAATATCTTTACGAGAAAAATATTATAATGGAATTTCTAATAAAAAAACATGAAATAATAAAAGTTAAGTTGCATGTATTTTTGGCAAGGAATGTATCTCTATAAAAATTAGAGTAAAAATTCAATAAGTATTTAAAAAGAAACTTCAAGCAATAAAGTTTTTAAAGTGAAAACATTAATCGCTTCATTAAATAATACAGAAAAATATACAAATAAAAATATTTAAAAGATAGGGATAGAAATTAAAAATTAAAATGTTAAAAAGATATGTGGCAGAAAATAAAGTTTTCAACTAAATAAAACAAGAGGACATCAAACAACTTGTTTTCCTAATTTTTGCCAAAAAATATTATGTAACAAGATATCACGTAAATAATATGAATGCTTATATTTATTACAATAATAATAATAATAATAATAAATTTTGTACTACGATTAATTAAAATTTTTGCGCTGTGATTAACTATATGACGTCTACAAAGAAGTAAGGATAGACGGAAAGAGGTTTTAAAGATCGAAAGAGAATCTGAAACAGAATTTCGGCAATTTTCCTATTTTCAGCCGAAAACGAAAATGTCCAAAAAAATGTTAATTAATATATACATAAATATACATATTTTTTAATTAATTTCACGGGTTTATTAAATGTACATAATTATTAATTAATTATACATGTTTATTAAATATACATAATTATTAATTAATTATGCGTGTTTATTAAATATACATAATTAATAATTAATTATACGTATGGCCCAAGTTGGCTCTCTGTCTGTCCAAAGCTTTTTATTTTCATATAAAATAAAATGTAATTAATTCCTCAACGACACAGAATGATTTTCTAATTATACGAATTTCATCTAATTAAAAAACGTTTTAGATATACATACCTTGATTTATCTTTTACAATGATTTTTGTATTTTATCAATATTGAAGTTCATAGCAATAAATAAAGAGTGTCTCATTTCAGCCGATGCAGCTCAAATCAAGGAATAACGCTGAAAATTTCCGAAGGAAGAAAAGAAATTTTTGGAATAGTACAGATTGTTTGGATCGAGTTTCGGTCCAGCCAGCCAAATTTTTGGCAGCATTTTGGCGAAACTCAGATTTTGGGGTGAAAATGAAAACGAAACCGAATTTTTGATCGATCTCTAACAACATATATAAAGAAAATTAGAAGGAAAAAATGTATTATAGAGCAGTTTCGGCAGAAATAAGTGGGAAATGAAAAATCTGTTTTATAAACAGGGCTTGATTTACGACGGAGCCCACCGGAGCTTAGCTCCGGTACTTCTCTGTTTTTAGTAAATATTTAAATATTGGTTGGAATTCACAGGAGCTCATAAATACAGGGCTTCGGAGCCCAGTGCAAACGCTTCCGAAAAACCGAAGCCTATAAATTCCCTTTTCCTTTCCTTCCCATCTCCAAGCTTTTGCATTATTTCTTATCAAAACACTTATACGTGACGTAAGGAGATGTTTCAACTCTCAATTTTTATATCAGCATTTGAGCTTGGGTTGGCTGAAGCTCAATCTGTCATACATTCAAAAGTTTATTTATTCATATATAGGGGAAAAAATCCTCCTTAAAAATTACGTATTCTGGTTTATTTCAAATTATTTTAATGCTACTTTGGTCAGAATAAAGGGGAACAGGAATCGTATTTTTCTATTCTATTTGCAAACTAATATCTGGTGTTGATACGGCGCCAATCAAGAGACTGAACAATGAATTTGCTTATAGCTCAATTTTCTTTTCTGACATTACGATAATTTTTAATTGTCTGGTTTATTTTATTTTTTTATTTAGATATCGAACCTGAAAAGAATATTTTCTATTTTTAGTCAATGGGCATCTGCGTGAGGGTTTGTTTCTTTGAGATTTTTAGTCTTCTATTTTGTACGAGTATAAAACTCACGTTAGTGATTTTTCTGTTGATTTTGTAACATGAACGATATCCATGCTAAGGCTCTGTTCTGCAGATTTACGAAGTTTATTTTCATTTGTAAATAGATATAATTGCCATGTACCGTTATTCTGATAGAAAGCAATCGAGCAGTGTTACCTCTTTTTTTTTTATAACATCATCGAATCCGATAACGGTGTCAAAATTTTGATTTAATCTGATTTTCAGGAACTAACCACGAAAGATTGTTATGCGGAAGAAATCGATTATAGTTTAAAGTAAGCATATTCTATAGGAAATTGAAAAACGCTGTTCCATTCTTCACACTGTTAAAAACTTGCAGCATTCTACCCAATCATTTGACCGTTTTTTGAAAAAACGGTTTCATAACCATAATTTAACTGTATTCTGACCATAAAATGGCCAATAATATGGTCAGAATAGTGTTAAATTACGGTTACATAACCGTTTCCGATAAAAACGGTCAAATGACTGGACAGAATGCTGCAAATTTTTAACAGTGCAGCATAGAAATATTAATTTCTGTAAATTTCATTCATTTTTTTTTATATAAAAATCCACAGCTGCGAATTCCGTTTTTGTGTTAACACTATTTCTGGATCCTAATCCTTATCAGATTTAATCGCAGAATTATTCAATTAATTAACTTTAAAATTAAACAAATATTTTTATTCGGAAGGAATGATAACTAAAAACGGAAACAGTTGACAACTAAGTATATGCAGATAGCTATATTTAAAATTTTTATTTTGCTAAAGAAAAAAAAAATACTTTAAATTTTGCAAATAATGTATGAAATATAAATATGCAGATTGGAGTGACGGGGGTGGGGAGCACTCTACGGTTGTTAGAATTGGAGAATATTAGGGCTCCGGTACTTTTTTGTTAGAAATTAAACCCTGATTATAAAGCAAAAACATATCCTTGAGTAACAGTGGTGTTATTTTGATAGGGAAAACAACGATTCAACAAAAATATTTGTCTTTTATTGCAATTTTTTTCACTTCTAGACATTGCACACCGTTGAATAGGTGAAAATGTTTTTTGAGATATAATCTGCTTGAGTTCTGTATCTCAATTTACTGATTTTTTATGGTTTTGAAAACAGTTATCAAGTAAGAGTTTCGTTTTAGTTTATCTCTATTGAATGTAACCGGATTACAAAAGATTAACCCGTTTGCACCTGGAACAATATTAAAAGTTCATCGTTTGTTTCCTGAACGAAATTAAAAATTCATAAATAAAATAATAAAATAACATAAATAAAACACAAATTTAACAGAAATGTAATCGAACTGCGTTCCTAAAGCACAGAAATTATCAGTAAAGAAAAAGGCTGCTGTAAGTAGGGATCGTTGGCAATTTCTCCTGCTATCCACGTCTGGCATGCAAGTAATGCGAAAGTATCTCTTTTAATAAATTTTTAAACTTTACATTAATGCATTGTTGATATTTTTCATATAAAAATAATTTTAACGTTTTTAGATGGCGATCTAAACAATGTATGAAGAGGTGAGTTTCAAAACTCGTCTTATCCAGAAAATCAAATTTTGGGAAATCGCAAAAAACCTCTGACTGCGCCCATCACTGTAAAAAAAACGGACTAAAATACGGAAATTGTACTGGCAATCGAGACGCAATACTATTTCCATATTTTAACGTAAGTTTTCCCGGTGACTTCCAGAAAAACGGAAAATTTTCGGTAATTTACGGGGGAAAATTTCCGTTAAAATACGGAAATAGTACTGGCGTCTCCATTGGAAGTACAATTTCCGTATCTCGGTCCGCTTTTTTACAGTGATTGGTTTTCATTGTAAACCAAGAGATTTTATAGAGAAAATTTGATTTTTTAAATTTTGGATAAGGCGAGTTTTGAAACTTACGTCCTCATATAGTAAATGTAAAGAAAACAATAAGAGTTTTCAATGTAAAATAATTGTTTTTACTTATGCTCTATAATCTGGGAAGGCTACATTGTATCTGTAGTAAATAAACAAAAAAGAGAATAAGAGAGAGAAAGAAGAACAACAATGCACACGCTCAAATACGCGTTACTTTTGATAACAATGAAAAAATTGTTTAGCATTTTCACTCAAACCTATTCCAAAATTTCTAAAAACCATCAAAGATAAGACAAACACAACGAAATCGCTATGTATTCATAAATCACCACATATGTAAAATTTTTATAAATTCACATTGATAAATCTATTGAAAACTCCTAATCAATGGTTCTTAAAGTATACAACAGTCAGTGTTGAAATTGTTAAAATTAAGATTTGTTTTAAACGCGTTAACTCATATTTTGTCTCACGTGAACTTAGAACATTGTGTAACTGGTTTGTTGTTTAATCAGTAGAAAACAGCTAAGCTCTGTGTATTATTTAAAAGTAATATAAATAATGGCTGTTCTTTATCTGAATTAAAATTTTCTATTAAAAATTTTCCAGTCTTTCCTTTCGTAAGTACTTTTCTACATAGTGCATTTTTACTTTCTTCTATCTTTACAAGAAGAAAGTATTGGATTCGTCAAAAATTTCGACTTCCGGTTTTCGGTGGATTCATACGTTTTAAAAGGTCCTGAACATTGTTCGATGGTTTTTAGAAAATGTCTGTCTGTGAGTCTGTCTACAAAATTTTGTGGGCGCTCTATCTCAAGAACTAATGCACGGGATTTCACAAAACTTTAGATTCAGTTAGACCTTGATATAAACTGGTGCTGATTACTTTTTGGTGTAAATCGTCCAACAGATGACGCTGATATGGTGCATTTTTCACGATTTCCGCAATAGCTCTATCTCAAGAACTAATGCATGAATTTTCATCAAGCTTCAGATTCCGTTAGTCCCTGATATAAATTTGTCCTGATTAGCTTTTGGTGTAAATTGCCCAACAGATGTCACTGCTATGCAAAACTTTTTACGATTACCGCAATAGATCTATCTCAAAAACTAAAAAGGTACTTGTACCCAATATGGACAGTGCTCTCAATATGGATACCCCTAATATCTTTAAAAGTATCAATTTTGATCGGCATATAACGATACATGTCCGTGAAGAAAAGCAGTTGAAAAGATAATTAAGCCTGGAAAGTGCAAAAAAGCGTGCTGTTCGCCATTTGGAAGGAAACTTGTTTCGTGGTGTGCTGATCGTAATTACAGGTAAGTTTAAATTCTTATTAGATATGGTAAAATTACTTTAAATATTGAAAAGTCGAGTGTTTTAGCGAATTGATAAAACATATTTTCGATTGCTATTGCATATATTGCTTAAAAATGTTTTCTTTGTTTATTTATTACAAGATTTAGTAAAACTATGCCCGATTCCCAATATGGACACCTTATGTCCACATTGAAAATACAGCAATCAAAGTGGTAAAATCCTTGTTCAACAAGATTCCATCTGAACAATCCTCCAAGATACCTCCTCCAAGAAAAAAATCCTCCAAAAAGCCCTTGCAGAAAAATCAGAAGAAGCCTGCCCTAAGTAGGGTATCTGTTGGTGAAATCGCAGGTACTAGCAGTATGACTTCCTCAACAAAGGAGAGCTGGTACTGCTTCTTATGCAGTATGGATACTGTTGCAGACATGTGGCTATGCATCGCATGCGGCAAATATGTCCATGAGGATTGTGTGGGACTTACCGCCCATGATGAAGAAGTTTTTATTTGTCCATCCTTTGAAGACTGAGTAATAACAGATGTAAATTCTTCAGACAGATGCAATAAATCTAAGCAAAACCTACTACATTATTTCATAATATTTTGTAGTAATTGAGGTACTTTGCATGGGCCTTCGAAGAGCCTCAACCGAAAATGACCCCCACCTTTCTAAATTCCATGTTCTGAAGATATTTACTGTGTCCCCTCCCCCGCAATACTTTAAGGTATATTTCTTTTATCCCCTCTCCTCTAAAATCCCTTGGAAGAGTTGCTCTTCCATACACCCTGTGTAGTAGGTCAATAAGGAGCCACCTGTCCCTAATATGGACATGCATGTCCATAATAGGGACAGGTGGTTCCTTATATGGACACTTGTAAACATTTTTTGTTTTTATCATTAAAATTAAACCAGAATAATTACAATGTCGCTAATTTTAATAATGATAGTCAACAGTCCAGGGATAGTGGTCATATATTTTTGGAGTCCATATTGGGTACAGGTACCTTACACGGATTTTTACGAAACTACAGATTCAGTTAGATGATTAGATTTTGGTGTAAATCATCTAACTGGTGGCGCTGATATGCTGCATTTTTCAGGAAGTATTAACATGTATGAGATAGAACAAAGTTTTGGGATTGCCACATCCGACTAGTTTTGCATTATAAACGTATATTAGTATTAATCAATCGACTAGCAGCATTGATACTCTATAATAGGTTATAATAATATGTTTTTAAAGAGATTTACAATCAAACCATTGGAAAGTTAGAAATACACATGTGATATCTAAATTTGATGGTTTACTGTTTAAATCGCAGTCTTTCATATTTTAAAACATTTTTCACACCCTCACAAAGCTAGGTTTAAATGCTTAAATGTGAAATGTCACACGATCTAAATGAAAGGTCGTGATATTTTTTCTATTTTTGCTCAATAACCGTAATTAGGCTTCAATCCTATCGTAGACGGAGAATTACTTTCAAATGTTTCTTTACATATAAAGTTTAATGTTTATATATTTTTAAACACGATTTCAGGTAATAATGTACGTTACTTCATTCTTTCTTATATAAGTAACAATCTCAATATAAAGGAGTTCTTAACTAGAAAAATCAGTTAGTGTAAGAAATAGCATTTTAAATGCGCAACGTTGTAAATAATTTATTTAGAAACGTATTTACTCTACTGTTTGAAGAGCTCAGATCATAAAGGTGGTAAGGAACACAATAACTTTGTGAAAACTGTTTTAAACTTACAAATATTTATTTGGGCTTACGTATATGCTAAACACTTTTTTGTTTAATTTTATGCGTTGAAATGTGTTGTTTGTGATGTGGCAACATTTAGGTTTGAGTGGTTTTGAGTCTGGAAATTCAAAATATTTTAAGTGACCATTAAATACGTGACATTTTTAACATTGCTAACTAAGTGTAAACAAACAGAGTGAAAAATGTCCAAGCCTGGAATCGAACCCGGATCCCTGGAAAATCCATTCAATACTCTACCATTCAATGCTCTACCATTCAGCTTCGAAGACGGTACCCAGTCCGATATCTCTAACTGTTAAAAGTCGATAAAGTGTTTTTCACTCTGTTGATTTACACTTAGTTAGCAATGTGAAAATTTTCACATATTTAATATTCAATAATTTCGGGCGTAATTTCACTACTGAAAATTAATTAAAAAATTAATTAAAAATATACTTATATTTTAAATGTTTACACATGCCACCGTTATGTATAAATTTCAAGTAAGTCATGGTGAGTGATTTTAGTGCGTACAATATTATATTAGTTATATAAACACAAAGTTTATTAAAGAACAAAAGAAAGCTAAATCAGTCAAAATTGAAACAAAATTATAATAGCATTACTTAATCAAAGTAAAATTTCAAGTTTTTTTTTTATTATTATTTTTCATTTTAGAGAACCATTTAATTCTTGAAATCTTTTGACTATACATTCATAATAATAACGGTATTGCTTTTCTACAAATGGAATTTGTTCAACTAGGTTTTCCTCTTTTTCTTTGGAAATTGTGCCGTATGTTGGAATTTTTTATTGTCAAATGCTTTCTGTATCAATTAAAATCTCTATGAGCATTAGATTTTTTCAAATAGTTAATTTAACAAATGGTAGGGGACTACTGATTATCTTAAATCATATGATTAACTCTTTTTTTTTTTTTTTGCCACACACCATCATTATCATTTGAGATCTTCAATTAACTGTAACAAAATAAATTTTAGTTTAAAAATTCCTCTTCTACAATTTGTCAAAAGAGCTAATTTTTCTTGAAGACATCATTTAATCTTTTGAAACACATGTAATTTTTTTTTAAAAAAGCATTATTTGATTTTTTTTTTTCAAATCTGTGTTTATCAAGCTATAATATGCATTTAAAGAAACGGTATCTGAAATATTTATTTAAAATTACCGAGAACGTTTCTCTTTTTTTAAATTGACGTTGAAAATGTTTAAGCGTGCATGAAATTAAAAAACAAATGCGATAAATAGAAACATTTTACAATGAAAATCCGAAATTTTGAGTTTAAACAAAAATGTTTAAAAAATATCACTATGTTTAATCATTTTTTTTACAACTTAAATTGACGTTTAAGTACTCTAAGACGAGTTAGCCGAGCATGAGCAAACTTAATTAACCAAATTAACTGAAATATCTTCACTGAAGCTATTTCCCTCGGCACCATTTGCATCATTAACTTTTTAAAATCTAAAGCACAGCGATGGAATATTTTTAACAATTTCTTTTAATGCGTTGCATTTTCTGCAAAATTTATTTTGCTTTAATATTTAACGCATTCAGAAAGTTTTCAAAATAGTGTTGGAGGAAAAAAAGTTTTGGAAATGCTTAATGGAAGGTAATATAAAATTCTTTGAAAATGATTTAAACCTAGTCAGCTGAAATAGGTACGTATATGTGTAACAGAATTTTTAAAAAACTTAATTGAGAATTTAAATACATCGTGATAAATATTTCCAATTATTATACGTAGTTATTATTTTTAGCTTGATATGTTTATAATTAATATTGAAATTTTCAAAAACTAATAATTGATTATTTAATTAAGTGCGAGAGGATTTTTTCCCTTTTAAGCTTTTAAAATATCTTATCTATAGTAATAGGTGGTTAAGAATGGTATAAAGAAAGATGAATATGAAACTAGTTAGAAAAATAAATTAAAGGAACAGAAAGAGAAAAAGCGGTATTACTAAAATGAAATATTGATGTATTGCTTCGTTACAACGATGTGATCAATTTATTTGTTAGAAATTTTTAACGATGCAAAAATTTATTGATATTACTAATATGTATAAGAGAAAAATGTAATCTACTTTGATAAAAACTGTACCGATTTTTCTCTAAAGGATGTCCCAAAATACACGCAAGAAGTAATTTTGATAGAAATCGCAGATTTATAATTAAAAATTGTAATTTTTCTATTGATTCATAAAATATACAGTATAGGGTTATGTATAGAATAGCATATCGAGTAAATGACATCCACGGCATTGCTGACACATACGCATTCTTTTGTTAAAAATTTCCATTGCTGTTTTCATAAATGTGACGGAATTTCGTCGATAAAGCACTCAATTTCCTCCTTCAAGGCGTGGATGGCCGTGGGCTTGTTGATATAAACCTTAGACTTCAAAAAAACACAAAGAAGAAAGTCAAACGGCGTTAAACCGCATGATCTGGGAGGCTAATTCTGATCACCAAAACGTGAAATTACACGATCATGAAATGAGTGAATTGTTTCTCAGGCTGTATGGCATATGGCACCGTGTTGTTGAAACCATGGAATTAGGAAGAAAGAGGAACCTGCATATACTTAAAATAGTGAAGCTTCAACTGTAACCGCTTTCACAGGGATTCATTACTGGCGGGGAAAACTTCCACCAGTAAATTTAAGTAGAAATTTTCTCGTAGTCAAACGCCTTATTAATGGAAAATTTCAGTCAAAAATAATGACAAAAACTGATATTCATTTTTACTTGTAGAAGTTTACTTTAGCGGTAGTAGTTGTGCCATATTGTGACAACCATGACAACCTCCTGCCAGTGTTAGTGAAAAGCTTATAATACCAGACAAACTGACACCAGTAAAAAGAAATAGAAATATTTTACCATATTTGTGAGAGAATTTTTCCATGAATAAGGCCCTTAAATAAGACGACCTTTTCTATACAAGTTTATTGGTGGAAGTTATCACCTGCGATAATGAAAAACTGTAGATCTGATTTAAAAATAACAGCAGCCATCTTGTGACAACTTCCTCAGTTACTTCACTTGCAACTACTAGACAACACACTATATGTCTCCTCCTTTTTATTTATAACTCCACTGTTGAAACCACATGCTGTCCATATCCATATCTTGCAGTTTAGGTGCAAATAGAGCAAAAATCAAATCTTGTGTGAATTTTGGGACACCCAGCAAAGCCATGGAGGCCTTTTACTAGATATCCTATCCCATACATAACCGTATACTGTGTACTTTATGAAACAATAAAAAATTCACAATTTTTAAATATAAAACAGAGTAGTAAATATATTATCACTCAATTAAGTTTTAAATAATACTAATTCTTATTCAAATATTCTTTACGTTTTTGACAATTCTATTTTATAACAAACGAGGTACTCAAACACTGGCGCCTATTTATTTATTTGTTTATTTTTGTGCTCCACTACTTCAAACAATAATCTTCATGGTATATTTCTACTAATTTTAGGGTATATTTATATTAACCTTTGAGGTAGATTTTTTTATTAGTGTATAGAAAAAGCAGTAGGATAAAAAATAATAAAAAATATCCGTCAATAAAAGCTCTGTTTACATTTTCGAATTATTTTCCATTTTCTTCATATATTATGAGGAAATAGCTCTGATGTTATTTATAATGACTACCGTAGTATTTTCTTCGCGCGTTACCTCTTTTCTGGATAGAAAATACGTTTCCAATTCAATTAAGTAGTCTTTAAGCAGTAAATTATTAGGATCTCTAGTTTTTATTCAGAAGTTCTTATGTTTTGGTTTCATTCACGTTACAAAATATATTCTGACATTTCTCCATTACATTTCATTCTCGACAAAATTCGTGTTAAGAAAAATTTACTGGTGTGATAGGAAAAGCACAGCCTTTCACAATCAATTAAACACAGTAACATGTTAGTACGTCATTTACTCTTATTCAGAAGTTTTTTGCGTTTTTAAGTTCTATTTAGATTATAATGTATTTAGTCTTATTATCTATTATTTGTATTGCTTTTAATTCATTACAAAATGTTAAGAGGAGAAAGTGGTAGCGTTGTATATAAGGCATGGCTTGAATTTGTTTATTGCGCGTTTAAACAATTATTAATTCTTTTTGCTGTAAGCAGTAAACATATTTTTACTCAACTATGTGAAACAAATCGCTAGTTTTTATTCAGGATTTACTTACATTTTGAAAATTTTTTGTGCATTTCAAAATAACTAGTCTGACATTCGCGTATAACTTTTCACTCCTTACAAAAATTAATGTTAAGAGGAAACCAGACTGATTTGCTATGTAACAGGTAGCCGGAATATTTTCTTTGCGCTTCTTATCAATCGTATCTTTTTTGTTTCTAAGAAGTAAATATACAACGCAACCTTGATTATCCGAGCTAATTGGGACCGTTAGTAACTCGATATCGGAAATCTCGGTTAATAGAAACTGTGTGTAAAAACTCGCTGAGCTTGCGAATTTAAAACCTCTTAAGATTAAATATATATATATATATATATATATATATATATATATATATATAACCATTAATTAAACATAACCTACCACCATCAAAAACCGTAATATTATGAATTAAAGCTGTAAGTATAAAAAAAAAAAAATTTAATTTATTATAAGAAATATTATGGAAGAAAAATAAGAAAGTGGACACCGACAAATAATGGAAATGCTTATATATTGAATTACGTTGTCAAGGGCACAGAATTCAATGATATAAGCAAAATGGTTGTTTTCTGTGAGAAAAATAAGCTAAAGCTAAAAGTTATTTTCCCTGTGCCCAAACAACCATTAAAATCAAGTGAATTGATTAAAAATGAAAACAGAATAGAAACAAATCTCTTCAGAATTATGTAAAGCTATAGCAAAAATAGAGAATATATAGGACAATATCATACACTAACCACAAGAAAATACAGATAAAATCATAACTAGAAAATTAAATAACATTAAATAAAGCTATGCAATGATAGGAATGAAAAAATTAATGGAATCCTAAAATAGGTATCAGATAACTACATAGTAGAAATCATATTGATAATACACATAGACAGTGCGCTATTGCAGCAATTATCTAAGCGTATAATATTTAAAAGATTGCTAAATCATTTAGCGACCTGGGAATATATATGAATATATATAAGATACAAAAGGAACTTTTTTAAGTAATAAAAATAAATATACGCAAAGTTCTGTTTCACAGCTTAACAAATTTAAAAAGGAAATCAACTACTAGTAGTAAATTTTAAAAAGCAAATTGAAAAATTTACGAAAGTTCACACAGCCACTGGAAACAAAGCATTGTTCGCTGTTGACTTCTCAGGGTCCAATGCTTCTTGGAAGTTGAGTGCTTTTGAAGGCAGAAGAGCCTGTATAGCACGGGCAATGAACTAAAAAGTGCGGTCATTTTCAAGGCTCATTCAAAAGAAAAAAAATCAGGCTTTGTTATCGGCTCGGTTAACAGAAACCTCGATTAATCGAAGCTCGGTTAATCGAGGTTCTATCATATTCCCATTCAGTTAGTTTTAAAAATCACTATTCTACAAGTAATTCTTAGTCAGAAGCTCTTTACATTTTGGAAATTCCATCTGAATAACAAAAGAGGTACTCATACATTTTCGTATTATTATTTTTACTTCCTTACGAAATTTATGTTAAGATGAAAATGTATTGATATGTGATATGTTACACACCACAGGAATCTGCCCTATGCGCATTTAATCACTCGTTATTTCTCATTGCTAAATAGTAATTATATGCACACTAAATCAAAATTTCAAAAAATCTTTATTCTATTGTTGATTCTTATTCATAAGTTCTTAGTGTATTTTACAATTTTTTCTGCATTTCAAAAGAGGATTTTTGGCATTTGCGTAAAACATTTCAGTCATTGCAAAATTCATCTTAAAGAGAATGAGAGATTACCTGATAGATAACTTACGACCAAAATATGTTCTTTGTGCATTTAGTCAATCATGATTTCTGTTTGCAAAGTAGTAAATATACTCACGCTTAATCAATGTTAAAATATATATATATATTCTATTGCTGATTCTTATCCACAAGTTCTTTGTGTATTTTGCAATTTTTTCTGCATTTCAAAAGAGGCTGTTTGGCATTTGTGTATAACATTTCCTTCATGGCAAAATTCATGTTAAGAGGAAAAAAAACATTGACCAGATAGATAACTCACAACCAAGATATGTTCTTTGTGCATTTAATCAATCATTACTTCTTTTGCAAAGAAGTAAACATATTCCTATTCAATTAATTAAAGAAATAGGTACTCTATAGCTAATTCTTATTAGGAAGTTCTTTATAATTCTATCTGAATAACAAAAGAGGTACTCTGACATTTTCGTATTATTTTTTTTCTTTCTTACGAAATTTATAATAAGAGGAAAAGGTACTGATATGTGATATGCTACGCACCGCTTAAATCTGTCCTTTGCGCATTTAATCAATAGTTATTTCTCAATATAAATATATTGGTAAATATATTCCCACTAAATTATGTTGAAAAATCTTTATTCTAATTGATAATTCTTATCCAGAAGTTGTTTGTCTTTTTTACAATTTTTTCTGCATTCCAATATAGGCAGTGTGCCATTTGCGTAAACTTTTCATTCATCGTAAAATTCATTTTAAGAGGAAAATAGACAGATCTGATAGGTAGCGCACGACTAAAACATGTTCTTAGCGCATTTAATCAATCATTACTTCTGTTTGCTAAGTAGTAAATATATTTTTATCAAATTAATTTAAAAAAATAGCTATTCTACAAATAATTCTCAGTCGGAAGTTCTTTATATTTTTACAATTCTATCTGAGTAACAAAGCAGTACTCTGGCATTTTCATATTTTTCTTCCTTATAATATTTATGTTAAGAGGAAATGGTACTGATATGTGATATGTTTCTCAACACTAGAATCTGTTCTTTGCATATTGAATCAATAGTTATTTCTTAATGCTAAATAGCAAATATATTCACACTAAATCAAGCTAAAAAAAATTATTCTATTTCTGATTCTGATTCATGAGTTCTTTGTGTATTTTTTTTCATTTCAAAACAGGCAGTTTGGCATTTGCGTATAACATTTTATTCATTGTAAAATGCATGTTAAGAGGAAAAAGAGAGTGACCTGATAGGTAACGCACGACTAAAATATGTTCTTTGTGCAATTAATCAATCATTACTTCTGTTTGCTAAGTAGTAAATATATTCCTGTTCAATTCATTAAAGAAATAGGTATTCTACAGCTAAATTTTATTTCGAAGTTCTATATATTTGGATAATTCTATCAGAATAACAAAAGAAGTACTCTGACATTTTTATATTATTTTTTCTTCCTTATAATATTTACGTTAAGAGAAAAGGGTACTGATATGTGATATGTTACACAGCACCGGAATCTGTCCTTCGCGCATTTAATAAATAGTTATTTCTCAATTTAAATATACTAGAAAATAGATTCCCACTAAAATAAGTTAAAAAATCTTTATTCTATTGATGATTCTTATTAAGAAGTTCAAAGTGTTTCTTACAGTTTTTTCTGCACTCCAAAATAGGCAGTATGACATTTGCGTAAACTTTTCATTCATCGTAAAATTCTTATTAAGAGGAAAGACATATTGACCTGATAGGTAACGCACAACTAAAATATGTTCTTTGCGCATTGAATCATTTGTTACTTCTGTTTGTTAAGTAGTAAATATATTTCTATTCAATCAATTAGGAAAAAGCCATTCTGCAGCTAATTCTTATTCAGAAGTTCTTTACATTTTGACAATTCCATCTGAAGAACAAAGAGGTACGCTGACATTTTCATATTATTTTTTCTTCCTTATAATATTTATGTTAAAAGGAAAAGATACTGATATGTGATGTGTTACACACTTTTGTAATCTGTCCTTTGCGCATGTAATCAATAGTTATTTCTCAATATAAATATATTTGTAAATATATTCCTACCGAAGTAAGTTAAAAAAACCTTTATTCTATCGATGATTCTTATCCAGAAGTTCTTTGTGTATTTTACAATTTCTTCTGCATTTCAAAATAGGCAGTCGGGTAAACTTTCCATTCATATTAAAATTAATGTTAAGAGGAAAAGAAAATGATCTGATAGGTAGCACACGACCAAAATATGTTCTTTGCGCATTTAATCAATCATTACTTCTGTTTGCTGAGTAGTAAATATATTCAATCAATTGAAAAAATCGCTATTCTACAACTAATTCTTAGTCAGAAGCTCTTTACAGTTTTACAATTCTATGTGAATAACAAAGGAGATCACTCGAACATTTTCATATTTATCTTCCTTATAACATTTATGTTAAAAGGAAAATATACTGATATGTGATATGTTAAGCACCACTGGAATCTGTTCTTTGCGCATTTAATCAATAGTTATTTCTCAATGCATATACATTTGTAAATATATTCCCAGTAAATTAAGGTAAAAAATCTTTATTCTATTGATGATTCTTATTCTGAAGTTCTTTGTGTTTTTTACAATTTTTTCTGCATCTCAAAATAGGCAGTCTGGCATTTGCGTAAACTTTTCATTCATCGTAAAATTCATGTTAAGAGGAAAAGAGAGCTATCTGATAGGTAACGTACGATCAAAATTAGTTCTTTGTGCATTTAATCAATCACTATTTCAGTTTGCTGAGTAGTAAATATATTCCGATTCAATTAATTAAAGAAATGGCTATTCTACATCTAAGTCTTATTTAGAAGTTGTTTACATTTTGAGAATTCGATCAGAATAACATAAGAAGTACTCTGACATTTTCTCCTTATAATATTTAAGTTAAGAGGAAAAGGTACTGATATGGGATATGTTACGCACCACTGGAATCTGTCCTTTGCGCATTTAATCAATAGCTATTTCTCAGTGCTAAATAGTAAATATATTCCTACAAGATTAAGTTTAAAAAAATCTTTATTCTATTGATGATTCTTATTCAGAAGTTCCTTGTGTTTATTACAATTTTTCTGCATCTCAAAATAGGCAGTCTGGCATTTACGTAAGCTTTTCATTCATCGTAAAATTCATGTTAAGAGGAAAAGAGAGCTATCTGATAGGTAACGCACGATCAAAATAAGTTCTTTGCGCATTTAATCAATCACTAATTCAGTTTTCTGAGTAGTAAATATATCCCAATTCAATTAATTAAAGAAATGGCTCTTCTACATCTAAGTCTTATTTAGAAGTTGTTTACATTTTGAGAATTCGATCAGAATAACAAAAGAAGTACCCTGACATTTTCTCTTTATAATATTTAAGTTAAGAGGAAAAGGTACTGACATGGGATATGTTAGGCACCACTGGAATCTGTCCTTTGCGCATTTAATCGATAGTTATTTCTCAGTGCTAAATAGTAAATATATTCCTACAAGATTAAGTTAAAAAAAATCTTTAGTGTATTGATGATTCTTATCCAGAAGTTCTTTGTGTATTTTGCAATTTTTTTCTGTATTTCAAAATACTCAGTCTGGCATTTGCGTAAACTATCCATTCATCGTAAAATTCATGTTAAGAGGAAAATGTAAGAGATATCTGAGAGATAGCGCACGACCAAAATATGTTCTTTGCGCATATAATCAATCATTACTTCTGTTTGCTGAGTAGTAAATATATTCAATCAATTAAAAAAATCGCTATTCTACAACTAATTCTTAGTCAGAAGTTCGTTACATTTTTACAATTCATCTGAATAACAAAGGAGATCACTCGAACATTTTCATATTTTTCTTCCTTATGACATTTATGTTAAAAGGAAAAGATGCTGATATGTGATATGTTACGCGCCACTGGAATCTGTTCTTTGCGCATTTAATCAATAGTTATCTCTCAATGCATATACATTAGTAAATTTATTCGCAGTAAATTAAGATAAAAAATCTTTATTCTATTGATGATTCTTATTCACTTTGTGTTTTTTACAATTTTTCTGCATCTCAAAATAGGCAGTCTGGCATTTGCGTAAGCTTTTCATTCATCGTAAAATTCATGTTAAGAGGAAAAGAGAGCTATCTATTAGGTAACGTACGGTCAAAATAAGTTCTTTGCGCATTTAATCAATTACTATTTCAGTTTGCTGAGTAGTAAATATATTCCAATTCAATTAATTAAAGAAATGGCTATTCTACATCTAAGTCTTATTTAGAAGTTGTTTACGTTTTGAGAATTCGATCAGAATAACAAAAGAAGTACTCTGACATTTTCTCCTTATAATATTTAAGTTAAGAGGAAAAGGTACTGATATGGGATATATTACGCACCACTGGAATCTGTCCTTTGCGCATTTAATCAATAGCTATTTCTCAGAGCTAAATAGTAAATATATTCCTACAAGATTAAGTTTTAAAAAATCTTTATTCTATTGATGATTCTTATTCAGAAGTTCTTTGTGTTTTTTACAATTTTTGTGCATCTCAAAATAGGCAGTCTGGCATTTACGTAAGCTTTTCATTCATCGTAAAATTCATGTTAAGAGGAAAAGAGAGCTATCTGATAGGTAACGCACGAGCAAAATAAGTTCTTTGCGCATTTAATCAATCACTAATTCAGTTTGCTGAGTAGTAAATATATTCCAATTCAATTAATTATAGAAATGGCTATTCTACATCTAAGTCTTATTTAGAAGTTGTTTACATTTTGAGAATTCGATCAGAATAACAAAAGAAGTACTCTGACATTTTCTGCTTTCAGTACTTAAGTTAAGAGGAAAAGGTACTGATATGGGATATGTTACGCACCACTGGAATCTGTCCTTTGCGCATTTAATCAATAGTTATTTCTCAGTGCTAAATAGTAAATATATTCCTACAAGATTAAATTAAAAAAAATCTTTAGTCTATTGTTTATTCTTATCCAGAAGTTCTTTGTGTATTTTACAATTTTTTCTGTATTTCAAAATACTCAGTCTGGCATTTGCGTAAACTTTCCATTCATCGTAAAATTCTTGTTAAGAGGAAAATGTGAGAGATATCTGAGAGGTAGCGCACGACCAAAATATGTTCTTTGCGCATATAATCAATCATTACTTCTGTTTGCTGAGTAGTAAATATATTCAATCAATTAAAAAAATCGCTATTCTACAACTAATTCTTAGTCAGAAGTTCTTTACATTTTTACAATTCATCTGAAAAACAAAGGAGATCACTCGAACATTTTCATATTTTTCTTCCTTATAACATTTATGTTAAAAGGAAAAGATACTGATATGTGATATGTTACACGCCACTGGAATCTGTTCTTTGCGCATTTAATCAATAGTTATCTCTCAATGCATATACAATAGTAAATATATTCCCAGTAAATTAAGATAAAAAATCTTTATTCTATTGATGATTCTTATTGAGATGATGATTATTATTCACTTTGTGTTTTATACAATTTTTCTGCATCTCAAAATAGGCAGTCTGGCATTTGCGTAAGCATTTCATTCATCGTAAAATTCATGCTAAGAGGAAAAGGGAGCTATCTGATAGGTAACGTACGATCAAAATAAGTTCTTTGCGCATTTAATCAATCACTATTTCAGTTTGCTGAGTAGTAAATATATTCCAATTCAATTAATTAAAGAAATTGCTAGTCTACATGTAAGTCTTATTTAGAAGTTGTTTACATTTTGAGAATTCGGTCAGAATAACAAAAGAAGTACTCTGACATTTTCTCCTTATAATATTTAAGTTAAGAGGAAAAGGTACTTATATGGGATATGTTACGCACCACTGGAATCTGTCCTTTGCGCATTTAATCAATAGTTATTTCTTAGTACTAAATAGTAAATATATTCCTACAAGATTAAGTTTAAAAAGATCTTTTGTCTATTGATGATTCTTATCCAGAAGTTCTTTGTGTATTTTACAATTTTTTCTGTATTTCAAAATACTCAGTCTGGCATTTGCGTAAACTTTCCATTTATCGTAAAATTCATGTTAAGAGGAAAGTGTGAGAGATATCTGAGAGGTAGTGCACGACCAAAATATGTTCTTTACGCATTTAATCAATCACTATTTCAGTTTGCCAAGTATTAAATACATTCTCATTCAATTTATTTAACCCTTTATGCACTGACGGTACTTATAAGTACCATTAAAATAACTTGTTATAAAATTCATTTGATACATCGATTAGTTGTATTACAATTTAGAATGAGTTATAGGTACATTACTTTTTCTTGTATCAAAAGCATTATTGGTTACACAAAACAAAAATATTTTTAAAATGCGTTTTCTGTTTCCTTTGCATCTTTTCAGCTTTCTTGGCGTTAGGTGGGGGGAGGGGGGGCGTTCAATTCGGAAATATTTCTATATTTCTATTGTAAAAACATTATATTTGTATATTTCCTAATTCTACACAATACCAAGAAAAATATTTAAAATAAAAGATTTGAGTGGGGTTATAAGTATTGCTCAGAATCCCTATAAATTCAAATTCAATTAATCCTTCTAAATCCTTCAATCCTTCTAAATTCCTTCTAAAATTTATTAAATGATTACAAAAATATTCTAATATAGTTTTAAAAATTCACGAAAAATGCTTTAGAGCATAAAATTTTTATGAATTCATAATACAGTAGATAAAGGGTAAAAAAAAATCGCGTTTGGATAACTAACTGTTATTTAGAAGTTCTTTATATTTTGATAAATATCTCTGAATAACAAAAGAGGTACTCTGACATTTTCGTATTATTTTTCCTTCCTCACAAAATTTATGTTACGAGGAAAAGGTAGTGATATGTGATATGTTACGCACCGCCGAAATCTGCCCTTTGCACATTTAATCAATAGTTATTTCTCAGTGCTAAGTAGTAAATATATTCCCTAATTCTCCCGGTAGGCCCACACACCACACATATGCAAATCGCGTGCACGCACACGCACCTTCAGAGCTCGTTTTAAATCGATAATCTCCGAGCAGTGCCACGCATGTGCGAACTTCTTACTCACTCCAAGTCGTCCGGGGTCTCTCTAATTAAATTTATGAGCAATTTAGTGGCAGGCGAGTGAGCAATTTTTACGGAGACGTTAATCTGATTACAGCCCGTCTCTAGATTGGGGGTTCATGGGGGAAGAAGATTGCCCAAACGGATAGCAAACGATTCATGAGCCGCTCAACAAGTGTTCTGCCGTTCTGCCGCACGTCTTAATTAATCTCTCTCTAATTGTAGTTTCATTGGCAGATCAGGGTCGCTAATAGGGTGGGTGGAAGGAGTTTTCTTTCCACAATGTGTATTTAGTTTCAGATAAATTATTTAAGAAACAGCTGAAATGATTCCGACTGAAATAACGCTCTTTTTCATCTACCGGCTGCGTGGGAAGCTGATCTACCTGTAAACAATGAAAATTTGTACTCGTATTTTGAATTTACGGTACATTATCAAAAAAAAAAAAAAAAAAAAAAAAAAAGAATCTTTCGGGAATTTTATGAAGCAGTTAAAATTGTAAGTAAATTCATAAGTGATGTAAGTTACATTTTCTTAAATGTTTAAAAACAAACCATTTATCAGAAGCCTTATAATGCATTCGAATACCTCAAAACCAAGCGCTGAGGTCATATGCGAAACCTCAACCGTGCTACTCCAGCCATGAATATGATTTATCCTGTTGAAACAAAAAAATACCTTATCTTCATTATGACTATGGAACTATTAATAAAAAGAAAATGACATATCCTTAAAATATTAAAGCTTCAACTGTAACCGCTTTCACAAGGGCTGATTTTCTCCGGTCGAAGCTTCCACCAGTAAATTTATATATAAATTTTCTCCGTATTTAAAGGCGTTATTTATGCAAAATTTCAGTCATAAATAATGGCAGAAAAAGATTTTAATTTTAACTGGTGTAAGTTTACTTTTGTGGTAGTCAGGTCCTTCATTTCTGCCATATTGTGACAACCGGTGATGTAGTCTGGCTGTTTTACCTGTCGAACTGGCACCAGAAAATATTTCCATGAATACGATGCTTAAATAAGACAAAATTTTCTATTGAATTACACTGGTGGGAGGTTTGTCCCGGCGGTATTTTGAAACTGCAGATCCGATTTTAAAAAAGCAGCCGCCATCTTGTGACAACCTCCTCAGTTACTTCAATGAAACTTCGCAACTGGTACACTATATGTCTCCTCCTGTTTATTCATAACTCCATTATTATGACCTGACTACACGGTATACAAGATTTTCCATGTTACCACACACTTTCATCATGTTAATGCTATAGTTATAACTCAGATGAATGAAACTAGCTGTGCAGTTCGCAACCATGTCCAACAAATAAGAATGAATCATGTCAGCCAGGTATCGTCCGGGTAGCTTAATAGGTAAAGCATTGGCACGGCAAGATAAGGTATCCAGGTTCGATCCCTGGACTGGACATTTTTCGATCTTTTGGAATAAAACCTCAACTGTGCTACTACAGCCATGGATATATTCGAATACGGTTGAATATATTGTCTGGTGTTATCTGCAGAGGTTGTAAGAGCTATGACTTCTAGTGTTATTATTCTTGATATTTTAATATGCCTACATACACTCTGTGAAATTAGTGACTTAGACTACTGTGACATTAACAGGCTCATCGAAATATTAAGCACCACGCGAAATAATAAAAGAAAGGAGTAAAATATTTTACTTGAAAAATAGAACACACTGGTTTGATTTAAGGATAACATTATTTTCCGAATTTCAACACTGTATAAAAGGACAAATATTTCTTAATCTATAAAATTATAAGATATCCATAAATGAAATTATTTATACAATAACTTCTTCCGAGTTTTCCATGATTCCGAAAAGCATTTTTTATCATTAGAAACCGCAGAAATCAATATATTTTCGACATTTAAAGAATTTTATGAAAGCAAACTTTTTTTTATTGCTATCATTGATTTTAAGAAA
Source organism: Maratus speciosus (assembly GCA_963932465.1). Lineage (NCBI taxonomy): Eukaryota > Metazoa > Arthropoda > Arachnida > Araneae > Salticidae > Maratus > Maratus speciosus. Next base: position 131,571,777 of record OZ010789.1, read on the forward strand.
CGTTTCAAAGCAATTTTTATAATAAGTCCTCTCAAACCATACTGTCTATTTTTAAAATGCTATCAATTCTTAATTAAACATTTTCACCTGCATAATTGAATGCATACACGCAAGATTAACAAAATTATACATGGTCTGTCCATTAAGCAATGAGTCTGAATTTTTCGCGCCAAGCAGAAGAGCGAAGGGACGAAATTTGCGAGCGGTACGTGTGGTAGGGGCTGTCAGTTACAGATTCTAGCAGAAGTCAGTTGGCCTTGAGCCTTTGCATCACGCGGATCACTCATGAAGAAGACACGTGTTTAAAAGTGGCGTTAGGTTTTCAGAATGAAACGGACTGTGGAGCAGAGATATGCCATAAAGTTTTGTGTAAAACTAGACAAATTGGCTGCTGAGAGGCTTTCCATATAACAAAAGGTCTACGGAAGGATTCTTTGTCCAAAGCTCAAGTGTTTAGATGGCATAAAGCTTTCAAAGACGGAAGAAAGAACATCGATGACGGACAACGCGCTGGGCGTCCATAATGTTATCGAACTTCAGACAATGTGGCTAAAACGTAACTGCTTTTGGCCTCCGATTGTCGGATGAGTATCCGAATAATTGCGGAGATGTTGGGACTTACGAAATCGATTGTGCATCAAATTGTCATGGAAGAATTTCAAATGCGAAAAATTTGTGACAAGCTGGTTTCAATACATCCTTCAAAGTGACCCAGTTTCTGGCAAAAAACAGCATCACAACGCTCTCTCAACTACCGTAGAGACCCAATCTGTCACCACCGGGCTTTTTACCCGACTGAAAAGAAGGGTTATGTGTTTCACGCGTATCTGTGTATGTGGACTTGTTTATACCCTCGAAACATCCCAACGGCTGGATGGATTTTAATGAATGAGGTCTCTATCGATTCGTCTTAACCTTCCGATGGTTATATAGGATAGGTTTTGTTTTTATAAATTCAAAATGGCGACCGTAAACTACAAAATGGCGGTAGAGACAAAAAAAAATTTTACGTACCCTATTGAGTGGCATATCATTGGATAGATCTTTCAAAATGAAGACGATGTTTCATTGACCATTTTACAGTCAGAAGTTTCGTTTAAATATTACACAACCTGGAAGTTGTGTACTTCGGATCTCTACCTTTACTGTAACTCTAACCTTCTTAATAGACATCTATAGGCCTCATCAAAACAGTGTTTGTAGATAGGAACTAATAATTAAACACAACTTAAAAGTCATCAATACAAGTAAATAAAAAAAAAGGTAAGTAATATAAAAAATAGTTTCATATTTATGAGAAATAATTAATTAGTTCGCTTTTTAAGCAGTCGAATTTTTTGATTTTTTAAATTTAATATATTTATTTCTATTCCCTCGATTAATATCCAACTTAAAAGGTCACCCTTTCGACAATCTGGAGAACATGCAGAAAAACATAACGCGAGTTTTGAACAGCATTCCAGTTGAAGACTTCCAGGCGGGCATAAATGGGTGGCAGAGTTGTTGACAACGGTTTATTAATCAGGGCTGCGGAGTCAGAGTCTGAGTCGTGGAGTCGGAGTCGGATCTGTTAAAATTCTCGGAGTCGGAGTCGTCAATTTTTACAAGCAGGTCTGCGTTGCTGGAGTCGGAGTCGGCCCATTTTTGAGCGAAAGAGTCGGAGTCGGATCTGTTAAAATTTCCGGAGTCGGAGTCGCCCTTTTTTCCCACTGACTCCGCAACCCTGGTATTAATGCAGAAGGAGGTTAGCTTGAAGAATAATAAGTGTTTGTAAAATGATCTTCAAACGAACGAATTTTATAGAATCAGTCTCATTAATTACTGGACAGACTCTGTATTAAATTTAATGCTACTATTGTACATGAAAATGTTTACTTCCGAATGGATAGCATCCGGGTTAAAGAAAGCTAATTAACACTAAGGATAGACCGAAACAGGTTTTTAAGACCGAAACCGAATTTTGGTAATCTTCCTATTTTCGGCCAAAAGTAAAAATGTCCAAAAATTTTTTAAAGTTATTAATGCATACATAAATATACAGAATTATTAATTAATTATACGTGTAATTACATGCGTAGCCCAAGTTGGTTCTCTGTACCCCTGACTAAACGTTTTTATTTTTATTTAAAATAAAATGTAATTAATTCATCTACGGCACAGAACTATTTTTTAATTATATGAATTTCATCTAATTAAAAAAATATTTAAAGTATACATGCATCAATTTCTCTTTTATAACAATTTTTGTAAATGATCAATTTCTTATACAAGAACTTACTCAAAGAGCATTCGAAACACTTCTACAGTTTCAAACTAAATATTTTCTATTACTGTTATGTCTACAGCTTTTAATGAGTACGTGAAAAGCGACTTCAAAGGTTAGTAATATGTGCATTGTTAACTTTATAATTTGCACTCACGTCTTGAGTCAGTTATGTCTGGTAATCATAAACATTGAAGTTTACAGCAATAAATAAAATGTGTCTCATCTAAGCCGATACAGCTCAAATCATTGAGTCATGTTGAATATTTCCGATGGAGGAAACGAGATTTTTGGAACACAGATGCCTTCAGTCCGGTCGAATTTTCGGCAGCACTTTCGCCGAAAATTCGTTTTCGGCGAAACTCACATTTTGGACCAAAAACGAAAACGAAACCTAATTTTCGGTCGATCTGTAATTCATACACTATAAAAATTACTCTGAATCGTTTTCGAAAATTAATGCCAGCAGTAGAAACGTTGTTTGTATAAATGCTTCTTTAACTCTGAAAAATATATTGGTTTCTGAGGTTTATAAAAATAAAGGACGAGATTCGGCACCACGGGAAACTTGTAAGTGCTTATTGTACATTTTCATTCGTAGTTATATTGTATTTTACTAGGTTAAGAAGCATTTGTCCTTTTGTTACAGTGTAGACAAACGTTCACGAGATAAATATCTTATGTACAAATAAGTTAAAAAAATTCAAATGAAAACAATTATCGTGAAACTCTGGAAATTACTTCACTATTAATTATGCGCTTAATTCTCTATTTTATAAACTTAAATACAATTTCTCGATGCGGAAAGTGTTTGAGAAAAATTCTGCTGCAATATATTGAAAATAAAGATTTAATTATATAGTAAATCTATCATGTGAACAATTTGTCAGAAGTCGTATCCGGTGACCTATTTTAGACGTTAAGCTTAAGAAATTGACATCCACCATTAGAATTTTCAAAAGAGCTCGTTAATTTTTAGGCGTGAAGAAGGGTTTAATATTCTTTTTTTTTTTTTTTTTTTTTTTTTTTTTGATTTACTAGCTAAAGTACCTCGCGTTGCCCTGAATTTTAAGAATGTTTGTTTTGAAAAATCAAAGATTGCGTTTTAATTTACGTAATTTTCCCTCTTTTCTTTAATTTAATCCGGACGACAGATTACCTACTTACTTAGTAAATATAATCTGTGATCCGGATTGAGACCGAGATTAAAACCTTTTTAAGAAAAGTTGTTTCCGAATATTTTGTTATTTAAATAATATTTTCATGATTAAAGAAAAATTGCATGATTTTTTTTTTTTAATCTGAAATCTTTATTTCAGTTCTTCACTAATACTGAGCTCTAGGGACTTAACCCTTTATGCAAATTCTAATACACATGCATATACACATGTATATATATATGGAATAGATTTAAAAATGGCGAAAACAAATTCAGAGAACCTCAAAATGTTAAAATATGCCAACATTTCCATAATCGGATTTTTTCATGTTTGAATACGTTTTTTCAAACTCATATGACATTATATATATTCACCTGCTGACATCCATTATATTTCCAATATGACGTAATATTCACTTTTTTTTATTCGTCAAACTATTTATTTCATTTTCATTTTTCACATGAAATCCTGCGATTGAAAAGTAGTTGTTGTGGTAAGATTTTTATTGTGGATTTTTAATTGTTGGCAACTGCTATAACGAAAAATGTTTACATTTGATAGGAAATTGCTGTTAAATTGGCGATTTTTTATTAATTAAAAATTAACTATGAATTATTTCGATTCCGGATTACTTTACTTTCCTGCGCCGCGTTTTAATACACATGTACGTAACATTACACAATTCTGGCTTCCAAACTAAGGATTTGTATAAAATTACAGACTATAGACAAATTTTCCTTTTTATATATTAGATTATATTTATTTTTCTATTATCAGTTACGGTCAGTATTATGTATGGAAAATTATCTTGCATAATAGTGATAAAATTTTATATTATTTGTGTTTTCACTGTGTTTTTAAACACCTGTTTATTTCAAAATAACAAAGACTATATTTAAAAGAAATAAGGGGTAACACTGAAATTTTTGCTACAAAAGAAGACGATATGGGCAGAAAATAGTGGTCGGATATTTAAATTTAAAATGTTTTATGTATCAAGACGATAATTTGTGGCAACTATTACAATTTAGCTATCGTAGAATAAATTTTGAAAGAAGAGAAAATGAAGTTGACGCGAGAGCATTATCGATCTATGATTTTCTATGATTTCAAAGTAAAGTTAAATCAAGAAGCATGCCTTCAACGTCTAAAATTAACATATGGAAATGAATCCCCATCTCCTGCCGCTGTATTCAGATGGTTTTCAGAATTTAGAAGTGGTCGAAATTCTCTCATGGATGAAAAGCACACAAGAACTTTGTCAACTGTCAATGTGTCGGCCACACGTATGAAAAATGCTAATCAATGATAATCGATGTACCGACCAAATGATACCAAAGGAGCTTAACATTGAGTCAGAATAAAATAATTCATGAAGAACTGCATATGAAAAAGTTAGTTTGTCATTGGGTCCCCCATAATTTTAGGGGTCTCAGGACTCTTATAATTGGAAAAAATAAAAAAAAGACCATTTTCATCATTTAATATCTTACAATATATTTGATTTTAAGACACAATTTTAAATGGGATGAAAGATATAAGTGTGTTTAATAAAACACACATACTACAATATATTTAAAACACACATACACACATAAATAACGCCTGCATTCAACAGTTAAAGGTATATATAAATATTATACGGACATTTGTCAAAGCTTTACGTTTTCAGGGCCATAATTTTCAATAGCCATAATTAGCCATAATTAGCCAGAGCCAGGAATCGAACCCGGGACCACAGTAGTAACACGGGTTCGATTCCTGGCTCTGGCTAATTTTTCACTCTAGTTCGGTTTATTGTATTTATTGGGTGTATGTCTGTATAATATTTATATATAACATATAAGTATGTTCTTTCATTTCATCTATTTAAAAAATTGCAAGATTCAGAATTAGCATTTACAGGGGGGGCAAAACTGTCAGACATTTGACGAGCAGAAAATAAGCATAACAGATTACGCGCAGGATTACAAAATAAGTTTTGCAATTAGAATGAAAATTTTGGCGGTTACTTATAATTCAGATTGCAATAATTTCCCTGAACCTAAATAAATTTTTATTTAAAGCAGTTTTATATTTTTAATACAAAGTTGAATTTAGCTAATGCAAAATTTAGAAAATTTCAACAATACAATCATCTAAAAAAATATTTGTTTTAACAATAAAAAGGAAATTTTACGTCCAGTTTATACAGACTAACATGAAACATACCTTTTTAAAATTTCACGAAAAAATATTTTGAAGTTTTTAAGATATCTTGTGCGTTATGCCCAAAAACGTCATTTGGAGAAAAATGACTTCAAAATTTCGGAAACGCCGCTTCAGCTATTGAGCGGATACAATTTTAAAAGCCATAACTTCTGTTCTAATGGAAATTTCATGGAAATAATTATATCAAATGATCAGAAAAGATAGGAGTTTAACATCTAAAGAAATTGAAATTTCGAAAATTTTAAAGCTTTAAGAGTCCTGAGACCCCTTAACAGAATACCAAAATGCAGAACATGTCTGCTCAGAATCAGTAAAGGAAACTTAAAATTACTTAATGATGGTGGGCACCGAATTATTTCTAATGTCCTAACTGGTTATGAGATTTACATACCTTTTTATGACGTCACCAACACGTCAAGAAATTAAACTATGAGTCTTTGAAAATGACCCCAAATGAACAATAATGAAAAGATAATTAGCAAGGAAAACAGTAATGTATGCTGTGTTCTTCAGAAGTACGGGGCTGGTAAAAGACATAAAGCTCAAAAGACAGTTACACCACTACGACTGGTACATCATTAAGAGTATTCCAGAAATTCTTCAAGAGGTGAATGTTAGAGCACTTCACCATGATAATGCATCTTCTGATTCAGCGAGCACTAAAAGTCCAGTTTCTTGAACAAAAAATATCACAGTGACGGAACATCCACCCTATTCTTCTAATCTTGCTAGGTGTGACTTTTGGCTGTTTTTCCATATAATAAAATTACTTCGGCGTCGTTTTCGTTCCGAAGATGAGATTGAATGAGGCTAAAGCATATTTTTCGTCTATTCCAAGAAATGGATGGCTTGAGGCATATAATCTTTGGAAAATTGCATTGATCTTGGAATGAATTTTTTTTAACACTCCTTAGAGTTGACTCGTTTTAATTGTACCATCTCAAAAATTTCAGGGGTAAATTAGTTTGTTTTAAAAAAAGTTAGTGTTTTGTTTAAAAATAAAAGTTTTGTTTAAAAATAGTGTTTTGTTTAAAAAAAAAATAACATTTGGCAAAAAGAAATACTCTACTTCTTATTGCTTCTCATCTGTAAATATAAGAAAAGTATTTTATTGTCTTTCTTTGTTTTCTGACTTTTAAAAACCATATAAAATACTTAGAAATAAAAATATGATTCAATATTTTTTTTATACAACTGCACTTGTGTCTGTATGAAAATTTCGGCTGCGTCCGATAAATAATTAACAATGTATGTAAAGCAGCTTTTAAACATAATAGTATAATTAATTTCTAAACAGAAAGCTATTTATGCAGTCAATAATCATTTCGGCATCGCAGAAATCTGATTGCGCGGCCACAGAAATCTATGCTTGAAACTGGAATGCCAGTCGTACTTCGACTAAATTTCGAAAGCAGCGCTTATTAAAATACTTTCTCAAGTCTTGTTTATATTTGTAATAAAATCATTATTCTCTCAGTTATTTTCGCATGTAAATAAAGATCAAATTATTTTCTGAACGTTTAAAGTAAATTTCAACACTGATATGCAAAAATCAACCCACCAAATAACACCAATTTACGATTTCTAACTGTTTCTAGTTGCATATATACAGTTATGACCAAAAAAGAAAAATACCTTTTATTTTTTATGCAAATTTAAGAATGCCATTTTTTTTCTAATTTAACGTTATTATGCATCAATAAAAGTCCCTGGTTCTGTAAGTATACTTGAATATTGGACTATTATCGTGTCACGATGTTTTTCTCTGAACTATCCCAAAATCGAATAAGAGATTTAGAGTGTGTAGATTTTTAGAGTGTTTTTTACACTCTAAAAAATATCAATTGCAAGTTTTTTTAATAAAATAAAAGTTTCATAAAGTGCGTCAATCTTTATGTGCAATTGTGGACTTGTCAGCAAAAGATAAATTTTCCTACATGATTTACTTATGAAGAATTGATTACAGAAAACAAAATATTTCAACAGTGCGGGTTAAAATTTGATGGGCACACAGGTGTAAAATAGCAATCAGAAAATTCCTAAACCTGTTGAATCTTTTCGAATGAAAGATTTTATGCCAATACATGCAAATAAAAACACGTAAACTTCAGGAAAGTACAAGAAAACATCTAAAATAATTTCAAGACAGATAAGAACATTTGTCCATCGATCTGAAAGCATATCAAATGTTATAATACAAGCAAATCTTCAGTCTATGTCTGTGTGTATGTATATATGTAAATTTTATCTAAAAAACAGCTCTAACGATTTTTACTAAATTTTGTACCCTACCTCTTTGAGGTGCGAGAAGACCATTGTCGACATGTGAGGTCACATGTTAGAGAAAATTCTATTAGTGGATCACTACGGGTTAATGCAGTTCAATGGAAATGAAGGTTGAAACAGTTTTAACTTCTTGAACAGGTGGCATTAAACGATAACGCAAAATTGGTAACATTTTGCAAAATTTGGCGATATTTGGCGATAATTGACGGGGAAATCAGTTTTCAATATTACTAATGCCAAAACAATTGCTTGGGGCTAAATGAAAGAATATCGCTAAATTTGCCCACATTTTGGCACAATTCGCGAAAAAGTTGGCTTTTAGAATATGAAGGAATTTTCTAGAATTCTCAATAGTAGCTGAGTTACATTATTCAAGCAATCAGAATCCATATAATGTTCTAGAAAACAGAATTCAACCGATCATCTACAATTTTGTCTTAATTTCGTTTCGCTACAAATATGTATGATGTATGTAATGTAAAATTTTGAAATATGTGCATAATTTTAATATTATTTGTTTCTGTAAATAATACTGTTATAGAATGAAATGCTTTATAGGAATAACACAGCAAGAATTTAATGTTCTATCGAGTTGAACATAAAGCAAATTTCAACCGAGCGTAGCTCGGTCTTCCTCACTGGTAATCCGTAATACAAAATAAAAACTGTTAAGACATTGATAGACACAGATTGCGAAGAAGTTGCTTTTTTAGAAGACATCTACAAAGCGGCTTTCAATGTTTATCGAGTTGGTATAAATGTAGGAGTATGGTATATATGTACCATTTCAGAGAACACAAAGTTGCCATGGACGACGTACATCATACATAAAAGAACTGTAATGAAATTATCCAAAGTACCCTATATCGAAAAAAAACCATATAAAATACTTAGAAATAAAAATATGATTCAATATTTTTTTATTCAACTGCACTAGTGTCTGTATGAAAATTTCGACTGCGTCCGATAAATAATAACATACCAAAAATAATTAACAATGTATGTAAAGCAGCTTTTAAACATAATAGTATAATTAATTTCTAAACAGAAAGCTATTTATGCAGCCAATAATCATTTCGGCATCGCAGAAATCTGATTGCGCGGCCACAGAAATCTATGCTTGAAAGCGGAATGCCAATCGTACTTCGACTAAATTTCGAAAGCAGCGCTTGTTAAAATACTTTCTCAAGTCTTGTTTATATTTGTAATAAAATCATTATTCTCTCAGCTATTTTCGGATGTAAATAAAGATCAAATTATTTTCTGAGCGTTTAAAGTAAATTTCAACAATGATATGCAAAAATCAACCCACCAAATAATACCAATTTACGATTTCTAACTGTTTCTAGTTGCATATATACAGTTATGACCAAAAAAGAAAAATACCTTTTATTTTTTATGCAAATTTAAGAATGCCATTTTTTTTCTAATTTAACGTTATTATGCATCAATAAAAGTCCCTGGTTCTGTAAGTATACTTGAATATTGGACTATTATCGTATCACGATGTTTTTCTCTGAACTATCCCAAAATCGAATAAGAGATTTAGAGTGTGTAGATTTTTAGAGTGTTTTTTACACTCTAAAAAATATCAATTGCAAGTTTTTTTAATAAAATAAAAGTTTCATAAAGTGCGTCAATCTTTATGTGCAATTGTGGACTTGTCAGCAAAAGATAAATTTTCCTACATGATTTACTTATGAAGAATTGATTACAGAAAACAAAATATTTCAACAGTGCGGGGTTAAAAATTGATGGGCACACAGGTGTAAAAGTTGAATCTTTTCGAATGAAAGATTTTACGCCAATACATGCAAATAAAAACACGTAAACTTCAGGAAAGTACAGGAAAACATCTAAAATAATTTCAAGACAGATAAGAACATTTGTCCATCGATCTGAAAGCATATCACATGTTATAATACAAGCAAATCTTCAGTCTATGTCTGTGTGTATGTATATATGTAAATTTTATCTAAAAAACGGCTCTAACGATTTTTACTAAATTTTGTACCCTACCTCTTTGAGGTGCGAGAAGAACATTGTCGACATGTGAGGTCACATGTTAGAGAAAATTCTATTAGTGGATCACTACGGGTTAATGCAGTTCAATGGAAATGAAGGTTGAAACAGTTTTAACTTCTTGAACAGGTGGCATTAAACGATAATGCAAAATTGGTAACACTTTGCAAAATTTGGCGATATTTGGCGATAATTGACGGGAAATCAGCTTTCAATATTACTAATGCCAAAACATTTGCTTGGGGCTAAATGAAAGAATATCGCTAAATTTGCCCACATTTTGGCACAATTCGCGAAAAAGTTGGCTTTTAGAATCTGAAGGAATTTTCTAGAATTCTCAATAGTAGCTGAGTTACATTATTCAAGCAATCAGAATCCATAGAAGGTTCTAGAAAACAGAATTCAACCGATCATCTACAATTTTGTCTTAATTTCGTTTCGCTACAAATATGTATGATGTATGTAATGTAAAATTTTGAAATATGTGCATAATTTTAATATTATTTGTTTCTGTAAATAATACTGTTATAGAATGAAATGCTTTATAGGAATAACACAGCAAGAATTTAATGTTCTATCGAGTTGAACATAAAACAAATTTCAACCAAGCGTAGCTCGGTCTTCCTCACTGGTAATCCGTAATACAAAATAAAAACTGTTAAGACATTGATAGACACAGATTGCGAAGAAGTTGCTTTTTTAAAAGACATCTACAAAGCGGCTTTCAATGTTTATCGAGTTGGTATATATGTAAGAGTATGGTATATATGTACCATTTCAGAGAACACAAAGTTGCCATGGACGACGTACATCATACATAAAAGAACTGTAATGAAATTATCCGAAGTACCCTATATCGAAAAAACTCGATGAAAAGTAATTAGAATAAAATAAGATTCATGTTCCGTGATTAATATTACTTGAACAAAAAAAAAAAAAAAAAAAAAAAGAAAGAAAGAAAAGAAAAGAAATTAAATGCCCCCACTCAATAAATTGCGATTATTGTGCAAGATGCAAGGTATCCTGTTGATTTTTTTTTATAAAGTAGTCGACTCAATATCGAACAGAACTACTGCAGTCGTTAACAATAAATCTTCTGTTTGTTTCGTCCAATGCATTTTTTAAGTAGTTCAGAATGACGAAAATGACGCAAAAAACATCGTAATGATGCATAATGATGCTTACAGGATCAATATATTATATTCCTAAAATTCAAACCATGTATATTAACAATATAATTTAAAAAGTTAAAATGACTTTATTCTTAAATCTGAAAAAATAATAAAAGGAATTTTTATTTATTTGGACACGGATAACATATATTATGTGAATATATGTTAGTATCACAGAACATGTGTTGCCTTATGTAAACATTTCATGAGCTCATCCAAAATAGTGCGATGTAACTTCTTGAACGTTTTGGATTGTTTTAATACATTTTCCTTAAAAGTGGAACGGCAAGTTTTATCCGAAAGCTACACATTTATTTATGACCACGTTAAAAATATAAATAAATGAACTTTTATATTTAATGTTTTAACAGGAAGCTTTCTAAACTTTACGTAATTTTAAGTTAATTTTTTTTATGTTTTTTTCTATTCTGGAGATTGCTACATTTTCGAAAAAAAAAAGTGCTTTCTCCACGAGAAAAATATCAGCAATGTACTTCAAAATCTTAAAAATTCTGTAAAAGAAGCAACCATAATAATGTGCTGAACTTGTTTAAAAATTTCACTCATACTTAAAAAATTTTGAGATTATATTTAATTTTAGTTATTAATATATATTTTAATCAGTCCTGTATGTTACGGAATGTTGCAATCTAGTCTTATGTATAAATCTTCAAAAGAGCTATTTTTAAACCAAACAGATTATAAAAAAAAAAAAAAAAATTAACAAATTCTGACAGCATCCTTCCAACATTTTAAAGTTCATAACAGTACTTGGGACGAAATTTTCATGGACATTTTTATTAAAAAAGGTAACTGTATCATATGAGCCATTTCCTTTCAACTAATAAAAATTTGAAAATCGTCTGAATTGCCATAGAAAAGAATTAGTGCGCAAAATAAAATATTCTATATATTTAGAACGAATGAACCAAATATAACAATAAAAAAAAGTGCCCAGTTAAACTGATGGCATTGAACTCACAGTCTATTCACACTAATTGTATATTATACTCTTTCTTCAAAGAATAATGCCTTTCAAAAAATAAATTAAAGGGTGGGGATTACCTACCTCTCTTTTCACATCTTTATACTTAACCAATGAGCCTCCAAATATCACCAGGGAAGCGCCTTATCAGAATAAACCGGTATACCAAATTTGAAGCAAATCGGATAGAAACATCCATTTATCTAAATTAAGGAGTGTATTAACCCCCATTCTCCCATTGATATTTAACCAATGAACCTCCAAATCTAGTTAGGGAAGCGCCTTATCAAACAAACCTGTATACCAAATTTGAAGAAAATCGGAAAAGAAAACCCATTTATCTAAAACAAGGGGGTATTACACCCCCCCCCCCCAATCCCCCTTTATACTTAAACAATGAGCCTCCAAATCTAATCATGGAAGAACCTTATCATAATTAACCGGTATACCAAATTTGACGCAAATCGGATAATTCTGCATGAAAAACCCATTTATCTAAGTTAAGGATGGGGATTAGCCCCCATAACCCCCTTTACACTTATCCAATGAACCCCCCAAAACTAATAAGGGAAGAGCCTTGTGAGAATGAGCCTAGAAAAAAAATATGACGCAAATCGGATATTTCTATCAAAAGTTATCGTGTTACGCACATACATACGTTCGTACATACAGAACCTGCGGGCTCATTAGCTCTCAGGCTTTGATAGCCTAAGAGCTAAAAGGCTATACAGTTAAGTCCCGATACCTCACCAATATTCCTACTTAATTTCAAGCTAATCGGATGCTTTTTGCGGCGGTTATCGTGGAACAGACAGGCTAACAGACCAACATACGGAAAACAAAAATTTTTCGTGTTTCCACAGTAAGCCTTCACTGACGTTTCGCAATAAATGACTTCTGCTAACCCATTGTAGTGGTATTAAAGCCAAAGGTACTGAAAAATTGCTTACACTTACACATAAGACTTATTCCAAATTACAAGAATTTATGATAAGATGACTCCATAACGTTTTAATTGAAATAAACTTGCTGCCGAACTGATGGCTTGAAATTTTGTTAGCCAGAGGCATTAACACTAGTGGATTATATTAGGAACACCACGATTAGCACAAATCATTGTCCGACTTTCAAAGTATATTTTTTAGACAAATTTAAAAGTATCCATTAGTAGTACAATATCCGCCACTGGTAGTGTTACCATAATAAATAAATTTTGGTTGATATCACTAGCCAATTTTTGTTAAGTTTCAAGAATATTCTAAAAACAAAACTGAAATGAATATTTGCAATTTTTCTTAACAAATATATTTTTAAGACCTTGTTTTTGTCTAAATATCAAAATTATATAAGTTAAATTAAACTTTTAACTGAATGCTGTTGTAATAAATTATTAATTTAAAAATCATCTCACGGCGAACGCATCTCATTGGCATAAACTGGAATAATCTAGCGCATTCAATTGCGGGTAAAATATAGCATCATAGTGTTCCGAGAATGTCTTTGTTTGGTCGAGCAGTATAATATGCCAGTCCATTTGAAATGCAAAATTCAGATGGATCTAAATCATGAATCTTAATGCATAACATGGAAGATCATGGAAGAGGAAATCCTTTTCATGATACGGCTTGTTTACAGAGTTTGCCTAAAACCGCCGGTGATCGCTGACAGTAAGGCTTCATTTAATTATACTTGAAGCACTTTATTATCACAAATTTGTGAAAAACTTTTTAAGTTTCTGAAGTTACAAAATTTGTACCAAATAGTAAATTTGCATTACAAATCCCGTATAAATATTTGATTTAATAAATTCAGTGGGAATGTTCACTCGCACCATGCAGAACCACCGTTTGCACTGTAATTCTACTTGTGCCTTGTTAGAACAGTGGTACCAAACAGTGAATTAGCTTTTTCCTTTCATATGAGAAAAAGATGCTGCAACATACCTATTATATATTTCAAATATATTTAGCAATTATTTAACGTTTCATTTTATAAATTGATAACAGGGTGCTCCAAAATTCGACCGACAAATTACGAGGGGTGATTGAAGGCATGAAGAGCATGAAAACTTACTATAGAATATGGGGTCGCAAATTGAAATTTAATCAAATATATTAAGGAATTATTTAATGTTTCATTTTATAAATTGATAACAGGGTGTTCCAAAATTCGACCGACAAATTACGAGGGGTGATAGAAGGCATGAAGAGGATAAAAACTTACTATCGATTATGGGGTCGGAAACTGAAATTGAGTCAAATACATTAAGCAATTATTTAATGTTTCATTTTATGAATTGATAACAGGGTGTTCCAAAATTTGACCGACAAATTAAGAAGGGTGATAGAAGGCATGAAGAGAACAAAAACTTACTATAGAACATGGGGTCGCAAATCGAAATTTAATCAAACATATTAAGCAATTATTTAATGTTTCATTTTATAAATTGATAACAGGGTGTCCCAAAATTCGACTGACAGGGTGATAGAAGGCATAAAGAGGATGAAAACTTACTATAGAATATGGGGTCGGAAATTGAAATTGAGTCAAATACATTAAGCAATTATTTAATGTTTCATTTTATGAATTGATAACAGGGTGTTCCAAAATTCGACCGACAAATTAAGAAGGGTGATAGAAGGCATGAAGAGAATAAAAATTTACTATAGAATATGGGGTCGCAAATTGAAATTGAATAAAATATATTAAGCAATTATTTAATGTTTCATTTTATAAATTGATAACAGGGTGTTCCAAAATTCGACCGACAAAGTGATAGAAGGCATAAAGAGGATGAAAAATTACTATAGAATATGGGGTCGGAAATTGAAATTGAGTCAAATACATTAAGCAATTATTTAATGTTTCATTTTATGAATTGAGAACAGGGTGTTCCAAAATTCGACCGACAAATTAAGAAGGGTGATACAAGGCATGAAGAGAATAAAAATTTACTATAGAATATGGGGTCGCAAATTGAAATTGAATAAAATATATTAAGCAATTATTTAATGTTTCATTTTATAAATTGATAACAGGGTGTTCCAAAATTCGACCGACAAAGTGATAGAAGGCATAAAGAGGATGAAAAATTACTATAGAATATGGGGTCGGAAATTGAAATTGAATAAAATACATTAAGCAATTATTTAATGTTTCATTTTATGAATTGATAACAAGGTGTTCCAAAATTCGACCGGCACAATAAGAGGAGTGATAGAAGGCATGAAGAGAATGAAAACATACTATATAATATGGTGTTGCAAATTGAAATTGAATCAAATATATTAAGCAATTATTTAGTGTTTCATTTTATAAATTGATAACAGGGTGTTCCAAAATTCGACCGACAAAGTGATAGAAGGCATAAAGAGGATGAAAAATTACTATAGAATATGGGGTCGGAAATTGAAATTGAGTCAAATACATTAAGCAATTATTTAATGTTTCATTTTATGAATTGAGAACAGGGTGTTCCAAAATTCGACCGACAAATTAAGAAGGGTGATACAAGGCATGAAGAGAATAAAAATTTACTATAGAATATGGGGTCGCAAATTGAAATTGAGTCAAATACATTAAGCAATTATTTAATGTTTCATTTTATGAATTGAGAACAGGGTGTTCCAAAATTCGACCGACAAATTAAGAAGGGTGATAGAAGGCATGAAAAGAATAAAAATTTACTATAGAATATGGGGTCGCAAATCAAAATTGAATCAAACATATTAAGCAATTATTTAATGTTTCATTTTATAAATTGATAACAAGGTGTTCCAAAATTCGACCGGCACAATAAGAGGAGTGATAGAAGGCATGAAGAGAATGAAAACATACTATATAATATGGTGTTGCAAATTGAAATTGAATCAAATATATTAAGCAATTATTTAGTGTTTCATTTTATAAATTGATAACAGGGTGTTCCAAAATTCGACCGACAGAGTGATAGAAGGCATAAAGAGGATGAAAACTTACTATAGAATATGGGGTCGGAAATTGAAATTGAGTCAAATTGTCAAATAAATTAAGCAATTATTTAATGTTTCATTTTATGAATTGATAACAGGGTGTTCCAAAATTCGACCGACAAATTAAGAAGGGTGATAGAAGGCATGAAGAGAATAAAAACTTACTATAGAATATGGAGACGCAAATCAAAATTGAATCAAACATATTAAGCAATTATTTAATGTTTCATTTTATAAATTGATAACAGGGTGTTCCAAAATTCGACCGACAAAGTGATAGAAGGCATAAAGAGGATGAAAAATTACTATAGAATATGGGGTCGGAAATTGAAATTGAGTCAAATACATTAAGCAATTATTTAATGTTTCAATTTATGAATTGAGAACAGGGTGTTCCAAAATTCGACCGACAAATTAAGAAGGGTGATAAAAGGCATGAAGAGAATAAAAATTTACTATAGAATATGGGGTCGCAAATTGAAATTGAATAAAATATATTAAGCAATTATTTAATGTTTCATTTTATAAATTGATAACAGGGTGTTCCAAAATTCGACTGACAAAGTGATAGAAGGCATAAAGAGGATGAAAAATTACTATAGAATATGGGGTCGGAAATTGAAATTGAATAAAATATATTAAGCAATTATTTAATGTTTCATTTTATAAATTGATAACAAGGTGTTCCAAAATTCGACCGGCAAAATAAGCGGAGTGATAGAAGGCATGAGGAGAATGAAAACATACTATATAATATGGTGTTGCAAATTGAAATTGAATCAAATATATTAAGCAATTATTTAATGTTTCATTTTATAAATTGATAACAGGGTGTTCCAAAATTCGACCGACAGGGTGATAGAAGGCATAAAGAGGATGAAAACTTACTATAGAATATGGGGTCGGAAATTGAAATTGAGTCAAATTGTCAAATAAATTAAGCAATTATTTAATGTTTCATTTTATGAATTGATAACAGGGTGTTCCAAAATTCGACCGACAAATTAAGAAGGGTGATAGAAGGCATGAAGAGAATAAAAACTTACTATAGAACATGGAGACGCAAATCAAAATTGAATCAAACATATTAAGCAATTATTTAATGTTTCATTTTATAAATTGATAACAGGGTGTTCCAAAATTCGACCGACAAATTAAGAGGGGTGATTGAAGGCATGAAGAGCATGAAAACATACTATATAATATGGTGTTGCAAATTGAAATTGAATCAAATATATTAAGCAATTATTTAATGTTTCATTTTATAAATTGATAACAGGGTGTTCCAAAATTCGACCGACAGGGTGATAGAAGGCATAAAGAGGATGAAAACTTACTATAGAATATGGGGTCGGAAATTGAAATTGAGTCAAATTGTCAAATAAATTAAGCAATTATTTAATGTTTCATTTTATGAATTGATAACAAGGTGTTCCAAAATTCGACCGACAAATTAAGAAGGGTGATAGAAGGCATGAAGAGAATAAAAACTTACTATAGAACATGGAGACGCAAATCAAAATTGAATCAAACATATTAAGCAATTATTTAATGTTTCATTTTATAAATTGATAACAGGTTGTTCCAAAATTCGACCGACAAATTAAGAGGGGTGATTGAAGGCATGAAGAGCATGAAAACTTACTATAGAATATGGGGTCGCAAATTGAAATTGAATCAAATATATTAAGCAATTATTAATGTTTCATTTTATTAATTGATAACAGGGTGTTACAAAATTCGACCTACAAATTAAGAGGGGTGATTGAAGGCATGAAGAGCACGAGAACTTACTATAGAATATGGGGTCGCAAATTGAAATTTAATCATATATACTAAGATATTATTTAATGTTTCATTTTATAAATTGATAACAGGGTGTTCCGAAATTCGACCGACAGGGTGATAGAAGGCATAAAGAGGATGAAAACTTACTATAGAATATGGGGTCGGAAATTGAAATTGAGTCAAATACATTAAGCAATTATTTAATGTTTCATTTTATGAATTGATAACAGGGTGTTCCAAAATTCGACAGACAAAGTGATAGAAGGCATAAAGAGGATGAAAAATTACTATAGAATATGGGGTCGGAAATCAAAATTGAAGGAATGATAGAAGGCATGATGTGAATGAAAACATACTATAGAATATGGGGTCGCAAATCAAAATTGAATCAAACATATTAAGCAATTATTTAATGTTTCATTTTTAAATTGATAACAGGGTGTTCCAAAATTCGACCGACAAAGTGATAGAAGGCATAAAGAGCATGAAAAATTACTATAGAATGTGGGGTCGGAAATCAAAATTGAAGGAATGATAGAAGGCATGAAGTGAATGAAAACATACTATAGAATATGGGGTCGCAAATCAAAATTGAATCAAACATATTAAGCAATTATTTAATGTTTCATTTTATAAATTGATAACAGGGTGTTCCAAAATTCGACCGACAAAGTGATAGAAGGCATAAAGAGGATGAAAAATTACTATAGAATATGGGGTCGGAAATCAAAATTGAGTCAAATACATTAAGCAATTATTTAATGTTTCATTTTATAAATTGATAACAGGGTGTTCCAAAATTCGACCGACAAAGTGATAGAAGGCATAAAGAGGATGAAAAATTACTATAGAATATGGAGACGCAAATCAAAATTGAATCAAACATATTAAGCAATTATTTAATGTTTCATTTTATAAATTGATAACAGGGTGTTCCAAAATTCGACCGACAAATTAAGAGGGGTGATTGAAGGCATGAAGAGCATGAAAACTTACCATAGAATATGGGGTCGCAAATTGAAATTGAATCAAATATATTAAGCAATTATTAATGTTTCATTTTATAAATTGTTAAAAGGGTGTTCCAAAATTCGACCTACAAATTAAGAGGGGTGATAGAAGGCATGAAGAGCATGAGAACTTACTATAGAATATGGGGTCGCAAATTGAAATTTAATCATATATATTAAGATATTATTTAATGTTTCATTTTATAAATTGATAACAGGGTGTTCCAAAATTCGACCGACAGGGTGATAGAAGGCATAAAGAGGATGAAAACTTACTATAGAATATGGGGTCGGAAATTGAAATTGAGTCAAATACATTAAGCAATTATTTACTGTTTCATTTTATGAATTGATAACACGATGTTCCAAAATTCGACCGACAAATTAAGAAGGGTGACAGAAGGCCTGAAGAGAATAAAAACTTACTGGGTTCGCAAGTTTAAATTGAATCAAATATATTAAGCAATTATTTAATGTTTCATTTTATAAATTGATAACAGGGTGTTCCAAAATTCGACCGACAGGGTGATAGAAGGCATGAAGAGGATGAAAACTTACTATAGAATATGGGGTCGGAAATTGAAATTGAGTCATATACATTAAGCAATTATTTACTGTTTCATTTTATGAATTGATAACACGATGTTCCAAAATTCGACCGACAAATTAAGAAGGGTGACAGAAGGCCTGAAGAGAATAAAAACTTACTATAGAATATGGGTTCGCAAGTTTAAATTGAATCAAATATATTAAGCAATTATTTAATGTTTCATTTTATAAATTGATAACAGGGTGTTCCAAAATTCGACCGACAGGGTGATAGAAGGCATGAAGAGGGTGAAAACTTACTATAGAATATGGGTTCGCAAATCAAAACTGAATTAAAACAAATTGCTATTAAAACAAATTAGTTTAAATTTTAATGCTTAGATAACTTCTAAAGCTCACTTGATACACACTATATAATGGACGACAAATCTGTTGGAATCAAAATAATTTTTATTCGATTATTTTTAGGTGCGTTTGTAATTATATAAATACGTAGCACCTATAATCGTCTTTCGGTCCGCCTGTCTGCCCGCATATAACAGAGCTAAAATTACCCAACCGAATGGTCTGAAATTTTAAATATATAATTGCTGTAAAATTTTGTCGAGTCATTTCATATTTTATGAAAAGCGGATGTATAGTTTAATTACAGGGACAGTCAAAAGTTTTCCCTTACATTACGGCGAATAGGAAAAAATTCTTTTAAGTGTATTTTAATGGTGTTACAGCGTTTCGAACAGAATGAAATTGATATGTATTTATGAAGTGTATTAAAATATACGCTCCGTACAATATGCAGTGCAAAAAATATTTATAAAACTAGTTATAGTACGAACGCACCTCATTTTCACGTTTGACGTGCAATTTGCAACTCGTCATATTTGAAATTGTGGAGATGGGGAATATTTGTTTTCCTAAAGACTATACAATGGTTCTACACGAAATTATATCCAGAAGCCTATTTTAAAAGAAATAAGTAACTCGATATGACCGCTACCTAGAGTTTAAAATATGACATTTTGCACTTAATCGTTCATATTTTAAATCGTTATAAAATGAAACTGAATAAATCGCTTCCACATGCATCTAAAAAGAAACGTTTTCCGCTTCCAATACTAATTTCTTTTTTCAGTATCTACTTTTTTACTCAACTCCATCTAAAACGACACATGTGATCTTTTTTCTCTTCCGTTTTTATCGTTTTTGTTTTTACTTTTCCCCCTATGTCTGATTTTTTGCTCCCAGACTCTTTTCTGTCTGGTTAATTGAATTCACTCGCAATTTGGAACTCGGCACGCGACCTATACCTTTCCTTAATTTTTTCCATACCCTAATGGCATTACGATCTGACCCTCGATTAGGTAGGTAGTTTGCTTTCATGAATATTTTTATTCGAGGAATTTATTTCATCGAGATGGCAGAGATCTTTTCAACAAGTGCGATTGACAAACATTCCGTAGTCGTTTGATTGGAGTACTCGTTATATGATCGTTTTAATAACTTTGTAAAGAATATGTTATTTAATATTAGGTCTATTTAGCCAATATTTTGCAATCTGATCGAAAACCGAACACCAGTACTCTATTCCGTTTTTTACATGAATCATGAAAATTTAGTGTATTGTAATGTGTAAATACCAGATTAAGTTGCAATATGTAAATAGTAAATTCAATTATAAATTGAAAAATGTTATATTAGAAAAAAAATAAATTGTTTAACTATAAAAAAATATAGTGTTTAAGCAAACCTTTATTTGTAATTGTGTATGTTAACTTTAGGTGTATAATTCTAAGGTATATTAGATATAAACAATTATATTGTAAAATAAAAATGTAAACCAACATCAAACTTAATACAGCTGTCACTTTATCTCCTGTACTGGAAGAATTTCAAGATTTAGATTGTAGCACTATTTTCTCAGTACTAGTGTAATACGAATGGCAGCATAATCCAACTATAAGATGTTAATTTCTAATTTATGGGACAGCAGTTGTACAAGATGAACAGGGTCGTTCAAAAGTTGTTGACGAAGAGCAAAGTGGTCGTGCAGTGGAGATTGCGACAGAAGAATCAGTGCGGAAGGTTGAGGAAATGGTTGCTATGCTGTCTATTGTTGTTCGCAAGTCAGCTCTAACCAACCGCACCTCAACCTTCCGCACTGATTCTTTTGTCGCAATCTCAACTAGACGACCACTTCGCTCTTTGTCAACAACGATTGAAAGACCCTGCTCATCTTGTACAACTGCTGTCCCATAAATTCGAAATTAACATCTTATAGTTGGATTATGCTGCTACCTATTGGTATATTTGGAGACAATTTACTACTAATTTCCGACCTCTCATATCAGTTTGTGATCTACTTACTTATTTTCCCTCGTACATACAAATATATATACTGAACGCGAATAAATTTTCTATAAATTACTGCTTTTTATATGTTATTGTATTTTCCCTTTTTAAAGAAACTATATACTGACGTTTTTGCTTGTATTTATCTTTAAATATAAAAAATCTGCCAAATGTATATTTTTCTATCAATTCGTCATTCGGTAAAGTACAGAATAAACTATTCGTTACAAATGCATTAATTTAGAAACATAGAAGAATTGAGCGAATCCTTTAGTAACTACTTATCTAATATAAAACAGAGTAAAACAGTCATTTATTTTTTCATGTTCAAACCTCGGAATCCAGTAAAAATTGATGGGACAGAAAATGATCACTTAAAAAATAAATTTGTTAATCGTTCCTGAATGATAGAAGTTGAGTCACGAAAAAACATCCCCTCCAAAAAGTGCGATGTAACCTATTTCAAAATACAGTGAAACTTCGATTATCCGATCTAATTAGGGCCGCTAGTACCTCGGATATCTAGGTTAATAGAAATTGTGTAAATTAATCGAAGCTCGATTAATTGAGGTTCTACTGTAATAAGAAATGACGCAATTGTAGGTACCTTCCCCACAGTAAATGTTGAAAATGGGCCAGATATGTAGCCATAGATAGACAATGAGCTTGCCAAATCTTACAGGCAAGAGTAGGCTAGAAAAAACAAATATAAAAAGTTGCACGTGCACTATAAGAAAAAGACGAATGTTTCTTAATCTAAACAAATATAACCACGAACGCAAATTTACAATAACTTCTTCTGAGTTGTCCACGTTTCCGAAAAACGTTCTTTATGTTTACAAACCCCCAGAAAGCAATGTATTTTCGATATTTAACCCCTTGCCTGTGGAATATATTTGAGAAAAAGTGCCAAAAATGGATTCTTTATTCTTTAATTTTGTTTGTAACTGCAAAATTACAAAAATCCGATAAATGGCGCGAAACTGCCGAATTTTCGCGGGAAAGTATCGTCATCGATTGGGAAAATGGTAAATTACATATTATGGATTGGACGAACTGAGTTCGGGTTTCACGGAATTGAAACACCGTCTTGCCCGAACTCAGGTCGGGCTTTCCAAAAATGCGCATTTGCGTCGCCCGAACTGCAAGGAGTTAAAGAGGGCTTTCTAAAAACAGTTTATTTTGTTCTCGATGATTTTTGGAAACGTTTTCAAGTAATTTTTATAGTGCATTAATCAGTTTCTCAACCTGAAATATTGGTTTTTGGAATACTATTCATTCTCAATCAAGAATTTTATGCTGCGTCATTGAATTTATACGTACAAAATAAGCAAAACAATATTAATTTAAATATGAAAGTTAATTTTGTAAATTTATCCTGTTTGTCGAACATGAAAATGTTTGTTTAAGAAATGATAGCACCCAAAACATTTTCCAAACCTATCAATTCTCAAATAAACAGTTTCATATTCAAGAAACTTTTTTACAGACATGCATGATAAATCAAAATCATTAACATTCTTAATACAATTTATACTTTTTTTCTATTTTTGCATGTATAAATTTAGTTACGCAGCAAAAACGTTTAACTGAGAACGGACAGCATTACAGAATCTGTATTCCGGTCAAAGAAAACTGATTAATACACTGTAAAAACTACTCACAAGGAAAGTCTCCTTACTGGGCATACTCAGAATAGTTTGAAAAAATTATGTATTAAACTACTTATGTATATAATAAAGGATCAGTCAAGTTTAGCGGCGGAATTCCAATAGAAATTCTGCACAAAAAAAAAAACAAAAAAAAAACTTTCCAGTATTTGGCGCGAAAAAACGAAAGCGTCACAAGATTTGGCAAGGAGCATTTTTCCTCCCCAAAAGAAAACTATTTTAATGCATCTGAAAATTGATTGTTAATTGATTTTCAGAATGCGTGTAAATATTATTTAATGAATTTAAGCTTAAACAATGAGAGAGTTTAATACATATACAGGGTGTCCAGCGATTAAGACACTGATTTCAAAATTAAATATCTCAAAAACAAAGATCAATAGAATTATACGGTAAACATTTTGTTTATTAGCTAAGCTGTAAAAATGTTATACAGAAATTGCAAAGTTTAGTTGCAAAAACCGTTAACAGATGGCGCTGTAGTCGCATTGCCTATAAATTGTGCTTCGAAGTCCTGAGCACTAGCGTCTCATTCCTAGATGGCTTCCTATGGAAGAACGAAATTTGGGAAATCCCACTTTTTCTTTGGGGTGATGTGCAGAAGTGGAGACATCTGTTCACAAAATTATTGCACCAGCTTTAGTTTTAGAAAATTTTAATTAATATAATTTTCAATAAAAAGTTTAGAAATCATTATATAAGAACTTATTAAAATATTTTATTAAAATCAATTTTTAATGCCATATAATTATTTAAATCAAAATGCATATATTTAGAAAAATAATTTTGTACTTTTTATTTATTTTTTATATTTTTAAATCACGGCATAATATTTCGGTATTATTGTTTATACCTGAATTATTATAAATAAAAAAAGAATTTTGCACTTTTCATTTATTTTTAAATCACGGCATAATATTTTGGTTTTAGCACAACACATATATTTCTTTTCTTTGTAAACAAAGTTTTAGAGACAGAAATTATGCGTTAAATTATTTCCTTTTTAATAGTTATTGATGATAAGTCATATCATCAACGTCGAAGCAAAAGTATTTGGGAGGCTGCATTCCTTTCCAACACTTCGGATCATATCGCTAGAAGCTGCACCATACTTCTGTGCAAAATGGTAAAAAAAAAAAAAAAAAATGAAAACGAGTTTTTAAAATTAAAGTGATTTTTTTAACTTAATTAAGTTTTTAAAAATAGAAACTTTGCATTTTTTCATTCAAACTATTTTTACAATTAAAAAAGTGATTTATGAATCATTATTATAAATGCTCAATGATTTTTTTTAAAAGGGTGTTTCTTTTAGCTTAATTAAATTTTAAAACCAGAAACTTTGGATTTTTTTATTCAAACCTTTTTTCACAATTTAAATAAATATTAAAAAGTAAAGATTTCCAAATTTTTCAAATCTTACACTACTTGGATTCGATTCCACGATCTACCAATTAGGAGAGAAAAGATATACCACAGAGATACTGGTATCCTGACCGAAGTAACTTATAACAAAATTTGAAACAAATCTCAATTCTGTCCGCTTCTGCACATCAGCCAAATAAGATATTTTAATAAGTTCTTATATAACGATTGCTAAACTTTTTATTGAAAATTCTATTAATTGAAATTCTCTAAAATTAAAGCTGATGCAATAATTCTGTTGTGACCAGATGTCTGCACATCAGCGCATCACACTAACGAAAAAGTTGTCTTTCCCAATTTTCATTCTTCCGTAGGGAGCCATCTAGGAATGGGACGCTAGTGGTCTGGACTTTGAAGCACAATTTATAGGCATTGCGATTACAGCGCCATCTGTTAACGGTTTTTCAAACTAAATTTTGAAACTTCTGCATAACATTTTTACAGCTTAGCTAATAAACTAACAGTTTACCGCATAATTTTATTGATCTTTGTTTTTGAGATATTTAATTTTGAAATCAGGGTCTTATTCGCTGGACACCTGTATATATTTGTATTACATATGTATGCTGCTTGTTGCTGTATTTATTTAATTTTAGCGCTGTAAAAATATTTGCATATATAAAAAATATTTTCATATTGAAAAATATATTTTTATATATTTAAGCGTATTCCAAAACAAAGGCCAGATGATGAATGCTGCAGTTATACGTTTCATTCAATATGAAAGAAATCGTTGTTTCCATCCCAATAAAACTGAATCGTTGAGACAATGCTCAGCTTATTTTTGATCTTGAAACAATTTTAATCAATTTAAATTTTGTTTTAAATTATAAAATCTGATAGTTAAATTTCATTGTAAATACATATAAACATATATATGACAAAACTATTGTTAAAACAAACTAAAACTGACAAAAGTAAAAATATTTAAATTAAATTTAAACAAGTTTATAATGAAACATTTTTACCTTAAAGAGTATTTGATATAAAAAGGTATTTTTTTTTTAAATTTTATTTCTTCGCCAACCGGTGTTAAATCGCCAAATAACGAAATTTCCATTATTTTTTTACGGACGCTCTATCGATGTTTCGCCGAAATTTTCTTGCAAACCTATCTATCTTCATGAGAAGAACATTCTATAATTTTTTCAGATTTTTCAGAGTACGCCCGTATGGTGACCTCTCTTGTCCACATTGAAATATTTTCGAAAATCAGTGGCGGCAAAATAAACTTTGTTTTTATAAATGTTTCTTTGAATCTCTAAATTTATATTAGGTTTCTGAGGTTTCTAAAGATAAAGAACCTTTTCCGTAATTGTGGATAACTCGGAAGAGGTTATTGTATATTTTCATTCATTGTTATGTTATATTTTTGCAGCTTAAGAAACAATTGTATTCTGTTGCAGTTTACATTTTTATTTAGGAATCTTGAAATTGAATGTATTTATGTTAGGACAATTATTACGCCCCTGGAAAACCAGTTTAATTTTAAATAAGCTGGAAATTGTACGCCAAACGTGGAAAATGAGGCGCGTTCGTACTATAACTAGTTTTATAAATATTCAGAGCAGGTGCGATAGCTGTTGCACTCTTATGCAAAAATGCATGAATACAAAATTTATTACGATTATATATATGTTGCATTCAGTAAATAATAGGACTCCATCTTAAGTATGACGTAATCCCCATGGCAAACTAGAATCATACCTATCATGGCATATCCTTGAATTAATGACGTATGATAGGATTTGATAGACTGGAGAAAACTTTTATTAATATATTTTTAAAGTTTTGATTCGATTTTCATAAAATTTGAAAGGACTCGACAAAATTCTGCAACGATTATATATTACATTTCAAACCGTTTGGTTGGGTAGTTATTGCTCTGTTATATGCAGGCGGACGGACAGACAGACAGACGAACCAGACGACGACTATAGGTGCTACGTATTTGTATAATTGCGAACGCACCTAAAACAAATTTCACGTCGTTTTTTACGTGTAAAACTATAAAAATAATGAAAATACCTCTTCACAAGTGAATTGTTAAATAAATAAAACCTTCCTAAAAGTTAAAAATTACATTGTAAAATTCTGATGCGACGTCTTTTTATTTTTCAGTCGCTACAAAATATCCAATATAGCTCAAACTAACGTATTTCTAAAGAATATTTTTGCAATTATCCCTTTTCTGAGATAAATGGCGCGTGGAAAAAATAAATTTAAAATATTTGACGATATTCCAACAAACTGATTCTCATCCTCAATAAACAAAAGTGTCTCCTCCATCATTTTTCCAGACGACAAAGGACAACGTAAGACCGAAATCGATCAATTTTTCTGACTCATAGGCGCCATACCCCAGAGAATTCATGCTCTTCGCCAGCCGTGAAAAAGGCCTTTTTCTTTCAATATCAGTGCTATATCACTCGGTTGATAACATATTCAAATATACGTCAAAGCGGAAAGTCAATATTTTCAATGGCGCTTCTGATAATGAAGTTTATCTATCATATCAGTCAATAAATCAATGATAAATATACATGATGAATATGGTATCATATTAATGTTTACATGGACATAGTTAATTTTGATAAACAGGGAGCAAATAATACCTGTTGAAAGTAAATTAATGAAAAGTTTATTGTGTTAAAATTTAACATCATGCAAACAGCGTAAAATAAAAGAAAAAGTCGATTTGTATGAATCTATTGAAATTAAATTTAAATTTCGAAACGAAATTTTAACGCAATGATTAAATATTTCATTATTAGAATGAGTTTTGTTCTAGAAAAATCCATATTATATTTTACAAAACTAAAATCATATTTCTCATTTATACAAATACATTTCCTTTTCTAAAAATGGTAAAATTTATTATTAAATTATCTTTGCCTTCATATTTTGAAAATTAAATTACAAAGTAAATTATTTAATCGCTTATGATCTTGATACTTTTACAAAAGTACATTTACGAATTCTAGCATTTTTAGTTGTATAATACGTTGAAAAATAAATAAATAAGTTTTAAAATAATAAATTGTTGGATTATCTTTCTTCCAATGGCTTGGATGTATGTATGTGCAAAAACAATTTGCATAGACACGGCTAAAAATCTGTTTAACTTAATTTTTTTTTTTTGTTATGTTAAAATAACTACATATACTCTTCCACTGTAAGATACCACATCTAACATCCAGATAATATGGGTTAATAGATAACAGTAAAATGAAGAATTATAAGTACAAGAATAATATTTATTCTCAAAATATACTGAGTGTACATAATTAAAATTCTTCTTTTTTGAGCTGATAGTCTTTTTTGATAGCCATCTATTCAACAAAAAATTATAAAATTTGGAATGTATATTGGAATTTAATGAAGGATTAGAAAGACATAAGAAAAAATTACATGCAGATATAGCCAACAGCAGTGTACTACAGGCCTGTCACTGTAATATACGGAATTAAAGAATTACAACACAAAAATATAAGACACAAAAAAATTAGGTACAAAGTATGTGTACGTTTATGTGTGCGGGTGAAGGAGTCGACTTAAACGCGAAACAAAAAAATCTTATATTTAAAATATTTCTTTTCATCAACGTATCTTAATACAAACAAAACTGGTAAAAAACAATGGTGTTGAGATATTGTGTGCAATATAGTAAACATATTAAGCTAAAGCGTAATCCTAGTTCTTTTAAATTGAAATCTAAGCATTTAAACTTTCGCCTTTGCCAAAGAATGATCTTCGTCTGCAGTAAATATTTTTCTAGATACAACCTTTAAAGCTCGTCTTTTCGGCGCACTTGCTTTCTGTAAGGGATTCATAGTCATCAATTTAACAAACACAACAGTTTTTATTCAACAGTAAACGTGATTAGCAGTAGAATGAAAAAAACTGTTTAAATAACATTAACTCAATTTAAGAAGAAAACGAACAGAGGAAATTCCTTCCCAACTTTCTCAATTATAAACTAATTTAAACTCAGTCTTAAAATGTCCTTTTAATTTAAGATGACTTTCACTATATTAAGGTAAAGTTCGTTCTCTAAGCACATAAATTCACTTAACTAATAAGCTATAAGTAGACACCGTGAATCTCAATTACTTCTTTATTTGAAGCACAAAATCTTACATTTTACGGAAAATTAAAAGTTTGCAGCAGAATTGTTTTTTCAAATTTTCTACCGGAAAAACTTCATGAAGCATAGACTTGCACGAGGAGATTATCAACTGTCACTGTCGCAGCTCGACTGGACGCGTTACTAATCCACTTATCGTTGCAAAATCCACGCTACAGAACCACCTGCTTAATATAATTTCTCAAAATACAAGTGACAACCAAAATTTCTGGTGTCCTTTCACACTTTGTGAAGCTTAAAGAATGAGAAAACCGGTTTCAGGTTCATGCACGAAATTTTAGCGTGGTAAGACAGTACGATCCATTCAAAACTCGTTCGATCGCTACAGTACCCTCATGCAGAGTTACTAGGCATATTGCCACTAATTCTTCTAAAATATGCTGAGTTATAATAGTGTGGCATTGCTCGTGCATATAAATATGTTTGGAATAACAAGATCAATGCTAAGACTAGGTCAATGAACATATGGATCGAAAGGCCGGGTGCAAATTTGACCAGAAACATTAGTTTTTGTTGTGAGATTTATTTGCTGCTCATCACATTGTTGCAAAAATTGATCCTGGAGATTTGACACCGTTGCTTCAAACTTTAGTTATCGGCTATTTACAACTGTTGAAATGCAGTGTACGAAAACGCTGGACCAACTGAAACAACTCGATTAACCTCTTAAACTAAGCGTTCGAAGCTGAGTAAGCTAGATATTAGATTGCTTTTGCTATGGTTGAAAAATACACAGGACCACTATAACAACAGAAAATTCCATCGGGTCATTCAAACATTTTGCGCCAAAAATAAACATGATGGTATTGGTGACAGACGAAACATTACTTGCAATGTCAACGAAAGCGATTTACACAAAGTACAGATTGATGAAACCGTTATGTGCCGATGACATAAGATTTTGCTAAGTTATTTGACACAGATTCGAATTTGAAGGATTCAAATACTGAAATTTTTATGTTGATAGAATGTCTTATTTTATGTATATTTATATATTTATAATTCTCTTCCAAAAAATTTTTGAAAGATTATTACTTTTATCCTTTCAATACCAATTTATGCAAAACTTTTTTGCTTTTGTGGCTTTATTTCCGGACGACATTTATGAAGAACAAAGGAGTCGACTTATACGAGAAGGTTTTTGATATTTTTCTGTCTAAATAAAAGGTTCGACTCGTACACGAGTTTTAAATTTTATAAGATTTTTTCCTCTCCGAATAGTGAATCAATTTATACCCAAGTATACAGGTATCACGAAAATTATTGTATTGTAATAGCGGTAGACATAATAATAAAAACATAGTAGATAATGGCAGAAATATATGCAGGCTGTACATTCTATAGTGTAGACAAAAATGCATTATGGGATTGATTCAGCAAGACAACTCCTGTTAAGTAAGTTTGCCACAATTGTCAACCATTCTTAGAAATTAAAAAATTAAATATTCATTACTCAAGCGAAACTAATACCTTGAAATATTGAGAGCGTGACGCAAAATATAGTATTCCAGTTTTCGTAAAATTCTGACACAAAACGACTGACCGGAACTTTTAGGAATTCAAAGCCAAAAATGACAGGGATTCACGTTTGGGAATTGGGTAGGACACACTTAGCGAAATTTGCGACTGATGACACATTCGTCTGTCAACTAATGACACATTTCTATTTAAACTGATGACACATTTTCATGTAAATTTATGACAAATTCTTCTTCAAACTGACGACACTCTCTTCTGAAAATTGATGCACATTTTTCTGTAAAGTGATGACACATTATTTTTAAATAAACTGATGACACGTTCTTCTGTAAATGGATGATACATTCTTCTATGCACTGTATGCAATTTCTTTTGACAAGCACTGACGTTCTTCATGGTTACATATAATGATATCTCTAACAGAGATGCGTAACATTGTCCAATTACGCAACACCATAGCACTCCATATAAATGACTCGAAGAAATACCGGGTGTCCCAAAAATGACCAATGATTTTGAAATTCAATAACTTGCAAACGGTGACAGATATTAAAACAATTTTCGCAGGCGTGTTATGTAAGATGTCAGGAGTTTGTATGATGCGATTCTGAGATTTAGTTACAAATAGCATCGATAGATGATGCTGCAAACAATAACCGCTAAATTTAGGCTCAATTTTTCGGTCTCTCTCTTCTTCCATGCGAAAAAAGGAGATTAAAATGTATTGAATGGATCCCGAATTACCAAATAAATATGAGTACCTATTACTCTCAGCGCCATCTATTGTTTGAAATTCGAACTAAAATAAAGAATCACAACCAAAAAACCTCGTGACATCATACATAACCCTCCTGCAAGATTTTTTTAAATATCTGTCACCGTTTGCAAGTTATTGAATTTCAAAATCATCGGTCATTTTTGGGACCGGTATGAACCGAGCGTAAATGGTGCAGTAAATCTACACAATGCTGTAAATTTCTCACAGTACAACGGAAAGTACTTTCATACAGTACTTTCCGAAACGAATAAGGATTTCATAGCCAAATTTCATTAACTCTTCATGTTCACAGAACTATTCAGAAGAAAAGGTGTCTCAACAACAGTTCATAGAATGGTCCAAGGCTAATCCATATTCACATCACAGTGAGTAAAGAGTTTCAGACAATATTAAAGGCGTAGGGCAGAGACTGCGAATCTACGGCATGCGTTACATAGGTGGCAGGAGGCAAATTATTTGCAGCACGATATAAATTCAAGTTCTAAATGAAAATATGGTGAAGCTGAAAACATAATGTATGGATTTAGATTAGCTGAGTTTGTCTGGATTCGAATGATTGTTGTCATACGGATTAATGAAACTGAAATACAACTTAATGATTCCTAATATAGCTTAATATTAGCTCAAACAATTTCGGATTAAGAAAGGATTAGAAGATTATCGGGAAGGCACACAATATACGAAAAAATGCCGATGGTAAAAATATGACAACTTGGACATTTCCTGACACGAAAAACTGTCTAAACATGCGAGCACTTGCCATTTTGGAATTATTATCTGCGACTCATTATTTTCGGAAATCAATAATATGAAGCAAATATGCAATTGTTGTCACGTGACGAGATTTTTTCTCTTTTCTCGCGCTGTCACGTGCGGAAATTTGGAAAAACATTTGAAACAGTTTTGCAACTAGAAGTACTATTAAAACTAACATTTAAGTAATTACGAAGTCAACGAGAAGAAGAAACACCCTATATATTATTTTCATTCTACGATATTTCTTGTAATATATTCTGCATGTTAATTATGTGAAAAAACTTTTAGGAAATCTCATTTTGTCGAAAAAATGAAAGTTATATTTTCAAAAAGAATCTTTGCCAAGAGCAGTAATAGTATTACTAATATGACATACACCCTGACAAAAACTTTTGCCAAAATGTCCTATATATAGTTATTTATTAAGGCAACATTACTAAATCTTGACAATTTCCTTTAAGTAGATAAAAAGAAATTCTAAATTAAAAACATTATGAAAATTAATTTGTATTGCTTAGGGCGCAAAAGGATTGTCCGAAGCATATAAATGCTCTTTTTTGTAGTTCAATTATGTGATGGAACATACAGATTGTGTAAAATTTTGACATCGTAAAATTTACAAATATAACTTTATTGACGCAAAAGGCTTCTAATATGATGGAAATTATTTTGAACCACTTTTGTAACTGGAGGTATATCACTAAAACTACCGTTTTAGAAATTAACTATTGTTAGCGAGACGGAGAAGCGCCCTGTATATTTCAGTACAGCACCATTTAAACGTTTCTCCTTTCACAAACGTCTTTCACATTTATACGTCGTTTTACTGTGGTCCCGACTCTTTCCTATCCATTTTAAACTTGTAATGTTTCGTTTATAGGACACATATTTTCAGATATACGCCGTTTTTCTAATAGCTTAACCGATTTTTTCGGTAAGACTATTCCAAATGTGATGCGATGTAATGACACCGAAATTATGCAAAATTGATGAACTGATAGAAAACAGATTGCTGAATGCTCATTCAAGTAGCGAATAGGAAGGAAGAAGAAGAAAGGGAAGTAGTTATCTCGCCTTCTTTCAAAGATGCGTTGGACTGCACTGACATGCTTAGAACCTTTTTTTGTTTCTCACAATACTAGTAAGAAAACTTTCTATAGACTTTACTCCATACGTAATGCTTTTCATTAAGTCTCAATGTAAATCAGCTTATCAGACAACAATTAAAGTTATTTTAATTAAAAACTATTTGCAAGTTCGATAATGATATAAAAAATGTGTAATTCAAAGTGTCCAACTAATATAAGGTTTGGTAATTTTCATTTTATTTTTCAATTTTAGAAATGATTATTTAATATTTTTTTTTCTATATTTTAACTTTTTTCGATATACAGTGCGTCTTATACATCCGAAAATGACAGCAAAATTAAATTTGTATGATCGCAGCATTATATTTCTACAGTCAAGAATTTTGCACCTTAGGCGACTAAAATTTCGATTGAACGTCTTTCTCAGTTATGCGTCGTTTTAAAACGGTTCCCTGAAAGATGTATAATCGGCGCTTTACTGTACTTTCATTCCGTGACATTTCTTTTTAATAAATTCTGAACATTAATTTTAGGAAAAACTTTCCGGAAATGTCATTTTCTCGAAAAAAAAAAAAATGAAAGTTTTATTTTCAAAAAGAACCTTTGCGAAGAGCAGTAACAGTATTACTAATATGGCATACACCATGACAAAAATTTTAGCAAAACCGTCCTATCTATAGTTCTTTATTAATGCAAAAAACACTAACATTACTAAATCTTGACTATTTCCTTCAAGTAGATAAAAGAAAATTCTAAATAAGAAACATTATGAAAATTAATTTGTATTACTCAGGACACAAAAGACATTGTCTGAAGTATACAAATGCTTTATTTTACAGTTCATTTGTGCTTCATTAAATATGGCATGGAACACAAAATCTGTATAAAATTTTAACGTCATAAAATTTACAAAAATAACAACATTATTGACGTAAAAGGTTTCTAATATGATGGAAAAAACATTTGAAACACTTTTGCAACTAGAAGTATATCACTAAAACTAACATTTTGCGAATTAACTATTGATCAGCGGGAAGAAGAAACACCCTGGATATTATCTTCATTCTATGATATTTTTTGTAATATATTCTGAATATTAACCCATTTGTGCGTGGCGTCCTAATTTTGGTACGCTTTCTTAAAAAAAATTCCCAATACAAATTGAATTATGATATCCTTTCAAAACTTAGTAAAATATATCCTTAGTATTTGTTTTCAATATTTATCCATAAATGACAGTGCATTTTTAAGAATAAAAAGGTGAAATAAATGTTTGTTGTAGCGCAAAGTTGGATTTTCTTGAAATAAAATGGCGCGTAAGAAAAGGTAAGATATTTCTTTTATTTTTTTATCAATCATTTTATAAGTGGTATTATTTATAAGATGAAACATTATTTTAGAATACGTAGTTTTGCATTTTTTCAGATTTCTATTTTTTTGCTCGAATTTGAACCTTTATATATCGTCCCAATTTTGGGACGCTAGGCACGAATGGGTATTGGTTTTCTTCGTTACTGTCTATGCATTAAATGTATCTTTTATGCCATTTATTTTGTTACAAATGGTTACATACTACTCGGATTATTATTTGGTTTTAAAATTATTATTCGGATTATTATTTGGCTGTTCTTTGTTATTACTATAGGGGGAACAGGGGCTGGGCTCTGTTCAAGAACAAGACACCCACCCCTTCCTACCCTTAGCTATTAGTTTAGTAAAAATTTATATCATACCGTTATGTTTTGTACTTAGTTTAGTATTTGACATTCTGAGGTTACTAAAATATATACAACAGAACCTCGATTATCCGACGTAATTGGGTCCGAACTGATAGCGGATAATCACATTTCCAGATAATCGAGAATTTATCAATAATCATCTGGTTTAATATGCAACATCGTCATAGAACTGCTATTAGGACTATTTAAACTGCTTAATAAGCATCTAAATTTAAATTATACGTGAAAATAATTTTATTTGTTTAGAACAGGGACGTCTATACGGGGGGAGGGTATAATCTTCACGGGATCGGATCTTGCGGGAGCTCAAGCTAATTTCAATGGAATTCGAAGAAAGGGGAGCTAAAATGCTTATCTCTACACGTGGTTTGGAAGGGAATACTTGCATACACAAGGAATGAGAAAGTTAAAAAAAAAAAAAAAGTTGGAAAAAATTCAGGATATCGACATCGGTTTACTGAGAGTTCCGCTTACACGAGGGTCGGATAATAGAAGTTCTACTGTACTATATATACTCGTGTGTAAAACGAAGAATTTTTGACAATTTTCTACAAGTAAATTGGGGTGTAAACTTATACGCGAGTTAATTACATAAGCCAAAAGAAAAAAAAAAAAAAAACCTTCGAATACTGCAAAAGTCTGATTTTTTATGTATATAAATAATAAAATAATATATAAAATATACAAATAATAATAATTTATTATTAAAAAAATTTCAATGATTTGTTTTTGTTTACTTACTAATTTTCGCATTAGTAAGTGAAATCTTTGGTTTGGTTTTGTGCGAAATTGAAGAAAAAAGTTAGGGGGTCGTAATACGCGAGTTTTTGCCTTCAAAAGTTAATGGGTTGGCGTATATGCGAGTATATATGGTATATATACTCTATTAGTAATTATTAATTATTATAAATTTTTACTATATAGATTTTTACTATGCCAATGGCTAATGGTGAGGAGGAAGGGAGTCTTGTTCTTGAGTCGACCCCCCCCCCCCCTTATAGTAATAATAAAGAAAATTTTATAGTCAAATAATAACCCGAATGATATATAACTTTTTTGGAACCCATTAAATGGCATAAAACATAGATATAATGCTTAGACAGTAACGGAGAAACCCCCTACCCTTTCGTGACTAGTGTCCCAAAATTGAGACGTTTAGATTTTTATATGTTAAATAAATATTTTTTCAAAGAGAATTTTTTTATTATTTTTTACGTTCATTTTACACCATTTACTATAATTAAGCACAGTATTGAGTTGAAAAAAAATTCAGACACTAATGGGTTAATTATGTAAAAAAACTTTTAGCAAATCTCCAGAATCGCAAAAAATGAAAGTTACATTTTCAAAAAGAATCTTTGCCGTGAGCATTAATAGTATTACTAATATGACATACACCATGACAAAGACTTTAGCAAAAATGTTCTATTAATAGTTACTTATGAAGACAAAAAAGACTAACGTTTCTAAATCTTGACTATTTCCTTCAAGTAGAAAGATAGAAATTCTATATTTAGAAACCATAATGAAAATTAATTTGCATTACTCAGGACGCAAAAGACATTGTCTGAAGTATACATAAATACTTTATTTTGCAGTTCAGTTATGCTTTATTAAATATTCCATGGAACACTGCTAATTTTTATTACTGATTATTTAATACTTTTTTCAATAGTTTAACTTTTTTTGCGATATACAGTGCGTCGTATACAACCGAAAATAACAGGGAAATTAAATTTGTATGATTACAGCATTATATTCCTACAGAAAAGGGTTTTGCACTATGGGCGACTACAATATCCATTGTACATCTTTCTCAGTTATACGTCGCTTTAGAACGTCCTCTGACAGATTGGACAGAGGTGGATTTTTAAATGCATGACAGCTCATTTTTTAATATAAAACACCTTTAACCTATTCTTTTAAAAAACAAATAAAAGAAACATTTACAGATATATTCCTTACTTTCTTGTGATACATATATTTGTCCCAGTTCAGAATATTCATTACGTTGGACATCGTTTAGAATCGATGTTTTACTATACTTTCATTCTATGACTTTCATTATAATAAATTCTGAACATTAATTCTAGGAAAAAAATTTCCGGAAATCTCATTTTTCCAAAAAAATAAAAGTTATATTTTCAAAAAGGATCTTTGCCAAGAACAGTAATAGTATTACTAATATAGCATACACCATGACAAAAACTTTAGCAACTATGTCCTATTTATAGTTATTTATTAAGGCAAAAAACACAAACATTACTAAATCTTGACTATTTCCTTCAAGTAGAAAAAAAGAAATTCTACATTAGAAACCATTATGAAAATTAATTTGCATTACTCAGGGCGCAAAGAGACAGTGTCTGAAGCATACAAATGCTTTATTTTACAGTTCAGTTATGCTTTATTAAATATTCCATGGAACACTGCGTCTGCCATTAAAGCAATAACTTGATAACGCAGCTTGTCGTCAGTTGAATCGATTTTCGTTAAATCGTCTCAACGTGATGAATATTCTGAACAGTGGCTAATATATGTATCACAAGAAAGTAAGGAATATATCTCTAAATGTTTCTTTTATTTGTTTTTTAAAAAGAATGGGGTAAGGGTGCTTTATAAAAAGAAATAAAAAATAAAACAATGAGCTGTCATGCATTTAAAAATCCATCTCTCTCCAAACTTGTAAATATCAGCCTTTTCAAATCTATTTGATCAGAAAGAGAAGTGATTCTGTTGTGCTGATTTAGGTATCAGACCAGATGTCATAATCAATAGGGTTCTTGAAGTGAATGGTGTCCTACGGATTTGTACAGGATAGCTGAGATGGCAGAGCGTTGGCAGCCTCAATCAAAAGATGCCTTGTTCAAATCGTGGCTTGAACCTTTTTTCTCTCAGTTGGAAAATTACAATTTTTGTGATTTATTTACCAATTCAAAATAATTGTATTAAAATCAATAAAATGTAATTACGTATCCAACGATTCTTGGTGTTGGGATACTTGCGATTTTCCTGTTGTGAAGATTTAGATATCAGACCAGATGACGTAATGAACAAGTTCTCTGGGTGAATTGTGCCACCAGATTTGTCCAGTATAGCTCAGCTGGCAGAGCATTAACAACTTAAGCTAAAAGGTCCCTGGTTGGAATCCTGGCTTAGACAGTTTTTCACTCAGTTGGAAAATTACAATTCATGTGATTTATTTACAAATTAAAAATAATTCTGTTGCAATTAATAAAGCATATTGGTGTGTTGGAAGTTTCAGCACTCATTTTGTCCTCTTTTTTTTGTAAAACTTAAAAAAAATACATCTTAAAATTGCATGAAATCTAATGTTTAAGAAGAGAAAATATTTTGTATAGTTACTAAATAGCATAACAACAAAAGCGGGACGGTTTTCTACATCACTTCTTATGCTGAATGTATTTTTGCTAAAAAAAAAAATGACATTCAAAATCTGCTGATCATTTTTTTTCAATATTATTGGAAATTTGCTTGCTTTAATAATTGATTTATATTCCTGTAACATTCTAGATGTTGATAGATGATCACCAAGTTTTAAATACTAATATTTAAATACTAATTTGGTTCATTTAATTTGAGAAATGCCATTTTGTAACTTTATATTTCAAAATCACACATTCTGTAAACGTAAGTACAAAAACAGGGTCACTTTTATTATCATTAAAAAAAGATTCCTAAGCTAATAGTATAATAGCACCAACATAATGCTAGAATTTTTTTTCCCAAACAGAATTAAAAATATCGTCTTAAAATAAGATAGCTGAGCTCAAACTCTAAAATCGGTAGTACTTATTCGTTTTTCCTTTCAGTATTTTTTTTTAGAGGATACATTTACTTTCGAAACCGATTCCGAAATTTAAAGAATCCTCCTATAAAAAACTTGCAAACAAAATCAATAAGGGAAGAACCGCAATTGGCACGATTAACCACAACTATCCAATGCAAAAAGCAAAATGCAAAAGGAAAAAAATGCTTAAAATTATGGAAATGCAACTGAGACATTTTAAAATAACTGCCCCACAGGATTAGCATTAGCCAACGGATGTTTTCACGTGAGTGAAGTAGTCCCTTAACCCTTTCAGGGGCAAAGTACTGTTATTCGTAAAATGTTGAAATGAGTGAATGACACCAGAATTTGCAAACAAATTTATTTCAAAGTAAGCAAAAGCTTTTGTTCACGGAATTAATAAAAGAAAATTGTTCATTCCATTATTCTGGTGCCAATGTGACATTTAGGGATTAAAATTAGGTGGTCAAAAAATGAACCACTGCCCTTGAAGGGGTCAAGAGGTTGAAATTGTTGAAAGTAGAATCCTGCACTGAAAAAATAAATCAGTAGTTCTACAGATGTAAAGTTACATGCTTACTAAACTTTCATCTGTAACTGCACAAAAAATGCTGTTTAACCTACAAAACTAGTTTTTGTAAAGCTATAGAAATCTATAGCTTTACAAATGAATCTGCTAAACTTACAGTAATCTTACTAAAATGTTATATGTAACTCTGGTTGCTGTTAGATGAAATTTTCTAAGCATCCCAGTTTCCTAAAAAATTCTAAGTAACCTTACAGATTTTGTGATTCTCGGTACAAAAATGTACCTGTTACGTGAATTTTTGTTGTTGCCGTTAGATAGAAAGTTCTAGGAATCCCAGTTTCCTAGAAAAACTTTAGTAACTTTGCAGATTTTTTTTTTACAATGTGCGTGGGTTTCAAGTAAACATAAAAATCGACCCGAAACCGACCAAAAAATTTTTCATCGACTTGCAACCCGGTCTGATCACATTTCAACCCGAACCCAAAATATTTAAACACAAATGGAACCTGAAATTAAAAAGATAATTTTATGCAATTATGGAAAAGTAGTCTATAATTATATTTTTAATAGCAACTATATATTTCATGTTGAAAGAAGAACATATATATAATCATTAACGTTGAAATATATAATTTCTTCCATCTGAAAAAAGACTTCATCTGGAAAATCGGTTCAGCCCGAATCCAACCTACAAGTATCAAAATCGAACCCGAAACTGACCCGAATACGGATAAATTAAGTTCAACCCGTCCTGAACCCGAAAAGGAATTACTATCAACACGACCTCATCTGATCGTGTCAATTTCAAGTAAAATCGGTTTACCCGACCAGATGAGGAGTTCATCTGGAAAGCACAAATATCTTGCTTTATGTTTCAATATTCGCAAGTGTGCTATAAGGAAACAAAAACACTTCCATATAGTAATACGACTTTAAGATAATAAATTTGCTTTACTATATTACAGTCAAATCAGAAAACTTAAAACATCTATAGATTTATTTTTATTTTAATCCCAAATTGGGCTTTTATGTATGCGAATATATTTCATATCTGCGAAAAACACGCTTTAAAATATTTATACAAATCTCTAGCCATAAAAATGCGTTTTAGAATAAAATATTAGCTTATAAATTTAATGCTGCAAACTCACAGTAAGGTATTATTCAAAAACATGAACAACAAAGATTACAAATTTTATGTAACCGAAAACATTGTTATTCTGCTTAATAAACATTTACAGAGGAGAAGTAAGTTTAGTTTTCTGTTCATTGCAGACAGTTTTATCGATCTGAAAAAACGTGGTGAGTCAACCATTAATGGCTAGAATATGCCAAATAAGAATTTGCAATGCATACAAATTAAGTATAACGGCTTCTTTTATGATCTTTTTTTACGATCTTGCATTTGTTATTGTCGCAGAAAGTCGCAACAGCAGATATGACGATAGGGCTGCGACATCTAGGCGCCCGTCAGAGAGTCCGTTTATACGATATTCCATTTTACTCTGACACGCAAATAAGATAATTCAGTCATTTCTTTTACATTAAAATAATTAGTGTATAAAATGCAGTTTTGAAACAAGCAAAGTGATCAAAATTTCCAGGTGCGCGTTTTGCGCCCTGAATAAAGATAACAAGAACGTAAAATCAAGCGTTAAGCATAGATTATAAAACATTTTCCAGCACATTCAGAATCTCAACTAATAAAAGAAAGTTTCGCTCTTTGTGTCTGTGTGTGTGTGTGTGTCTGCGATGGCTAGCGAAGTCTGCGAGCGTATGAGGTTAAAATTTTTTTGAAGGTAGTCCAAGGCCTGCCATAACGTGCCTGAGATTCAGAATCTTAAATTTCTAATAATTAGCTGGGATATTAATTAAACACTCATCAAGCGGCCCAATTGAAAAAAGTATTTATTTCTCAAAACCACAAGCTGACTAGAAATGAACCTGATGCGAGGTTCACACACTACGTTCCCCCTTGATATCGCATCGAGACTAGCAGTTTGTAGCAGGAAAACGCATAAACTTTCATCGGGCCGCAAAGAAAATTCTTTCTCAATTTCTTCTTTAAGAGGGACATGTAACATGAATAAAATACACTGCAAACTATTTTTCTCCATAGACTGCAATGTAATGGAAATCTTTTGAGTGTCCCTGTAAATGAACGAAGAATGATATCCATACATATCCTATAGTAAGCATCTTGTAGTATACTTCTAGAGCTATATATAAATTTCAAGGAGTTTGAAATAGCGAAACATTATTAAAAACCACCGCAAACCTCCATAGGCCGTAATGTAACGGAATTCTTTTGAATGTCGCTTTACGGCAAGCATGCCAGACTTGTTTACGCCGCTGGCCACATCAAACAAAGTAGATAATATTATTACAATTGCACACAGTAAAATTTGTACGTACAAAACATAGACATGTTAAAGAAATATTCAAATAAAATTCCAAAGCTATTATTATTCATAGTTTATCTTAACGTATATTTCGAAAAAATACTTGGCACTACTTTTTACCAATCACATCTACTCATTGGATTTTCTAAATAGTATTAAAAAAAATTATTGAACACGCTGCCTGTTAATCTAGCAAAGGTATAATTTTTAATCTTCCAGATTTTTTTCAAGTAAAAACTTAAAAAAAAACATATTTTGAATCCGAAAATTTATTTAATAAATTGGGTCTTGTATTTATGCGCTACGTATATCATTTCATTTATTAAACACATTTTCTTGTTCAAATGATTACCATTATTATTACCAGAAAAAAATTTGCTATCAAACGTAGCTAATATATGCCTAATTACTAACTTTTTCATTCAATTGGAAAATTCCATCTTGTAATTGAATTAAACACAGGTAAAATACCAAAGGACCCCGGGCCACAAAGAAGTTGTCGGCGGGTCAGTTGTGGCCCGCGGGCCGCGTGTTTGACATGCCTGCTTTATAGGAACTGTACCTGCTTACATGCTTCATTTTCAACACCGAACATGCCATAATGAATAACAATAACATTTATCAATATCATGTCGATCACACTATCTTTACGAGAATTGGAGTACGGAAAGACGGCAGATTGACGATAGACAGACAAACCGAAGTCATAAATACTTTTCAACTATGTTGTAAAGTAGGGATGCACAACCTGTGGCCAGCGAACCTCGTCAATTTATAATTGTCAAAAATAACACTTTTTTGATCAATCGTGAAATTCGTCAATTTGTCCCGAGAAACAATTGGAAATTTTGTAATAATTAAAAATCGCGAATTTCATTAATCACCTGGCCGATACCATTTGTATCAATATAGGAAATCTCCTAGTTGCTACTGCCCCACCAGTGGCTGAGAGGTTCTGCTCTCGAATCTGGTAGACGGGAGGTGCTGGGTTCGACCCCAATCGCGCCCGTCGGCCTAATCGTTCGGAGTTTTCGTGGTTTTCTTCGAACCTTGGATTTCCAAGCGTTAATACGGATTAGGTTCCCTTAGAAAGACCCCCACGAAGGGCACTCCCCCTG
This sequence comes from Maratus speciosus, assembly GCA_963932465.1. Classification (NCBI taxonomy): domain Eukaryota; kingdom Metazoa; phylum Arthropoda; class Arachnida; order Araneae; family Salticidae; genus Maratus; species Maratus speciosus. Next base: position 131,614,482 of record OZ010789.1, read on the forward strand.
GGCCTATATCCCTCGTGCAGATAATTGGCCGTCATAAATACAACCAACCAACCAACCTAGTTGCTACTTTCCTCAGTCACGTTCCTCAGTCGTAAATTTTGTCAGTCGTTTAAGATATGCTAATTTCGTTGACTGGGCGGAGAAAACCGCGAGTTTCGTCGATCGGGTGCGGAAAAATCTCGAGTTTCGCCGATCTGGAAAAGGAAAATCGCGAGTTTTGTCTATCGAGCTTGGAAAAAGCGCGAATTTCGTTGATCGGGAACGGAAAAATCACAAATTGCGTTGACCGGCTGCGGAAAAAGTGCGAGTTTTATCAGTTTATCGCGAGAAAAAGTCGCAAAATTTACCAATTTGTCGACGGAAAGAAATTTAAATTTCGTCAGTCAGTTAAGAATCGTGAATTTCGTCAATCGGGCACGAAAAAAATCGCGAGTTCTGTCCATCGGCCACGGGAAAATCGCGAATCTTTGTTGATGAAGTTCGAGAAAATTGCAAATTTCGTTGATCGGCTGCGGAAAAATCGCGAGTTTCCTCAGTTTATCGCGAGAAAAAGTCGCGAATTTCTCCAATTTTGAAAGAAAAAAAAATTAAAATTTCGTCGGTCAGTTAAGAATTGCGAATTTCGTTGGCTGTGCACGGAAAAATTGCGCATTCTGCCCATCGGACGTGGAAAAATCATTAATTTTGTCGATCGTTCGGGGAAAAATTGTGAATTTTCTCGATCGGGATCGGGCAGAGGAAGAATCACGAATTTTGTCGATGAAGTGCGAAAAAATTGCACATTTTGTAAATCGGCTGCGGTAAAATCGCGAGTTCCGGCAGTTTATTGCGAGAAAAAATCTTGAATTTTGATAATTCGCCGCGGAAAAAATTTAAAAATTTCGTCAGTCAGTTAAGAATCGTGAGTTTCGTTGACTGGGCACGGAAAAATCGCGAATTCCGTTGACTGGGAGTGGGAAAATCGCGAATTTTGTTAATAAGGTATGAAAAATCGTGAATTTTGTTAATAAGTTGTGAAAAATCGCGAATTTTGTCGATCAGGCGCAGAAAAATCTCGAAGGCGGTTGAACGGCTGCAGAAAAATATGGAGTTTCGTCAATTTAACTTCGTTCATAAAGTTCACTTTTTTCCGGCACTAGCCCCTTTCATGCCAATGTTTTTTCTTTTTTTAGCACTTTTAATAAAGCAAAATTTACTACCCCGAATAAAGTCAAGGAATATTTTCACTCCTTCAAAATAATCCTTGCTATATCTCTGTTATATATACAAAGATAAACTGTTGTTATATCCTTGCACACTGAACTGGGTATGTTAACTGGGGAGAGGAACCTAAAGGGGTAAAACTGCCACCCCTCTGAAACGATGTTTTTTATAGGCCACAGATCCCCCCGGCTCCCCAAAATAGAATTCTCTCTGTGTTACTGATGTGGCCCCCGAAAACTCAAACATTTTTGTAAGGGGCCCTTCTTTTAAAAAGGTTGTGCACCCCTATTGTAAAGTGTTAAAAATTAAAAAAGACGAGAGCAAGCAGGGCCGTACAAAGAGACCGTGGGACTCGGTAATAATTCCAATACCTTCTTGGCCCCCTTCCCATCATAGGTATGATAAATTAAAACCTGATTTGGCGGAAACACAAACAACCAGTAAAATGAGATTTCCATTCAGATACCAATGATGAAATTTTTGTTGCAACCACAAAAATTGCAAAATAAAATATGAAACTTACATAAACTGGCACATTTGAAAACAAAGTTTACTGTAAATAGCTAAACTATAAAGCTTTTTTTTAAATAAAACTAAATACTGTTAAAACAAGTTGGAAATTGCTTGTCAAACTTGGCAAATGAGGTGAGTTTGCACTTTAACTTGTTTTATAAATATTTTTTACACCGCATATTGTGCTGAATGTATATTTTAGTGCACTTCATAAGTGCATATCAATTTCATTCTGTTCGAAAGGCTGTAATATCATTAAAATGCACTTGCAAATACTTTTTTCCCATTGGCCGTAATGTAACGGAAAACTTCTGACTGTCCCTGTAATTAAACTATACATTCGATTTTCATAAAATGTGAAATGTCTCGACAGAATTTTGCAGCAATTATATATTTAAAATTTCAGACCATTTGGTTGGGTAGTTTTTGCTCTGTTATATGCGGACAGACGGACAGACTGAACGACGACTATAGGTTCTACGTATTTATATTATTACGAACGCACCTAAAAATTGAAGTATAAATCTAAGATTTATTTGTATCTCTTCAGTGTGAAATCTGAATATAAGTCCGGACCACTAGAATAGACTCATGCGCGGGTTGAGTTGTATCCGGTCAGGGAGCCAACTTTACAAAATGTAGACCCATCCAATTTTTCTTTTGTTTATAACTTTTTTCAGTTTGTCGCTCAAACGAAAATTTTTGTCGCTCAAACGAATTGTGTTTTCAGTTTTTAAATTCCATAAAGTCAGGGGGCCAAATTCACAGACCTATCTTTCGCTATTTCTTTTTTTTTCCTAATTCGGCTCTGGAACGAGATGACATGACAACTCAACATAGTACAACCAACAGAAAGAAAATGTCGGATGGCTTTCCTTCTATTGAATTAAAGAATGCTTTATGCTGACTGTATAAAAGTAGAAAAGTAAAAAAAATGATGGTTATTCGCTTAAAATTATATATATATAGTTAAAACATCATCTATTTTCCCAAATTGGGTTGTAGGACGGGGTGACATGATAACCTGACGTAGCACAACCAATAGAAAGAGAGTGTGACAAGTGATGCGTTCATCCTTTTATTCAGTCTAAGATTTATGCTGACTGTGTAAAAGCAGATAAGTAAAGAATTTTTAGTTATCAGTTTAAAAAATATGCATAGTTAAAACATAAGAAATTAACAAAGATTTCACGAATAATCTTTCTTTGGTGAATTTATTTATATTAGAAGGATGAAGAAGAACGACAGGATTTTTTTTAATGCTAGATTTGTCTTTTTTATGCCATCTTTTAACTCTTTATGTACTGAATTATGAATTCATGAAAATTTTACCTTCTAAAGCATTTTTCGTGAATTTTTGAAACTAGATTAGGAGATTTACATAAGCATTCAATAAATTTTAGAAGGATTGAAAGATTTAGAGGGATTCATTAAATTTGAATTTATAAGGATTTTATGCAATATTTATAACCCCACTCAAATCTTCTATTTTAAATAGTTTTCTTAGTAGAGTTACTTTTGTAAAGTTAGGAAATGTACAAATATAGTTCTTACACTAGAAATATAGAAATATTTCCGAATTGAAAAATTCATCCTCCCCCCAACGGCAAGAAAGCTGAAAATATGCAAAGGCAAAAGAAATCATCCTTTAAAAAATATTTTTTGTTTTTGTCCCCAATAATTCTTTTGGAACAAGATAAAGTAATGTACCTATAACTCATTTTAAATAGTTTTCTTAGTATTTTATAGAGTTAGGAAATGTACAAATATAATGTTCTTACAATAGAAATATAGAAATATTTTCGAATTGAAAAATTCACCCCCCCCCCCTCCCCTCCAACGGCAAGAAAGCTGAAAAGATGCAAAGACAAAAGAAAGAACCATTTAAAAAATATTTTTGTTTTGTGTACCAATAATACTTTTGGAACAAGATAAAGTAATGTATCTATAACTCATTCTAAACCGTATTACTACTAATCGATGTATTAAATGAATTTTATAACAAGTTATTTTTATGGTACTTATAAGTACAGTCAGTAGATAAAGGGTTAATACAGGAATTAAGAACATGAAAGTATAAATTTTGCATTTATTTGTATAGCTTCAGTGTGAAACATAAAATTGCGTTCGTCACTAGAAATAGTTCACCACTAGAAATATAGGAATGCTGTCTCTGCAAATAAATATTAGATATAAAAGTTCTCTTTCGCTCTCATCTTTTTTCCCTAATTGGGCTGTGGGACGGGATGTCATGTAAACCTGACATAGCACAATCAAAAGTAAGAAAGTGTGACAATTGAAGTGTCCATCTTTTTATTCAGTCAGCGAATGCTTTATGCTGGTTGTGTAAAAGTAGAAAAGTAAAGAACTGATGGTTATCAGTTTTAAAAACATATGTATAGTTAAAACATAACAATGTTATAATGATTTCACGAATAATTTTTTTAGTAAATTTATTCATATTAGAAGGAAGATAGTAGGACAATGCAAAATTTAAATTTTTTTTTTAACGTTAGATTTGTTTTTTATGCTATGTTTTAATACTGGAATGAAAAAAATAAAGTATATATCGTACATTTACTTGTATATCTTCAATGTGAAAGTTTAATTTGCATTCGTGCCATTACAATGACAGAAATGCTATTTTCGTAAATAAATAACAGATATAAATGTTATCTTTCACTCGACGGAATGACATGACTATCTAAAAAGCACAACCAAAAGAAAGAAAGTAAAAAGTGAACTGTCCAATGGCTGTCCTTTTATTCAGTCAGCGAATGCTTTCTGTATAAAAGTATAACAGTAAAGAAAATATTGCTATCAGTTTTAAAAGTATATATATAGTTAAAACATAAGAAACTAACAAATAATTTAACGATTTTTTTTCTTTACTGAATTTATTCATATTAGAAGGATGATATTGGAATAATACAAAACTTTAAAAAAATTATGTTCAATTTGTCTTTTTATGATATGTTTTAAAATTCTAATTTTTAAAATATAAAAAAATATATTCTCTTATATAAGTAACAATTCATTATTGTTATAATGTCATGTTTGAAGGATGATAATATAACGATACGAAATTTAAACTTTTTTAATGTTACATTCGTCTTTTTTGCGCTACATTTTAATGCTGAAATTAAAAACAGTACAGTATAAAATCTACATTTATTTGCATATCTTCAGTATGAAATCTAAATTTACATTCGTGCCACTGGAACCAGAAAAATTCCGCTTCTGCAAATGAATTACTGATATAGAAGTTGTCTTTCGCTCATATTCATTACCTAATGGACTTTATTCCAAATCTGGGTTCGAGGCTGAAAAAAGTCACGTGATAGCGGTAATTTACCCGAAGAACTTCTAACGGATAAGAAGGGAGGCTGCTACTGCTTTCCGCATGAACTGTTTCACTGGCTGGCAAGGGTTTTTTATTACGTCCACGGAGCCTTCCCTTCTTTACGCTAGAAATTTTTACCTTGACCACGTGATCAAAACGTAGATGGAATATCCTCTATTGGGCTGTTGTACGGGATCACATGACAGCCTGACATAATACAGCCAACAGAAAAAAAGTACGACAAGTGAATATGTAACGACCCTGGCAAGGCCGCTACGTAATAATGCAGTCAGATTACAATATAAAGCCTAAAACATCTTTATTGAAACTAATCGGGCAGGGAAGTGATAGAGTTTCTTCTTCAAATTTGGCCTAAGATTACTTAGCGAACAATCGAGAACATTCAGAAATTTACTAACTAAGAAATATTAACTGGCATAAGCCTGGCATAAGGATTTAACTGGCATAAGCCTCCTCGATAGTTCATCTTGATAGCAACAAGCTGAAATGATAGCTTGAGCTGCAACTTAAATACTACTTAAATTTTCACTACAGCCCCAAATTCACTCCAAAAGCTGACAAACCCTAGTTGTTAAACAGAACTGTATTTGTTCAAGCTGTGAATCAAAACTTCTTACCAACTGTGACGCTTCGATTATAACCTCCAAACTTTATTCCACATGTCGTGAAACTTCTCTAATTCATTCAAGCAGGTATAAAGCATCTTCAGGGGCAAGACTCGATCCAAATCCGAAGATTTTATATATACTCTACAGATTTAGCTACGTGCTTAATTTGCATAAAATAACAGCGAAAACAAGTACCCCTAGACTCCAAGACATTCACACATACCTTGGAAAATTAGAATAAAATAGAAGAGAGAGTTCTCTCTTACGCCACGCAGGTTAAATGTTTGAGTCAGGCCACTGCCATCGAAATACTCAAGGCCAGAGTACACAAGTTGTGACGTTATCACTAATCGACCGATTTCTCACTAGTTTTGGAATTCACACCGGAAATTTTTGAATAGCAATTTTTTTTTCTATTTTTGTGGAATATCTATCATCCTATAAAACAATAACAACTATAAACTTACTGGTGAGAATTTGGAATCCTCAAATAAAAAATCAGCCAGATGCGGCAACAATGTGGCATTCCGCATCTGACTGAATTTTAATTTAGAGATTCCGAATTCTCACCAGTAAGTTTAAATAGTTACTATTGTCTTATAAGATGATACATATTTCACAAATAAAATAAAATAAAATTGCTATTCAAAATTTTCCGGTGTGAATTCCGACACTGGTAAGAAGTCGGTCGATTAGTGATGACGTCACAACTCGTGTCCTCTGGCCTTGAGTATTTCAGTATTCTTGAGTATTTGAGTATTTGAGTAGCGGTCAGGCTGACACTCAAAATACTAGAGACCCTTTCTAAGCGAGTCGCTAATCCATTACAAAGCGTCCGCCCTTTTATTCAGACAGCTAATGCTTTATGATCAATGTATAGAAGTGACAAATTAAAAAACTGATGCCTATCAATTAAAAAAGCATATATATATAGTTAAAGCATAAGAAACTAACAAATGGTGTAACGAATAAATTATTTTTGGTAAATTTATTCGTATTAGAAGGATATATAATGTCACGAAAAGCAATGTTAGATTTGTTTTTTGTATGCTATATTTTAATAACACTGGAATTTTTAAATTTAAGGAATGTAATTTGTTTCATCTGTAAATAATTATTCATGTTAACTAATGTCTTGTTAGAAGAATAATAATAATACGAAATTTTAATCTTTTTAATGTTACATTTGTCCTTTTTTTATGCTATGCTTTAATACTGGAATTTATTACATTAAAGTACAAATCCTATTTATGTATCTTCAGTGTGATATCTAAATTTTCATTGTTGCCACTAGAACGACAAAAATGCTGTTTTTCCAAAGAAGTAAAAGATGTAAAAGTTTTCTTTCGTTCATCTTTTTCCCTAATTGGGATGTGGGACGTAATGATATGACAACTTGATATAGCTCAGCCATCAGAAAGAAAAAGTGACAAGTAGAGTAGGTGTCCAGTCCATCCTTTTATTCAGTCAGCGAATTCTTTACGCTCACTACATAGTGTGATTCATAAACATCGAAACAATTGCCTATTACTTTAAATATTTCCCCTAGACACATACTTCCAATTGCAAAGTTTCATAAAGTAGGGTGCAAAATATTGTGAGATAAATTTCACCTCCATGGGGGGGGGGGGGGGTCTATTTCAGAAAATATGAAAACAAAATTTTTATACGGCCCCCGTTGGGTAAAAGTTTCAATTAAGAAAACTTTCCTTATTCCTCACATAAACACAAAAAATTTCATCTTGATATCTATAAAACTCACAGAGATATCCCCGTTTAAATAGTTCGTCAGGTTTTAAGGGATTAGACACAAATTGAAATGTGTGTAATTCAAGAAATAATGCTACTTTAAGAGGTCCTGGAAACATGTAAAAAATATATTTATTGGGTTAGAATTTTGATTTTTTTTTTTTCCGTGACGGTTAACCATATATTTTGCAAACAAAATCACATCCTAAAATTTTTCATAAAGTTTAACAGAAAAATGATTATTATTTTTTTTTTAAAGTAGGGTAATTTAAAATTGTTATAACTCGAAACATTATTTGTCGATTTGCAAAATTTTTTCATATACTTAGAGAGGAAAACATAATTTTATTTTTGTTTCAGGATTTTTTTAAATATTAATTTTTAAAATATTAAAAAGATAAATTTGAAAAATGATGTAAGTTATTAAAAAAATAACTTATTTTTAAACGTAAATATTTTTTCTAATTTTTCGAAACAATTAATGTAAAATAATCAAAAAAGACATGTTCCGAGTTTGCACCATTTGTTTTTTACTAATTCTTGACTTATAACAATTTAAAGACGAGAAATGATGAAAAATATCCATCATGCAGAATAAGGCATTTAAAGTTTTAACAAAGATTGGGTCCTAATAAAATCTTTAAATGTCTTTTTAAAAATTGCAGGTGAGTAAGTAACTCCTTCCTGTAGCGTAAACTTCCGATTCAGTTTAGCTTTTATCCTTTCCACCTTCTTTCTGTACTATTTAAATGTCCATCAGTTGATTTCAATCAAGTTTTTTTCTAACATGGCGATTTCGAGTTTTTTCATAATTTTAGCCCTCCCAAATTCGGATTTTCTATCGTCCCGGCGAAGCCGTTAAAAAAAATTTGTATTGTGCTGGACTGGCCAGTTTGAAAGTTTGACTTCATTTTGCTGACCCAGCCCACGGGCCGGGCTTGGTCTTCACTCTTTTCGGGTCGGGTGGGCCCAGACCTTATTTTTTTCTGAAGGCTTGGCCGAGTCGGGTATAACGTATTTTTTTTCATATCGAATCGGGACTGGCTTCCTTCTTCTTGCGTCTGCACGAGGCGAAAGTGTCAGTCCCGGTCTCAACCAAACCCGCATTAAAATAATTGTCTCTGTGTGACCTGATCCGTGCAAAAATCAGTAAAATTTGTCTCAGCTCGAAAATTTAGCAAAAAATGCATATAATTTTAAATCGCCATTATCTTACAATTAAACTTTAAACTTAGTAGATTTCTAGGCAATAAAATTGAAATACGGTAAAACCCGTGAATAAAAAGCAAGCCAAGGACGGAATCCTGTCTGTCTTAAACAGAAAAAATGTTTTAATCCATGCGAAAAGAATATAATAATTCCTGAGAAAAGAATAGAATACATTTACACCTGCTAAGAAGTTAACTTGTCTATAACGGATTTTTTTTTCTTTCCCATATGATTCCGTTTCAGAAGATTTTACTGCATAGCATTTTTCAATGTCTCCAGTACATGGAATATGGATTAACGGTATTAATGATAAGTAAAACATTTACATATAAACAGAAATTCATTAAATAAATAAATAAATACAGCCTAAGGTGCTTCTTTAGAAATGAAGATTGCAAACATGAAAATAGAAAAAGCTAAAATAAGTATTTTTGTTCAGAATTCCTTTTCGTACGAAACAATATTAACCATATAGAAGTAAAAAACTATGTTTTGTAGAAATTCAGCCAGGCCGAGCAGGGCTCGGGCTGAGATTTTAACGTTTTTCCAGGACGGGCCGAATTTGTTTTCTATGGGTCGGCTCGGACCCGGGCCTGGATATTACAGCCCAAGCAGTCTCTAAAGCAGACCTCCAGCATATTTTCAAAGCAAGCTTAAAGAAAATCTATATGTTACTACTATTTTATGTCCAAAAGAGAGGCACTGTTTTAAATCGACTTTTAATAACGTACAATTTGTGAATGATCCCTATCTTGCATTCAAAATACGTCAACAACGCGTCGCTCAGAGGTATGGTTAAGTGGTGTAAGTCACGAATTTTGGATTTTAATAATTTTGTAAGTTTTGCAGATATCGAGATGAAATTTTTTGTGTTAGTTCAATGGAAAAGGAAAATTTTCCTAATTGGAAATCTTACACTACAGAAGCCGTATAAAAATTTAGTTTTCGTAATTTCTCAAATAGACCCCTTATGGATTCTCTCATCAAAATTTGTACTTTTTCTTATGAAATTTTGCAATTGGAAGTATGCGTCTAGGGGCAATATTTAAGGAAATAGGCTACTGTTTCGATGATTATGAACCACTCTGTATAACAGCAGAAAAGCAAAAAAAAAAAAAATACTAGTTATATCAGTAAAAAAATATTAATAGTTAAAACATAAGAAAGTAATAATGATTTCACGAATTTTTTTTTTTTTTTTTTTTTTTAGTGAATTTATTCATATTAGAACGATGATAATAGGATAGCACGGAAATTATATTTTCTTGTTTTAGATTTATCTCTTTAATGCTATATTTTAAAACTGGAATTAAGAAAAAATAAAATATAAATCCTACATTTATTTGTATATTTTCAGTACGAAATCTAAATTTACGTTCATGGCATTCCACACAAATGCTGTATTTGTAAATAACTAACAGATATAAAAGTTTTCTTTTGCCCATCTTTTTTACCCTAATTGAGCTTTAGGACGAGATGACATGACAACCTGACATAGCACTACCAGCAGAAAGAAAGTGAGAAGTGAAGTGTCCGATGGCAGTCCTTTTATTCAGTCAGCTCATGCTTTATGCTGACTGTGTAAAAGTAGAAAAATAAAGAAATTATTTCTATCAGTTTAAAAATATATACAGTAGAACCTCTTTTATCCGAAACTCTTTTTTACTATCACATTCCTTTTATGCAAAATCGATTTTGAAAGTTTTTTTTTTCAGCTATCATATTCCTTGTGTGTAAGCGGTCTTTTCCGAATTACGAGTACATATAAATATTTTCGATCCCCTTTGTTAGAGTTCCTTTGAATTTAACTTGAACTCCCGTAAGATGTGAAGTGTCCGATGGCAGTCCTTTTATTCAGTCAGCTCATGCTTTATGCTGACTGTGTAAAAGTAGAAAAATAAAGAAATTATTTCTATCAGTTTAAAAATATATACAGTAGAACCTCTTTTATCCGAAACTCTTTTTTACTATCACATTCCTTTTATGCAAAATCGATTTTGAAAGTTTTTTTTTCAGCTATCATATTCCTTGTGTGTAAGCGGTCTTTTCCGAATTACGAGTACATATAAATATTTTCGATCCCCTTTGTTAGAGTTCCTTTGAATTTAACTTGAACTCCCGTAAGATGCGAAGTGGAATGAAGAAAACGAACAAATTAGCAATTCTGAAGCTTTTGAATGTTTTGCCAAAGGTTTGGTATGGCTGGAGCAGCAGAAAGACTGTGATACTGGTGAACTAATAAGGTTTAAAAAGTCCGTGATAGAGATTCAAAGCAAAGGCAATCGAAACTGCGACAAATAAAACATTTTTTCAAACCCTTGTGATACATGTAAAAGGTACTTAATTTCAAAATTAAAATTCAAGTAATTTATTCTTGTGTCTGTTTTGCTATTGCTTTATCTTTATTAAACACTTGTTACGATAGTAAGAAATATTGCATATATTTCCCTTTAATCTTAAAAGTGAAGTATTCTCGGTTATCCGGAAATTTCGATTTTCTGAAAGTTGGTCGGTCCCAATTACTTCGGATAATCGAGGTGTTCTATTGTATAGTTAAAACATAAGAAACTAAAAAACGATTTAGCAAATAATTTTTTTTTCTGAATTTAATTTATATTAGAAGAATGATAATAGAGTTAGACAAAACTTTAAAAAAAAGTTAGATTATTTTTTCATGCATTTTTTTAATACTGGAATTTTTAAATATAAAAAACATATGCGGTTAATGTAAAAACTTATTAATTTTAAGCAGTGTCATATTAGAAGGGGTATAATATAATGATACGGAGTTTTAATTTTTTTTTAATGTTACATTTTTGAATACTTGAATTAAAAGCATTAAAATATAAATCCTACATTTATTTGTATATTTTCAGTGTGAAATCTAAATTTAGTTCATGGCATTAGAGCCACAGAAATACAGTCTCTGTAAATAAGTAACAGATATAGAAGTTTTCTTTTGCTCATCTTTTTTACCCTAATTGGGCTTTAGGACTGGATGACATGACAACCTGTCATAGCACAACCAACAGAAAGAAAGTGAGAAGTGAAGTGTCCGATGGCCGTTCTTTTATTCAGTTAGCTAATGCTTTATGCTGACTGTATAAAAATAGAAAAGTAAAGATATTATTTCTATCAGTTTAAAAAGTACAGTCATTCCTCGACGTACGTATTATGCGACTTACGTAAATTCGCAGTTACGTAATAAATCTCGAAAATTACATTTATGAACACATTAGCCGTTTGATATGCAATTGCATACTTTTGATAATTATTTTATAAATAAACTATGCAGATAAAAATCACAACCATAATATAGTTTTATATATTAGTAAAAGTTATATTTTTGTTGGGATTTACAATCAAATCTTTAATAAAACAAACTCAAATCTAATTAAAATGAGACAAAAATCTCGAATTCAACTGTAACAATTATGTTAGCTGAATTCAAACCCGAACGAAAGCTAATTTTAAAGCTTTGATAAAGACGAACGAGTATATTTTTTCTTCTAGCTTCACCTATTCATTTGATGTAGATTGAAACTTTTTAAAATCTATTCATCAATGTTAAATTTATAAATCCTGCATTCCATAAGGGTTTTTTTATTTGAAAAGCGTCCTTTCAGTTTGTTTTTATATTTTTAATACTTTTATACTTTATATCCGAATAAATATTGCTGCACGATGATTTAATTATAAAATAATGCTATGTGTATACATATTATATTCAGAAATAAGATACTGTACTAAATTCTAAGTCGTTAAAAATTATCGTCGTTCTTATAGTTAATAGTGATTTATATATAATAAATATGGTAGTTTCTTACGTAATTTTACCTAATCAATTTACAAATTCGACTTACGTAAAAGTTTGCGGGAGGTATTACTTACGTAAGTCGGGGGATGCCTGTATATATAGTTAAAACATGAGAATCTGACAAATGATTTAGCGAATATTTTTTCTTTTCTGAATTTAATTTATATTAGAAGGAGGATAATAGAATAACACAAAACTTAAAAATATATATTAGATTATTCTTTTTTATAGAATGTTTTATTGCTAGAATTTTTAAATATAAGTAATATATGCTGTTAATGTAAAAACTTATTAATTTTAACCAGTGTCATATTTGAAGGGGTGATATAATGATACGGAATTTTAATTTTTTTAATGTTACACTTTTTAATACTTGAATTAAAAAGCATTAATTAGTCTCAGGACTCTTATAGCTTCAAAATTTTCGAAATTTTAGTTTTTTTTTTAGATGTTAAAATCTTGTCTTTTCTGAACAATTTGATATAATTATTTCCTTGAAATTCCCATTAGAACAGAAGGTATGGCTTTTAGAATTATACCAGCTCAATTGATGAAGAGGCGTTTCCGAAACTTTGAAGTCATTTTTCTCCAAATGACATTTTTCGTCATAACGTACAGGATATCTAAAAAACTTATGAATATTTTTTCAAGAAATTTTCAAAACATATATTTCATGTTAGTGTGTATAAACTGAACTTAAAATTTTACTTTAATTGTTAAAAAAAAATATTTTTTAGGATATTATACTCTTGAAATTTTCAAAATTTTGTATTAGCTAAATACAACTTAGTATTAAAAATATAAAAATGCTTTAAATAGAAATTTATTTAGGTTCGGGGTAATTATTACAATCTGAAGTATAAGTAGGCACCAAAATTTTCATTCTAGTTCCAAAATTTATTTTCTAATCCTGCGCATAATCTGTTATGCCGATTTTCAACTCGTCAAATGTCTGACGTTTTGGAGCCCCCTGTAAATGCTAATCCTGCATCTTGCATTTTTTTAAATACATGAAATAAAAGAACATATTTATATCTTTCATCCAGATTAAAATTGTGTCTTAAAATCAAACGTATTTTAAGATATTAAATGTTGGAAATGGTCTTAGTTTTTCATTTTTTCCAATTTTAAGAGTCCTGAGACCCCTTAAAGTGTAAATTCCACATTTATCTCTGTATCTTCAGTATGAAATATAGATGTACGTTCATGTTATTAGAACCATAGAAATATTGTCTCTGTAAGTAAATTACAGATATAGATGTTGTCTTTGGCTGTTTTTTCCCCTAATTGAGCTGTGTGATGGGATAACATGAAAACCTAACACAGCACAACAACAGAAAGAGAGTGTGACAAGTGAAGTGTCCATCATTTTATACAGTCAGCGAATGCTTTATGCTGACTGTGTAAAAGTAGAAAAGTAAAGAAAATATTGCTACCATTTTAAAAAGTATATACAGTTACATAGTTTATGTAAAAGCATATACAGTTAGCTGTAAAAGTATATAGGGGAGGATAGTACGCAGTGAGACGAAAATTATTATTACTTAAAGAATGGCAACGATGTTTATACTTTTAAAAAAAATCTACATCTTTAAGCTACACAAATACTCTACACATTAATGTATAGATGGTTTTTAAAAAGTTATTTATAAAAGCACAGAAGCAGCATAGCGGAGTATCACTGTGTACCACAAATGGTACACAGTGAGCAAATGTATATATTTTCATAAATCATACATTTTTACACTCTATCAATAATTTTTTGTTGTTTATGATTTCTAATTAATATTTCTAGATTTTCAAAATTTAAAAATATGAGCTTAGGGTAGATAATGGCAGCCCTTGGGCTACCTTCATGCAAATTTTCAGCCTGTTACTTTTAGTAGATTTCCCTAGCCATCGCACGCCTACACACACACAGAAAGAGAGAGAGAGAGAGAAAAGTCTTCTTTTGTTAATAAATAAATTTTTAACATCAGAACGTTATAGTAGGTACACAGTGAGATACGTCTCACTGTGTACCATAACTATGTGTCTCACTGTGTACTTAAGTTACGTTGTAACAAAATGGATGCCACATTTGTTACATCAATTTCATCGCTTTAAAAAGTTTATGTCGTTTTGTCAAAATAGTCTATTATTAGATATAGCTAGGTTTGGTTAAGTAAATATATGTCATATTGAAGGAAATAAACTCTAAAATAGACGTTTATGTAACTTTAACCACTATAAAATAAAGAATTATTTACAATTTTGTCGGACGAATAACTGAAGTGCCGAGACTACATCTAAGAGTTGCATAAGATGAGGTCGTTATGTGTGCGTACCAGCTTGGAGAAAAAGTTACAACTATATGTCAAAGTGGCTGCTATCTCATTGTGTACAATGTCTCACTGCGTACTACTCTCCCCTACACTTAGTATAACAGTTAAAACATAAGAAACTGACAAATGATTTGACGAAAATTTTTTCTTTACTTAATTTATTCATGTCTGAAGGATGATAATGGAATAACACAAAACTTTTTTTTTAAAGTATATGTAGACGAAACACAAGAAACTAACAAATGATTTAACGAATAATTTTAATTTTCTGAATTTATTCACATTAGAAGAATGATAATGGAATGGCACGACATTTTCATATTTTTCACGTTAGATTTTTCTTTTAACTTTTAACTTTAAAAAAAAAAAAAGTTAGATTTGTCTGTCTTATGCTATGTTTTAATAATGGAATTTTTAAATATAAGAAATGTGTATATTTTTACATCATCAAAAAATTATTATGTTAATCAATGTCATGTTAGAAGAATAAAAATATAACGATACGAAATTTTAATTTGTGTTACATTTTTTAATGCAGGAAATAAAAACATTAAACTATAAATTTCGCATTTATTTGTGTATCCTCAATCTGAAATCTAAATTTTCGTTCGTGCAACTAGAACCACACAAATGCTGTTCTGCAAATAAGTTACAGATATAGAAGTTGTCTTCGGCTCATCTTTTTTCTCAAATTGGGCTGTGGGACGAGATGACATGACGATCTGGCATAGCACAACCAATAGAAAGGGAATATGACAAGTGAAGCTTCCATCCTTTTATGCGAATGCTTTATGCTGACTGTGTAAAAGTAAAAAAAAGTGAAGAAACGAAGGCTACCAGTTAAAAAAGTACCGTGTTTACTCGCGTAATAGTCTCACTTTTTTTGCCAGTTTTTCATTGTGAAAGTCTAGGTGCGACTATTATGGGGGAAATCTACTACACAATATTGTACACTCTAATGCTAAAACATTACTGATATTAAAAACACATTATAATAAAATTAGTAACTTGCCAAATGTTTCCAGATTATGTGCTGTTTATTAAATACCATTTTTCTTTTTATGGTAATATTTTTATAAAAGTAAAATTCACAGATAATCTTTGTGAAATTTTTGACAAAAAATTCTCATAATAAATCACTTTCACTGAAAATATCAGTATCACTATTCTAATATGAATCCGTGTCTGCAGAATCTCCGTCATTCCATAAAATGCCATCTTCCCTTCTGTCCAAAGCGTCGGATATACCTGTCTTCTTAAAACTTTTCTAAATTACATCGCTTGTTTTTTAAAATCCAGCTTTGTAATATCCAACTACACATTAGTTCCAGGGATGGACGCCTTATTCTTTCACTGGCAGTTTTTTCTTTGTTCCCATTGACCATCCAATCTCTATATACATTATATTGTCTTTAAATAGTTTGTTAAACCGATGTGTCCATCGGTTGCAGAATCGATGTGAGTCCTTCTAATGGCGTGCTTGTAAAATTATTTCTTTTAATAAAAATGTTGAAAATGGTCCAAGCTCCAATAAATTATATCACTGTTAATTAAAAAAAAAATTAGAATATCAGTTTAATCGTTTTTGCGTTCTGATCCCGCCCCGTTTGAGAAACACAACTAAGACTTTTATGCGAAGAAAATATTTTGACGATTTTTTCTGCTTCAAAAACGGAGGTGCGACTATTACGCGAGGGCGACTATTATGCGAGTAAACAGGGTATACAGTGAAACCTCCCTGCGCGACCACCTCCCTGAACGACCATTTTTTCATGGAACGAAATTTATTCCCATAGGCTCAATACTAATTTTACCTCCATTTAGAGACCATCCCAGTTGAACTCTCTCCATGAGCGACCCATTTCTTTGAAGAAAATAAAACAAATTCCGTTTTTCCTGGTCGCTTGAATAAGGTTTTATTAGAAAAATAATTCCGGAGAGCGCATTATTCATCAAACTTCTAAACTAAGTTTAGAATTTTTTTATTACTGTAACTTTTAAGCGTTTAAACCCCTTTGTGCCTTTTTATGTAATGAATATAACTCTGATGACAAATTAAGAATGACGGTCAATAAACTCGCCTACCCTATTCTGTCAGGAAAATCTCAAAGAAATAGATAAATTAATGAAATCGTCATTATTTGCTCCCGTCTAAAAAAATTGCATTTATTTGTTGAACTTCGAAAGGACTTGGAAATAAAACTTATAAAAGATAAAACCGTAAAATCAAAGCAAATGTCAATGTATTTATTTTTTAAACTCTATAGTAATTAACTTTTGTTTGATACTTAAATTTTAATATTTTTTCCTAATGTGAAAAATAAATTTTAGTAACATTAATTGTTACCTTTTTTCAACAATTAAAATATAGATTAAACATGACCTCCATTAAAAGACCACCTCTCGGAGCGACCAGTTTTTACTGGAACGGAACGTAATTGCTTTAGGAAGGTTTTACTCTATATAGATGAAACATAAGAAACTAACAAATGATTTAACGAACAATTTTTTTTTACCAAATTTATTCATATTAGAAGAATGATAATAGAATGACACGACATTTGCCATTTTTTATGTTAATTTTTTTTCTTTTTATGCTATCTTTCAACACTGGAATTTTTTACAAGAATATAAGAAGCATATTTTGTTAAATATGTAAAAATTTGTTAGTGTTAACTAATGTCATATAAGAAGGATTGTAATAAAATGACGCGAAACTTGTACATTTGTGTCTTTTTTTTTAAGTTTAGATTTGAGTTTTATGTTACGTCACGTTGTTTAAAAGAAGCATATTATGTTATATATGAAAGGATAAAAACCCTTTAAAATTTAAAATTCCAAATTAAATTTCAAAAATTTAAATTAAAATGCGAAGTTTCTTTCTCCCAACTTTAAATCTCATTGTGAAACCAGTTTCCCCCCTTGTAACTTTGTTTCCCAGCAACACATCTTATTACTTTCAGATATCATTTTCGGACGATCTTTAAGAGTAAAAATGCTGACGTTCGGAATATTCTCATTCAGTTGTGGTTAGCCGATTCCCGGGGCCGGCCAAGCCTAGGTCTGGCATCTGAGCCTGGGCAATCAATCAAAAGCTAATCAACCAATTACATAAATGTTCCTCCCGATTTTACAACTGTGTCCTCTGCTGGAAAATGTGATAAACAATAAGATATTAGCTAAAACCCTCTCCAAAAACGGAGGAATTTGCACTTTTGAGATCCCTGCAAAACCTATGGCGATGTAGCTCCTAAAATCATCAAAGTAACGGGCTCGAGGACCTCCGACTGGACTCGCGATCGGATTGTACGATGGAGCACGAAATAAATGAGTTCGATCCACCAAAAGGTTCCAGAGTCCAAATATTCCACAAGTAATGTCACCTCAAGAAGTCCTTACATCTTAAACCCTACGGTACGATCGCCAGCCGGGAAGGGAACGAGTCGCGACTGTACAAATCCTGAACACTCGCGATACATTACATATATATAAAAAATAATAATGTAAATCCTCACAAGTCCATTTTTTTCTCGGATTTTGTGAAATATTACTTTTACGTGAATAATGTTAAAATGAGCTATCGAAATCTCAAATCTTTAGGTTTATTTAAATTTAATGAATATGTTATTTACTAAAATCTATAGGAATTTAGTTATTTTGCGCACTAGTCATATGAGAACGGGCTATGGAAAATCTTTTGAAGACGTTTGGAATATATATATCAACAAGGTCAAATCAGCATAACTACTTTTTAGTTTGTTTTTTTTGGTCGTAAATTATTTGTTCTGAAATGCAGTCCCTATTTAAAATTTCAAATTAGAAATGTGTTTCAAATAAAAAAAATCATTAACGATGTAAAGAACATTAAGCAAACTTTTATTACTACTACTATTATTATTATTACAGTTGTTATTATTAGTCTAAAACTACTTGTCAGTTATGTGTTAATAGGACGACTTGTAACTCAATAAATACAAAATTAAATCTGAAAATCATTCAAATTTTTAAAAAATGTAAGATATTTTTATGAATCCCATATGAGATATTATTGTTTGGGTGTAAATAATAAGCCATTTATTTCTAATGACTCCATGTAAAAAAAGAATTCGATTTTTAAAATTATTATGATTGGTTAAAAATACCATTATAGAGGGTTGAGGTCGGGAATGCTTTAAAAAAGTTTAAAACCTTATATGTTTTTATGTGTGTGAGCGTGTATAAGTGTATGTATATATGCTTATATATTGTATGGACATATAATAAATTAAAAAACTAATGAAATAATAAAAAAAATATATGGGGTATCATGCATTTAACATAATAATTTTTTACATATTGCATCATCATTTAAGGATATATTTTACTATCTCAATATTTCTCGTTGCTTTGTTAAATTTTCACATTTATTTACATAAAACAAGGCTAAATTTTACTATATCAAATATTCCTCATCTTTTTAAATGTTATTTATATTCTCATTTTTTTATATTACATTTTTTTTGTCTTTAAAACGTTAATTTAATCAATTGCCCTCTTTTTTATTTTTATATAATTCTTTATTTATTTATTTATTTATTTATTTGTATTAATGTATTCCTTTTCTTCATTTTATTTTGTTTTCACTCAGTACTTATTAAGTTTATTCCTATTTTTTCAGTCTAGTTTAACTAAAAGTTAATCTAAGTCTTTTCTTGATTTCTTCAATCATTTTCATTCATTTTATTCTTTATTTATTTATTTATTTATTTTTTTTTTTTTTTTTTGGGGGGGGGGGGCTTAAGATGGCAACGCTAAACATTATTGTTATTAATCTAGTTCCAATTTACATTTTTCCTTTTTCACACCAGATGGCAGCACAGTTATGGGTTTCACTCAGATGCTCAACTGTAGATCACATGTTAAAATAGTCTTAACTTTGTTTTTCATGCTGATATGTAGTAGTTTTGACTCTTAGTATGTCATTCAGGTATTGTGCTCTAATAATTTTTAATATCCTGTATGAGGTGTATCTTTCTTTGGATCTCTTCGCTTTTTATTATCTATTTTCTATAATGTTTGCGTTATAAGGAGCTAAAGTTTGTCATTTTAGGCTTAATGCCGACAAAATTGGATGAAATAACGCATCTTCTATGAATGAACTCACAAGCTCCTCTGATGATTCTGTGAGTCACTCATAGTTTCTTATTTTTCATACTGGTTTCATATGTTCATTTCTAAATCATCTTTAGAACTTTATCAATTTGTTCATATATTTGTGATTTCAAATTTATTGTTTCAGCATTCTAATAGCATTGCTGCAAATGCGCATGTTATTATGTATGTTATTTTTAGTTTAGTCTTACAACCTTATTCTGGTATTTTTAATGGTACTCTCTTTATCAAGTAATAGGCAATTCTAGCTTGGTAATCATTATAGATTGGTTTTAGCTGTTCAAATTCACTATGTTCATTTTAATTATAGATATATATATATATAATCGAGATTCTAATGAATTTACATTAAATAGTGATATAATGAAAAGGGTGACTAATTTTTATTATATTTATGCTTTTAAAAAAACAAACTTCTGTTGATGTTTTAATATCAATAAAATATATATTTTTAGTATTTAGAGCTATGTTTATTTTTTTCAATTTATCACAGTTCCTTGTTACTATATTCGTAAAACAATAAAATTATACAATTAAAAAAAAAAAAAATGCGTGCAACTAACTGAATTATTCTTATGTAGTAGTTTCATGTAGGTGTACAAATTTAAGATTTGCTGGTTAGAAAAAGGTTAAAATTTGTAATATATATAAATACACTTTATTAAACATAAAAATTTGATACTATGATTATCGAGCTGCTAAATTGAAAAATAATTTTATATCTTTAACTATATCGATCGTAAAATGTAGAGAAAGTTCTTTCAAACTTTATAGGACTATGCAAATACAATTAAAGCTACCTTATTGATAATGTAATCGTCATAAATATTGTGTTATGTTTTTCGTTAAACGTGGAATTAGTGCAGCTATCATTAAATTGTTTTTTTTTTTTTTAATTTAAGAAATGAGTTCCAGCCAGTTTTGAAGGAAAAAGACATATTTGTCAAAATGACACGCTATCTATTTGTCTCCTTTTTAGATAAATTACTTTGAAAAGGAAGAAAGGTCATTTTATGAGATTTCTTTTTCATAAATCTTGCGTGAAGAAAGATGTTCACAAAGAAGTTCTCTTCTTTGGGAAAACTTTTCCCAAGTGACAGAAAACGAACACGTGATTATTAATGACAATTATGAAGAATATTTTTCAGACATTTATAAATTGATATTTATAATTCAATGGAAAGTTATATTTTTAAACAAATGAAATAAATCTTTAGCAATATTATATAGATATACAGGGTGATCGGATAACACCGTCCGAACGTTTCAAAAATTTTCTAGTTGATGTAAATCTGGTCTATTGAGATGCTCTAAAAATATAATGCTTGAATGCAGACGTTTAGCTACTTTTATCGTAGCAGAAATATCGTCTCCGTGAGGCGCGAAGTAAACTGCGTTCGTCCGTGTATTTCAAAGGGTATTGCACTATCGATTAGAAAAAGGTTTGAGCTTTAAGAGCATATTTTTGGTTTGTCAGCACCTCTAAAATTATGTCCTGGAGGGCGTTACAATAAGGGGGGAAAACTTTTTCAGAAAAACGATCCTTTTTGAAATTTTTCTTTCAAAGGGTTAACTGCGATTTTTTTTTTAATTGATTACATCATTTGATACGTAAGAGTACGATCTTCCGGAATAAGTCTTTCAATTTTATCTGTACCAAACAGTTTGGTCAATTTGAATTAAAACTAAACAATAAATAAAAAAAGCAATTTATCAAATTACAACGACCATTCGGAAAACGATTTTTTTGAAGACTAAAATTTAAGACATAAAAAATCGCACGGAGTTGATCATACATTACGTACGCCATGAATTAAACATTAATAGTGTTATTACACGTAAAAATTGCAAGCCAAAAATATCGCCTGCGACTCGTCAGATTTCATGACACAAATGGTGTTATTACACGAGGGGTCAAAGTCGCTTCAGATTCCAGGCGTCTCCATGTTATCGTATGGCTGCAGGGGAGTCGCTTGGAAAGCGAGCAACTTTTTTCTTTCGGAGCGTCTTATGGTGTTATTACACGAGGGGTCAAAGACGCTTCAGATTCCGGGCGTCTCCATGTTATTCCTATGGCTGCAGGGGAATCGCTTGGAGAGCGAGCATCTTTTTTCTGTCGGAGCATCTTTGACGCCCGAAACGAGGCGAGTCGCCAGTAACAGCCAATCAAATGCTTGGAAATCTGATAATAGAAAAGCCTTTTCCGGAACAGCCAATGAAATGCTTGGAAAAGACGGGCCGTGAGGCGGCTGTTGTCGCTAGACGCCTGGGATTCCAAGTGTCTCCGACTCCTCGTGTATAACACCATTAGATGCCCGAAACGAGGCGAGTCGCCAGTAACAGCCAATCAAATGCTTGGAAATCTGATAATAGAAAAGCCTTTTCCGGAACTGCCAATGAAATGCTTGGAAAAGACGGATGGTGAATGAGGCGGCTGTTGTCGCTAGACGCCTGGGATTCCAAGCGTCCTTGACTCCTCGTGTAATAACACCATTAGATGCCCGAAACGAGGCGAGTCGCCAGTAACAGCCAATCAAATGCTTGGAAATATGATAATAGAAAAGCCTTTTCTGGAACTGCCAATGAAATGCTTGGAAAAGACGGATGGTGAATGAGGCGGCTGTTGTCGCTAGACGCCTGGGAGCGTCTCCGACGTCTCCAAGCGTCTCCGACTCCTCGTGTAATAACACCATTAGATGCCCGAAACGAGGCGAGTCGCCAGTAACAGCCAATCAAATGCTTGGAAATCTGATAATAGAAAAGCCTTTTCCGGAACTGCCAATGAAATGCTTGGAAAAGACGGATGGTGAATGAGGCGACTGTTGTCGCTAGACGCCTGGGATTTCAAGCGTCTTTGACTCCTCGTGTAATAACACCATTAAGTATTATCCACCTGAAACTTACGTAAATATCCAAGCATTTCATTGGCTGTTCGGGAAAAGGCTTTTCCGTCGTCAGATTTCCAAGAAATCTGACGGCCAATTTTAAATGAAATTTCATTCTTAAACTTCTAAACATCCGACAATATTACTTTTTACACCGTCGGATAGAGAAAAAAAATCTACTTTTAAATGCAATTTGTTTGAAAGCTGTATCTCAATTTGTTTCAGAGTTATTATTTTTTTTTTGTAGTTTTTATTATTTTTTTGTCATAGTGGCAACAGAAAGTATCCATCGTTGTTTAAATTAAAGGGAAATACAGATTACTGTATAGACCAATCACAAAACGAATAAATTGCAGATTAAACCAATGAAAACCTTCAGATATGCTTTTGATTTCCCATCCTGACGAGAACAATAACCATTTTTCCAAATAGTTAAAAACTGAAATAAAGTCGAAAACATTTCTTCGCTAGTTGCGTAAATGAGTTTGTAAACATGCGCACGTGCTTTTCTTGACCGGAGATCAAACAGATAACCTTTTGATGAGCATGAGTTGCGATTGTTAATTAATAACTCAATTAATTATTAGAAATTTAAAATTCTGAATTTCAGGTGCATCAGGAGATACTTTGGGCTAGCCTCGCAAACCTTTTCAGCCTCGTACGTCCCACAGATTTTGCTAGCTACACTGTAAAAAAGGGGCTAAAACACGGAAATACTACTGACAATCTAGACGCCAGTACCATTTTCGTTTTTTTTACGGGAATTTTTACCCATAAATAACAGAAAACTTTCCGTTTTTCTGATTAAAAACGGAACTTTTTCTGTAATTTATGGGTAAAAATTCCCATAAAAAAACGGAAATAGTACTGGCGTCTAGATTGCCAGTAGTATTTCCGTTTTTTAGTCCTTTTTTTTACAGTGATCGCATACAGACTTACACGCAGACAGAGCGAAACTCTGTTTTATTAGTATAGATAGATGATGTTTTGTTTTTTTACGTAACGATGAGTAGTTAAAGGACATTCTAGAGTACATTGTAATGAATTTAGTAGTTTATTACATGCGAAGAAGGAAGAATCACATTCGTTTGCCTAATAGAGCTGATGCTGAAACGGACTATAATATCTAAAAAATAGGTGCAAATAATATTTGTTTACAAACTATATTATGTATGTAGGAAGATTATAAGTAAAATGTTAATATATAGATGACTTGAATAACTAAACGTTGGAATAACAACATATACATTTTAATACAATTCTATAAAGATAATTTTACACCACTTCGTTGATACCTTTTTTAAATACAGTTCATTTCTCACTTAAAACTTATAATATACTTCTTTCGAACAATTTTATTACGCCAGTGCCCTCCTTGGCATCTCGTAAGCCGATGCCTTATGAACAATATTATTTTATAGACTGACTCTTTTCTAATTTTGATCTCGTAATCGTGAATTTTCATTAGTCGTGTTTTTAAATCATGGATAATAAAAATACCAGAGCATCAGTTAATTTGCTGATCATGCACGTTATAAAGAAAATAAAGTATGTATAAATTTAAATCCTACATGTATGTAAATTTAAATTTTCTTTATAAATGCATTTATAGAATGATCTAAATTCAGAAAGAAATTGTAAAATAGTATACTCAAACGACAATTTTTTATCAAGAAAGAAAAATTATGCACCAATCATAGATTATGACACACTTTCAAACATGTTCAGAGTACTATAGCAAAACTTCTCCGTTTAATAATGAGAAAGATGGTACCACAGAAAATTTGGAAAACGCGCAACATATTTTAAAACTCAATTTCAGCCATTGCCGTCTATAGTTGTAAAAATGTCCAAATTCCTTTTTGCAGCCCTGTATAGGGTCTATAAATTTATATATATATATATATATATATATATATATATATATATATATATGTCATACAGTATGGTAAAATTTAGGAAAAATCGGTTAGAAAACGCATAACATAGTTGAAAATTCACCTTCAGCAATTTCAGTGAATAAAAGAAAGTGTACTCGAATTATTCTCTGCAACCCTATATATGAGATATGGAATTTAATCACACCATCAAGTACCTAATAATGCCAAAAAAAGTTGCATTTAAAAGCGCATGTCACAAATGAAGACGCATTTCCAGAAATTATCACTCACGGACAAGTTTAACCGAATTCTTTGAATCCCTGTAATTGGACCATAAATGCTATACACAGCCTATTCTATAGTAAGCATCTTGTAACCAACTCAGTGATGTATTTCAATTTCAATACGTTTGAAATAGTGTTAGATCATGAAAATACATTTGCAAACGAATTTTCCCCTATAGACCCTATTGTAACGGAATTCTTTCGAGTAACATGTAAACGAACTACAAATGTTACACGCTTCATTTTCATTACTGAACATGCCAAAGCAAACCTCAAAAACATACGGTGGTGTATCAATGAGTTTTTACCCTCACGTAGAAATAATTGAGCGAAATTTATGAAATTGCTACGTTTTATGAGTTCTTTTCTATATAGTCACCTTGCACAATATCTCATTTCTGCAAACGGAATTTCAAAGAGAGGGGGGGGGGATGTATTCCAGGAAGCGCAATAGTACACACAAATGGGGGCATTTTTCTAACTTTTGCCCACCCCCGCATGTGACATCCCGTAAGGCATGGTGACGTCACAGCGACGTCGTTGTGAAGTCACACTGTGATTTTGTGACCGTCGATGTGACGTCATAGTGACTAGAATGCGAGGTCGTTATGGCCGTTTTAGAGGCCGTTTGTGACGTCACATTGTGACCACTATGTGAAGTCACGGTGTGACAAATTTGTGAAAAGTGTGTCATTTGTGACTATTTTGGCATTAACTTTGTGACGAACTTGTGACGAAAGTGACAATGCTTTGAAGTCACATTGTGACCAATTTGTGAAATATGTGTCATTTGTGACGAACTTGTCATAAACACTGTGATGATTTCAAATGAAAATCAAATTTCAAATTAATTGCTTAAAAGGAGCAAAGGCGAACATAGTGAAAAAGATTCCATGCTGGCACTCGATCTCGGGACATCAGTATAGCGCATTGCCATTCTACCGACTAAACCACATGGAACGATACCCGTCCTGGAAAATTTCTCACTAATACATGTTGACAAGGCTACAAACGCAGCACAAGATGGAATATTTATCGTGAGCCACCGACATGGGGCAAACACGAAACTTAATTAAATCGAGCATCGATTGAAACTATATTAATACTTGGACATTTTTCCAGAGAGAACCATTTGCCTTGCAAACAATATTTCAAATGAAAATCAAATTTCAAACTAATTGCTTAAAAGGCAATTTTAATTTGAAATTTGATTTTCATTTGAAATACTGTATGCAAGGCGAATGTTTCTCTCTGGAAAAATTTCCAAGTATTAATATAGTTTCAATCGATGCTGGATTTAATTAAGTTTCGTGTTTGCCCCATGACGGTGGCTCACGATAAATATTCCATCTTGTGCTGCGTTTGTAGCCTTGACAACATGTAATAGGGAGAAATTTTCCAGGCTGGGTATCGTTCCATGTGGTTTAGTCAGTAGAATGTCAGTGCGCTATACTGATGACCCGGGATCGAGTCCCGGCGTGGAATATTTTTCACTATGTTGACCTTTGCGCCTTTTAAGCAATTAATTTGAAATTTGATTTTCATTGGAAATATTGTATGCAAGGCGAATGTTTCTCTCTGGAAAAATTTCCAAGTATTAATATTGTGATGATTCTTGTCATAAACACTATGATAATTTTAAAGTAAAGTTTTGTTTGAAATATAAAATCTTATCTTTTTACCGTACTTTTTAGCAAGATATCCCTATTTTGGAGTCCTATTCTTCTAAAATATCTTTAATTTTCCATTTAAAAAACAATGCTTATCAACTGACATCTTTTTTTATTAAGTTCTAAGCTTGATCTTGAATTCAAGCTTAGTATTAAGAATGTGTAAGCTTTTTAATTTTTTATGATTTGTCATTGCTTTACTAAATACGAACATGGAGTCTAACGGACATTAATACAACTGTTATTTATAGAACGACATGATAAGCCCTATTTAAATTTTTTATTCCCGTATATATTGTGTTTTGTGAATATGAGCTAATTAGATTTGGTATGTTTTATAGAAAAAGACTGATCTGGAAAATAGATACAAATAAGATATATCATGCGTTAAGCATAAATTATAAAACACTTTCCACCTCTTTCTGAATGTTTTAACAAGACATCGGGGAAAATAACGAAAACAAGATAACTAACTAAACATGAAAACGCATAAAACATTTGAAAAACTGATTTCAGCAGTTACCATCCATAGCCAAATATGTTTTCCAATTCTTTTAAACAGTCCTGTATTTGATCTGTAGATTGATATATATACTATATAATGGAAAAATTTAGTTTATCAAGGAAACGCATAACAGATTGAAATTCTCTTTCAGCAATTTGTACTAATATATGGAAACATACTTAAGTAATTTTGTACAACCCTGTAGTTTACCTAGAACCTTTATTACACGCTACTATTTAGTTAAAATTTAATTCAAGCTAAAACACTCTTAAAACTGCTGAAATCACATTTCCAGAAATTATAATTTATAGACGGCAACGTATCCAATTCTTTTTGCGTGACCCTGTATATCATTTTATCTATATTTTACAAACATTTCTTAGTAAATTAAATACAGTGCAGCGTAAAAATGCATAAACTTATTTAAAAACCACCTTTAAGCAATACCCAGTAGCCCTTACGAATACTTTTGTATAGTCCTGTATATGAATTATAGCATGTATATATATACCATATACTATGCATAAATGTAGTGGATCATAAAAGCTCATATCATAATTAAAAGTACATTTCCAGCAATCATCGCTAATGAACAGTACTTCGGATACAATATAGTATCTGAAATATTTTGTGTGTCCCTGTAAATGCTATATACACTTCGTATTATACATGAAATAATTCATAGTATGTAAACCTCAACGACGTATATCAATTTCATTACATATCAAATAGATTAACATAAATATAGTACGCCGCAAACAATTCCCTCCACCCCTATATCATTATGTATTGGAATTCCTTTTTTAGCCCTGTAAATAAACAATAACTATTCTCTGCATTGCATATTTTACGGAAAGCACATTTTAGTGCGCTTCATAAATGCATATCAATTTTATTCTGTTTGAAAGCGTGTAAAATCATTAAAAATCATTTGAAACGATTTTTTCCCCACAGGCCGTAATGTAATGGAATACTTTTGACTGTCCCTGTAAATGAACTAAACATGCTACAAACTTCATTACAAATAGGGACCTTGCTATGGTAAACGTCAATAACATCCAAAAATTTCAGGTCAATCCGAGTATATTTACGCGAGTTAGAGCGCGGACAGACGGCCAGACAAACCGAAGTCATAAACACTTTTCAACTTTATCGGGACTGAAAAACACTTTATTTCAATGCTTAAATATTATTTTTTTATTTTTTAATGCCAATAAAATAAATGTATCGATAACGTAGAAAATGAGTTTAAAATCAAAGAAAATTTAATAACTGATTCTGAATGTCTACAATTAAATGTTAGATTAAAATCACAAACAGCAAAAAAAATGCTTAAATACAATTAAAAAAATAAATATATCAATTTGAAAAACACTAAATAATTAGTGTTTATAATTGTACTATTAAACAACAACAAACTACAATAGATGGATTAAATGCATTTAACAATTTCTCAAAAATCTTTCCATATGTTATAAGGAATTCCTATTATTTTATAATTTTGGCAAATGTTAAATCTGAAAACATTGGTATGAAGATTTAAGATTTTAAATACTAATTTAAAATATTATTAGCAATGAAAAAAAATTCTTTCAAAAGTAAAAAGACTTTTTCCCAGTATAATGTTAATTTCAAAATTGAAACAGTTTCCTAATATCATTATAACCGAATATCATATTTAAATCCAAAATATTCATGACGATAAATACTGTGTTAGAACCAGTCTCTGCATCAACTTTTTTTTTTCTTCTAGCGATGGCAGATTAAGATATTTTAAAGCATCGAATCGGAAAAGAATCCTAGATCAGTCTCATTGCATATAACATACTAGAACTATTTAACTCATGATAATAATCTATCAAACGGAAATAAAAAATTTAAATTAAATAAGACATACCTTTTAAGTTCCATAAATAGTTTAATAATATCCGTGTTTTATCCTAAATTGTCAGACATATTTCTGACAAAATGACAAAATTGTCAGACATACTTCCCGCGTCAAAAGTTCTGATCCTTATTTTATTCTGCGGTTTAATCGAGCGCAGACGATATTGGCAAGCAGGTGCTTATACTGTATTATTATAATTTTTTTTTGTAGACAACAGATTTTTAGAGATTAAATGCGCAATCATTTTATCTTTATGTGAGTGTAATGAAAATTTTCTATTTGAATGAAACACCTGCCTTTTCTTTTTTTTTCTTTTTTTTTTTAAAGTAAAGTTTGTTTTACACGTAATAAATAAAAATTAGGCATCTTCTTAATAAATGAAAAGAGTGTATACAGGATAAAAACATTTTCTTTGTCAATCTGTCATTTTTTTATATTCATTTTCTGTAGAATAAAACAATTTGTAAAAAAGCTTTTTTTAAAGTAGTATCTCTAAAATACGAATTTAAAATACGAATTATTATATCATGGGTTTTGTATAAAATTTGTATAAATATTTTTTCGTAAAATGCTAATTCTATTTCAAAAGTCTGAAAGAAGTAGAATTTTTTAAAAAATAGTTATTTAAGATAGTTAAACACTAACAGGAAAAAATATGACTTGAATGCAAATTCTAAAGCAAGAAATGCATATATAACTAAACTCTGAATACTCTTTCTACGTGCTCATTAAAAGCTACAGACTTAACTGTAATAGAAAATTTTAGTTTGAAACCACAGAAGTGTTTTAAATACCACTAGTCGACAAAAAAAAAAAAAAAAAAAAAAAAAAAAAACTTCTTTCCTGCAAACTAAATATGTAAAGTGTACAGATTTAATATTCCTAATTCTGAATATGTTATCCAAATTGCGCCAGTACGTACCATTTTTCCGAGAAACGCTTTTATAATAATAACAATCAGTGAAGGACAAATTGCAATGGTAGATAAAATTGAAATCATAAAAAAAGTATACTTTCACTGTCTTAGATAACAAATTGATAAAATATAGCATGAAAATCTAGTTTGTTGATACTTGTACCATGCATTTTCCTTTTTATGCCCCCCCCCCCTCTTTTTGTGTCCGAATTTACTATTTCCTATCCACTAATATGTTTTCATTCCTTATGTTGCTGTAACTCGGGCATGTTTAAAATATTTCTGTTCATTTTCAAAGATTTTTGATGTTCATATTTTTGTCACACTGTGACTTACAATATGGTGTTTTTTTTCGTCACATATGTGACGTGACGTACGTTACATGCAGTGACATAACAGTGACGTTACAATTTTTTTTTTTTTTTTTTTTTTTTTTATTGCCAGAAAATATAATTTTACATAAACAACATGTTTTGAATATTTTTTTAAAGTTTTCTAAGAAGTTCACATCTCAGTCACAATGTGACATCACTGAGTGGTGGCATTTTGGTCACAGATGTGACGTGACCACAGTGACTCTAAGTGACGTCACAACGACGTCACCGTAACCATGCATGCTATGAGGGATATTGTTGGAAAAGCCTGTGACCACCTATTCATGCTACACACACACCCCCTCCCCCAAATTTGAACCCCGGGGGGCATGAATGATGTCCGCTAAAATTGGAAAAGTGCCCCCTGAAGCGCGAATTTGGGGGGAGGGGGAGAGAGGTGCATAGCGTGAATAAGTGGTCACAGGCCTTTCCAACAGTATGTCACATGTGGGGGTCGGTAAAAGTTAGAAAAATGCTCACCTTTGGGTCTACTATCGCACCTCCTGGAACACATGCTCCCCCGTCTCTTTGAAATGCCGGTTGCAGAAATGTGTTACTGTGCACACTGACTATATAGAAAAGGACTCATAAAATGTATAGCAATTTCATAAATTTCACTCAATTATTTCTATGTGAAGGCAAAAACTTATCGATACACCCTCGTATATCAATTAAAAGGCATTCCGAGAATATTTAAGCGAGTTAGAGCACGGTCAGGCAGACAGAAGGCCAGACAACTCGAATTGATAAACGCTTTTCTATTATGTTGGAAAGTGATAAAAACGCATGATTCGACTCTTACGTGGGACGCTTTAAAATGATGATAGTGAAAGAAGGATTTTCTGGTGCATTCCAATGCCTGAATTTTATAAAATAGAAATATAAGGTTCTTTAATCATATAGAACAAAGAACTTCTTCTTTCCCAAACAATATTGGATTTGAAACGTCAAAGAAACAAGCACGCAGTATAATCCTTTTAACTTTCCCCAGCGATCAAATGAAACGTATGGAAAACAGATGCAAAACGTTCTCATAGAAACCAAGTAAATACCATTTTTTAATAAGACTTTTTTTTTAAAGATCGTTATTTCTTGCATTCACCGGGATTCCGGATGAAATATATTTCTATGAATATATATACTTTTAAAGTACAGCTATATTACATATGATATTTTTGAGAAAAAATAATGTATGCTAGTAAGGTATATTTTCTAGTATTATCCTATATACTTCATTATATTTAAATTAATCCGTTTTTATCCTATATTTATCTTAAAGAATATCATTCTGTCCAAATATTTCTTTAAATCAAACGTTTTATTATTATTTTCATAGCTAAAACTCAATAAAAAGAATGGGTTTTTTTAAATAATAATTATACTATTAAAAAGTGTTAAAAAAAATAAGGATCAAATCAAAAAAATGCAATCCAAAAGATATAAAAAATTGCAATTTATACAACTGCTTGAATTTGATAGGAATAAGTCAAACATTTACTTAATTAAGACTATACGTAAACACATAATACTATGCCAAAACTTTCCTTCAATGATATACAGTATCTCGGTGTTTAAAAAGGAAAAATATTAAGCTATAAATTCATCAAGAAATTTAAAAAAACTATTGATTTCTTTAAAAAACCCTCTAATTTTCAAATGATTACTTTAGAAAAACAACAATTTCGACTCTTATGAAAAAAAGATTAATGAAAATTTAGAAAACTAATAAAATTTAAAATTTACATCCCCTTTATATTTCTAAGAACAGCATTCTATCTAAATATTTTTTGAAATTATACGTTTTATTATTCTTTCTAAGCTAAAACTGAATAGAGAGAAATTAAAAAAAATAATGAATAATAATAAAGGAGTAGATTTTTTGAAAATCTGATCAAATCAAAAAATACAATACAACAGATATTCAAAATTGCAATTTATACTCCGGCATTAATATGATAGGAAAAAATGAAACGTTTTGTTAATTTATACTACACACATAATTCCATACATACTGAACACATACATACTGAAATTTAAGATTTTAAAAAATGTATTAAGTTATAAATATAACATAAAGGAAAATGTATTGATTGCTTAAAAAAACTCGTTTTCAAATGATTACTTTAGAGACACTACAACATCAAGACCCTTAGATGAAAAGATGAATGGAAATATAGAAAATTTATAACACTTAAAATTTTTATCCTATTTATGCTTCTAAGAATGGCATTCTTTCCAAAAAATTTCAAAATCATACGTTTTATTTTTCTTTCCAAGCTAAAACTAAACAGAAAGGAGTTTAAAAGTAATAATAATGAAAAAAAGGAGTAGACCTTTTGAAAGGATGATCAAATCAATAAGTGCAGTACAACAGAAATTGAAAGTTATAATCTATACCGCTGCTTGAACATAATAGGAAAATCTCAAACGTTTAGATAATTTATACTATACGCATAATTCCATACTGAAACTTATCTTCAGTGATAACAGTATCTCAAGAAAAAAAAAAGTATTAAGTTATAAACGCACTTGGAAACAGAAATTAATTAATCTTTTAAAAAAAATCTCATTTTCAAATTATTTCATATGTAAAACTTATAACTTCAGGACCCTTAGATAATAACACGAATGGAAATTTAGAAAACTATAAAATTTAAAATTTTGTCCTATTTATGTTTCTAAGAATAATATTCTATCCAAATATTTCTCCAAATCATGTGTTTTATTATTCTTTTCAAGCTAAAACTAAACAGAAAAGAGTTTAAAGGTAATAATAATGAAAAAAAGTAGATTATTTGAAATAATTATTAAATAAAAAAGTGCGATACAACAGATATTGAAAATTGTAATCTATACTACTGCTTGAATATAATAGGAAAAACTCAAACGTTTACTTAATTTATACTATACGCATAATTCCATACTGAAACTACCTTCAGTGATAACAGTACCTCAAGATTAAAAAAAATATGTATTAAGTTATAAATGCACCAGGAAACAAAAATGTATTGTTTGCTTTGAAAAAAAAAAAAAACCTCGTTTTCAAATGATTATTTTAGAAAAACTACAATTTCAAGACCCCGAGATGAGAAGATGAATAGAAATTTAGAAAACTAATAAAATTTAAAATTTTTATCTTATTTATGTTTCTAAGAATGGCATTCTATCCAAATATTTCTCCAAATCATACGTTCTATTATTCTTTACCAGCTAAAACTGAGTAAAAAGGAGTTTAAAAGTAATAAGGATGAAAAAAAAAAAAAAAAAAAAAGAGTTGATTGTTTGAAAGAATGATTAAATCAAAAAGTGAGATACAGCAGTTATTGAAAAATGTTATCTATATACACTGCAGTATCTCAAGATTAAAAAAGTATTAAGTTACAATCGCACCCTGGAACAAAAATGTATTGATTGCTTAAAAAATCTCGTTTTCGAATCATTACTTTAGAAAAACTACAATTTCAAGATCCTTAGATGAAAAGATGAATAAAAATTTAAAAAACGTACAAAATTTAAAATTTTCATCTTATTTATGTTGCTATTCAAATATTCCTCCAAATCAAACGTTTTATTATTCTTTCCAAGCTAAAACTGAATAGAAAGGAGTTTAAAGCAATTATAATATTGGAAATTGTAATCTATACTCTGTTTGAATAGGTTAATAAAAACTGAAACGTTTACTTAATTTATGCTATACGCATAATTCCATACTGAAACTTACCTTCAGTGATAACAGTACTCAAGATTTAAAAAAAACTCGTTTTCAAATGATTATTTTAGAAAAACTATAACTTCAAGACCCTGAGGTGAGAAGATGAATAGAAATTTAGAAAACTGATAAAATTTAAATTTTTTTTACCTTATATATGTTTCTAAGAATGCCATTCTAGACAAATATTTCTTCAAATCATACGTTTTATTATTCTTTCCAAGCTAAAACCGAATAGACGGGAGTTTAAAAATAATAATAATAAAAAAGAGTAGATTTTTTGAAAGGAGGATTAAATCAAGAAGTACAATATTTAAAATTGTAATTTATACTCCTGCTTAAGCATGATAGGAAAACTCAAATGTTTATTTAATTTATACTATACGCATAACGTACGCATGATTTTATTTTTATATTTTATTTGCACCACTATATTTTAAAAGTACACTTTTAGTAAATTTCTCTTGCACATCTTGTCAAAGTATAAGAGTCGCCCAAATGAAAGTGGCATTGCTGTAATAACTGCGCCACTTGAAGAGAAAGATAACTGCGCATGCTCTTATAGAGACCACATGCGCTTGACCAGATCGTTACCTATCGTCAGTGCTGCTTCTTCCACTACGAAAACCCCTACACCATCGGAATACCGATCTGCGTCACATACACTCCGTGCTATACACATTTTTCATTCGGCGATAGATTTCACTAGCACTCACATTTTCCGCTGTTAAAAATTGCACGAGCGCACGTTGACACTGTTTGGAGGCATCCATGATGCGAACAATGCCTTTTTACGTGCTCCTACGCTATCACACACGCATTTGGCAGGATCTGGTGATATCCATACTGATATCATCTGTGTGCGTTCCCAGCACTCTGTGCCCTCTATAGGAGTATGCGCAGTCATATTTCTTTTCAAAGGGCGGAGTTGTTACAGGAATGCGAATTCCATTTGGGCGACCCTTATACAAGTAAAAATATTTCTTAAGCAAAAGTGGTACTGATAGAATAAATTCGTGTATGTGATGCCTGTTCCTGGGAGGAGTAATTCGACCGCAAAGGTTAGAAAACTAATAAAATTTAAAATTTTTATACTATTTATATTTCTAAAAATACCATTCTATCTAAATATTTCTTCAAATCATACGTTTTATTATTCTTTCCAAACTAAAACAATGCAGAAAGAAGTGTAAAATAATAACAATAAAGGAGTAGATTTTTTGAAAGGAGGATCGAATCAAAAAATGCAGTGCATCAGATATTGAAAATTGCAATTTATACTTCTTTTTGAATATGTCAGGAAGAATTCAAACATTTACTTCATTTACACTATATTTATTTAGTGAAATTTACCTTCAGTGATAACAGTACTCAAGATTTTTTTTAAAGTATTAAGTTGTAAAGTTACCAAGGAAAAAAAAAATTGATTGTTTTAAAAAATGAAAAACAAGAAAAAAAACTCGTTTTCAAATGATTACTTTAGAAAAACTACAACTTCAAGACCCTTAGGTGAAAAGATGAATGGAAATTTAGGAAACTAATAAAATTTAAATTTTTTATTCTATTTATATTTCTAAGAACAGCATTCTATCCAAATATTTCTTCAAATCATACATTTTATTATTCTTTCCAACGTATAACTGAACAGAAAGAAGTTTGATAATAATAATAATAATAAAAGGAGTAGATTTTTTGAAAGGAGGATTGAATCAAAAAATGCAATACAACAGATATTGAAAATTGCAATTTATACTCCTGCTTGAATATGCTGAGAAGAATTCAAACGTTTATTTGCCGTAGAAAATTAGTTCCAAAAATCCACTTGGGAAGGGAAGAAATCACAAAGCGTGATGTGAAGGAAGGAATACTTGTGTTGGGGGAGCACTTAGATAAACAATGGCAAAAGAATCAGACTGATTTGTTAGATTTTTTGATAAGATTTCGCATCACTGGAGAAATAGTTAAAGAAGATATTCGTTTGATTTATGTAACGGTTCTGAAATAGAGAAATATTTTTAATAAATTTGTTTAAAGCGATGGGGGAAACATTTTAAACAAATGATTTTAAAAGTTAAGGAGGCATGTTTGATGTATTGTAGAGGCAAAATGAAAGTAGAGCGAAAGTTTTAAAAGTACTTTATAATAGAATATGACATGAAGAATATAAGGGAAAAAAATAAGATGTTTGCCAATGCATTCAAAATATTTATTTTGATATCGAAAGCACTTGAGTTATTTCGATGCAAAAGTCAAATATTAGCTCGATATCTATAACGCCATTTCATGGTGGCACTACTGCGTCGTGTTTGCCACTTTGTACATGTCACTTGAAAAATGTATTTTGTGTATTTGAATTTTTATAGAAATTATGATTCATCAATTGTTATAATAAGACAACTGTGCCAAAATTCAAATATTAGCATTATATTTATAACGCCCAGGGGCGTAAATCCTGGGGGGGTACGGGGGGGTGCAACACCCCCCCCCCTACGAAAAAATCAGTCGGAAAATTTCCCGTTCGATCGGAAAAAGTACGTTTAGTCGGAAAAAATGATATTAACCTATAAAAACTTATAAATTGGAAAAATGAAAAAATCAGTCGGAAAAATTCCCGTTCGATCGGAAAAAAGTAAGTTTAGTCGAAATAAAATCGTATTAACATATGAAAACTTATAAATTGGAGAAATATTTTTGTAGTTTTTAATTAGTAAATAAGAAAAACAAGTTAGAGCGAAGAAAACCTATAAAATTTCATTCTTAGTCGGATTTTTTTCCCTTGTAGTTTTTAATTAGAAAAAACAATTTAGAACGAAGAAAACCTATATAAATTTATACTTAGTCGGAAATATTACGGATTTTATTTTTGTGATTAAAACTATTCAGAAAAACTTTAACTTGTCAAATATTCTGAACTCGAAAACCTCGATATGAAGAAACAAAATATTTATATACATATTCCAGCAATGTTAATATTATTTGTAACCTTGATATTTTGATCGAAAACTTGGATATTCCGAACTTTTTTCTGTTCCCTTTGACTTCGAGATATCGAGATCCAGCTGTATTTATTTATAGTCGGAAAGTTTTTAGTTTAGTCTGGAAATTTTAAGGCATACTAATTGAAGTGAAGAAACTTCTAATTTTTTTTTTTTTTTTTAATTTAGTTAGAAACGTGTATCACGGAATTTAGGTGATATCCTATGAAAATTCAAAACTGAATTACAAATATTTACACTGGTAACAGGATTCCTTATGCTTAATTCAGAATTTGAATTTCTATCCGGAGTGGAGTCTATATGAATAAATATGCCATACACAGAAAAAATAAAATGCATTAAGCCCTTTATTGGTAAAAAAACAGTGGCACTCCGGGAGTGCCAATAGAAGTGAAAATTTCAACAATTACGTGTGTGTTTTTTTAATCGTCAGGAAATGTTTTATGCGTTGAATTGTGTAGCAGCACTAATGAAAGCATCTGGGGACACGGCAGTGCCCCTGCCAAGTCTTGAAAACACAGCCGTAAGCATCTTTTTCTGGAAGCAACTCAGGGTACTTTTGACCCCCAATATCTTTGTGTTGGTGATTCCCAGAAACTTGAAACTTCGTAAATCTAAAGTAATGTGGAAATGGAACTAAATTCTGAAATTTCACGTTTCTATCTTTTTTATTTCAGAAGATATATGAACTTAAACTTTCGCCTTTTCGACACTGATTCACCGATCATCAAAACTCAGAGGTACGTCCTGTATCCCTAGAAACTTGAAATTTGGTATGAAGGTAGTGTTTGAGATACAATGAAAGGGAAAATTTTAAAAATCCGGAAAATTTGGATAAAAAGTCGAAAAATCAAAAAACCGAGAATTTGGCAGAGATGTGATATACGAACCAGGTTTGGTGCGATTTTTTAACGTCAATTTGGCGAAAGCCCGTTTTCCAATACCAGTTACAATATATATTTTTAAATTATTTTCTATTGTTTTAAAAAGAAAACAACAATAAATAAACGGTAATTTCATTAATAACTATAGAACAAAACAATTGTACAATTTAAAATAACAGGTTTGGCGCGATTTTTTAACGTCAATTTGGCGAAAGCCCGTTTTCCAATACCAGTTACAATATATATTTTTAAATTATTTTCTATTGTTTTAAAAAGTAAACAACAATAAATAAACGGTAATTTCATTAATAACTATAGAACAAAACAATTGTACAATTTAAAATAATAAAATAAAAGTAAATGAACAATTTATTAATAAATAAGCAACAGTAGCCGGGTTACCTTGTAAAATAAAGTAACGCCATTTTGGTGTCAATTAGGTACCCAAGTGCGTATCTGACATCTGTGCCCCGTATTTTATCTTCCGTAATCGAAATTCCTGCCAATACTGTTGGTTATTGACCAGACCATCAACACGATAAAATACAGCGTTATCGGTTTTTAGTTACACGAAATAGGTAGGTCACGAATACGGTATAATTCATTTTAACTGACGAAAAACAAAATAATAATTTGTTTTAGCAATACACCGGGAGAAAAAGTGAGTTTTAGCTTCCTTCTTTTGCCGATTGAGCTGAAGAGGGAAAAGTTCCTGTCATTCACCGCTTGGCGCGCTAGTGTCTATGTGTCAAAATGCTAGCATGTCGTTACGTTACAGTGTCTCGAAATCAGTGGTTTTTCCCCATCTCAAAAAAAGCTCAACGCGCCTAAAGAAGTTTTCACTTAAAAAAAAAAAAAAAAAAAAAAAACGGGCATCGAATCCCCAGCTCTTCAACAAATTTTGTATATTTAGAAACAAGATATATCGCTATCAAACAAAGCAGCTTGGAGTTCCAAACCGTAATTTTCGACACATATTAATCATAGTACTTCACCACTAATTTTTAGAGACATACATTAATAATTCAAAAGGAATCAACATCAGCGCTTTAAAACCTATTTGACTATCTCGATACGCTCAGTCATAATTATCTTGAGACTGTCATCTATCATCTATAAAGTTTAATAATTTCGTGAGATATTTACGATATCCTTTCTTCGTTTTTATCATATATGCTAAACTTTTGGACATGAGTGCATATATATATATGTATATATATATATATATATAGTTAAAAAATTCCAATAGTTATTTCCAGCATTACCACAAACTGTAAACTTTAATTGAAGCATAAAATTAACTTAACCAAACCAAATAAGAACTATAATTTAACTTAATAAACAAACTTAAAGAAACACAACATCACCAACTTTAACTTAAACAAAACAACCATAAGAAACAAGGGAAATAACTAATTAAACATTCAGACAGGTCTGCGTGGCCTAATTATATATATATATATATATATATATTAATTAGTCGGCCTTTTGTTGGCAATAGTACTCGGAAATTCTTCTTCTTGGAGTCGGAAATTTATGAATCTACACCCCCCTACGCGACCAGGGTGGTTTACGCCCCTGATAACGCCATTTGATGGTGACACTACTGCATCATGTTTGCCATTTTGTACACGTCATTTGAAAAGCGTATTTTGCGTATTTTAATTTTTCAAGAAATTATGTTTTATCGATTGTTATAATAACACAAATGTGTCAAAAGTCAAAAACTAGCTTTATATCTATAACGCTATTCTATGGGATACTACTGCGTCGTGTTCGCAACTTAAACGCCATGTTCGCCACTTTGTACGCGTCATTTTAAAAATGCATTTTGCGTATTTGAATTTTTAAAGTGATTAAGTTTCATCAATTGTTCCAATAAGACAACCCTATTATTATAAAAATACCAATATTATGTCTATATGCATTATGTTTCTGATGATGTCAATGATGCGTCACAATTTTAGGCTTTCATCAGGGAGCTAGCGCCATCTGTTGGTAATTTTTACAAAAGAAATTGACATTGTTAATAGGTAGCGATGTCAGAGTTCGCAGAATTCTAAGCTTTTGTACAATTCGCCGCATTAAAAAAAAACCCATCCTATCACGATTCGTAATGGAAAACGTATTCCTTAAAAATCATGTTTGGCAAATGCTTTCTATTTTCATTTTGATAAAGATGACTTTCAAATCTTTATTTTGATAAGTAAAGTAATTTTTTCTCTCCCACATGGCAAGTCTTAATGTATTCATTATAAAAGTCAAATATTAGTTCTATATTCCCAAGGCCATTATTTCAAGATGACACTGCTGCATCACAGTTATCGACTCTACCGTTGGTAGTTTGCTAATTTTGTATTTTAATGCAAATGCGCCGTAAATATGGCAATAATATGACAACTATATCGTATAAAATCCAATATTAGCTCTGTACCTAACAAACACGTATATCATAATGAATTTGACATGCCATAATTACTGCAATTTTCATTGAACAGTTAGGTGTTTACGATGTCACCTTAACATCAAAGTAAAGGGTATTTTTTTAGAGGTATGGTTTTGAAATTGGCACCAATGTTTTTAGTCACAGTCAGTTTCACAGCCGACAGACGATTTGGGCTAAGTATGTTTTGCCATTTCACTATGACCAGACTTAGCCAGAACAACGCTTGCAAATTGTGCAAAACCCCTTCAGCTTATTGCGGGAGATATTTGGCGAGCGCATAATTTCGGACAATGGACCTATCAACTGGTCACCACTGTTTTATGATCTAGAGCAGTGGTTCCCAACGTGGGTCGTATGCCCCACCGGGGGGGGGGGGGCAATTTGGCATTTTAGGAGGACAATTCCAAATTTGTCACTCACCCGTTCGCTATCTGGTTGTTTTGGAAAAATTATGTTGTAGACTAAAAAAAAAAAAAAAAAAT
Source organism: Maratus speciosus (assembly GCA_963932465.1). Lineage (NCBI taxonomy): Eukaryota > Metazoa > Arthropoda > Arachnida > Araneae > Salticidae > Maratus > Maratus speciosus. The sequence continues at coordinate 131,655,339 of OZ010789.1, forward strand.
ACATGCAAATTAAAAAAAAAAATAATAATAATAATAAATAAGTATAACTTTTCTTTTAAATTAATAAAAGTTTCAAAATGGAACACAACCAGAATAATTTTATGAAAAATCATTAATGAAATTTTAACAACTTCCATTCCATCCCCACCTTTTTTTTTTTTTTTTTTTTTTTTTTTTTTTTATTATTATTATTAAAAGTTTCCAATAGTTTTTCCGGTTGCTACCTTGTTTTTAAATTTTTCACAATACTTTCAATTATTTATTAAATTAGTCTTATTCTTGTTCGCTCTGCTATGCGTCACATGAAGGAACTTTTACACGCGAAACTAGTTAAGGGTATTTCTAAATCTAATCTGACTGCGTTGAACATATTTAACCTAAAAAATATTTGAACTATCTAAACCAGGTACTATAAAATTTATAGATCTTAGCATTAGAAAAGCAAATAGATAAATAGTAAATATCTATGGCTCTAGTGTGGGCCTCTTACATAGTAAATAAATATACAACACAACATATACATTTTAAATTTTGAAATCATATAATTCACTTTTTAGTTAATAAATATTACAGAGTGCGGAGGAGAGGGGGATCGTGATTTTACACATGCTTCGGTGTGGCGTGTCCAATAAAAGGTTGGGAAACACTGATCTAGAGCCAATGGATTATTTTCATTGAGGATATGTGAAGTCGCTGGTGTACGCGTTTCATTCGAGAAACCCACGGTGCCCATATGCCCGAAATCATTTTTAAACACTAATGGCATAAAATTATTTGTATTTAAGATTGGACTTTACACTGTAATTACTAAATTACTACATGAAACAATATTTATGCAATTGCTAAAACAGTGTACACAGGGAACTATACAAAACATTTAAAATCTACATGGCATTTAAAATATGCATAACGTTTAAATACTAAAATGATATTAAAAACTTTCCGACGGTTTCAACCAAAACACTTGGCCTTTCTCAAGGGGTACTAAGGATGTACTGACGAAGGCTCACCTTCCAACTCAATGAGGGATGGAGGGAAAATCTCTCTTAGAAGGTGAGCCTTCATCAGTATATCCTTAGTATCCCTTGATAAAGACCAAGCGTTTTGGTTGAAACCATCGGGAAGTTTTTAATATCGTTTTAATGTTTAAGCGTCATGCATACTTTAAATGTCATGTAGATTTTAAATGTTTTGTATAGTTGACACAAATTAGAAAATTGACAAAATTAGAAAATTAACAAAAATTGACACAAATTAGATCCGGTGAAGTTCTTGTAAACATCTTATACCATAGTAATGACACAATTACCATATTAATATAATTTGGTGGTAGTTTTCCCACCAAATTAAAAATAAATATAAGAAAATCAGTGCAACGGGAGGCAAAAAGAATATGCAAAACAGATAACAGGGATTCTGCTTTTTCAGAATTTGGTGTTGCACCCGAAAAATATATGACGAATATATATATATATGTATATAATAAATATAGATAGTACAAAACACATTTTAATTTTAAGTCTTAAAGCATAAGCTTTTATTTTATACAAAATGACGTCATCCGAATCCGCTGAAGAATTCTTCATTTACGATCCAGTCTCCAACAACATCTACAGTAAAGTATGCATAGGACGTCACTATCACTGAATAATACACAAATCCAAAAAAAGAGATGTTATTCAACAAATTCGACAAAACAAAATGGGCTATCTAATGATTCATATGCTTTCATTTGTTTGAAATATTAATATAGATACTTAAAATTAAATATAATTTATAATAGCTCCATGTTTTATCAGAAATTATTATTTACATATATATTTTCAAAATAGCACGTATTTTAATACTTTTTTTTTCAGTTGTTATGGGAAAATGGCAACAAAAAGATATAATTACTGGTACTTTTCCTTTATTTTTTACAGAAATGGAGTACTTGTTGCCAAAACTAAAGAAATGATGGTAAAAAGTAAAAAAAAAAAATTAGTATATCAAAAATAAATTGAGATGCTGTTTCAAACAAATTGTATTTAAAAGTACATTTTTTCCCAATACGACGGTATCAAAATTAAAAAATGCGCGTTGCTTAGAAGTTTAAAAAATTGCAGTAGAGTATTTAACAGTACAATGATACATCTCCTTTATTTTACGTCTGACTTATACAACGGAACGTTATTTTTTGGAGACGACATTTTAAAAGCTGCACAGTGTGGTATTTAGCCCCAAAACCTGGCCAAAAATGATTATTTTAAAAATAGGTTTCCTACCCTACTTTATTATTCCTCATTATGTTAAGTAGTTTCTGCATCTGATTGCGAAACGCTCAATGCGCTTGCGCGCTACAGCGAGTCACGTAATCAGTCGGAAGTTGTCGTTCGCCTACAGTGGTCGTGTGATTATCTGATGCATTCTGATTTTAGTGTTTTGAAATCTCTTGTAGTTTTGCGTCTTAACAAGTTAGTGATTATTGTTGTGATGGACTATTCTAAACCAGGTATGTACTTTATAAACACTATATTTGCGTAATAAATATCCAGCTATTTTTTGTCGTTATGGTCGATAACTTAGATATAATTAACAGTGTCATAAATATAATTATCTGTAATATTTAGAAAGGATTTTGTTATATTTCTAAACATATCTAAGCTATGAAAACTATTGTGTAACATGCAATACTTAGTATACAAGATAGTTATTAAAACAGCCGCCCGAAACCGCCCCCCTATTTTTAACGAATTTTTTTGTTAGGTTCTACAATTTCTGATATTAATTACTGCTATTTAGTTTTTTATTTATTTTGTTAACAGGGCCTTTTGGATTGAGGTCTATGACTCGAAATGAGTTGTATGCCATCATGAAATACTCAAATGAGTCAACGTTTGATGGAAAGCTTAAATTTATGGAGGAAGATTTATTAAGAAGTTATTCTGAAGGTGATCCAAGGATAGATGAGATGAAGCAAAAGCTCTCTGTTATTAAAAACCATTTAGCAAAAATGGTTAGCTGCTCATAAAACAAGGTCAAGATTCGAAGAAAACAATGTCGAATGGTTAAACGGTACTATATTGCTGCCAATTGCAGGTACGTGAAACACAACAGATGCAAACCCTTTACATTATTATTATTATTGTGTGCTTCGTTTTTTGCTTATATTTCATTTTCTGTGAAGTGAAATGAAACTTGTTTTTATTATTAGAAATATATTTAGTATGTAATTGTTATTGTTGCAGGAGACAATCCCGGTCGTCCTCAAAAATCTTTTGTAGAATCAAGTGAAAGAAGCAGACGCCGCAAAACCAAATACCTTCGATCAAAAGACGTGGAAGTATTGACCTACGCCACCCAAGTGAAATTGCGGGAATCAGGCAAAGTAGATGCTTCCAATATCGTAAAAGATCTTCCAAAAACTCCCCAAAGAGCAAAAAAATATGTAAAGGCCGTGAAAAGAAGTCGTGAAGAACAAGAGCAACCTCGTCAGTTATCCCCTTTACATGCTTTGTCCATGTATACAGAAGCAGGACTTACTAAAGCCCAATATGAGAGAATACAAGAAACGAATAAAAGCTTTTTTCCGTGATATTCTGTTCTTCAAAGGGTAAAAAAAAAAATGCTGTCCAGAAATTCACAAGGTGACAGAGACGTGTGCCGAAGTAAAAGTGCAAAAGTTGATGAATCATACGGCAACGCGACTGATTTTACATCTAAGAGAAGTTGTAAAACTTTTGAGTGATGACGAAAAACTTTCTTTAATTTTAATAAATAAGTGGGGTTGTGACGGGTCACAGCAGATGCAATATAAAATGAAGTTTGAAAATGAAACCGATTCTGACTCCAATATTTTTCAAAGTTCTGTGGTTCATCTTCAGTTACTTTACGGGCCCGAAAAGAAAATTCTCTGGCACAATCCAACACTATCACCACCTCGCTACTGTAGACCTATAAGAATTCGATTCATCAAGGAGACAAATGACGTTACAAAAGAAGAAATAAAAATATCAAATCACAAATCACAGCACTTACCAGCACAGAAATTGACGATGTGTCCATAAGACATAGAATGTTATTCACCATGGTGGATGGAAAAGTATGCAATGCCGCAACACACACCAAATCTACGATGAGGTGCTACATATGCGATGCTACTTCATCTGATTTTAATGAATTATCAAAGAAAAGGGAGTGTAAGAAAGTAAATTTAAGTTTCGGGCTTTCCTTGCTACATGCTCGTATACGATTTTTCGAGAGTATATTGCACGTAGCACATAGATTACCTGTAAGAAAATGGAACGCCCCTCCTTTCTTCTGAGGAGAAGCAAGCGGTAGAAAAATAAAAAAAGAGAAATTCAGGATAATTTCAAACAACAACTCGGGCTCTTAGTGGATATTCCCAAAGCAAATTTTGGAAATACGAATGATGGAAATACCAGCAGAAGGTTTTTTGAAGAATATGAAATATCGGCAGCAATAACCGGAGTCGATAAGATTTTGATATATCGACTAAAAGTAATATTAGATACATTGTGTTGCGGATATAAAATTAATACAGATGAATTTGAAAAATATTGTCAAAAAACTGCTGAAATGTATGTGATGCTATATGGTTTTTATCCCATGTCCCCTACAATGCGCAAGGTACTTTGTCATGGAGCAGATGTCATAAAAGAAGCTATTCTGCGAATAGGTCAACTAAGTGAAGAGGCTGCACAAGCTCGCAATAAACATATTAGGTCGTTCAGATTAAACTACACAAGAAAGTTTTCGCGCGTGGCCTGCAATATGGATGTCCTGAATAGGCTTCTTTTAACTTCTGACCCCCTAATAACGGGCATGAGATGCAACACAAACAAGAAAAGAAAGCCCTTATCTTTTGAAGTTTTAAATTTGTTATCAGATAGTGATATCACAAATGTTAATATTCTTGATGACAGTAATAGTAATGAAATTGATGAATAAATGTTTTGATTTATAAATAAGACTTTGTTTTACCATTTTTACTCCAAATAAAAACGCAGATCTGTAGCTGTTAGAGGAAAAGAATAATTTTGGCCAGGTTTTGGGGCTAAATACCACACTGTGAGCTGGGAGAAAGAAATAACATACCAGGAGCTAATAAAAAAAAAACGAAGAAAAAGAATAAATTTGATTTATTAAACATATAAAATTTTTATTGATAATAATTATTATTAAAAGAAATTGGATATTTTAGGAGAATTATGAAAGTAACTCAAAGCATTAGCTACGGCGATGACCACGAATATGAGAATTTTGGTTTAAAAGATCGTAAGTTAAAATTGGCGTTGTCCGACGAGATGGCTTGTAAGATTTTCTTGCATCAAGCGAGGTTTGTTCGTCTTACTTTTAAAGCCCAATATATAAATAAGCTTTTGCAAGTAGTTTACCCAAAAATGTATTGTTACCTAGTATTAACCCTCTCGCTGCGCATCTCGCTAATTCAGCGGGCAACGTAAAAGTAGGAAAGATTGTGCAACCCACGATTTCCGCGACCTTTTTTTTATGGTCTAATTCTATATTAGAAAAAAAAACTCTTTTCAAAAAAAAAAAAAATGCATATTTTAACTATAAAATATACCGGGTGTCCCAAAAATGACTGATGGATTTTAAAATTCAATAACTTGCAAACGGTGACAGATATTAAAAAAATTCTTGCAGGAGGGTTATATATGATGTCAGAAGTTTTCTTACTGTGATTCTTGATTTTAGTTCAAATTTTAAACAATAGATGGCGCTGCAAGAAATAGTGCTAATACCAGACCCGATTTTTGGTACTTCGGAATCCATTCAAAACATTTTAATCTCATTTTTCCGCATGGGAGAAGAGAGAGGCCGAAAAATCGAGCCTGGATTTAGTGCCTATTGCTTGCAGCGCCATCTATCGCTGCTATTTTTAACTAAAACAGGGAATCGCAGCATAAAAACTCCTGTCATCTTACATAACCCTCCTGCAAAAATTTTTTAGATATCTGTCAAGTTATTCAATTTTAAAATCCATCAGTCATTTTTGGAACACCCGGTATATAGATCTGAAGTATGTAATTAAATTCGCAAATTTTTAACCGATTTTAATTTTTAAAAAGATTACGCTGCGAGAGAGTTAGGCTGCGAACGCACCATCCTTCTAACTGTTATCAGTGTCGGCATCGTTTTTTGTGGCCACGCGGTGGCTTTGATTTTTAACCACTTTAGCAAGAAAGGGACTGATGGCCTGCAAAAGAGGAACATTCCTTCAAGTGGAGTCGAGCTCCTTATCTCCTGACCCATTGCTGATTCCCATCATTCTTTTGTGAATAAACCGCAGAACCGTGGAGAATAAAAGATTTTCCAAGAAAACTGGAGAAGTTGGCAAAATACGCGTCTGTACGCAGCCTGAATGTAACTGGTGACAACAATTAAACACCCCTATTCTGACATCCCTATACATCGAACTACTCAGTGTAAAGGCTTTAAATTTTGCGTACATACTATTCAAGACATAGGGAAACGGATTTCGCAAAAACGTTTAGTTCCAGAGGCATCAATAGATGGCGCTGTAGAACAGAAAATAGGGAAAAAAAGAATACTTTTTCGTTTAAGGGGGTCCGGAGCTAAAAATTCTCAAAAAATGCCTTTTTATTGGCTTAAAAAAATACTGAGATTTTAGCGTTAAATACCGCAAACTGCATGCTTTTATCTTCATTAGATCCAAAGATATAACACCTTTTGCCTTAAGAAGCGATGCATCAGTTGCCTTCTGGCGAGAACTTTAACTTCATTTATCTCAGAATGAATTTTTTCACGCTTTGTCAACTTTAAAGGAATATATCTAAAGTTCCTTGCAAGATATACGTATGAAATTTTCAACAGAGATTTTATGCTATATTTCCAACAAGTTTTCCTCAGGATTTTTAATTTTGAGTGATAATTGTGAAAATATGCTAATTAATGCAAAACTCACTCATAAAAAAAACTTCATTTTTTTACTTAATTTTTTTATAAAATTGATAATCAATATTTTAATAAATCCTGCAGACAAATTAAAATTACACATTTTCTGTTTCTAGTAAGTACTTCCAGAGTTATATCAAAAACTAAATACGTTTAAAACTTTAAAATTTTTAGATTTTTTTTACATGCAATATTCTTATTATATTAAAACATATTGCAGAAAAAAATCATAAGAAAATCTCTAGAAATAAATAAAATAGAACTCTGAGCCCCGGACCCCCTTAAATTTCTATTGCCGTAGTGGAGAAAAAAGTAAATAAGCTTAAACTTCCATTGTATCTGCAATTTCACTTTGTAAACGGAAAACTTTCCGTAAAACCATGTTCTGGGTATAAAAGAGGATAAAAACTGGGGAGAATGTTATTTCTTCTATATTTCAATAAAGCAACCAGTCACGCGTTTCTGATAACCTGGCGATTTTGTTCTCCGGATCTTAATCCGTGTGACTTTTCTTTTGTGAGGACACTTAAAAAATCTTGTTTATTGAAGACTTCTATTAACTTGGCATATTTGAAAGAAGATAGCCCTCCACTTGTGAGAAGCATCTCAGTCGACTAGCTAAGATCTGCAGTTGAACAAGCTGTCCACAGACTGCAGATTTTACATCTTCATGAAGAAAACCATATTGAGCAGCATTCCGTGCGTAAAGAAGGCCCTTGTCACGTAGATGTTTGGTACGTGAAATAAAGTTTGTAGAGATGTATCTTTTCAGCGTATGACCAGTTGTACAGTGCCATCTATCGGTGTTTTAGAAACTACTTTTTTTCGCGTAATTCGTTTTCCCATGTCTTGAATAGTGTGTGCACAAAAGTTGAAGGTTATGCATTAAGTAGTTCAATATATAGAGAGTTCGAAGTAGGGGTGTTTTAATTATGGCCACCCTATTTACATATCCGAAGAAAATTAGGAGCGTAAATTCTATTTAGACATGTATAAACATAAAACAAATCACAGATTCACTTTTTCAGACATATTTCTCGTCTTTCCTAGATTAAAAAAAAGACTTTCTTTGTAGTTCTGAATTTCAAGGCTTAAGAACAGTCGACTAGCTAAGATCTGCAGTTGAACAAGCTGTCCACAGACTGCAGATTTTCCATCTTCATGAAAAAAATCATACTGAGCAGCATTCCGTGCATAAAGAAGGCCCTTGTCACGTGAATGTTTGGTACGTCAAATAAAGTTTGTAGAGATGCATTTTTTCAGCAAATGACCAGTGGTACAGCATCATCTATCGGTGGTTTTATAAACTAATTTTTTCACGTAATTCGTTTTCCCATATCTTGAATAGCATGTGCACAGAAGTTGAAGGTCGTACACTGTTCACACTCGTTCAATATATAGAAAATTCGAAGTAGGGGTGTTTTAGGCCAGAATCCAGATAGATTTTGCGCTGTTAGCGAAACGAGATTGACCAATCATAAGATTGCATTTTTGCGAACTTTTCACTGTTTTCAGTAAGCCAGTT